>JAVGWX010000008.1:39675703-40363203 GCA_036924085.1 Ariolimax columbianus | reverse complement strand
CAAGTTTAAATCAATTAATGACTGCCCCGTGAGTGTTGGCATTACGGGAATTGGATTTGTGATCCACGGACAGCAGGTGTTTTGACACCAATCGTGGATCGAGCAGGGAGTGGATGCAACTAAGAAGTAATGAATGGTCGGTATGCACTGCAGTGGTCATTTTCTCGGAGAGTCAGTACTAATGTGTCTCAGTCTGTCCAACTGGAGTCTTCTTTTTCACGCAGGTCAGGTTGTTTTTTTTTATGTCTACATATGAAGTCCATTTCTCTGGTTAAAGTTGCTGTAGTACTCACTGCCAGAGAAGTATGGGCCCAGGTATATACTCACTGACCAGTAGCCAGAGAAGGGTGGGCCCAGGTATATAGTCATTGACCAGTAGCCAGAGAAGGATGGGCCCAGGTATATACTCATTGATCAGTAGCCAGAGAAGGATGGGCCCAGGTGTATACTCATTGACCAGTAGCCAGAGAAGGGTGGACCCAGGTATATACTCATTGATCAGTAGTCAGTTTTCATTTTCTTTCTCTCGTTCGCAACAATTTTCATGTTACGTTTACACGTTCAGTGCAGTTCTCTGGATAAAGGATTTTCTAGTGGAGCGTTCTTCATGGCCTCCAAACAGATTTGTGTGGCGGTTCGTCTGCGTTTTCCAGTTGCTCAGTACGCAATATAATAGGCTAAGCATATACCAGTCTTGCAGGATATGTTTGGCAGGCTGCGCTGCTTGTCCGAACAAACACACGGTTGATAGAAATCATTTTAGCCTGCGTAGAGTGTCGATCTATTCAGTTCAGGCGCTATCTCCGCATAGAATATTGTCTGCAATGGATCTCCATTGTACTCTACCTCTTGCCGTAATTGTGCAATTTGAGAGGCTTTTTCCAGTCCATATCCTGATGTTATCCACCCACTTAAAACGTTGTCTGCCTCTTGAACGACTGCCTTTCACCCTACCCTACAGTATGGTCTTCAACAAGGAGGTATGTCTTGTTAAATGACCAAAGTAAAGTAACTGTTTAACCCTGATGTCGGTCATTAATTCTCTTTTCACCCCCGACTTTTTCAATACATCCAAACTTGTTTTCTTATCTTTCCAAGAAATACGACCATATCTTCTATCTACCTTCTGCTTCTACGTTCGTTCTCAATCTCACACTACCAAGCCCTGAACAGGGCTTCGCAAATATGAAGTAGTCCGAGAACGGAATGCGTTGTGTGGCTAGTTTGAGGCTTGACTGCGATATTTGCACCTTTCGGTCCGACAAATCCGTCTTCGGCGGCAGACCTACATTCAATCTATTACACCGCATTCAATAGGCGGAACAAGATCACGGCAATTATAAGTCTACTCACAAAATCGCAGACCATTAACCAGTGCAAGGTAAGAACGACGAGTTCTCAAACACCGCGTAAATCAGCAAATTTCTCAAAGGGGAGTGTAGCCTGTCGACAGTGAGCTGACTTGCTAAGACTGGGATTACACCACGCCTGGGTTTTGAAATCTCGGACGGGCAGAAACAAATTCGGACCTGGTACGTACGGCCGCTCCTCCAGTTCGACCCAGCTGTAAATGGGTACCTGACGTATGAGTTGGGGAAGGTATAAACAGCAAGAAAGTTAACTGGCTACCACACCTCACATTAGTCTGCGGCTTAGTCCACTAGGAGTTATCCTGGTCCCCTGCAGCAATTGTTGCCATGGGACCCACCTTGACCTTTACCTCAATGGACCAGATATGCAATAGAACCCAGACCTGTAGTGGTGACCGAGCCGCAGCGACCAAAAACCGCTGCATGGAAGGTTGAAATGATCAGGTAAGGCCAGTGGATGAAAACTTAATAGTGTAATGAATGAAACATACTCTGGAATTCTTCGCCTTTTTCGGCGATCGTCTTGAAAAGGGCGTGTCGTAGTTTACAGCGAGGCAGCGATATCCACGACTTTTGGAACGACACATAAGGTTACAGCTATCATTGTGGGTACCTCGTTCACCTTCCAACTGCGACCCCTTATCTACTTAGCCAGATTACACCGTTGCAGTTTGTTTAACTTGGAGGCGCAATAAAGTCTTGGCTAGCTCTGCTTGGCTGACCCTGATGCAAGCAACCACTGGCTGATGTCGGCTCATTCACTGCGGCATTTTGTCCCCTCTCTGGCAACTCAGCTCAGTAAATATGAGAAGTACGGGGATGCCAGGAGCTCAAGGTGAAAAAACGCAGGAGGAGGTCAAGCATCTGGAGTTGTTTGGAAAAGCTAAAGACATCCCTTGATGGAGAGCGATCGCTAGTCTTTGGTTAAAAGATACAGTTACAGTTCTGTGTGGAGAAGGCCCGTTACAGCCAGCGGTGGAAAATGCCCGTTACAGCCATCAGTGGAAAACGCCAGATCCAGTCATCGGTGGAAAATGCCCGTTACAGCCATCGGTGGAAAATGCCCGTTACAGACATCGGTGGAAAATGCCCGTTACAGATATCGGTGGAAAATGCCCGTTACAGCCATCGGTGGAGAACGCCCGTTACAGCCATCGGTGGAAAATGCCCGTTACAGCCATCGGTGGAGAACGCCCGTTACAGCCATCGGTGGAAAATGACAGATCCAGTCATCGGTGAAAAAGGCCTGGTAGATTCCTCAATAGCGAACAACTGTTACAACCATCAATAGAGAGCGACTGATTCAACCCTTAATAGAGAACAACTGTTACAACCCTCAATAGAGAACAACTGTTACAACCCTCAATAGAGAACAACTGTTACAACCCTCAATAGAGAACGACTGTTACAACCCTCGATGAAGAACGACCGATTCAACCCTCAATAGAAAACAACTGTTACAACCCTCAATAGAGAATGACTGTTACAACCCTCGATGAAGAACGACTGATTCAACCCTCAATAGAGAACAACTGTTACAACCCTCAATAGAGAACGACTGTTACAACCCTCGATGAAGAACGACTGATTCAACCCTCAATAGAGAACCACTGTTACAACCCTCAATAGAGAACAACTGTTACAACCATCAATAGAGAACGACTGATTCAACCCTCAATAGAGAACGACTGTTACAACCCTCAATGAAGAACGACTGTTACATGGGCCTATGTGCCAAGCGAAACTAGAAAGTACACGGCATGTAAAGACAGCATACGAGAACATTGTCTTAATAAAGGCGTTATGGTGTTTAACTGTCACAGCCAAACTGAACAGATTATTTCACGTCACGCTACAATATACTTGCCTGTAAATGTGTAACTGGTTCTAAGGGTTGGTTGGGGAGGGGTGGGGAGGGAGCCGCCCTGCCAATCTTTAATCTACAAAGGATGTCGTAAAACACGAATAAATAGAGATTGTATTGGGCTTCTGTAATCTACCAAGCATGTTGTTTTTAAAAAAAACAGCGTTGTATATTCGGTTGGCTACTTCATTATGTAACAGCAATCGTTGCAGAAACCACCACCGCCACAGTACCAAAAAAGTGCTTTACCGCAGTATTCCTGAATGTAGACATCTCTAGCAATCAGCCCCAAATGCCATTGGGCTTCTGTAATCTACCAAGCATGTTGTTTTTTAAAAAAACAGCGTTGTATATTCGGTTGGCTACTTCATTATGTAACAGCAATCGTTGCAGAAAC
The DNA here is from genome assembly GCA_036924085.1 of Ariolimax columbianus. Lineage (NCBI taxonomy): Eukaryota > Metazoa > Mollusca > Gastropoda > Stylommatophora > Arionidae > Ariolimax > Ariolimax columbianus. The sequence continues at coordinate 40,359,572 of JAVGWX010000008.1, read as the reverse complement.
CACCACCGCCACAGTACCAAAAAAGTGCTTTACCGCAGTATTCCTGAATGTAGACATCTCTAGCAATCACCCCCAAATGCCACGCAGGGAACCACCTGCAGAGCCCAATGCTCATTCGGAATTGAAAACGAAAATGAGTGACGTGAGGTTAGCAAGGCAGACAACTATTATCCGCAGTTGCAGAGCAGATTTCCCCGCAGAAGAGATTCAGGAAAAGGGCTTACTTATCAGCAATCCCCCTGGTAACAGGCTCGTTGTCCTGCCGCGTTAGCAAAACCCGCTTATGAATCATGTACACTGCTGATACGATGGGAACATTGGGCGCTCTATTGCGCTCAGATATCTTCATAAACACACACAAACACGGCGCATGTCTGAGTCTGCACCTGCGCACATGTTCTTCACATGTAAAAAGTGTATCTAGTTTGGCTATGGGGCATAGGGTCTAGCCCAGTGGCGTATCTGCAATGCAATGTATGGCACGAACAGGCCAGCATAAATGTAATGAAATATCCCGCAATTTGAGGGAGCGTCGGCGAGGTGTGAAACTGACTCGGTTTTCACAATCCGAACGGACCAGGTTCGAAACCCGCCGTGTCCAGTTTGGGCAGACACTGAGTTTTTAATCTCGCTGGGTTCGCTACTCCACGCAGGGAATGTAATGGCAACCTACCGTAGAAACCTTTAATGAAACTTAGACGCGCCAAAAAGGTTGACGGTTGTAAGAAGTGACGTTCTGTAGAGGACATGCTACTGACTTGGTCTCCCGCAAATGCTTAAGGAGAAAGACGAGATAAGACAATCAACGACTCTCACCCTGGTGTCTGAGGAGAGTCATGTAGGGATTCCGTAACCAAATTTAGATTTCTTCTTCCTCCTCCTCGTCCGTTTCCTCCTCTTTCTTTTTCTCCTCTTCCTTTCCTCCTTTTTATTTTCCTCGTCTTTCTTGTTTCTTTTTCTCCTCTTCTTCCTCTTCCTTTCCTCCTCTTTCTGTTATTCCTCTTTCTTTTCCTCTTCTTCCTTTTCCTCTTCTTCTTCCTCCTCTTCCGTTTACTCCTCCTCCTATTCATCAACTTCTTCTTCTTCTTCAAATAATGGCATTGCCTATTTTCCATGTGCCACTCCTTTCAATGGTAAACGTTGGGCATGGCTTCTGCTTCTTCTACGATCAACTGATGCTTGGCTTCTAGCCTGGTGAGGTTCACGAAGGAGACTGTGCGTTTCAGGTCTTCACCGGTCCTTCACAGATTTTCTAGTGTGGTCGCTCCCTCAGGTCAAACTCTTTCTTCTGTATAAGTAGAGCACTCCTGCAGGATATGATCTGGTGTTTGCTTGGGTGCTCCACAACCACACGTGGCGGTGTCTCTGAGACCCATTCTGTGGAGGTGGGCCTTGAGTCTAGAATGTCCCGTTATGAGTCTGAAGATCTGTGTCTGTCCATCTCTGCCAGGTGTGTCTAAGCTGTCCTTTTCTGGCTTGTATTCAGTGTGCTCTGGTCTTCGGCTTCATTAACTCTAACAAAGGCAGCAGTCAACACGAGACGCTGTATACGTCCGCAGTTTTTCAAAGGAAGAACACTGGTTGCTGTCACATGCTACTCCTATCACTGGTGTATATTGGGTTAAGCTGCAATAGGAGTTCTGCTGTATGTGAGCCGTGCCACAGGTACAATAGTAGTGCCCATTTTAAATGTATTATTAAAATGACATCTCGGTCACTTGGTTCCTGTACGTAGCATGAAGACGTTCCCCTGATCTCGCCTGCAGCGTTAGTAGTTGTTGTTGAATTACCAACTATTACCAACTCTGCATGGGAAGGAAGACTAACGTGTGGTCAGGCAAAACATACTGATCAGACATGTTAGTCAGGATCAGGCTAAACATACTGACCAAGACCCTCACCTTGGCTTCCCCGTAGCCCTTCCTGGAAACGGGCTGTTTCCATGGCAGCCAGGCTAACAAGATGAGGAATATGATCCACATAGTAGTGAGCGACACGCAGATGAAGCCAAGCATAGAACTTCGGCATGGAAGACCCCGGTCCACCTTCATCAGCACGCTCATCATGTGAGAAAAGCTACTGCAACCCGCCACTTTACGTCCTTTTCAGGGCGCACAAGAAAGTAAACCTACTCATTGTGGGCATTCGAAACAACAACAAATATATATTGCGCTTGTCACACATTTTGCAGTCCTGCCAATCGTATGCCGTATACAAACGAAGTAGCATTTGGCAACAGTTAGTGTCCTTCCACGATAAGCTGTACGAAAGTGCACGGAGCCTCAAGTCGAATGCTGCCTACGTTTGAATCGTCGAAGTCGAGATCCGAAGACGAGCGAGGAAGAAGAAGAAGGTCCTCATATTAGTCACGGCAGATTTTAATCTTCCAAGCATTTCTCAGATCCGCTCAGAGTACCTCACTGTTTCACTGGTTGAATCGAAGAAATCTGGTGAAAAACGCATCTTCCGTGTGTTACTATACTTCATTTCGTCTCGTTTTTCGCGTCCTTAACTTACAACCAGTCTCTTCTACTGAGCTTGGAATCTAAATATAACTATGTGTATCGAATCTATTTTTAATGCATTAAATAAGAACGGAACTTGCATGTGTTAACTATCAGTGCAGCTATAATAGCGTGTTCAGAAAATAAAGATCTATATGCAGTTGGTTTCAGGGCATGATTCTGTGAAGGGATCACTCTCAACGGTGATTTGTTGTGTTTTGTACAGCGAATTTGTTTTATTTCTCTTCGTGGAGCATGGATTGATTATAATCCTCGGCTCATTGAGTTCCGTTATTTTGTCGGCGTTAGAATGTGCAGTTTCAAAGGGATGCCCACGTGAGTCAGAAGGCCTGCATATAAAGTAGGCTGTGGTTGTTTAACTGTCCCCATCCTCACTATTTTCTGTATCAATGCATTTCAAACATTCACCGCCGTCTGACTAAATACAAACATTTCCTAATATATAATCTGGACCTAGGTCCAAAGCATTGCCTCGTTATCTTTCAAGGTTCTGCCTGTCCATTTTCGAACACCCTCTGTCCAGCACCACTTGGGGCGACCACTTTTTTTTTCCTCTTGCCATTGAGTATCTTGTTTGTCATCCACTCGGTCGTATTACATGGCGTACCACTGGAGCTACCTTGTTTTTACCACTGATAGAAGGTCTTGATAAGGCCTGACAGACTGTGTAATTGTGTTGCGTACGTCGACTAACAGTGACATGGCCCCTGTTTGCTATTCCAAGAATCTTTCTGAAGCACCTCTTCTCCATCGCCTGGGTATTTCGCTCAAATTCAGCGCCCGTGACTTACACGCGTAGACGTACACAGATAACAACTTTTTATTACTCCCCATAACGAAATATATTTTTATTCATTTAAAAGCAAAAGAAAATACCCATGCATGTGCATTTAAAAGTTACTGATAAACGGCCTTCAGATAGCGGGTATGCAGTGTTAAGACAACCTGACCTGGACACAGCCAACTAACAGGTGTGCAAGGCACGGTACATATATTTCTAATAATAAGGTTGGCTGAGAAATTAGAGCAAAGTAGTGGATAGAGGAAAAGAGATAGCTGTCGCTGGATTCAGGGAATAGAATAATTTCCAGTATTTGCTCTCGAAACTCAAAAAACGGCACTCTAATAAACTGGCTTATTTTGTTGCCGTACAGTTTATCTATCAAATTTGCTCATTTATTGCCCTAAAATAGGCGGGGCGGGGGGCTCAGTGGTCTCGAGGTAAGGTATCCGCCTCGGGTGTGTCGGGGGTAGGGTGTTCGAATCACGGTGGTAACCAGGACTTTTTTCCCGGAGATCTTCTGGTAAATATGCCCCTGATCTCTGGGTAGTGAGATCGGACTCCCGTGTTCAGTGTCGAGCAGATTAAAGAATTCCTTGGCAGTTGGAAATCTAAAAGAGTAGGCTTAACGACCGCTGCCCGGATAAAATTCAAATGACAAAATGTATACAAGACATGTGTACCTTTCCGCAGCTGGTTCGACCTGAGTCACTGAAAGTTGCTTCGACCTGCTCCACCGACAGCTGATATAACCTGCTCCACCGACAGTTGCTATGACCTGCTCCACCGACAGTTGCTATGACCTGCTCCCCCGACAGCTGATATGACGTGCTCCACCGACAGTTGCTATGACCTGCTCCACCGACAGTTGCTATGACCTGCTCCACCGACAGTTGCTATGACGTGCTCCCCCGACAGTTGCTATGACCTGCTCCATCGACAGTTGCTATGACCTACTCCACCGATAGTTGCTATGACCTGCTCCACCGACAGTTGCTATGACCTGCTCCACCGACAGTTGCTATGACCTGCTCCACCGACAGTTGCTATGACGTGCTCCACCGACAGTTGCTATGACGTGCTCCACTGACAGTTGATATGACCTGCTCCACCGACAGTTGCTATGACGTGCTCCACCGACAGTTGCTATGACGTGCTCCACCGACAGTTGCTATGACGTGCTCCACCGACAGTTGCTATGACCTGCTACACCGACAGTGGCTATGACGTGCTCCACCGACAGTTGCTATGACCTGCTCCACCGACAGTTGCTATGACGTGCTCCACCGACAGTTGCTATGACGTGCTCCACCGACAGTTGATATGACCTGCTACACCGACAGTGGCTATGACGTGCTCCACCGACAGTTGCTATGACCTGCTCCACCGACAGTGGCTATGACCTGCTCCACCGACAGTTGCTATGACCTGCTCCACCGATAGCTGCTTCGCTTGTGTGATGTTATCCTTCCATCTCAAACACTCTGCCTGTTATCTTTTTTGTTGTCCGCCACGCCCCCCCCCCCTCCCCACCCACCACCACCACCTGATCAAAACCGATTTGACATTTGAGTTGAAAATGCTGATCTTCCTGGTAACCCTGATTCCCCGACAATTGAGGATTCACAAAACCTCTGTATCTTGACCCTGTCGTATCATCACTTGCGACGTTCAAACGTGAAATGGACAAACTATAAAACCTGTACCGGAGGTTCTTAAGTAACATGTCCCTTACAGCTTTCTACAGTAGCCACCTACATGGATGTTACAAGTGTCCTTGGCAAGTGTGCAGTATGGAAGGTTGCCATGACTTTCCGTACGTAGAGGAGCAATCGACCGAGCTGAAAAAAACCAGTGCCTGCTAAACTGGACACAGTGGTAATCGAACGCAGTGCGTTGGGATTGTCTTCTCCTTCTTCTCCTCCTCCTGCTCCTTCTTCTTCTCGTTCGCCATGCTTTTTCCTGTTACCTCTACACGTAAAGCCCAGTTCTGTGGATAAAGGCTGCCGCAGTGGGGAGTTCTTCGGAGCTTCCAAACAGCTTTGTGTGGATATTCGTCTCCGTGGGCCACTGCTCAGTACGTAATTGGCTAAGTATCCAAGTCCTGCAGCATATGTCCGGATGTCTGTACTGCCTGCCCCCACATACACAATATCGATTGAGCCAGTTTTAGCCTGTGTAAGTGGCTATTCAATCTGTTGTGTCCCATTCTCAAGCGGAAAAGGATCACTTGTTCTGCTCGATCAAGACAGTGATAGTTGTCTTTCGTTTGGTCAACTTTCCTTATTGCTCGGATAAGTGTCTTCTTTTCTTGATAGGTGATTGTTTGTTCGTTTTATTCTTGTGTTGCTCTGCTTTGCCAAACTGCCTGCTGTCTCATTTCCTGGTATGCCACAGTGTGATGGTATCCACTGTAGTACTACCCTTCTTTCGGCTTTTAGTTCACCCAAAACTTTCTTAAGCTCTGGTAGTTTATCATTTTTGAGAGCCTGCAGAACTGACATTGCATCTGTAAGGAATACAATCAGCTGACATTGGCTCGTTGTGTTGCTAATCATTTCTGCAACGGGGACAGCGTGGGCTAGTGGTTTAGTGACACGGCTCACAATCCGAAGGTGCTGATTTCGATCCCCCGTCACAGCACCGGCCGTTACCCCGGGGAAGCTAACCCCTAGAAAATGCAGGAGGAAGCAGACCCTTAAATGAAATGCATGCCGGAAGTCGGATGCACTGGGTCGATAGGCGCATAATAAAAACATAGTGCAACGCGCACTTCCTTGGGAAATAGAGAAAAATAGGCGAACGCAAAAGAAGAAGAAAAATGTAGCAATAATTGGTGCCAGAACTCCAGCTGTTTGTGAAGAGAATTTTCCAGTGGATGAACTAGTAGCGAGTTTCGTCTCCTAGGCCACGCAGCCTCCTTCTACCGGAGTAACGAGCTCAAAACTCAGTACGAGCTGCATCAGGAAAAACGACAGCATAAATGAACGGGCGAGATGATGATACGAGATTAATCAGGTGGTTGCACCGAACGCGTCGACCTTGCATAGTGGCACAGTTTTTATGGCAAAGGGTCAAAGTCGAATACAGGCACAACGGTCTAAGGTAGCGAAAAGTCAAGGATCAGCTCGCAGACCCTGAGACAGACCTTGCTAGGTACAACTAATCAGGGATGCCTGCTTAATGCAAGTACATGAGATAGGTCACAACCTTTGACCTTTATGGTGCCCTGTTTATTAATTATCTGTACACGTGCTTTAGTTCAGGAATTCCCAAACTTGTTGAACCTACAGGGCCACATTCGACAAACTGGTAATGTGTCTGAGAGTCGCAAGACGTGAGCAAATGTTACACACGCGTTTTTATTGTCACGTGTGCATCGTGTTACAAATACTTGGAATTCTTGGAATCCTGGTATACAAACAGGAATGTTAATGTCTGTTACAAGGTAGCCAAATTTCGGATAAATGTAGTAGGTATTTTACAACTTCCTGAGGATTACTAGGCCTGAGAAAAGATACGAATAATTTTAGTAGATTTTTTACTGGAATTTGTGTCCGGGCAGCGGCCTGTTAAGCCTACCAACTGCCAAGGTATTTTTAACATGCTCGACGCTGAATATGATAGTCCGATCTCACTATTCAGAGATCAGGGGAATTTTTACCAGAAAATCCATCTGCAAAAATCACGGTCTCCTCCGTGATTCGAACCCGCGGCCTCCGGCATTCAAGGCGGACACCTTACTTCGAGACCACCGAGCCCCGTGTTACAAATGTGACATAAATATTAAGAAACATATGTATGGTGTTGTTGTTGTTGTTGTTGAATGCCTACAATGAGTAAGATTACCCTTTTGTGCGCCCTGAAAAGAGCATGAAGCTGTGTGTTGCAGTATCTTTCCTCACATCCAGAGCGTGCTGATGAAGGTGGTACCGCGATCCTCCAGGCGGTTATGATACGCTTGTTTCATCTGGGTGTCGTTCACTACTATCTTATGCAGTGAAGACTATGCTGGCTTGGTCATGTTCTTACGTATCAAAGGTGGTCGCATTTCCACAAACTATTTTCTATGGACAGTTGGCGGACGGTAAAAGAACAGTCGGCCAACTCACAGCCGAGGTTCAATGAAGCGTGTTAGTGGGGCATGAAGGCACTGGATATGGATCGGATATCACGGAAAGACAATGCTGCTGACCGATCCAGATAGGGGTGCAACCTGAAGAACCACTTGGGACTGGTCGAAAATAAGCTCATGCAACCCAGAGAAGGGAAAAGACCACGCCGCAATGACAAGGGAAAACCAAAGAACTCGGTAGTCAGACATGACTGAAGACGAAGACCTCGGACGCACAGTTACATCCGGTGGTGCAGCAGAGACATCAAAAGTGAGAATGAACAAAGCCAGAATGAACAAAGTGAGAATGAACAAAGTCAGAATGAACAAAGTCAGAATGAACAAAGCCAGAATGAACAAAGTGAGAATGAACAAAGTCAGAATGAACAAAGTCAGAATGAACAAAGTCAGAATGAACAAAGTCAGAATGAACAAAGTCAGAATGAACAAAGCCAGAATGAACAAAGTCAGAATGAACAAAGTCAGAATGAACAAAGCCAGAATGAACAAAGTCAGAATGAACAAAGTCAGAATGAACAAAGTCAGAATGAACAAAGTCAGAATAAACATATGTCAGGCCCAGCAATATGTAGTGACGGAATGTCTAATAAAGACATTCAGGCAAGACTCGAGATTGCTGTAGCCGCCATGTTAAGACCGATTGTGATCTGGAAAAGCAAGAGAAGCACCGCAGAAAGGTTATATAAACCACTAGTGATGTCTGTTCTCGTGTACCGATGTGAGGACTGGACACTAACTGATGATATGGAAAGAAGGATGCAAGCTTTTGAATATAAATGCTACAGGAAAATGTTGGGCATCTTTTATAAAACAACATAAAACAAATTATTATGTGAGAGATAAAATAACTTCCCTGGCAGGTCAACAGGAATCAAGCTCTGCCAGTAGTGAAACGCCGAAAGCTGACATGGTTTGGGGCATGTAACGAGACACAACTCCATCTCAAAAATAATATTGCAGGGAACAGTTGAAGGCGAAAGGAAGCGAGGAGGATAAAGAAAGTCGTGGGTTGATAGCATCAGAGAATTGACAGGACATGACTTTTCTAAACTCGTTCACAAGGCTGAGGATAGAGAACTATATAAGGACTTTTGTGTGTGAATGTTTCCACCATTGTGGACCTACGAACCAAACAGGTTATTGGTTTATTTATTGAATTATATTTTCGATCTACGGCACACCACTGTAACGAATCTCCTAGAGACCGTAAGCTGAATCTCTAGTGCTCCCCGAAACAACATTTGAGAACTGCCTTGTGTCAGCGAAACGAACACAGTACGAAATATCTTATTTGGATGTCAGAATTATTGCCCTCATTTCATGTCTCATTTGACCTTGTTCGTGACCGTACAACCTACGATACTGTTTCGCCAGAAGCACTGTCGAAATGAACATCTTTGATGTGACTGATCTTAAGTACTATATTCAAACCAGCCAGGTGCAACGTATTCATTCATTCTCTTTGGTCTTTTGAAAAGGTCCACTGCCAAAAACGTAGTTTTATGTATGGACATACATTTCCCCTTGCTCTGCCCTTGCTCGCTATCACGTACTCCTGAATCATTGACTCGATCATGACTGGTCATGAATTTCTAAACAAAAATAACATCATGTGCTGTGCTAATGCAGGGCTCGGGAACTTACGACCTATTCGTAATATCAGGCCGCAGTCTCAAAACTAGACATTATATCACACGGCCCGCGGTGGTCCTAATAACCAAAGTGATATAAAACCGCACGATTGTCATGCCGCAACAGATGATCTTCGTCTGTTCCTATTATGTGCCGTCTTCTGGAGTTCCGCACACGAGACCACAATAAAACTGAATTTCTCTTCGACTGTTCACCGTTCCTTTGTCTTCGAACTCGTCCCTTACTCGTGTCGGTTCCAATTGAGCATATGCCTGGTTATGCTGTCCGCTTCCTACTGACAGTATGCCGTATGCTTGTTATTAGTTTATCTGTCTTTGTGTGTGTGTGTGTGTGTGTATATATATATATATATGTATATATTTATTTATATATATATGTGTGTGTGTGTGTGTTTATATATATATATATATATGTGTGTGTGTGTGTGTGTATTTATATATATATATATATATACTTGGAACTCTGGTATTCAAACAGGTATGTTGTTAATGTATGTTGCTCGGTAGCCAAAAGGCTATCCGTAGTAGGTATTTGTTAAAACTTCCTGCGGCTTACTAGATCTGGGGGAAGGGTCAAATAATTTGGGTAGATTTTAAAGTTTAATTTTGTTTATTTGGCCCGGGCAGTGGCCTTTCAGCCTACTCTTTTCTATCTCGAATTGCCAAGGGCTTTTTAACGTGCTCGACACTGGACGATATCATTATATCCGATCTCAGGCCCGGTAGGCTTCTCGCGCTCCACAACCAACGTTTGAAAGGTCTTCACAAAATTGACGTCCGGCAAACGTCATTGGTAAAAGTAAAAGATGCTGTTACCCGCGCAGACACGGTAAAGCAACGCTTGGCTGGCCACCTGCTGCGGAAGACTCGTGACCATTTGAGCACAGTGACAGCAGTCCCACAATAAGAACAACCACGGAGAAGACCATCTACGCGATGAGCCGACTCCCTCGAAATCAGAAACAGCATCCCCGATGCTATAGTTCGCTGGTTGGTTACTGATCCAGCGGGCTTTGGGCTCCTGCCCTTTGGCCCAATGCCATATAGTGGTATCTGCAAGTGTTTGTAAGCTGTTATAAAGTGTTTCATCTGGCTGACCTCGGGTGGGATGTTTTTTCCTAACACCGGCAAGCGCCGGACATTAAAAAAGAGGATGTTCAACAGTTTTGTAGGGACGTGTGCACAGTCGGTACTCTGTAGTATGTTCTGGTTGGATTCTCTTCAAGTGGCTGTTGAGTTGTATGTGTTGAGTGCCAAGTTGGAAAATTATGCTTTTGTCTGTCCTTTTCAGAAGGTTGATGTTGTCTTTGGGATTTTGGATGGCCATATGTTTGTAGATTTCTTTCCCAGTATTTCCCATTGTCCATTTATTCTGCAATGCCTCTTTGTTTGGAGTTGTTAGTAGCTGTTAGACTGTTTGTATGGTTGTTGGTATGTATTGGTGTTCTTGACTTGATCCTTTGTTAGCCTTTTTATTCTCTGTCTCTCGTCTCGAGCCGCCCGACCCCAGTGACAAGTCAAGGACGGGGCGACTACGAGATGCAGAGGACTCCGCATCAAGCACCCGTGGAAAAAAAACGGCGGAGTCCGGAGTCGAACCCACACCACCTGATCACGAGGCCGACGTCTTAACCACTTCGTCACGGAATATCCACCATGGATGCACTGCATAACTTTGATGGGAAAGATCAAACACAGTCCTCCCCCGATGCTATAGACGAGAAACTGTTCCCCCACCGTGGCCCACAATGGGTGAAGTGGGGACTCGCAGCTGCGTAACCGCCTCTATGTAACGGGTCGTCAAGTAATCCTCTTTCTGTGCGTCATTCTCTCTCAAACTGACGCTGTCAAGCTATGAAAATGGTTTTGGCTGTAGCAGGATGTAGTCCGGACAACGAACTGCGTTGTGTCGTAGTTTACAGCTTGGCTGCGACATTTGCACCTTTCTGTCCGGCACATCTGACTTCAGCATGCCATTTTTGTGTACCGGATTAAGCTTTTCCTTTTAGATCCCTTCTCCTTAGCAAGTCTGCCCTGTTGCAACATGTTATCTAGAATCATAACATAGTTCATTACGTTTCATAACTACTATCATATATTATTAGCTACTGCTGACTGTGGCACTCGATGGCATTGTCTCTGGTCTAAAGCAAAGCGATATTCATTCTCTACAACTTCCTGCCCATAATGGCCAATTATAAAACTCGGTTGGTTGTCTCCTGTGTCACAAACTGTCCATTATGTGAATGCAAAGGTGGTCTAAAAGAAGATACTGTCGTCTGGGGTTGGTTTAAGTATGAAGGATGTAATTTTAATAGACCATGTGCGTGTGCGAGAGAGAGAGAGAGAGAGAGAGGGAGAGAGTGAGAGAGACAGAGAGAGAGGGAAGAAGGAGAGGAGAGAGTTAGAGAGAGAGAGGGAGAGAGAATACCCGCCACGTTTCAATAACCTCCCCATATAATAATGTTCGCCTCGGCATCTAGGGCCCGTTGCGTCGATCGACCACTACCTTGTCCAACTGCTGAGGCTTGTAGTCAAACCTGGTTCAGCGCCGAAGGAGAGACTGCTATCTGCCAGAGTCATGTAGAACGGGGAGCGCCCCATCCCGTTGTTACACATAGCTGACTTGGACATGATCTGGTGAGCCGGAACTTCCTGGTCCAGTAGAAAGAACCACGTGACCAAACACAGACAGGCGGCGGTGGACCAGGGTGTCCGAGGTGGAGGGAAGACTCGTCTTTGCAGACACCTCGACATTACGGAAGAGATCGAACCACGGGATACCGAGGATGCGTCGCTGGTTGCGCATATACTGACACACAATAACAAATGAAAGTGATCAAGTGCTACATTCTAGGGGTGTTCAAAAAGTATCCGAAGTATTACTCATCTGGAGGTCTGAATTAAAACCTAATCCCCTTCAAAGTTCACTCCTTGTGACTCCACACACTTCTCCAAGCGATCCTGCCATTGTTGGAATAATCCGGAACGACTTCTTTGGAGATGAAGTACAGCTGAGTCGCTGCATTCCGCATAATGTCTTCTCGTGACTCAAAATAGGGCCCCTGCCATTGGAATTTTCAGCTTGGAGAACAGACACAAATCAGAAGGAGCCATGTCGAGACAAAAGATCGCCTTTTTGCGCAGTCCTGCATGTCTTTTGAGACTTCCAGACATAATTGTTTCTGCTCCATCGTTAGCGGCTTCGTCATGAATTTCGCAGGCAATATCTGCTTAGACAATTCCTCACCCAAAATGGAGTGCACCTAAATGCTTATCCTTACCTCATCCGCAAGTTCTCAGGTGGTGACACGACAGTTCTGTAAGACCTTGCCAGGTCCGTACTTACTTAATTTCATCATTCCGGCTTGTTGAGGGCATACCTGAACGTGATCCGCTTAACACCGATGTACGGCCATCTTTGATGCGATTGTACCATTTTCGTATAATATCTCCGTTGATTGTATACATCCTCATAGGTTGCCCATAGCGCTTTATGCCATACTCTATCAAACACCTTCTTAAAATCAACAAACACATGATACAGTTTTTGCTGCTGTTCTAGATATTTCTCGCTTAGCAGTCTTAAATTAAATATATATTCCGTAGTGCTTCTTTCCTGTCTGAACCCTGCCTGTTCCTCAGCAATGCTGTTCTCTGCTTGGGGTTTCAATCGGTCGAGGATCAATCTTCGCATTAAAATATATATTTATGTCTTTTAACAAAGAATCATGTTTATATCTATCAGTGGCGGCTCTAAATATGCAGAGCAAATTTGAACCTGGACTAACAAAACGCCGCCGCGCGGGGTGGGCAGTCTTTTCGTCCATTAACACGGCCCTGGAGGGTTGCCAAGACCAGAACCTACGAACCTCAGTCTTCAATTCCCCTGTGCTCCCTGCGATGTGCTACGGGGCTGAGACATGGATACTAACAAAATCAGTGGAGGACACATTGAGAGTGACCCAGGCCTCCCTTGAGAGACGCTTGGTCGAAGTCACTCTCCTGAACCAACGCATGCAAGGTCTCCACAACTCTGACATAAGACGAGTGTCCCTGGTGAAGGATGATGTCGTCCATGCAGACAAGGCAAAACATGGACAAGGCAAAACATTGACAAGGCAAAACATGGACAAGGCAAAACATTGACAAGGCAAAACATGGACAAGGCAAAACATTGACAAGGCAAAACATGGACAAGGCAAAACGTAAATGGGCAAGTCACATGTTACAACGAAACGATGATCGATGAAGTGTGGGGACAGCTGTCTGGTACTCCCAAGGTAAAAAGAGACCGCGGGGATGACCTCAAATGCGTTGGCCAGACTCCCTCGCTGTATGCAGCAACATCCGAGACATCTCTGGATGAGTGCTTACCATCCACTGGACGTCCGTGGACCAAGACATGGCTCGTTGGAGACGAAGCTGTGACCCCTAGCTACACTGATGAACGGGTCATTAAGATCAGGATAATTGTTTTAACTTCCTATACGTAACAACTAACATTTGCAAAGTATAACTATTTATGTCAGCGCGTATTAGCCTGTGGAGCGTGGCCGAGTCGTTTCAAAGCCTTCTTGCTGGCAAGGGAGGCAGAGGATCGATTCCCTGGTAAGGCATGTGTTGTTTTTCTGTTTGGGGTTAAAATAGCATAACCAGCATTCGACGTGGCGACAGCAATGACGAAGCGGCATGTAGTCCTCAGCCTAAAAACCCCTCGACTACCCAAGCAATGGGAATACAGTCGTACGTCAAAGAAAGAACAAACAATATAAAAAAATGTTTATGTTTCATCGACATTATCATGTGCCTTGCCGGTTAGCGTTTATGGATCTCCATCTACTCCTATCACGCGTGTCGTTTATCAACTATCTTGTTCATCCGTCCCCAGTGCCATTCCTTGAAGCTGTCCACTATTCTGTCTCTCTCTCTCTCTACCATCATCTATCTATCTTCCCTGCTATGTTATCCGTCGCCACAGTATGCTCCCACCCGTCCCTTCTTATTACATGCCCAAACAAGGCTGACTGCCTTGACCCGACTCTTACAATAAGTCATCTTTGTGACTCAGCTTCTTCAAGTACCGCATCCTTAGTGAATGCATGAATTTATAAACACCGAAACGCACCATTCTTCACATTCCACAAATTAAAATTCACAAATATTTCAAATTTCCACTGGACACAGGTTGACATTCTTATATTCCTACTACCAACATTTCATATATAAACCTCTATCCGATAAAATTCATATGTTTTTTTTTTTTCTAACAATTCATAATTCATAATTCGGTATGTCTGAAAATCTTCGTCATCAAACTAAAATTGCGCATGGAGAAAAAGACCCAGACGATAAAGCTTCCTGCCCATCATTTTCGGTGATGGATTTCGTCTATGCCAGCGCATGAATATGTCCAAGATCCTTTCCCATTGCCATCCACTGTCCCCTGACATATCCATCACAGCTGATAGACTTACATCTCTCTATTTATACAAACAGTATAGAGAAAAATTACACGTTTCTTACAAACACTTCATTATATTTTCTTACTTCTCCAAAAAATCATTCACATTATTTTCTTTCCAAACACTTAATTTTATTTTGTTACTTCTCCAAACAATCATTCATATTATTTTCTTTCAAACAATTATATTTTTTTACTTCTCCAAACAATCATTCAAATTATTTTCTTACAAACAATGAAATGTGTTTACTTCTCCAAACAATCATTCATATTATTTTCTTACAAACAATTACATTTTTTTACTTCTCCAAACAATCAATCATATTATTTTCTTACAAACAATTAATTTTTTTTACTTTTTCAAACAATCATTCATATTACACTTTTCTTAAAGGAAGTCCTTCAGCAAATTTAACCGTTGGTCATGAATGAAGTGCTAGAGCCTTCAGTATACTAAGCCTCAGCTTCTGAGGTGAGGTGGAAAGTTACCTTCTTCGCCGTCTTTTCTTCCCCTAACCTAAGTCAAGTAACCATTTACAGAGGGTTCACTTGAGCTGCCGGTAGTGGGAGTTGAACCCTGTACCTTTGACATGAAAAGAGAGTGTTCTTCCAATGCGCTAATCAGCTGCTCAAATATGTATCGACTTCTCGAAACAATAATTCATATTACACTTTTCTTACACACACTTAATTATTTTTTTTCTATTTCTCCAAACAAGATTTCATATTATGTTCTTGCAAATAATTATATTTTCAACTTCTCCAAACAATAATTCATATTAAACTTTTCTTACAAACACAAAATAATATTTCTCTACTTCTACAAACAATAATTCGTATTATTACGAGGTTTGTTCAAATGAAACCGGACCAAACTGCAACAAGTGAACATGCGTATGATACGCGTGATGACTTCATTTCTGGTGTAACCACATACCAACCGTCAAGTTTGCAAAATGCCATTATCCTCCGACTCATAGTTTCCTCGCCAGACTTGAAAACATGGCTGGTGTGATACGGAATCCGTTCAGAGTTGATCAGCGAGCGATGATTCGGTCTATTACAGCTGAAGGATGTCAACCAGTTGGCATTCATCGCAGAATACAGGCAGTGTATAATGACAAAAGTGTGTCGAAGACAACAATGAAGCACTGGACAACGATGTTTAAAGAAGGACGTGAGTTAACGCAACAATATGCGCCAGACCTGGTCTCGGACGTGAGTTAACGCAACAATATGCGCCAGACCTGGTCTCGGACGTGAGTTAACGCAACAATATGCGCCAGACCTGGTCTCGGACGTGAGTTAACGCAACAATATGCGCCAGACCTGGTCTCGGACGTGAGTTAACGCAACAATATGCGCCAGACCTGGTCTCGGACGTGAGTTAACGCAACAATATGCGCCAGACCTGGTCTCGGACGTGAGTTAACGCAACAATATGCGCCAGACCTGGTCTCGGACGTGAGTAAACGCAACAATATGTTCCAGACCTGGTCTCGGACGTGAGTTAACGCAACAATATGCGCCAGACCTGGTCTCGGACGTGAGTTAACGCAACAATATGCGCCAGACCTGGTCTCGGACGTGAGTTAACGCAACAATATGCGCCAGACCTGGTCTCGGACGTGAGTTAACGCAACAATATGCGCCAGACCTGGTCTCGGACGTGAGTTAACGCAACAATATGCGCCAGACCTGGTCTCGGACGTGAGTTAACGCAACAATATGCGCCAGACCTGGTCTCGGACGTGAGTTAACGCAACAATATGCGCCAGACCTGGTCTCGGACGTGAGTTAACGCAACAATATGCGCCAGACCTGGTCTCGGACGTGAGTAAATGCAACAATATGCGCCAGACCTGGTCTCGGACGTGAGTTAACGCAACAATATGCGCCAGACCTGGTCTCGGACGTGAGTAAATGCAACAATATGCGCCAGACCTGGTCTCGGACGTGAGTTAACGCAACAATATGCGCCAGACCTGGTCTTGGAGGATCTTTCGTTAACTCACGTCCTTCTTTAAACATCATTGTCCAAGTCTTCGACACACTTTTGTCACCATACACTGCCTGCATGCTGCAATGAATGTCAACTGGTCGACATCCTTCAGGTTGTTGGAAACCGAATCATGTGCTGTTTACACCAGAAGTGACGTTATCATGTGCCTCGTACGTGTGTTCACTTGTTGCAGTTTGGTCCGGTTTCATTCGAACACGCTTCCTTACAAGTACTGATTAGGAACAACATACTGGTCTGGCCGTCGCGTCAGGGTCAGACACAATATACTGACCAAGACCACTACATCTCTTCCATGTAGCGTTACCTGTAAACAGCCTGTTTGCAAGGCAGTCTGGTTGAAGAGATGTCGATCGACGTCATCCCCGTAGTAGTGAGCGTCACGGAAAATGAAGCCTAGCACAGCAAACCCGCCTGGAGGACAGCTGCCCACCATCATTATCACACTCGGGATGTGAGGAAAGCTACTACAACACACCACTTAACACTCAATCAGTAAACTCATTGTGGTCATTCAACAGCAACAATAACACAATACCTGCTGTTTATGATTCTCTATTTCCTATAACCTAAATAACATTGGTGTATTTTTTTTTATTTCTACAAACCCAAATTAAAAATTTTATATTATTAGAAACTTAAATTCACATTTTCATAAGTTCTTTAAACCTAAATACACAAATTTTTTTTATATTCTTACACAACTAAATTATTTTTTTTATATTCTTACACAACTAAATTATTTTTTTAATATTCTTACACAACTAAATTATTTTTTTTATATTCTTACAAATCTAAATTTACATTTTCATATTTTTATAAACCTAAGTTATTGTTGTATTTTCACAAACCTAAATTACCATTTTTATGTTTCTATGCAGATGAATTAATATTTTTCTTTTTCTCTAAACCTAAATTAAAAGTTTTATTTATATTAGCCTCTTCTTCTTCTTATAAGTTCGTTCTCAATCTCCCGATACCAAGCTCTGAACAGGGCTTTGCAAGTAGTAGAATATAGCCCAAAGAATGGAATGCGCTGTGTTGCTAGTTTACAGATTGACTGCGATATTTGCACCTTTCGGTCCGACACATTCGTTATCGGCGTTACTATAAACCTAAATTAGCATTCCTCTATTTCTACATATCTAATTAACATTTGTATGTTTCTATAAATCGAAATTCCTATTCATTTATTTCTACAAACCTAAATTACCATATCAATTTTTATAAACCTAAAATTACATTCCCCTAGTTCTACAAACCTAAATTACGATTTTTTAATATATGTAAACTTCTGTCTCTATTTCTTAACAAAGAAGTGATATGTTTATATCTCTACAAAACATAACGTATATTCATCTATTACCACAAATAAGGGAGGAAGACTAACGTTTGATCAGGCAAAACATACTGGCCAAGACCCACACCTCGGCTTCCTAGTAGCCCTCCCTGGAAACGGACTGTTATCATGGCAACCTGGCTAACGAGGTAAGGTCTCGACGTGATTCCCGTAGTAGTGAACGACAGGCATATGAAGCCAAGCATAGAACAACCGCCCGGAGGACCCCGGTTCACTTTCATCAGCACACTCTGGATGTGAGGAAAGCTACTGCAAACCGCCGTCGATAGCAGGGGGCACAGAACAGTAAACCTACTCATTGTGGGCATTCGCAACAACAACAAAAAAATCCTTATCACAAACCAAAATTATCTTTTGTTATTTGTATTTTTACCTAAATTCACATTTTGTATATTTATCTCAAAACATAAATTCCCATTTTTATATTTATCTAAACATAAATTCACGTGTCTATATTCGTCTATAGACTGAACAGTCTGAAAATATTATGGCAGAGCACCAAAAATGATAAAAGGAAAAGTCTTGAGTGCCTGTGTTTTTCCTGTGGCAGCTTATGGTTGCGAATCATGGACGATTACCAAAACTTCCAGACAAAGAATCGAATCCTTCGAGTTAAAATGTTACAGAAAGATCCTCAGAATACACTGGACAGAGAAAAAGACAAATGTAGACAGACATTCGGCAAGAGTTGAGCGTAGAGGAGAACTGGTTTATCAATTCTATTTTGGCTAGAAAATGCAAATACTTTGGTCACATCAAGAGACACAACGGTCTCAAGAAAACAGTGATGGAAGGTATGGTGCCAGGTAAAAGAGGAAGAAATCGACCAAAAAGACGATGGCACCAAGATATAACTGTGGCGGAGGCTGGAGTTTTGACAAGGGAACGAGTTTCTTTCAGATAGACTGTGATGGGAGCGACGTTCTATAAAGGACATGCTAAATGATGATGATGATATTTTTCTAAACATAAACTCACAATTATATATTTATTTAAATTCAAATTCACATTTCTATATTTTTTTAAGCTAAATTCATGTTTCTATATTTCTAAAGCTAAATTCACATTTTCCTACTTCAACAAGCCTAATGATGTTTCTTTCTACAAACAACAATTTATAGCTATAATATATCTATATCAATCAATCCTGAACCTATTAGAGTTGTACGTGTGTTATCGTTGTAACATCTACACACAAAGTCCTTCATAGTTCTCTATCCTCAGCCCTGTGAACGAGTGTCAGAAAGTCATGTCATGTCCATTCTTTGATGTTATCAACCCATGACTTTCTTTGTCCTCCTCACTTCCTTCCACCTTCAACTGTTCCCTGCAATATCATTTTTGAGACGGTGTCATGTCTCGTTACATGCTCAAACCATGTCAGTTTTCGATGTTTCAACTACTGACCAGAAGTGGTTCCTGCTGACCTGCCATGGAATTTCTTGTATCTCTCACGTATCATTTCTTTTATGTTTTTCATAACAAAAACAACAATCTTCTATAGCCTTTATTTTCAAAAGCTTGTACCCTTCTTTCCACACCATCAGTTAGTGCCCAGCTCCAACATACGTACACATGAACATTCATCCCTAATGATTTAGTTAACATTCATCACTAATGATTTAGTTAACATTCATCACTATGATTTAGTTAACATTCATCACTATGATTTAGTTTACATTCATCACTAATGATTTGGTTAACATTCATCACTATGATTTAGTTAACATTCATCACTAATGATTTAGTTAACATTCATCACTGTGATTTAGTTAACATTCATCACTATGATTTAGTTAACATTCATCACTGTGATTTAGTTAACATTCATCACTATGATTTAGTTAACATTCATCACTAATGATTTAGTTAACATTCATCACTATGATTTAGTTAACATTCATCACTATGGTTTAGTTAACATTCATCACTAATGATTTAGTTAACATTCATCACTATGATTTAGTTAACATTAATCACTAATGATTTAGTTAACATTCATCACTACGATTCAGTTAACATTCATCACTATGATTTAGTTAACATAACATTTCTGCAGTGATTGTGCAATTTTTCCAGAATGCATTCAGTCCTGACATGGCGTCTGTAGCCATCTCGAGCCTTGTCTTAATTTTTTTATCAGATGTTCCGTCACTACATATGAAGGACCATACATATTTAAAGGGATTAACTTTTAGTTTTTGCCTATTTATCATGGCGTTTGTAGAAGCCATGTTGTGTTAGCCTTTCACTAATATCTTGCTATTTTATGAATTAATCCCTATCCTATGTTTTTATTACCATTTTTCAACTTTGTTCCAGGGTGATACAATCTCACCAACGCTCTTCACATCGGCTCTTGAGAAAGTCATTAACAACCTGGACTGGGAAGATAGGGGCATAAACATAGTTGGGGAAATGTTTACTCATCTCAGGTTAGCTGATGACTTAGCATTCCATACTCACAGCGTCAGAGAAGATGAGAAATGGCTGAATGAACTTCACTGAACTGAACTTAACATCTTTATACTGGTTTAGAAGACTGCAGAGTCTGTGTACAACCAGTATTATTTACATTTCCTTGTTGTAAAAGCTATGCGCATCCAATCTATTCTTAAATGCATTAATTGTCCCTGCCACCGCCACTTCCTGCGGCAATGCATTTCAAGCATTCACCACTCTCTGACTAAAAAAAATATGTCCTAATATCTATTATGGACCTTTCTTTAGTTAATTTGTAGTTTAACCTTGTTGTTCTTGTAGATGGTTGTATTTTGAAGAAGAAAAAACTTGTTATAGTCTAATTTATCCTTTGGTTTGATTCTTATTAAGCTGTTATAAGTCACCTTCTGCAGAAAAAGCGTTGCAGTTGGCCTTCAAGTCAGTAGAATGAAGACCAAGTGTATGCTCAAACTAGTCTGTCCAAAAGGAGAGATGTGCTTTGGAGATTGTCCCGTCAAAAACGTAAATTCGTATATCGCCAAGAGATTTCAAACTCCCATTCAATAAAATTTCAGAACATAGAAGCAATCAAGACAAAAGCGACTGATGGAGATCCCAAAAATGACTTACAGAAATACTTCCAGCAGAGAGTCCAATTTCCAGAAATACATCCAGCAGAGGGACCAATTTCCAGAAATACTTCCACCAGAGGGACCAGTTTCCAGAAATACTTCCACCAGAGGGACCAGTTTCCAGAAATACTTCCACCAGAGGGACCAGTTTCCAGAAATACTTCCACCAGAGGGACCAGTTTCCAGAAATACTTCCACCAGAGGGACCAGTTTCCAGAAATACTTCCAGCAGAGGGACCAGTTTCCAGAAATACTTCCACCAGAGGGACCAGTTTCCAGAAATACTTCCAGCAGAGGCACCAGTTACCAGAAATACTTCTAGCAGAGGGACCAGTTTCCAGAAATATTTCCAACAGTGAGACCAGTTTCCAGAAATACTTCTAGCAGAGGGACCAGTTTCCAGAAATATTTCCAACAGTGAGACCAGTTTCCAGAAATATTTGCAGCAGAGAGAGCACAGCTGGGAGAAGTGAGTCAAATCAAAACAGGCCAATCTCGAAAGAAAATTATGTTAGTTCCAGCCTAAGATCGGACACTTTTTTTTCATCAGTCCGCGTACCCCAACCATCACAACACACTCATGAGTCAGTCCGCGTACCCCAACCATCACAACACACTCCTGGGAGTCAGTCCGCGTACCCCAACCATCACAACACACTCCTGGGAGTCAGTCCGCGTACCCCAACCATCACAACACACTCCTGAGTCAGTCCACGTACCCCAACCATCACAACACACTCCTGAGAGTCAGTCCGCGTACCCCAACCATCACAACACACTCATGAGTCAGTCCGCATACCCCAACCATCACAACACACTCCTGGGAGTCAGTGCGCGTACTCCAACCATCACAACACACTCCTGAATCAGTCCGCGTACCCCAACCATCACAACACACTCCTGGGAGTCAGTGCGCGTACTCCAACCATCACAACACACTCCTGGGAGTCAGTCCGCGTACTCCAACCATCACAACATACTCCTGAGAGTCAGTCCGCGTATCCCAACCATCACAGCACACTCCTGAGAGACGGATGTGTACACCCAAACAAAGGAGCCGACACCTACCTCTTTAAGTTTCGAATGACAATTCATTCTGTTCTGCCCGCAAATATTGTAATATTCATATTTGATATACCCCATTGAGTGATAACCATGTTGGTAAGAATAGATCCATCCATAGGAAACTGCCAAACATGACGAAAAAAGACGAATAAAGAGAGTTATGCATCTAACTAGCATCAGTAAAATTATTGCTATGAAATCGCCACTGGAAATACTATGATATCTGTAAAGTGGCTAGCTGCAAGAGTGGATCTATGATTCAACGGAAGAAGACAAGCGAATCGCCATTTTATACAGCAAATAGAGAGAGTCCAATTAATAGAGAGACAGAGAAAGACAACGGGGACAGATACACACAGATAGAGAGAGATATGCAAAGAAAGGAGGGAAACAGAGTAGAAAGAAAGAGAGAAAGACAGACAGATACAGAGAGAAAGGAATGGGAGAGATTGAGAGCGAAACAGAGAGATAAGGGGGGAGAGAGAAAGAGAGAGCCACATCATTTTGAGTAATCAGAACACCCATTTTTACCAGCGCTTATGACATTTTGACAAGAAAATTGAAATACTTTGGTCACATCAAGAGACAGAACGGTTTTGAAAGAACAGTGATGGAAGGTATGGTGCCGGGAAAAAGAGGCAGAGGTAGACCGAGAAGATGATGGCACCAAGATATCCTGGAATGATTGTGTATGACTGTGGCGGAGGCTGGAGTGTTGGCAAGGGAAAGAGTTTCTTTCAGACAGACTGTGATGGGAGCGACGTTATATATAGGACATGCTACATGATGGATGGATGGGCGGGTAGATGGATGGAGGGATGGATGTATGACATGACCAATGCCCGTTTTGGTGGACTTCTATTTCTCCTATTTTAACCAACTTCCCCATAACCTTAGAGAGCTGACATTCTGTAGACAGCCTCTACTATCTTAACTTAACGTCTTTATACTGGTTTAGAAGACTCTACAGAGTCTGTATACAGCCAGTTTCTTTCAGGGTGGTTTCCCCGATGTGCGAGTCCATCTTAATAGATTCAAACACTAGAGCTAAGTAGACTCGCAGCCAGTTAGGCACCATTTATAGCTGCTCTTAACAAACCACATGGGGACAGGTACAAATAACTTGGGTATATTTTTAATTTGAATTTTCTCTGGGCAGTGGCCGTTAAGCCTATTCTTCGCGATTTCCAACTGCCAGGGGATTTTTAACGTGCTCAACACTGAACACGTCTTCTCAAAAGAATTGTATGAAAAGCGAAGAAAAAAGACCAATCTTCCTGGACAACTTTGGACACACAGCACTAGGCCATGTTCAGACAATTATTCTTCCGTAACAGATGGACTAATCACTCTATATGGAACTTACCATCAAGCACTAAATAATACAGACACTACTACACGCACTGGGTAAAAGGTCAAGAGCTCTATCGCTGCTAGTTCCAGAACAGTTTAATATTTCCAATAAGCAGATCTGACAATACTGCACTAAGGTTGACCTATAGGATCAACCTCTTTCAGTAAATTACCAATGCCATGTATGCTGATGGTTCATGCAGTTCTGATGTGTCCTCTCAGTAAATGAAAGACATCGAATGAATTCAACTGACCAGGTACTCTTGTAACATGACAGACGATGTTAAAGGGAAGCAGTCGATGGAAACATACAAAGAAGAGCGACAAAGCTGATAGTGGGATTCCAGAACCAGCCTACAGTGTCTAGAAGAGAGAAGAATTCGAGCTGACTTAATACAGGTGTATAAGATGATCAGAGGAATGGATAAATTAGACTATAACAAGTTGTGTTTTTTTTAAATACAGCCACCCACAATAACTAGAGGGCATAGCTACAAATTAACTAAAGAGAGATCTATTGTAGATATTAGGAAATACTTTTTTAGTCAAGAGTGGTGAATTCTTGGAATGCATTGCCACGGGAGGTAGTGGAGGTAGGGACAGTTAATGCATTTAAGAATAAATTGGATGCGCATAGCTTTTAAAGCAAGGTAATGTAAATGAAACTGGTTGTATACAGATTCTGCAGTCTTCTAACCTAGTATAAAGACGTTAAGTTAAGAGGGTGTGGTCAGCGGTTATTAAGCATTGTGTTGTCTTCAAATGAATTATTTTTTGTATATACTCTCATTACGAGGGATGTGGTCTACAGGCAAGGTGTCCACCTCAAGTGCCGGAGGTTGCGAGTTCGAGTCACGGTGGAAAGCGTGATTTTTTTTCACATGGATTTTCTAGTGAAAATGTCGCCTGATCTATGAGTAGTGAGATCAACCTCCAATGCTCAGTGTCGAGCACGTTAAAAATATATTGGCAGTTGGAAATCGAAGAAAAGAGTTAATCCGGCCGGGACAAAATTTTAGTTTAAAAAATCTAACCAAAATTATTTGTATCTTACCTCCAGGTCTAGTAAACCGCAGTAAGTTGTCAAAACACCTACTACATATGGCCGAAGCATTGGCTACCTGGCAATACCAGAATTCCAAGTATTCCAAGTATAATCTCATTACAAACACAAAACATACTCTCATTACATACTACTAAAAATACTCTCAATACATACACAAAACATACTCATTACATACACTAAAAAATATTCTCATTACATACACTAAAAATACTCTCATTACATACACTAAAAATACTCTCATTACATACACTAAAAATTCTCTCATTACATACACTAAAAATAATTACATTACATATACTAAAAAATACTCTCATTACATGCACTAAAAATAATCTCATTACATAGACTAAAAATACTCTCATTACATACATTAATAATAATCTCATTACATACACTAAAAATACTCTCATTACATACATTAATAATACTATCATTACATACATTAATAATAATCTCATTTCATACATTAATAATACTATCATTGCATACACTAAAAATAATCTCATTACATACTAAAAAATTATATCATTACATACACTAAAAATAATCTCATTACATACTAAAAAATTATATCATTACATACACTAAAAATAATCTCATTACACACTAAAAAGTTATATCATTACATACACTAAAAATAATCTCATTACATACTAAAAAATACTATCATTACATACTAATAAAATATTCTCATTACATACACTAAAAATGATCTTATTACATACTGCTAAATTAACTCAGTAAATACATTAAAATTCATTACATACATTAATAATACTATCATCACAACCACTAAAAATGCTCACATTTCGTACACTAAAAATATGATCATTAAATACACTAAAAAATACTCTCTTTATACTAAAAAATAATCTCATTAAATACTACTACAATACTCTCATTACATACACTAAAAATACTCTCATTACATACTACTAAAAATAATCTCATTACATGCACTAAAAATACTCTCATTACATACATTAATAATACTATCATTACATACACTAAAAATACTCTCATTACATACCACTAAAAGTACTCTCATTACACACACAAATACACTCTCCTTGCACACACTAAAAAGTACTCTCATTACACACACAAATACATTCTCATTACACACATTAAAAAATAATCTCATTAAACACTAAAAATACTCTCATTACATACACTAAAAATATAATGTAGGTGTTCCACTTAGGCGTGGGTAGCGGAGATAGGGCAGTAGTTAATTGCACTGGCTTCCCAGTCGAGCTGGGTTCCCAGTTCGGTTCGGGAACATTAATTCCAATGTGGTGGAAAGTAGACTAACGTCTGGCCAGGCAAAATATACTGATCAGACATGTTAGTCAGTCTCAAGCAAAACATACTGGCCAAGACCTTTACCTCGGCATCCTGGTAGCCCTCCCTGGAAACATTCTGTTTTCATGACAGCATAGCTAGCGAAGTAGGGGATCGACGTGATCCTCGTAGTAGTGAGCGACACGCAGATGAAGCCAAGCATAGCACAACCGCCTGGAGCACCTCGGTCCACCTTCATCAGCACGCTCGGGATGTGAGGCAAGCTATTGCAACCCGCCACTTAACGTCCTTTTCAAGGAGCACAAATGAGTAAACCCACTCATTGTGGACATTCGAAACAACAATTACAATGTGAAGTCGGAAACCATGTACGGAACAAATACTTAAAGAACAGCAAAGGCAATAAAAACTCCAGCCGCTCGTCAATAAACTTAGGATAATAGACATAGGCTAGAGGGATTTGTAAAAAAATAACTAAGACCTATTGGAAATGAGCCAATAACAACCAGTGGAGCAGGAGATCAAAGCAAGATATGGGGTTCCGGAAATCACCATCTATACGTGGCCAGACAGCCCCTGACGTGGAATTAACTCGGACAAAGGAAGAAGAGCAAACCACGTAACGCCTGAAAAAGAGACTGTGAAAATGAAGTTCGTTCCGTGGACCTCAACTGGAGTTAGGCAAAAAGGGCAGCTCAACACCGAAGTTTCCGGAGGGGGGTTGCCAATGGCCTATACCCTGAAAGGAGCGACGGACACTGATGATAATATATACACTACGGCCACACAATCTCTTATGCCAAATCACAACAATTGAAGTCTCCGAAAACTACATGGTATTAAGTACCTTTCCTGCAATGTATAGGTACAGATGGCAAGCTTAGTTGTAGCCCTGTTTATGCCTGAAGTTTGCTTCCAGTCAATTATTCATTGCACTGTCTATTTGTATCCTACTTTACATAACCAAAGCAATGAATTGTATTTGTCAATTAGTGGTGAAAGAAGTGGATGGTCAACGCACATGTAATCAGTGTATCCATCCATCTACCTACCTACATATCCAGCAATCCAATCATCCGCTTATCTATCTACATATCTATCAAAGTATTTACCTATCTATCCATCTAGCTAGCTATCTAAATATGTATGTATGTGCTTGCGTGTGTATATATACATATATATATATATATATATATATATATATATATATATATATAGAGAGAGAGAGAGAGAGAGAGAGAGAGAGGGAGCGGGAGCGGGAGCGGGAGCGGGAGGGAGGGAGAGAGAGAGAGAGAGAGAGAGAGAGAGAGAGAGAGAGAGAGAGAGAGAGAGAGAGAGAGAGAGATAGATAGATAGATAGATAGATAGATAGATAGATAGATAGATAGATAGATAGATAGATAGATAGATAGATAGATAGATAGATAGATAGATAGATAGATAGATAGATAGATAGATAGATAGATAGATAGATAGATAGATAGATAGATAGATAGATAGATAGATAGATAGATAGATAGATAGATAGATAGATAGATAGATAGATAGATAGATAGATAGATAGATAGATAGATAGATAGATAGATAGATAGATAGATAGATAGATAGATAGATAGATAGATAGATAGATAGATAGATAGATAGATAGATAGATAGATAGATAGATAGATAGATAGATAGATAGATAGATAGATAGATAGATAGATAGATAGATAGATAGATAGATAGATAGATAGATAGATAGATAGATAGATAGATAGATAGATAGATAGATAGATAGATAGATAGATAGATAGATAGATAGATAGATAGATAGATAGATAGATAGATAGATAGATAGATAGATAGATAGATAGATAGATAGATAGATAGATAGATAGATAGATAGATAGATAGATAGATAGATAGATAGAACACCTGTTACAAAAGTTCCCAGCGTTTGAGAAACATAGAATACATAAAAGTACTATCCCTAGACAAACTCAATGTAGATATCACAACAAACACTGACCACTACTTTCTTTAAACATCTTTAAGGAGACTTGAAAATCAACGAAAATAAAAGAGAAGATACATAATCTCTATCACTAATTTAGCCTGTATTAGCGTAGAAGACATTCCACCTTGTAGCAATCCGAACTGATCTGAGTGTGGAATAGCCTCCTAGGTTTCAAAGACACGCTACTACATATATTGTACTACTAAAAGAATGAACAGAACTCGTTTTCCAGTGGATGGTAAGAAGATATAAACTAATTTCAAGCTGGAAAAAAAATCCCTCTCTACACATCACACAACTGACAAACCTGCGAGTTGTGAAGTATCCGACTGTTGAGTGGCTGCTTGTCTGCGAGATGGTATACCAGACACAAGAAGCGCGCCAGGTTTCCAGAAATATGCTCCGATCACGACATAACTTTAACGACCTGGGCTAGAGCTACGTTCTATTAAACTAATCAGCTACAGAACCCCTTTGTCAGCACTGTTTGTACCACTAGCCTCCCCTTGCGCGATCTATTGACCCGGACAATCCCCCCACTTCCCTGTCCCCCGGTTCGCTCCAGGTCAGGATACTGCCATTACTGACCCAGTGCCCCAGATTTCAGAGCTCCCTATAATCTCGATCGATACCGGGTCCTCCTTGCTTTACCCTGCCCGAGCGCTCCTTCGCCTCGCCTCTGCCGTCGTGTGTGAAGGAGAACACGCAGCGATCCCAGGCGTACACCTTGCGCAGTCGTGTGCGTGAACAGAAAGATTTGTTCCAAATGTGCAGCGGTGCACCGCGCTTACACGTACACACGTGGACTGCAGCAGTGGTCCCCATACGCGCGAACACCCCGGCACCATTTCTTCTCACCAGCTTTTATTTAACTTGGCATTGCCGTTGCCCGTTTCTATGAACTTCTACGAGGGAGGGCCAAATGAAAACATTGAAAAAGTGGGGTATACATTAGACAAAAACATGCCCTTGCATTGTAACTTGTTGATTAATACAAACAATGATTTAGTTTACTTTTTTGTGCGCCCTGAAAAAGACGTTAAGTGGCGGGTTGTAGTAGATTTCAACACATCCCGAGCATGCTGATGAAGGTGAACCGCGGTTGTACTATGCTTGGCTTCATCTGCGTGACGCTCACTACTACGAGAATCGTGTCGATCCACATCTCGTCAGCCAGGTTGCCTTGAAAACAGAGTTTCCAAGGAACGCTACATGGAAGAGGGACTGTGGTCTTTGGTCAGTAGACGGGACGTCCTGGTCATTATGCTGTGCCTGACTGGACCAGCGTCTCAGTTCCGCTTGTCACTTATTACTATGGTTGATAAGGATGTGAAGAGTGTCCTGCACGTGCTATCACGGTGCAGACGAACAACATGACGTCATAATTACAGTTAAAATATGGCCACCCACTAACGACATGCACCAAAAAGGAGCATGGTTCTGTTATCCTTATTTTCGCAGCTAAGGGGGGAAACCTTTAGAAATTAATTGGCGAATGAAGGTCCAGTACGGTGATGCATGCCTTGGCCTTCAGTAAGTTTATGAGTGGAGTAGGGAGTTCCAAAACGGCGTGAGTTCTGTGACTGACTGTTCACGACCGGGTCAGGCAAACCAAGTAGTGATCACAGAGTCGATTGCAGCAGTTGACCGCTTCGAAAATGAAAATCGCTGATTGACTGTCAATGAAATTGCCGGATATCTACACATCAGTCAAGTGTTAGCGCACAACATCCTCCATGATGTGCTACAGTACTACAAAGTGCCATGGCAGCTTACTCCGGAATTTTAAACAACAACGACGCGTGGGTGCCTGTCGGAAACTTTTGCGGAGCATTGAACTGGGAAGGGGGGGGGGAAGAGGGGGGTGATGGCTTCCTAGCAAGAATTGTTACTGGAGATGAAACCTGGGCTTTCACAACCACGGGCCTGAAACGAAGAGAGCGAGCAAGAAATGGCGCCATCCCTCCTCATCAAAACCGCGGAAGTTTGGCAGCCAACAATCTGCAGGGAAGGTTAACTGACTCTCGGACGAGGCATTATTTGAAAGTACTGCAGGCCCAGGCATTGCCACGTATGCAGATCTTCTCAGCAATCATCTTCGACCCGAAATCAAATCCAAACGACGTAGATTTTTGAGTAAAGGTGTCATTTTGCAACATGACAACGCTCGACCTCATGATGCCCGTACAACAGCAGCAACCATCGGGGACCTCCACTTTCAGTGTCTACCACAACCGCCTTACTAACCAAACCTAGCCCCAGGTGGTTTCTACGTCGCTAGACAACGAAAAGAGGACTGAGAAGAAAGACTTTCAGGTCTGATGAAGAGGTTCAGCAGCTAGTACATGAGTGGTTACACCCGCGATCCAGAGAATGTTATTCAACCATGCACTTTATAGGAGATGTGGGACTTGTATCGAACGCAATGGCGACTACATAAAAATGTTACAGTTGCGTTTCACTTTTTCAGAATAAATTTACCAAAAAAATATATTTCAGATTTTCATTTGAATCCCCTTGTATTTCTTCTATTTTGACCAACTTCCTCATAATATAGAGAGCTGAAATTATGTACACAGACTATACTTGTGCGATCTATCAAATGTCGAAGGGCGTGAAGAGTGAATAAAAACTGAGGTAGGATTCCTGAATTAAACATGAAAAAAGGCTCAGAAATGCCGCCATAAATAACAAGAATAATTCGATGTGATTTAATACATTTTTATAAAATAATCGGGGGCCTCTGTAGTCTAGAGGTTAACGCACTCGTGATGAACGGAAACGGTGGGTGATCGAGTCCCGTAAGTTTCAAGCGACACATGGTCTCATGGGAGGTAAGACCAGTGCCAGCATTCCGAGTTATCTCCGGTCGTCTCGACCAATAGTCTTGCCACTGATCCAAGGTAACTCGGGATAAAAGTGTGATTGATGACCAGCGCATATTCTATCTCTCAAATAAAAACACATCGCACATCACATTATTAAGACAAATTCGTCTGATGTTGTTGCCACCATCGCTTGCGATGGGCAATAACTATAAGATAATCAAGGGAAGTGATCAATTAGACTTTAATCAGTTTTATTCAAATTACAGCTGGCTTCGAGAACAAGTGCGAACAGCTATAAATTAATTACAGAAATGTCCAGATTAGATACCAGGAAATTATTTTATTCTTTTTGGTCACAGTGGTGAATGCATTGCCATCGGAACTAGTGGAAGCAGGCAATGTATGTTACAAAAATGTGTCGAAGACAGTGAAGAACTGGATAATGATGTTTAATGAAAGACATGAGTTAACGAAAGATATCCGAGACCAGGCCAGGCCCATATTGTTGCGTTAACTCACGTCCTTCTCTAAACATTGTTGTCCAGTTCTTCACTGTTGTCTTCTTCACACCTCTGCCACCATACACTGTCTGCATTCTGCGATGAATGTCAACTGGTCGACATCCTTCAGCATTTAGAAACCGAATCCCCGCTCGTTGATCAACTCTGGACGGATTCCGTATCCCAACCGCCATATTTGCAACGATCGGTTGAGAAAACTATGATTCGGAGGATTTTGACATTTTGCAAACTCGACGGTTGGTTTGTGCTGTTTACACCATAAGTGACGTCATCATGCGCATCGTACGTATGTTCACTTGGTGCAGTTAGGTCCGGTTTCATTTGAATACGCCTCATACTTAAAATTTTGGAGTGATTTCGATCTTAACTCGGCAAGTCCTCCAAACAGATGTTACTTGACCAACTTGTGATTATTAATTACGCTGAATATTAATATCATACAGTTTTATATAAGGCGCGACAACTTGCAGGTGCCAGTTCGTCATGTGGCCAAGGCGCCTAACATTTCAGGACCAGTGCTCTATTTACTCACATAATAGTATGGATCTACTGCCCAGGTTATTCTGGGATTCAGCGCAACGAAAGAGCCGACTTTCTGGCTTCACATGCACCAATTACGTGTACAATAGATATGAATAGAAGTGACATTTTGAAGTTTATCAATGACAGCCTGTTAGATGATGGCACCGGAATTGATGAATCAAGTTCACAGCTTGTTGATCTTTGGTATCGAACGAGGTTCAAGCGGACTGGGGCGCAAGGAGAGAACGAAGTGCGTACAGCCAGCAGGCTACAGGGACCATCAGTAGTCACATCCTTCAGCATTTACTGAGAGAAACTACCTATGGGTATGTCCGGAGTGCAGTGACGTCGATTCTTAGGAGGATCACCATTGGCGTTCCAGTCTATGTAAACCATGCGCGGGGCGCCCTTTGAGTTGTGTCCAGCTGTCTCCTGTATTTCGACACTGTCTGTTATGGCTGCAAAGGCCGATCTGCGAATGACAGTCCCTGCCACAGATCGTACAACCACGGTGGGGAGGCTGGCTTGCCGGGGTGTCGTCCCCGATCTCTTCAGTCTTTCTATTTTCTCTGCAGCCAGAAGACCTCTACGAGCGTCAGCAGCCACTATGTCCCCTCCGACTATCTCCAACCAGTTCGATCCTGAGCAATTGTTTCCCAGCCCTTGGATGTGATGTCACATGACTTCATGTCCCTCTTGCACACGTCCTTGAATCGCAGTGTGGGACGGCCGATTCTTCCAACTCCAATGGCTAGCTGTCCATATAAGATATCCATTGGCAGCCTCTCATCTTCCATGCGGTAATCATGCCCCAGCCACCGAAAGCGTTGTTGGCTCAACATCGAGTACATGCTGTGAGTGTTTGCTCGCTGTAAAACCCCATCATATGGCTCGCTCTCTCTCCCCACCAAATCCCCATTAATCGCACCTCACGTGAAAGGTGTTGAATCGCCGCCTCTGCTTCTTGGGAACAGAACAGCACTATCTGTATATACCGTTCCCCTCGCCGCACCTTTCAAATACAATGGACCCATACCCTTCGCCAAATTGCACAACCCTTCGAGGAACTTTCCACCCAGAACGATGCATGGCTTCTACATTAATTGCTTGGCTCCTAGGTACTAATCAAATGTCTACATACCCCCTGCGCTTATATTTTTGCACCCAAATTCGCTGTTAGGCAACGTGGGTAGCTTAAGTTATTTACTTGACCATGCTGTTGTAAGAGGGTCAGATTATAAGATTTCTTTTATGTTATATGTCAATCTGCGACGTAGTCTTCTTCTTGTGTTGAAACTCATTATTCTTGTGTTGTAAGCACGCAGTGGTAGTTGATCATGCTGCAAATTATGCCTTGATATGTATTCAGCACAAAAAGTAGCTTACATATTTCTAATGCCTCATCATTTTTCATCGGATCTCTCCTGGTGATACTTTTAAGACATTTCATTTTGTAAGTTCGTAATTTACCTCCCCTGTGCCTTGGACAGGGATCAATTTTGAAATTGGTAGCACACAGTTGGTATTTTTCTTCGTCACGTATTTTCATACTCCATCTACCAAGCCCTGAAAAGGCTTTGCGAGTAGCAGGATGTTGTCCGGAGACTGGAATGCGTTGTGTCTTAGTTTACATATTGACTGCGATATGTTCACCTCTCGGTCCGACACATTCAACTTCAGCAGGCATTTTTGGGTCCCGGGTTTGCCTTCCTTCTTCGATTCCTTCTGCCTAGCCAGTCTGCTCTGTTGCAGCCTGTTATCCAGGATCCCCGCGTGGAGGTGTAGAAGGGTCTTGGCAGCTTTTGTTCGCTGGCCCTGACGCTAGCAGTCAGCTATGGGTCGCTGACCACTGCAGCTCATGTGCCACTCAGATTCTTGATCCCACAGTTGGGTGTTGTTATTGTTGTTGTTGTTGTTATTATTATTGTTGTTGTTATTGTTGTTGCTGTTATTATTGTTGTTGTTATTGTTGTTGTTTAATGCCCACTATGAGTAAGCTTACTCTTTTGTGCGCCCTGAAAAGGACAATAAGTGACGGGTTGTAGTAGCTTTCTTCACATCCCGACCATGCTGATGAAGGTGGGGCCGTGTTCCTCCAGGCAGTTGGGCTATGATAAATATCTTGTTGATCAATTGTTGTGTTTATCGATCTTATATTCGTGCGTTTGTTTAAGTAGTGGCGGTAGTTGATAAGTTCTAGCAGAGCTTTCTGATATCCTGTTTCCATTTCACTATTGCATCTCTCATCTTCCGTTCATCATCATAATCAAGTGCCCTGCCAGTTGGTGTTAACAATCATGAACCTCCACCTCCTGTTATCCCGCGAGCCGGCTATCAGTTATACCGTCGATCACCTCGCATGTCATGTCTTCAATCCCTTCAATATGTTCTCTTTGCCTCCCTCTGTCCCTCTTACCTGCCATTCTGACCGTTGTCACCGTGTGTTAACACCCGCCTATTCTCATGACATACCCGAAAAAAAGGTTGACTGCCTTGTCCTGACCATTGCCATAATCTGTCTTTGTCTCTTTATTAGCTTTCTTTGCAGTCCACAGAATTGTCAAGTTTTCCGTAAAACCACATCCCCGTGGCCGCCAACGATCTCTGCACCTGCGTGCAGATTGCCCATGTCGCATGTGAGAACTGGATCCACGTATGATCCAAGAACTCTCTTCCTGAAATCTAGTGATAGGTTTTGGTTGCACAAAATTTTCCCCACACTCTAGAGCCTTTTACACTCGCGGACCGGTGTAATCAGGAAAACATTTTCGCGGACCGGTGTAATCAGGAAAACATTTTCGCGGACCGGTGTAATCAGGAAAACATTTTCGCGGACCGGTGTAATCAGGAAAACATTTTCGCGGACCGGTGTAACCAGGAAAACATTTTCGCGGACCGGTGTAATCAAGAAAACATTTTCGCGGACCGGTGTTATCAGGAAAACATTTTCGCGGACCGGTGTAATCAAGAAAACATTTTCGCGGACCGGTGTAATCAGGAAAACATTTTCGCGGACCGGTGTAATCAGGAAAACATTTTCGCGGACCGGTGTAATCAGGAAAACATTTTCGCGGACCGGTGTAATCAGGAAAACATTTTCGCGGACCGGTGTAATCAGGAAAACATTTTCGCGGACCGGTGTTATCAGGAAAACATTTTCGCGGACCGGTGTAATCAGGAAAACATTTTCGCGGACTGGTAAGTTTAACGAGCATAGTCTGTAAATTGTTAGAGTCATTAATTAAAGAAAACACTGAAATGCATTTAGACAAGTTTAATCTAATCAGAAATAGTCAGCATGGGTTTACTAAAGGGAGATCGTGCTTAACAAATCTATTAGAATTCATGGAGGAGGTTACTAAAATGATAGATAAAGGGGAGCCAGTAAATGTTTTTTATCGAGATTTTACAAAGGCCTTTGATAGAGTACCTCATCAAAGATTATTTAGAAAGTTAAAATCACATGGAATAGGTGGGGAAGATGCCAAATGATTTAAAATTTATTAACGGGAAGAAGGCAAAGGGTGGGCATAAATAAGGAGTACTCTGAGTGGTGTGAAATGAAAAGTAGAGTGCCACAGGGCTCGGTTTTGGGACCAATTTTGTTCTTGATATATATAAATGATTTGGACATTGATATGAGATCCATGATTGAAAATTTTGCTGATGACACAAAACTATGCGGTAGTGTCTCATCTAAATCAGAAGTGCATATATTGAGGTCGGATTTAGATCAAATTCAAGAATGGTCTGTAAGCTGGCAAATGGAGTTTAATGCAGATAAATGTACAGTCATCCACGTGGGTAGATCCAATATAGAACATAATTACAGAATGGGCAAAATAATATAAGATGATAAAAAGAAACATTAAACTTAGGAGTAAGGAGGTGATTGTCAAACTGTATAAAGCATTTGTTAGACCTAGATTGGAGTACTGTGTATAGGCGTGGAGCCCTTATAGTAGAGGCGATATAAACATGTTGGAAAGAATACAAAGAAGAGCGACAAAGATGATAGTGGGATTACAGAATTACAGTTTTGAGGACAGACTCAGAATAACCAGCCTACCGTGTCTAGAAAAGAGAAGAATTCGAGACGACAATACAGGTTTATAAGATAATCAAAGGAATGGATAAATTAGACTATAACAAGTTTTTTTTCAAAATACAACCACATACAAGAACAAGAGGGCATATCTAAAAATTAACTAAAGAAAGGTCCAGATTAGATAATAGGAAATATTTTTTAGTCAGAGAGTGGTGAATGCTTGGAATGCATTGCCACAGGAAGTAGTTCTTAGTTCTTAATCTACCTATACTTCTACATGGGCAGCTGCCCCTATGCCGGTCAGTTACTAGTATGAGCTGGATGTAGCCGGGAGAAGGGTTTCCTGCTTAGCGGACTAGGCTCGAGCAGCTTAATACTCTGTTCCATTGGAACAAGCGCTTACGGAGGGTGGTTAACCGATGTGCGAGTCAATCTTAATAGACTCAAACACTAGAGCAAAGTAGATCTGCAGCCTGTTAGGCGCCATCTATGCTGATCTTAACAAACCACCTAACCATGGCTGGTGTTATGCTATGTCAGACAGTTAGTCGCCTCGTACGACATGCTCTCTGTGAGGCAGTGGTGCTGCTCTTGTCATACACAAAGACCACGGCAGACCCCTCGATTTGGAAGTGGAGGCAGAGACAATTAATGCATTTAAGAATAAATTGAATGTGCATAGCTTTTAGAGCAAGGTAATATAAATGAAACTGGTTGTATACAGACCAATATAAAGACATTAAGTTCGCGGACAGGTGAGAACATAAAGAATAAATCGTGAACAGGTGACAACAGGAAAAATTGTTCGCGGAAAGGTGTAAACAGGAAAAATTTTTCGTTGACCGGTGAAAACAGAAAAATTGTTCGCAGACCAATGAAAATAGGAAAAACATTTTCACGGACCAATGAAAATAGGAAAAACATTTTCACGGACCAATGAAAATAGGAAAAACATTTTCACGGACCAATGAAAATAGGAAAAAACATTTTCACGGACTAATGAAAATAGGAAAAACATTTTCACGGACCGGACAAATAATTACATCAGTCAAAAAACATAGTGATGCCAAGAATCTCTACCTGAATACAAAGAACACAAAAATAACGACAACTGATAAGACAAAACTCCAACCTAAAATCGAGATCGATGGCGAAGAAATTGAAAATGTTGCACATTTTGAATATTTGGGATCAATACTGAACAACAATGGAGACTGTACAAAATAAGTAAGAAGACGACTGTCTATGGCAATGCAGAAGATAAAGAGTACGCAGAGCCTATGGCAGACTACAAACAAAGAACTAAAACTAAGGATCCTAGGAACATGCATTTTTCCTGTGGCAACCTATGGATGTGAAACATGGACGATTACAAAAGCAATAATGGCGAAGATCGGTGCTTTTGAAACACAGTGCTACAGAAGAGTCCCGAAAATCCCGCGGATAAAGAAAGAAAGAAACAAATCCATCAGGCAAGACCTGAATGTAGAGGAGAATTCGCTCATAAATGACGTAGTGACCCGAAAACGGAGGCTTTTTGGACACGCCAAACGACACAACGGACTGGAGTAAGTGGTTATGGAAGGGCATGATCACTGGGAAGAGAGGCACGGGCCGACCGAGAAGACGATGGACTCAGGACATCAAGGAGACGCTGGATTTGACCTCAGGGCAGGTCTAAAGACTGCTGACGAAAGATAAGTTTCCTACAGACAGGCTGTCATGAGAGCGACGTTCTGCAAAGGAAATACTACATGATGATGACGGTGATGGTGAATTTTTGGCGGGACGCTCATACATAATAATAATAATAATAATAATAATAATAATAATAATAATAATATTCGCTTAGGCGTCTGAGACCCGTCGGATGAACACCACCATGTCCAGTTGTAACTGCGTGCTGCCAGGCCTCCTCTAAGGCAGATGGGGAAGAAGCCATCTGTTGATGCCACGTGTTTCGGGGACGACCTCTCCGGCGCTTCCAGCCAGCAGGTGGAGGTCGTTTGCACTGTTGACTGTCTTTTGAAGAATCTGGTGAGCCGGGACCTCCTTGTCCAGTCGGACAACATGACCGAACAGGTTAATGCGGCGACGTTCCAGAATAACCGAAACAGGAGGGAGATGTGTCTTTGCAGAAACATCTACATTTCAGACAAAATCGTACCAACGAATGTCAAGGATGTGTCGCTGATTTCGCATATGGAAATCATCGCTCAGACAAAAGAACAAGAATCCCATTATGTATATAATATTCTGTCTATTGGGTGTTAAAGCTAATATTATGAAATAAAAATTCCAGTTAATTAAAATAACCAGAATTCGAGCAGTAAATAGATTCAGCAGCAATTTAATTTTTCGGTGACCGGCAGAAAATTTCTGCGAACCAGCAGCGGTTGGGAATCACTGCTCTAGAAGACTGATTTTGTCTTGGCTATTCTCTTCTTCTTTATTTCATAACTGCATCACCCATCACATGTGGGTGGGTGCCCAAGTATTGAAATGAGTGTACTTGCCTTACTTCCATTTTGTTCACCTTCATCCAATATTTTGGAGATTTATGTTTCTTAGTTATGAGGCGTGTTCAAATGATACCGGACCTACCAAGTGAACATACGTACGATGCACGTGATGACATCAGTTCTGGTGTAAACAGCACATACCAACCGTCGAGTTTACAAATTTCGTTATCCTCCGACTCATAATTTCCTCAGCAGACTGTTGAGAACATGGAGTGTGTGATACGGAATTCGTCCAGAGTTGATCAGCTAGAGGTGATTCGGTTTCTAACAGCTGAAGGATGTCGACCAGTTGACATTCATCGCAGAATGCAGTCAGTGTATAGTGACAAAAGTGTGTCGAAATAAGAGAAAAACTAGTCAACGATGTTTAAAGAAGGACGTGAGTTGA
Organism: Ariolimax columbianus; assembly: GCA_036924085.1. Classification (NCBI taxonomy): domain Eukaryota; kingdom Metazoa; phylum Mollusca; class Gastropoda; order Stylommatophora; family Arionidae; genus Ariolimax; species Ariolimax columbianus. Next base: position 40,320,944 of record JAVGWX010000008.1, on the reverse strand, counting down.
GCAAAAATCTTCTGAGACCAGGTCAAGAGCATATTGTTGCGTTAACTCACGTTCTTCTTTAAACATCGTTGACTAGTTTTTCTCTTATTTCGACACACTTTTGTCACTATACACTGGCTGCATTCTGCGATGAATGTCAACTGGTAGACATACATTAGCTGTGAGAAATCGAATCACCGCTCGCTGATCAACACTGGAGGGATTCCGTATCAAACCTGCCATGTTTCCAACCGTCTGCTGAGGAAACTATGATTCAGAGGATAATGAAATGTTGTAAACTTGACGGTTGGTGTGTGCTGTTTACACCAGAAATGACGTCATCATGCGCATCGTACGCATGTTCACTTGGTGGAGTTAGGTCCAGTTTCATTTGAACACGCCTCGTACTACCATTACGCCAAATTTCTTATGATTTAAGCTGAGGCCTTTAATCTGTTAAACATGTTTAATATTAATGTGTGCGTGCGTGTGTCTGTGTGTGTGCGCGCGTGTATTGGTTAGGTAATGTGACAATTGTACAAAAATAATTCTTAGCACTAATTACCTTCTGTTGTGTCTTTTATTGCATCAATTATGTCCAACTGAAGGACTGTCCTGAAAAAACATATATATTGTCGGCAGTACATGTAGCCTTGAATGTGCTACGTGTCAGTGCTTCTCAAACTCCTTATTGGGACGGTTCAGTTAGAGATTTGTGTAGCAGGGACCAACACCCAATGCATTTATCTTTGGTCTTTTTTTTTTCTTTTTGTACATTTAAAATTTGTATTAAAATTGTCCTACTGATATATAGAAAGTTATATCTGTTTTCATATTTTAAAATATGGCGAACAATCATGTTTTTTTTAATTACGAGGCAAATGTGTGTTTTGAAGATCTTTCTAAGTCGAAACATAAGTGTCGGATCAGAAATTGAAAGAGAAAACGGGATCAAGATGCTGAGCAGCGCATGAGCTGCAGTGGTCAGCGACCCGTAGCTGACTGCTAGCGTCAGGACCAGCGAACCATAGCTGCCAAGACCCTTCTACATCTCCATGGGGTGATCCTGGATAACAGGCTGCAGTAGGGCAGACTGGCTAAGGAGAAGGGATCGAAGAGGGAATGCTAACCCCGTACTCAAAAAATGCTTTCTGAAGTCGGATGTGTTGGACAGAAAGGTGCAAATATAGCAGCCAAGCTGTAAACTACGACACAACGCATTCCGTTCTCTGGACTACATTCTGCTACTTACCCTTTCAGGGTTTGGTAGTGGGAGATTAAGAACGAACGAAGAAGAAGAAGAAGAAAAAGAAGAAGAAGAAGAAGAAGAAGAAGAAGAAGAAGAAAACCAGGTAAACGACTCAATGCACTCTATGTTTGGACACCAGGTGCAGAGCACACGATTCAAATCTAGACGAAATTTCTTAGTCAACATAGTCCATACAGACTAGTACAGGAAAACGCCGCATCGAAAAATTCACAAAATTGAAGAAGGTTCCCTGGATCGAGCTGCGAGAGGAACCGGCGCCTGGACACCACTTGCCTTACGTAACATCGGAAGTCCCTAAATAGACTCCGAACTGATGTATCACGAGAGGAACCGGCGCCTGGACACCACTTGCCTTACGCAACATCGGAAGTCCCTAAATAGACTCCGAACTGATGTATCACGAGAGGAACCGGCGCCTTGACACCACTTGCCTTACGCAACATCGGAAGTCCCTAAATAGACTCCGAACTGATGTATCACGATGCAGAAAGAACGTGAAGAGATGGGGGATACAGGGATGATGAGGCACGTGACTATGGAGTGGTTCTCATCCTTGGCTATATGGAAGAACCCCATGAAAGACAAAGTTAAGTCGCTGCGGTCAACACTCTACCCTCTTTCTTCTTCTTCTTCTGCGTACACAGTCAGACAGTAACCATTATTTTCTCGAAAAAAGCGGCGGTCATCCTGAGACTCTCGCCACTACCATAGAGCTTGTCTTGCAGTTCCACTGGCAATGGCCACATCTGCTCTCTCTGATCCTCGTATGTCGGGCAGTTCTGCAGCAGATGTTCAGTGGTCATTTTACCAGTACCGCACGGGCATTCGTCGGTACACCCTATCTTCAATTTGTTGAAGAGGTGGTACCTCAGTCTGTTGTGGCCAGTGCGAAGTCTGAAGACAACGACCTGCTCTCTTCGGTTCAACTGGTAATAGGCATCGTTTTTGGTGTAACCAGTATGTTCGGTTTCCCATTTGGACATGTACCTGGCTTTGATAAGCCGTTTTGACTCTTCGTACGTCATACTGGTATCTATTTGTGGTAGCCTTGCACCTTCTTTTGCCAGTCTGTCTGCCTCCTCGTTGCCTTGGATGTTGCAGTGTGACGGAACCCACTGTACCACTACCCTTTTTGGTGCGGACTGTTGGCACAGTTTGCAGAGTGCTGCTCTTAAGTCATTAAGCTCAGTGTTTTTCTGGCTTTTTAGCGCTGTGACTACTTCGAGAGCATCTGTCAGCAGGACTATATGGCTCTCATTTTCACTGTGTGTTACCATTTCTTCCACTGCCGCCCTCAGTGCCTCTGCCTCTGCTCTGAAATTGCTCGTGTACTTACCAGTAGCGAATGACAGTGTTATTTTTCTGCCATTTGGTAGGTTCAGGAATGCTCCTGCCCCTCCGTTCTGTGTAGTGTTTGTTACAGAGCCGTCGGTGTATGCATGGGTCCAGTCCATGCTTGGGTAGCTTTTCGTTATGAAGCTTAGGGTAGTATCTCTCCTTTCTTTTTCGGTCTGGCAGTTTTTGTTTGCAATACCTGGTATATTTTCTACCACCTCTGGAAATATATCCTGCCTCCAAGTAGGTTTTCGTACAGTAGTGATGGGTTTTGGTGTTGTTAGTGCGTTTATGGGATCTTCGTGCATCTTTGCTTTGGCTATTTCTGCAAAGTTTCTCCGCTTTAGTTTTCCAGTTCCCAAATTGTTTAGCCTCTGGTACATTGGATGGTCCGTCAGTCTTCGGAGTTTCTCTGACTGCAGCTGGGCTCTGCAGTCTCTTCTGTCGGTCATGGATTGCAGTTTTGTAATCTTTTCAAGTTCTACAATTGGCGTTGACTTCATTCCACCAGTTATGATTCTCATAGCTTGGTTTTGAAGTTTGTTAACTTTATCGAAGTTCGCCTTCGCTGCTGTTGTCCATGCCGCGATGCCATACTCGAGAACTGGTCTCACTCTTCCAGTGTACAGTTTCTTTAGTATGCCTTCGTCTGCTCCCCAGCTTGTGCCAGCAAGTTTCCTCATGATCGCCATTCTTTCTCTGGCTTTCATTCGGTTTCTCTCAATCTGACTTTTCCATGTCATGCGCCGATCAAATGTGACTCCCAGATAGGTTGGGTTGTCATTTGGCTGCAGGATTTTGCCATTTAGGCTTAATTTGGTACTTTGGGGTTTTAATGAGAGCGAGAATATTGTGCACGTGGTTTTCTCCTCGTTTATTTTGACCAGCCATGAGTTCGCCCACTCTTCCAGCGATGTTAGGGCCGTTTGCATCCGATTTCTTGCTATGGTGAGATTCTTTTCAGAGGTCCACATAGCCAGATCGTCTGCAAACATTGAGCTATGGACTCTTCTTGGTATATTCTCTGTAATATCGTTTATATATACCAGGAAGAGTGTGGGTGACAGTACTCCCCCTTGGGGTACTCCCTGCTCGAGTGTCACCTTTTTGCTCATCTGCCCTTGTACTTGGACTCTGGCCGTTCTTTGTTTGAGGTAGTGGTTGATCCACTTGTACATCTTCCCACAAACATCACTTCTTCTTAGCTTGACTCTAAGTCCATCCTTCCAGACTTTGTCAAATGCCTTTTCCAGATCCACCCAAACAGCTACTGTGTGTTTCTGTGCCTGGTAGGCATCTTCTATCTCCTGGGCTATGAGGATGACCTGGTCCTCAGTGGATCTGTGCTGTCTAAAGCCGGCTTGCTGTGGAATTAGTATTCGTTTTTCTTCCAGATGCCACATCAGTCTGGTGTTTATCATCCGTTCCATCAGCTTGCCGACACAGCTCAGTAGGCTTATGGGCCTGTATCCATTCGGATCTGTTTTGTCCTTTCCTGTTTTTGGTACTGGTACCAGTATTGCATCTTTCCATGCCTGGGGTACAATACCCCTTTTCCAGCTTTGGTTCAGGACTGATAGTAGTTTTTCCTTCGCTGTTTGGCCCAGCCCCATCAGCATTTCGTTTGTTATCCCGTCTTTTCCGGGAGATTTCCTTCTCTTTAGTGTTCTCATAGCCTCTTCCATTTCGCGCATTGTTAGTTTGGCCATCATGTGCTCTTCAGGAGCCGTATTTATGTTTTCGTGCCCCTTTAGCTCTTCGCTAATGTCTGTATGCTTATCTGCAGGGACCTCGATGTGGTTTGCTCTGGCATAGTGATCGACAAAGGCGTTTGCGGCTTTCTTACCTGTGATCAAGTTCTCGCCTTGCTTGATAGTAATTTGTTTATTTGACGGGGTTTCGTCGTTCATGGCTCTGACTAGCTTCCATAGCTTGTTCCCTTCTTTGTCCAGGTTTAAACTTTCCGTTTTATTTTTCCAACTTTCTCTTGCTGTTTGCTTGAGAGTGTGTTTGTACTTCGCCGCGGCGGCTTTGAGGGCGATGTTTGCCTCCACGGATTTTTCTCGTTCTGCCATGTTCCTCGCATTAGTTACTGCATCTTCCACTTTCTGTAACTCATCATTCCAGTAGGGCTTATAGTTTTTCCTAGCTCCTCTTGGGATGGTTTCAGTGGCGGCTTGCATTATTGCCTTGCTTAGGCTCTCTACCATGGGCTTCATTTTGGTGTTTCGTGTGTTGATGGTTTCACACAGCCCATCTGTCAGGATTGCAAATCTGTCCCAGTCGGCTCGTTTGTAATTCCAACGTGGGAGCGGTTTTGTTTCCTGTGGGCCTACTTCCATGTCAATGGTTAGCCTGATCGGCCTGTGGTCGCTACCTGCCAGTTGGTTTAGCACCTGGCGGTCTATTTTATAGTGTATGTCCTGTGTGGAGAAGGCCAAATCTGGAGTCGAGGTGGTATGCCATGTTCTTGAATAGAAGCTAGGGCTATCCTCCGGCCTATTGATTAGGGAGAGATTTGCATCTATCTCCCAATCTTCCACTTCGTCACCTCTACTGTCTGTGTCAGAGTATCCCCATCTCTCCGAGTGGCTGTTGAAATCTCCAACTACTATGCAGTTGGAGTCTCTGACCTCCATACTCGAGAGCGATAGGTCTCTGTTTGGTGGTCCGTACAGATTGAAAATGCGGAGTTTCGTCTCTAGAGCCATTATGTCAACTCCTACAATTTCTGCTTGTCCGGTGTGATTGACAGGTACCGCGCTACTCGGTATGCTGTTTCTGGTCAGTATCAGGACCCCTCCTTTGTGACCTTCTCTATCTAGACGGAAGGTCTGGTATCCTCTGATTGAGAATTTATGGTTATTGTTGAGGTGCGTTTCCTGGATACATGCCACGTCAATCTTACCTTCATGCAGGTGGTGTGTTAGGGAAAGTTTTTTGTTAATGACTCCCTCCGCATTCCACTGTAGTATTCTGAGGGTCTTGAAGTTTTGGCCAATAGACGTTACCCCATAGCCATGTGCCTTGACTCCACGACACATGGGTGGGTGACCACCAGTAGTCAAGGGTGGGCCCCTTCGAGGCGTGAGGCCCGGCGCTATCGCTGCCTGGCGGGTCTCCTCAGGATGAGCGCCATACGTTTTTCGAATAGGTTGTGCTGCCATCATACTGTGATTTACGTTGCACTGTTTTGTTAGGCTTGCGGCCCCGTGCATCCGATTTCAACAGGCGTTTCTGTAGGGATGCCCTCCTTAGCCTTTGGCTGTCCCCAGCCTATCTGCAAGGCAGCAGTTGTTTACGATCAGAGTTTTCTCTCCTATGGAAGTTGTCTTTCCAGACTATCGAGTCTTCACTACTCGTGTCTATAGGGTGCAATGATGGTATGTGATATATGAGATGGACTGGTTTACCCGGAAGAGAGGCAGTCCAGTGTGTCTGTATCCCAGGATCGTCACGTCCTGCCAGAAACGTAGCATTTGCATGTGAGTGGGGTATCTCTTTTTCCCTTTATTTTCTTGGCTTCTATGCAGGGATGGTACGCCTAGCATTCCCCGCCACCTGGGGTGTTGACACAGTGGGGCAGGTGTGCAATGTCCGCTGGTCTGCATCTCTTCTGCGTCCAGCATGATAGTTATGGCTGATAACGTACAGAGGTAGATATCGTAACCGGAGTGCATTTAGCCAGAGGACAAGCCTGGTAATGTCACAGAGATGTTGATCGCCTGGTGTGCGGACAACTCTCATGGTCAGTGGTTGAGTCTTGACAGTTCACAGTGTGGTGGCTGCTCTACTGTTTTCGACACCCCGACCAGGTTCTAAGTCTTTGGTTGGTGTTTTTCGCACCCCATCGCCGTATAGGGTGAGTATCAAGCAGTTTTCCGCCCGCTTTGATTTGCGGGCGGCAAGGACCTCTTACTGTGGCTCTACCTGATAGGGCTGGGGCGCAAGCCCCAGGTCCCGAGCATGTAGGAGCCTCCCATTGCAGTGGTGCTGAGATTTTGGGCGGGATTGCGGCTTTCAAGGGTTCGGCCGTAATCCCCCACATGGTAGCCTCGCGCCCTTGGCTTATCAGCCTGGTACGTGAACCAAAGTGTCTGCGGCTCCTCTCGATTTGAGCTGGTTTTCCGTAGCAACGCCCTGTCATTTGTAGGGTAAAACTGACCTGTCTTCAGATCTATTTCCACTACCCTCTTTCGACACCATTAATCCAAAGCCATTAATCCAAAGCCAGAGCACGTAACACACCCACGCCACGCATGAGCAATGTTTCGCTTCCGGCGACCCAGTCATCGTCGATGGAGATAGTCTGGATGTCGTGAGTCCATCTACCTTCCCAGTGTCCTTCCAAGAGAAGCTGTACGGGAGTGTACAGAGCCTTGAGTCGACTGCCGCCATCGTTAGAGCCATTGAAGTTGAGGTCTGCAGACGAACGAGGAAGAAGAAGGACGCCAGCTCAACATGCAGAAATACCTGGACCAAAAGTTGATAAGACATCGGGTATCTTGCTCATTAAGCATATACTAGATGGCCGCCGCGACCAGAGCCTGCGCACCCCTCTCTTGAGTTGCGCAGAGCTGCCTGCAATGTGATACACCGAGGAAACATGGTTACTCACAAGGAGAGTCCAATCTCAGAGTTGTGACCCAAGCCTCCACCGAGACAGAGGCTCATGATCTCTATCATGCTTCATAGCCATCGCAGACAAAGTCTACACAACTCCCACTTACTTCCTTTGTCCAGCAACCTCACAAAGTCTTCGTCCAAAAACCAGCCACTGTCAGTGCTCTTTCACTTGCCGCCATCAGGTCCTTCACTGTACAGGATTCCTGCCTCCTAGGACATATAGTCAGGTGATCATCGTCTGCAAATCCCCACTTCTTTCAGGCTAAACCCACACCTGGACACACCTGTTCTTAACCTGTTCAGAGATCTCCACGTAGTATATGGCAAATTATGTCCTGGTGCAGGTTCTTCTTTGATCTCAATCCAACCTGCACCATTCTTTTGGCGTCGCCATTCTATGCGGTTTCTCTTGGGGGTTCTGTTATGAGGGCTGTATAGTCCACAGAAAACGTTTCCTTGATTTCAGTCGTATTCTTTCTGCTGTGTGTCCGAAAAGAGGGTGTCTCTGGTCACAAGACTGCTTTCGCCTCTCAACTTCAGATGCGACATTTCTTCTAATATCCGGAGGTGCGATACCAGATATTGCATAGATTTTTTTCCTTTGGTGTCGGTTGAAGGCATCCTGTTACAATTCGGCATGTCTTTTTTTACTGCCACATCGACCTGTGTCGTGTGTGTAGATGTATTCCATACTGGCGCCGCATTCTCTGCCGCTGGGAGACATAGTGCAAGGGCTGATGTGGGGAGCACCGTTGTGGATGCGCCCCGTGCAGTGTTTGTCAGCTTGCGAATTATGTTATATCTTGCACTGACTTTTTGCTGTACAGTATTGCACAACTCTGACATACGTCAACTGTCCGTGGTGGAAGCTGCAGTTACTCATGTAGACAAGGTCAAAGGTTGGCAGGCCTCCTACTGCGAGAAACGGGGAACAGCGACACTAATTTGGGGCCCCAAAGACAATGGACGACCACCAACGCGCTGGTCCATCTCCATTGCATTCCTCAACAACGTACGCGATACTACAGATGAGAGAATCATTATCCACTGGTCCACCTTGATCCAGCACAGAGGCCGCTGATGAAGAACCGGTCATCGAGTAATCCATTAAATGGGGATGGATAGGACATACGCTGAGGAAGGGACCGTACAACATAGCTAGGCAAGCTCTCGCACAGAACCCTGAAGGGAAGAGAAAGAGAGGCAGACCTAACAATACACGGAGAAGCGAATGTCAGAAGTATTAAATGGTTCCACTTGGAGACAAACAGAAAGAGCAGCTCCGGAGCATGTATGCTGGCGAGGTGTAGCGAATGGCCTATGTGTCGAGAGGCCCGGCAGGCTTTCATTGGTTGACTCCTAGTTCACACAGATCACAACAGATTCAACAACGAACAATATTTAGACTCTGTCGAAGCTCACTACAGATTCAACAGCGGACAATAGACTGCCCAGATTTCTACAGATTCAACAACGGACAATCTTTTCTCTACCCAGATTACAACAGATTCAACAACGGACAATCTTTACTCAGCCCAGAATACAACAGATTCAACAATGGACAATCTTTACTCTGCCCAGATTACAACAGATTCAACAACGGACAATAGTTACTCTGCCCCGATTACAACAAATTCAACAACGGACCATCTTTTCTCTACCCAGATTACAACAGATTCAACAACGGACAATCTTTACTCTGCCCAAACAATAACAGATTCAATACCCCAATTTCTTAGTCAGTCCACTCATACTTCCTGTGGATGTACATGTTTTGTTGAATATACTTGCAATCGAACATGCAGACACACATGTGATTGGCATGTTGTGTCTTTGCGAGATGGAGGGTCTGCCTCCTTTTTAGCTTTCATGGAGGTCAATATTGGAGAGGAATTTCGTTACTTATTAGAATGTGTGCCCGCACGGACAGCGGCTAACAGTCTGCCGATTTTTATTCAGTCACTTAGGGTTTTTTCATGTCCAGTTATCGTTCATCTCCAATGGGACTATCTTCCCCATCTCACCTCATTTGAGACCAAGGTGGACGCTTACAACCTACTGGATTCTAGCTGAAAATACCGAAGTTGATTTGGCAACGCTTCTCATCACAAATTCTGCAGTCGGGGATGATGTAGTTGAGACGAAATTGTATTAGGTATGTTTTAAGTGACGTGGCCAACCGTCTTCCTCATTGCCCTGTGTTCCCTAACAATAAGTCTAGCACAGACGGTTAGACAGGAGCGTGCGACACCGGCGGTCGAGTAGTCCACATCGCAACTCTGCAAACGGAGTTAAAAATAAAAAAGAACATAATGTAATGAATCTATTTCGGAGTCCCAACGGGCAAAGTAACCTGGGTGGTAAATACGCCACTGCACGCCAAGCAAACTATGAACATATCATGTCAAAGGTCAGGTGCACTTTCCCTGCACCGCAGTGGTTGCGATATTTAAGTGACACGGCATTGAAGCCGACAGGACCTTCACCTTTTAATCACCTAACATGTGGAGAAACGATACTTGTGGGACGTAACGTGTTCTAACACTCGAGGCCGACCGGTCAACAAGTGCCATTTTGCCATTTCTTTAACTTTTCTTTCGGTCCTAAATCAATAAAAACATTCGAGCTCAATGTGAAGTATAGGTCTACAACAAATATTAGCCATTTATGCATATCTCGAGGTAAGGTGTTCGTCTCGGGTGCTGGAGGTCGCGGGTTCAAATCCTGGTTAGGACCTGAATTTTTTCACGTGGATCATCCGGTAAATACTTTCCCTGATTTCTGAGTAGTGATATCGGACACCCATGTTCAGTGGGGCGCACTTTAAAAATCCCTTTGCAGTTGGAGATCGAAAAGAGAAGGCATAACACCCGCTGCTCGGGCAAAATTAAAGTTCAAAATCCACTCAAATTATTCTTGGGATGCTCATCCCACAGAGAATATGTCGCAAAAAGGGGACTATGTGGCTATAAAAACAGGTCTTGATTATGTGGTTAACGGAGCATGGCACCTGACAGGCTGCGTGTCTACCTTGCTCTATTTTACGCTTCTCTCCACCAGTCCCAAAACTAAGCGATCGTTTATTCCACGGGATACTAACCTAACGGTTGGATTGGCCTGGCATTTCTGCAGCGAATTTTCGTCTGCTAAAAAAATATGAAACAAAAAGGTCTAACGACACAAATGGACTGAAGATTGATGGGTGAGTTTCGGTGGATGGATGGATGGATGTGTGGGTGGTTTGTTTTTTTTATTGGTGGATGGTTGGTTGGTAGGTTGGTTGGATGGATGGGTGGGATTTAGGTGGATGGTTTTTTTTGGATTGGTGGATGGTTGGTTGGTTGGGTGGGTGGACGGACAGACAGACAGATAGATATGCAGTCAGGCAGACAGACAGACAGATAGATGCATAGCTAGTGCCAACCGTTCAAGGTCTGGTCATGACCTTAAATACCTAAAGTTTGTCATAAGCTTCCTTCTCGATTGTGTGTTGGTCTGCCTCTACGTCTTCTGTTATACAGAATGGTGGCAAGAGCAGTGTGATCAAACGTTCTGTGAATGCTAACCACCTTTCTGTAAACAAGTGAAATAAGGACAGTCTATAGTAGACAGAGCCAAAGCCAGATGCAAAGGAAACTGGATAGCTTGGATTATACCTCTAAACAAGTTGGTTTGAAGATCCATGAGGAAAAGACCAAAATAATTAGAGTCAATGCAACAAACACAGAATCAATCAGGCTGAGAGGAACGCCACTGAAAGAGGTAGAGGTATTTACATACCTAGGAGGTATCATCAACAAGGAAGGAAGGACAGAAAAGGATATAAAAACAAGGATACAAAAATCAAGAGTTACATCCGGAATATTGAAACCCATATGGAACTCAGGGGAAATAAAAAGGAAGATAAAAATAAGGATTTTCAATTCAAACGTGAAGTCAGCTCTGCTGTATGGACAGGAGACTGAATGGCTTTGTCGACAGATGTCTGAGAAAGATTCTTGGTATAAAATGGTTTGACAAAGTTACAAACGACAGACTGTAGGAGTGAGCGGGACAAGGTAAATTGGAGCAGGAAATCTTAGGAAGAAAGTGGAGATGGATGGGTCATACATTAAGAAAGCACAATGCCCGTATCCCCAGGCAATCCCTGTCATGGAACCCCCAGGAAAGGAGAGGCATAGGCAGACCAAGAAAAACACGGAGACGAGATCTGAGGGCGGAAGTAAAGAAAACAGGAAAAAGCTGGAAGGAAGTAGAAACGATTGCACAGAACAGCGCTGCTTAGCGAGGGTTGGTTGATAGCCTATGTACCCATGGGTGATAGAAGGCGAAAGAAAGAGAGAGAAGAGAGAGTGAGAGAGAGAGAGAGAGAGAGAGAGAGAGAGAGAGAGAGAGAGAGAGCTGTTAGACATGTCAGCAAACTCGACAATTTCGAGATAAGCTGTCTCCGAAGGCTGTTGAGAATCGGCTGGCGAGATCAAGAGCCAAACTCTGAAGTCCTCAACTGGGCTGAGTTCACGTTGCTCTGTACGTTGATGGAAAGAGGCCACATCAGATGGACTGAGCGTTTTGTTCGCATGTCCGATGAGCGCCTCCCTACGCAACTGTTGTAATGTGAGCTCCACTGGTGAATTGTGGTGGGGAGGAGGGGGTGGTGGATCCTGAAGAAGCGATACAACGACTCTCTTAATGTGTCTCTGAACTTTATTTTCCTCATTGATGTCGTCTCCTAGGAGCCGCTCGCACCGAACCGCTCACCCCAGCGCACTGCCACTACACGCATCACTGAGAGGTTAGTCATCACTGCGGTGCCGCAAAAGCGAACAGCACGAAAGGACAGAATTCAAGACGGTTAAATTACTAGCGCTGTCAACGTGTGCCCCCCATTCGTTCGAGTTTATCACGCTCTGATCGAACTGTACAGTCATATATCGACATGTCGAAATACATATATCAGATGTTATCGCCATTTTCCTTTGCGATGGGCAACTACTACGTCTTCCGCCTTGTGGGTTCCAGAATAGGGACTGTCTCACAACACTAATTTTCTTTAGCTCTCTAATAATCTCCCTCATAAACTTGCTAATTTCGTGGCGAAGTGGTTAAGCCGCCGGCCTCGTGATCAGGTGGTGTGGGTTCGACTCCGGACTCCGCCGTCTTTTTCACGGGTGCTTGATGCGGAGTCCCCTGCATCTTGTAGTCGGCCCCTAGTCGTCTCGTCCTTGACTTGCAACTGGGGTCGGGCGGCACGAGACGAGAGAGGGAGGACAAAAAGTAGCGCAGTTAATCCTTACTAAAAATAGCGCTAGCAAAATTAATTATGCCATCATCGTCTACGATGGACGGCGGCCTTTGTCTAAACTGGCTAATGTGACTGTCAGACGAAGTTAAACAATTTCAAACATAACATATTTGTCCTTGCTATATATCTATTGGAAAACGTTTCAATTGCGATATTCGCTTAGATGGGACCGGCCTTACCTTATTATTTAAATAGACAAAAATTCACTTCCTCAACTATGTAACCATTACTCTTCATTGTATGTGCTTAATACTTTATCTTGCTCTTTTCTTTACGCTCTTCTTCTTCTTCTTATCTTCATTCGTATACTCCTCGTTGACCAAAACAAACTAGGTTGTATGGTACTATGGTTACATGCGCACCCACTGGCCTGGCTCCTCGTCTTCAGCACATGTAATATGTCGGCGTGTACTGCGCATGCACTTCCTGGCTGGTGGCTTTGACTTAAATTGTGAAGCCACGAAGAGAATAGGAATGACAAAAAGCGTATTTAATTTAATTGATGAATATATTGACGTCCAGGCAAAAAGCGTATTTAATTTAATTGATGAATATATTGACGTCCAGGCAAAAAGCGTATTTAATTTAATTGATGAATATATTAACGTCCAGGCAAAAAGCCAATATCTTAAAAATGAGACTCATCAGGTATTATATATATATAGTCAACATTATTATACGGTGCAGAAACATGGACTGTGAAAAAACAGCTGAAGAACAAAAGTGGCTCTCGGAATGTGGTTACACAGAAGAACGTGTCGCATTTCATGGAAAGAGAAACAAACAGCGACGGCTTGACGAGAGTAGGCATGGGTAGAGAACTTTTGACAGACGTTAACATTAGGCAAGTCAAATATTTGTGTCATATCTTCTTCTTCGTCCATTCCTAATCTCCCGATACGAAGCCATTTAGTTGGGTTTGGGAAGTTGTCCGGAAAACGGAATGCGTAGTGTCATTATTTATAGCTTGACTGCGATATTTGCACATTTCGATCCAACACATCAGCAGGCATCTTTGGGTAAGAGGTTTGCCTTCTCTTTTCGATCCATTCTTCTTATACAGTCTGCTCTGTTGCAGCCTGTTATCCGTGATCACCGAGCGATGGAGGTGTAAAAGGGTCTTGGCAGCTCTGGCTCGCTGGCCCTGACGCTAGCAGTCAGATACGGGTCTCTAGTCGCTGCAGCTCATGCGCTGCTCGGCATCTTCATCCCTTTTGGTCATATAAAAAGACACGGTACTTTATTGAAAACATTTATGGAAGGGAAGGTTGAAGGTTGGTGGACAAGAGGCGGGCAGCGATATAAATGGGACACCAACATCAATAGATTTACTAATGTCAGTCTGGCAGAGGGAACCGTTAAGAGAAGAGACAGAGGATACAGACGTCCATTACAGCCAACCTTCGTTGCGGAGACGGCAATTTCAATTGAATCAGACCTAGTTTGTTGTCCCATCATATGAGTGTTATTTTTTTTAGGAGGTGGGTGCACTGTGGTTTCTATTTTTCGCCTGTCGGCTCAGTGCATCCGACTTCAGCGTGTATTTTATGAAAGGGTCTGCTTCCTTCTGCATTTTCTAAGGGTTTACTTCCCCTGGGTAACGGCCGATGCTGTGATGGGGATGGAACTCAGCACCTTCTGGTTGTGAGCCGTGTCACTTAACCACTAGCCCACGCCGTCCCCTTCGTAAGGGGTTAACCCGCTGGTGTTAAAACCAAACGCTTGACATGATCACCGTATACAATAGGGTCCACCGACGTGTAGGTGAGGGAGACCTTTGGCAGAAAAGCCAATGAGACATGCGAGTCTTGTATTGCGCTGCGATATCCAATTGGACACATTCTTGTTCACGCTGATTTTGACTTTTGTTCCATTCACTTTTTGTCTGTCTATCTTGGTCTCTGTCCATAATAGCGTTTATGTGACAGAAGAAACCTATCCTAAGCCCTAAGAATACAAGTATCTCAAACTCAAATTTCCGTCTCCACAATAAAAGTTTGCTGCAATAACTCTACAACACTCTCTACCGCTACCAACTGCTGTTCCGTCCATCGTTTGATGTTATCACTCTGCCTACCTTGTGATATCTGCCTTCAACCAGTTCCGCCTATGGCTGTTACAATTGCGTCATGTCTTTTAATATGCCAAAATATATGTTTTGTCGGCTCTGTGTGAGTTTTCAACAGTTTTCTGTCAGTCTCTCCTGGACACCTACATTTGTTGGCTTTTGTTTCCATGAAATGTGACCCATTTTCTTGCACATCTCCAGGGACTCTATTCTATCTTCTAACTGCTTGTTCATTGTCCAAGTTGCCGCACCATACAGTACTGTTGAGTATAGATTGTTGTTGTTGTTTGTAAATGCCCACAATGGGTAGGTTACTCTTGTGTGTGCCCTGAAAAAGGACGTTAAGTGACGGGTTGCAGTAGCTTTCCTCACAACCCGAGCGTGCTGATGAAGGTGGGCCGGGGTTTTCCAGATGGTTGTGTTATGCTTGGCTTCAGCCACCTGTCACTCACTGCTACAGGGATCGCGTCAATCCCTCGCCGTGTTAGCCAGGCTGCCATGAAAACAATCCATTTCCAGGGAGGAGACCGAGGTGAGGGGTCTATATGTTCTGCCTGACCCTGACTAGCATGTCTTATCAGCATAATCTGCCTGACCTTAGTCTTGCTTCCATCTCAGCAGATATAACACCAAGTCATTCTTATTTTTAAGTTGTAGCCTTACCTCTATAAATTTGAATATCTTCTTCATTCTGTTGAATTGGCCATACATATTCTCCTCTTGGTTACAGTTTCACATTTTAAATGAATCTATTTAACAGTACCAGAAACAGTTATTTTCCACGAGAAAAGTCTGGACTTCATCAGTATCTCTGCCATTGTGGTCATTAACAACACGTTGCTCGTTACAAATGGTCTATCATGACAGTATATACTCCTTCATTTGCTATGTTCTCAGGCAGATCATCCCGTAACCGGTGAGGTCGTTGGGGCACACATGAAGACATCCTCACAACTCTACCCTACCCTTCTCTGTCAGCGGCCGCTGCTTGTGCCTCTTCTGGTCGGAGATTGGTCCATTGTTTTATGTTGATCTCCGACCTCTTTTTTGGGGACGCCTCTTCGTCGTCTGCCTTAAACCTTTCCGTGCAGGATCGTATTTTCAAGACCATTTGATTTCGATATGTGACCGTACCGAGCGAGTTTCCTTCTCTTGTCATTTACCAAGAGGTCTTCAAAAGGCCCTATTGCTGTTGTAATTCTATCTCGTATTTCCTCATTTATAACTCGATCTTTGTACGTGACGTTTAAAAGTCTTCGGAAACATATCATCTCTAAGGCCTGTATCCTTCGCTGAAGGCCATCTGTAACTGTCCATGTCTCACAAGCATAGAGGAATATTGAGAGAACCAATGTACGCATTAATATGATTTGCATGCGTAGTGCTAACCGTTTTATCTTGCTAGATTGTGTTAGGCCGTGCACGCGCCGCTATTGTCTGTGCTATTCTGGTCAACACCTCACATTTTGATCCTTCATCACTGACAATCGAACCCAGATATTTAAAACGGTCAACCACTTCGAGTGCCTGGCCGTTAGCTTTTATCCTGCTTTTGAAGCCCTTGGTGTTGTTGGTCATTAATTTTGTCTTTCAAGCGTTTATCTCCATACCACAGTCAAGAGCTGTTTTATCTAGTCTTCTGAACCCGTCAACCCGTCGATGCCATCTGCAAAACGAAGGGTAGTAATCGTTCGGCCCCTATCTTGACAGTACCAACGTGACCTCCAAGTGCCTCACACATTATTCCCTCAATGAATATATTGAAAAGAGTTGGAGAGAGTGTACACCCCAGTCTCACACCAACTGATGTGCGGAACCAGTCCCCTCGCCTCCCATTCACAAAAACTGCGCTGGAGGCCTTGTCATACAGGTGTTCAAGGATC
The DNA here is from genome assembly GCA_036924085.1 of Ariolimax columbianus. Lineage (NCBI taxonomy): Eukaryota > Metazoa > Mollusca > Gastropoda > Stylommatophora > Arionidae > Ariolimax > Ariolimax columbianus. The sequence goes on along the minus strand of JAVGWX010000008.1, from coordinate 40,304,481 downwards.
TTTATAATATTTCCGTTGATTTTATACATCCTCATGGTTGCCCATAGCAACTATATTCTCACTAAGCCAAAATTGCTCTATACGCCCAAAAATGTCTCTTGTAATCCTGGTATCCAATCAGACATTGGATGTCTAATGCCAGGTAGCCAAATGACATCTAAATACATGTATGTCATTTGCCTTGGAGAACCACATTGTACCAAGAATCTCTCTCAGGCCAGCTCTCCATCTCATTGGTGGACGTCCTGGAGGCCGCCGAAAGTTGTAGGGCCACCAGCACATAACTCGATGTGTCCATCGGTTGTTAGACAAGCGTATAACATGACCCGCCCATATGTATTTTTTTAATAGCACTGTACGACATTATTGAAAGAGGTCTGACGCCTGATTGCAGTGCTGTGTATGCGATCTCGTAGTGAGACTGGCAGTGTTCTTCGCTCCATAGTTCGTTGTGTCACTCGAAGTCTGTCAGGATCTGTTTTTCAGAGATTCCAGACCTCAGAGCCATATATCATGGCAGGAATGACCACACTGTCAAATATATGAGATCTCGTCTTGTCATTTTTTATCTGCTGAAGGATGGCTTTGATTTGGTGAGAACATGCTGAAGTCGGATGCACTGGACCGACAGGCGCAAAATAAAAACCCCAGTGCTACGCACACCGCCTTGTAGATTAGAGATATATAGATTACGCAAAAACAAACAAAACCAAAAAAATTGGGTGAAAACTGAGCCAACCTGCTGCTATGCTCCTTGAAATCTCACGATTCAGTTGAGAGAGTTTGTAATTTCCTGGCTCAGGTAGATGTCAGAATTTACGTGTTTGATGGGAACATTTCCTAGCATTAGTTACTCATGAAGACAAAATATATTCAGCATATTCTGAGTTTTGTGTCTGTTTAGTCTTATTCCTACAGCTATGCTAGCTTTGTTTAGCTCCTTTAGGCACTTCTCAGCTTCTTTGACGCTGTGGCTGAGGATGTCATCTACAAACCGTAGATGATTAAATGTCTCCATATGTAAAAACAAAATGCATCTAAAAGCCAAAAATGTATATTGCCATATAGATCATATCATATGGTGTATCAGTCCAAAGATTGGTTGTAAGGTTTTCGATGTCTCTTATTTTGTCTGAGTATGTTTTAATTTTGCGCTTGTCGGGCAAGTGCATCCGACTTCGGTATGCATTTTGTCTAAGGGTCTGCTTTCTACTGCATTTTCTAGGGGTTTGCTTCTCCGGATAACGGCCGACGTTGTGATTAGGGATTGTCTTCGTGGATCGTTTGATGTTTGTCTTTGCTTCTTTGTAGCTCTGTGGTACGTGCTTTTGCGAGCGCATCTGCTTTCTCGTTTCCATGAATCCCACAGTGGGCAGGAATCCACTATGTGACCAAATATTTTTTTTTTCTGAAACAGCAATCCTATGTTGTATTTTATTTCATGTGAGAGTACCGGGTTGTTCCAATCGGCTGATATCCACTGATTGAAACAGTGTGTCGTCCACATGAATAGTCCGAGAACCGCTGGTTCGTGTTAGAACGTGTAATATCTGTTCTAGTAATATCTTAAGCTTGGTCCGACCCGCAGGTCAGGGCGGTCTGCCTCGTGTCGTCGTGTTAGGTCATTAGTTACGCAACTGCTCTTTGTCCTCTTGCCGATGTTTTAGGAGTCTGGGTGGCAGATGGAGAGACAGTGGTGGTGAGTGAATCGAGGATTGGAGGCATAACATTGAGACTGAAAGAGGCAGACAATGGACGAAGCAGGAAGATGAAATGAGCAATGAATGACATCGCTGGAACATGATAACGAGAGTGTGGGTGAACGTGTGTGACAGAGAGAGAGCGATGGAGAAAGAGAAAGATGGAGAGAAAGTGAGAGAGTGACGGACTTCGGAAGAATGAAAAACATAGCGTAAGAGGTATAATAGAGGAATAAAAGTAACGATGAGTGGAAATGGACTTTAAGTGGGCACTGAACACACAGGGAAAATGTAAACAGAGAGAAACAGAGAGTGAGGGAGAGAGAGAGAAAGATGGAGTTTGTGAGGTTGAAAAACATTGTGACAGAGGTACAATTGGGGTATGCAAGAAACGATTGAGGAAATGGACACGAAAGTTGTAGCGAGAGAGAAACAGAAAGAGAGAGACGGAGAGAAACAGAAAAAAAGAGACGGACAGTGAGGATTAAAAACGTAACAATGAGGTATAATCGAAGAATGTAAGAAAAGATGAATGGGAATGCACTATAAGTGAACACTGAACACACATGATCTACATAAAGCTATAGGCGACATACAGCCATCGCACATCAAGTGAAAGCGAATTTTCTCTATCTTTCTTACTTTCTTTCTCTCTTTCTTGCTGTCGTCCTTTCTTACTTTCTTACTTTCTTGCTCTCTTTCTTTCTTGCTCTCTTTCTTTCTTGCTCTCTTTCTTTCTTACTTTCTTGCTCTCTTTCTTTCTTGCTCTCTTTCTTTCTTGCTCTCTTTCTTTCTTACTTTCTTGCTCTCTTACTTTCTTGCTCTCTTTCTTTCTTGCTCTCTTTCTTTCTTACTTTCTTGCTCTCTTTCTTTCTTGCTCTCTTTCTTTCTTGCTCTCTTTCTTTCTTACTGTCTTTCGTTCTTGCTCTCTTTCTTTCTTGCTCTCTTTCTTTCTTACTGTCTTTCGTTCTTGCTCTCTTTCTTTCTTGCTCTCTTTCTTTCTTACTTTCTTGCTCTCTTTCTTTCTTGCTCTCTTTCTTTCTTGCTCTCTTTCGTTCTTGCTCTCTTTCTTTCTTGCTCTCTTTCTTTCTTGCTCTCTTTCTTTCTTTCTTTCTTTCTTGCTCTCTTTCTTTCTTGCTCTCTTTCTTTCTTGCTCTCTTTCTTTCTTTCTTTCTTGCTCTCTTTCTTTCTTGCTCTCTTTCTTTCTTACTCTCTTTCTTTCTTGCTCTCTTTCTTTCTTGCTCTCTTTCTTTCTTGCTCTCTTTCTTTCTTACTGTCTTTCGTTCTTGCTCTCTTTCTTTCTTGCTCTCTTTCTTTCTTGCTCTCTTTCTTTCTTTCTTTCTTGCTCTCTTTCTTTCTTGCTCTCTTTCTTTCTTACTCTCTTTCTTTCTTGCTCTCTTTCTTTCTTACTCTCTTTCTTTCTTGCTCTCTTTCTTTCTTGCTCTCTTTCTTTCTTGCTCTCTTTCTTTCTTGCTCTCTTTCGTTCTTGCTCTCTTTCTTTCTTACTGTCTTTATTTCTTGCTCTCTTTCTTTCTTGCTCTCTTTCTTTCTTGCTCTTTCTTTCTTGCTCTCTTTCTTTCTTGCTCTCTTTCTTTCTTACTGTCTTTCGTTCTTGCTCTCTTTCTTTCTTACTGTCTTTCTTTCTTACTGTCTTTCTTTCTTGCTCTCTTTCTTTCTTGCTCTCTTTCTTTCTTACTCTCTTTCTTTCTTGCTCTCTTTCTTTCTTGCTCTCTTTCTTTCTTGCTCTCTTTCTTTCTTGCTCTCTTTCTTTCTTACTGTCTTTCGTTCTTGCTCTCTTTCTTTCTTACTGTCTTTCTTTCTTGCTCTCTTTCTTTCTTGCTCTTTCTTTCTTGCTCTCTTTCTTTCTTGCTCTCTTTCTTTCTTGATGTCGTCCTTTCTTACTTTCTCTTTATGTCTTTCTTTCCTACTTTCTCTCTTTCTTACTGTCTTTTTCTTGCTGTCTTCCTTTCCTACTAACTGTCTTTCTTTCTTAAAACACGTCATGTTATTGTGTCGCAGTTTACAGCGAGGCTGCGATATCATTTCGCCAGCCACATCCTTTTCAGCACGATTTGTGGGGGACCCATGTCTGTCCTCACTCAGCCAGCCATATTCCCTGGTTTCCAGGACCGGCCGGCACTTAGGAGAGAAATAAGGCCTTGGTCAGCTGTTGTTCGCAGCTATGAGGCTCTGGCTGCTGTCAGTCACCTCATTCCCAGCTGCATGTTCGATCTCATGTGACTTCATCTGAGTAGGTCTCAAGATTTGTGACTTTGGGGCGAGCAGTTGGGGATTTCTTCCTGTCTTCTTTTCTACAACTTTAGATCGGGTACATTATACAGCAGAGTGGATCGGAGCACTCGGTGACAAGGGGAAAGACAGAAGAAAAGAGAGACAAAGGAGGGCGGAGAAAGAAGATGTTGGGCCGCCTGATAGGACGGCACGGGCGACAATCAACAACAGAGCTGGTAAACGACACACGTGATAGAAGTGGATGGAGGTCTATGGTCGCAAACCTAAATCGGAAGGGCACCTGATGATGTTTAGACGGCATATAAATGAACTCGCTACCCTAGCTGTGAGATACAAACACTCAAACCACACTGCTACTAATACATAGAATATAAAATATAAAATAAAATAGATGGAGAGGGACAGACAGACAGACAGACAGACAGAGATGGATGGATGGATGGATGGATGGATGGATGGATGGATGGATGGATGGATGGATGGATGGATGGATGGATGGATGGATGGATGGATGGATGGATGGATGGATGGATGGATGGATGGATGGATGGATGGATGGATGGATGGATGGATGGATGGATGGATGGATGGATGGATGGATGGATGGATGGATGGATGGATGGATGGATGGATGGATGGATGGATGGATGGATGGATGGATGGATGGATGGATGGATGGATGGATGGATGGATGGATGGATGGATGGATGGATGGATGGATGGATGGATGGATGGATGGATGGATGGATGGATGGATGGATGGATGGATGGATGGATGGATGGATGGATGGATGGATGGATGGATGGATGGATGGATGGATGGATGGATGGATGGATGGATGGATGGATGGATGGATGGATGGATGGATGGATGGATGGATGGATGGATGGATGGATGGATGGATGGATGGATGGATGGATGGATGGATGGATGGATGGATGGATGGATGGATGGATGGATGGATGGATGGATGGATGGATGGATGGATGGATGGATGGATGGATGGATGGATGGATGGATGGATGGATGGATGGATGGATGGATGGATGGATGGATGGATGGATGGATGGATGGATGGATGGATGGATGGATGGATGGATGGATGGATGGATGGATGGATGGATGGATGGATGGATGGATGGATGGATGGATGGATGGATGGATGGATGGATGGATGGATGGATGGATGGATGGATGGATGGATGGATGGATGGATAGATAGATAGATAGATAGATAGATAGATAGATAGATAGATAGATAGATAGATAGATAGATAGATAGATAGATAGATCACTGCCGCTTGTCCCGACAGTCGGGACACCTAGATAGATTCAGGTTTCGAACCACTGCCACCAAACTCGGAACCGAATATCCTAACCGCCCAGCCACGCGTTCCCTCAGAGAGATGAAAGTGTATCCTAACAGCAATCCAGGATAACCGCTCTATGGTAAAAGTCTCTCCAACTCATCTGCTTAACACCATGCACTTTTCACACTCTCTATAACTCGCTCTCTCTTACTCTCTAAAAACTGCCAGAGTGGAATACATCACAAACAGACACACGCATCAGTACGCTAGTCAATAATAATAGTTGTCATCGCTAGCGAAGACTATTGCTGCGAAATGTGTGTTCGCTGATGGCTGTAAAGACCAATCCTGGAATGGCACATCCAGGGCATACGTGCGGGGAGCCGGTAGTGGAATCGTTGCGAGTATTTCTATTTCGAGCAACACGATTTGGTTGCCCTCTCTGTGATCTGAGCACCTCTGGTGATACTAGCTCGCCAGGTGGTACGATCTTGTGCAAGCATCTCCCAGGAGGTGACATTAATATTGAAACATTTGAGAGACACTTTCAAGGAGTCTCTGCAGCGAGTTCTTCTGCCCTCCTGGTGACCATCTGCCCGTATTGACCTCACCGTATAACAGCTGCTTGGGGATGCATTTATTCAAACAACATGTCCCGTCCATTGTCGCTGAGCCAATTTCGGAAGTGTATGGATGCTCAACAAGTTTGTATTGCTAAAAATTTCAAAGTTAGGCACTTTGTTCTGCCACCTGATTCTGAGCATGCAGCAGAGTCGATAATACCTCACAGATCCTATAATTTTACTTTGATGGCGACACTGGTGCCTAGTCGATTCCAGACGTTTGCTTGAAGCCTTCAAAAGTAGATTACACTTTAGCAATCCTGTTATTGACCTCACTGTCGATATTCGCCTCTTTAGTGAAGCATTGCCTGGGTAGGTGGGCCTAGCGACTGTCTGGAGACGTTCGTTAGGTACAGTAATGTTTGCTTCGATGTACGTGTCCCCTAGGGCAGACTGGAATAGTGTCTCCGTTTTCCTAGTGTTGATCGTGAGACCAAAGTTACTGCACACCGCCGAAAAATTAGTCGTGGTGGACTGCATGTCTTTTACTGAGCAAGTGTTGAGGTCTAGGATCGTGGCCTCATGCACCTTCGGTGTAGGATTTCAGGCGCCTCAGGATGAACAATACATCCACATTATAAACAGATACACATACGCATCCATACACTGGCCAATGCTTCCAAATGACTACAGTCTTGTGTGGAAAAGGCCGTGCCTTCGCCAGTATAATCTAGAAAGGCAAACCTATTATCAAATAAAAACAAGATGCTGAGCAGCGCAAGAGTTGTAACGGTCAGCGACCCATAACTGACTGCTGGCGTCAGGGTCAGCGACCAATAGCTGGCGTCAGGGGCAGCGACCTAGAGCTGCCAACACTCTCCAACGCGGTGATCCTGTGTACATTGCTGCAAGATGGAAGATGACTAAGTAGAAGGGATCGAAGAGGGAAAGCTAACCCGGTACTCAAAAATGGCTGCTGAAGTCGGATGTGTCGAACGGACAGGTAGCAATATCGAAGCCATGCTGTAAACTACGACACAGCGCATTCCGTTGTCTGGACAACATCCTGCTACTTGCAAAGCCCCTTTTAGGGCTTGGTCGCGGGAGTCGAACGACGAAGAAGCCGACCAGCTCTGAGCTACCATTGTCAAAATAGATCCGTGTCAAAGCCCATTCTATGGCTAGGTAGCTGGAGATTGAGAACGAGGTCGAAGAAGAAGAAACAAAAGCAATTGCATAGTAAATAACCAGATTTCGTTAAAGCAGTAGAGAAAGATAACAACATTTCATGGATAGTTTGGTTTTTTTCGTTCGCCTTATTTCTCTAATCCCCAAGGCGGTGTACGTTGCACTGTGGTTTTTACTTTGCGCCGGTTGGCCCAGTGCATTCGACTTTAGCATGCATTTTATGTTAGGATCTGCTTCCTCCTGCATTTTCTAAGGGTTTGTTTCCCCGAGGGTAACGGTCGTTGCTGTGATGGGGATCGAACCCAGCACCTTCGGGTTGTGAGCTGTGCCCCTTAACCACTAGCCCACGCCGTCCCCTCTCATGGATAGATAAAACCTAAACCGTACCGGGGTTCTGCTTCTTCTCCTTCTACTTCTTCTTCTTCGAAGTTTTTCCTGAAAATGACACATTGTGATGTTGTGTCGTAGTTTACAGCAAGACGTTCGGTCCGACATACCCGATTTCAGCACGAATTGTTGGGACCAGCTTTGCCTGTCTTCTTCCATCCCTATTCTCTTAGCTAGACCACACGAGTGCAGCCGGTTTTCAGGACCGCCCCTTGGAGACGGAATACGGGTTTTATCGACTATGGCTAGCTAGTCCTGGCGAGAGCAGCCAGCTATGACGAGTAGGTTGCTGACAGCTCATTCATCTCTGCATCTCCTTGTAGAAAGCTCGAGCCTGCATCTCCAGACTACACAAAAATAAAAGGTCACGGAAAAGGTGTCCCACACCAGGAACTGCTGATCAGGACATTATGTTATAGAGCACTCGCTATTCAAGGCAAAGGTACGGCTTGACTCCAGCTAGGTTTACTCTTTTGTGTCCCCAGAAAAGGGTGTGAAGTGACGGGTTGTAGTAGCGACTCGCTCCTCTCTCTTCTTACCTCACTCTGTTCTACAGTCGCACTCTTGCACAACGTGCATACGCGCCCTCAGGGTGAGACCCTTCCATTGCACTTTGGTTGGACTGAGTTCTGAGAGCGCACAAACCTAGCATTGGTATATACAGACGTCTTAATATCGTCCAGTTTGACTACGGTCTGGCGTGGAATAGGCGTGCCTCCGCAGTAGAAACTTGTGAGGCAAACACATAAAATAAAAAATGTTCAGTTGTAGTAGCTTTCTTCACATCCCGAGGCGTGCAATGCTTGGCATTATCTGCGTGTCGGTCTATAGTACGTGGATTGCGTCGATCCACCACACGTCAGCCAAACTGCCTTCAGAACAACCTGTTTCCAGGGAACACTGTAGTGTTCCATGTATGGAAGAGAGATTGTGGTCTTGGTCAGTATATTGTGCCTGACCCTGACTGGACTACCGCCTCAGTTCTTCTGCGTTCATATATAAATCTGTACCTGACCTACGATTTGAGAGACACCGGCTCAAGGAAGGGATTGGCCACCCCTACCTCCCACACGCTGTAGCTTAGTACAAGGGACGTTCAAGTAAAACCGGGATATTTTTTTTGGTAAGGAAAAATGTTTTTTCAAGTAGTTAAAATGCCTTTTTATTTTAATATAATCTCCTGCAACGTTTAAGCACTTATCCCAGCAGTTAAGTGATGCTTAAAAAGCTTCAGCGCAAAAATATTTGCCAGTATGTCTGAACCAATCCAGGACAGCCTGTTTGACTTCGTCATCAGTGCTGTAATGCTGACCTCCCATGAATTCTTTTAGAGGTTCAAACAGGTGGATATTCGCTTGGAGCGAGGTCTGGACTGTAAGGTGGATGTGGCAATACCTCCTAGCCGAGGTGCTGCAGATGGCACATAGTGCGGTAAGCCGTATGAGGTTGAACGTTATCTTGCAGGAGCAGGACGCCCTTTGTTATCAAACCCAACGTGCACTAACCTTCCGAAGATGCAAATGTTCATGAATAATAGTGTTCACCATACCCAGAGAAAGACTAGCCTCTTGTGCAATTTCGCGACAGGTTATGCATCACTTTTCAAGGATAAGGCGTTGCACAATCTGGATATTCACAGGAATGACTGTAGTGGGTTGAGACCCACCAAGGCCGGGATCACCACTCACGGATGTACGGCCTTCTCTAAAACGTTTACACCATTCAAATGTCTTACTGCGGCTGAGTGTCTCATCGCCGTATTGTGATTTTAGTCTTCTGTAAATTTCCACAGGTTTCAAGCCTTCTTTCACAAGAATCTTCATCACAACACGCTGTTCCGTGCAAGCACTAACAGGGTTGTCCGCCATATGTATATGTCACGTGACTGGCTCACGGTAAATGGGTCACGTAGCAGTAATATGACACAATTGCCCCTAACTAATGATAGTAGTTCCAGCACGTTAAAACCCATTCAGGTAGAACTAGAACAAAAAGTCCCGGTTTGATTCGAACGCCCCCCGCACAATGAAGTCTCTTCATCCTCGACGGCAGCTTCTGCTATGGGGCGCTCTTATCAAGTCACGGCTTGTTCCTGAGGTGGGAGCTGGGCAGTCAGTTCCCTTCCACGCGTTGCTTCCCCCATCTCCTTCCCCAGCCGTAAGTCAGGTACCCATTTACAGCTGGTTCGACTGGAGAGTATAGTTAACGAGCATTCTAGCCCTGCGCCAACTAAACCAAAAGAAATGTTGGAACCACGGAAACAACCGAAAAAAAAACATCGCTTAGTCATCGGATATTTCCAGGAAAAGATAAATATAGCCATTATGTCACCATATAAAACTACACACACCCATACAAAACTGGGGGGGGGGGGGGAGAAGGGCGATTCAAAAAACCAAATCAGTTGAATGAACGGGCGACGGGACCGGACCGCTCGCTAAAAAAACAGACATGCCTCATTGCTCCAAAAGTCTCTTCTATCGACGGCATTTCGGGCGGGTTCATCGGCACAGGAGAGGAGAGTGGAGGGTGGACGAGAATAGCATGAGCAGCTGGGGGCAGGGAGGAGATGGCGGCCTTCCATCTGGGAATATGCCAAAAGGGCTAGGGCACTGTGACATGTACTTTGGTGAAGCGACGCCGGGAAGAATGAGGAAGTGCAACAGTGGACAACAAAGGAAAGACAGGCAGTGAAGAAGCAGGCTGAAGGGACATTTATTTTTACTAGAAAAATGCTCGACATTGAGTAATGGTAGGCATAATATGTAGACAGTGTAGGATAAAAGGGAAAAAAATGGAGACTTGGAAGAAGATGAAGGAAAAGGACCACAACAACAAAAAAGAAGAGAAAATGGAAAATGAGAAAAATCCAAAAGGACGAGATTAAAAAACAGGAAATGGAGGGACAAAATTAGACAAGCAGTAACACATTGGAAACGAAAAAAACAAGAGAGAAGAACATGAGATAGGTAAGAACACATGGGACAGCTAAGAACACACGAGACAGGCAAGAACACACGAGACAGGCAAGAACACACGAGACAGGCAAGAACACACGAGACAGGCAAGAACACACGAGACAGGCAAGAACACACGAGACAGGCAAGAACACACGAGACAGGCAAGAACACACGATACAGGCAAGAACACACGATACAGGCAAGAACACACGAGACAGGCAAGAACACACGAGACAGGCAAGAACACACGAGACAGGCAAGAACACACGAGACAGGCAAGAACACACGAGACAGGCAAGAACACACGAGACAGGCAAGAACACACGATACAGGCAAGAACACACGATACAGGCAAGAACACACGAGACAGGCAAGAACACACGAGATAGGTAAGAACAGATGAGACAGGCAAGAACACACGATACAGGCAAGAACACACGAGACAGGTAAGAACAGATGAGACAGGCACGAACACACGATACAGGCAAGAACACACGAGACAGGTAAGAACACATGAGACAGGCAAGAACACACGAGACAGGTAAGAACAGATGAGACAGGCAAGAACACACGATACAGGCAAGAACACACGAGACAGGCAAGAACAGATGAGACAGGCAAGAACACACGAGACAGGTAAGAACACATGAGACAGGTAAGAACACATGAGACAGGTAAGAACACACGAGACAGGTAAGAACACATGAGACAGGCAAGAACACACGAGACAGGTAAGAACACATGAGACAGGTAAGAACACATGAGACAGGTAAGAACACATGAGACAGGTAAGAACACATGAGACAGGTAAGAACAGATGAGACAGGTAAGAACACACGAGACAGGTAAGAACACATGAGACAGGCAAGAACACATGAGACAGGTAAGAACACATGAGACAGGTAAGAACACATGAGACAGGCAAGAACACATGAGACAGGTAAGAACACATGAGACAGGCAAGAACACATGAGACAGGTAAGAACACACGAGACAGGTAAGAACACACGAGACAGGTAAGAACACATGAGACAGGCAAGAACACACGAGACAGGTAAGAACACATGAGACAGGCAAGAACACATGAGACAGGCAAGAACACATGAGACAGGTAAGAACACATGAGACAGGTAAGAACACATGAGACAGGTAAGAACACATGAGACAGGTAAGAACACATGAGACAGGTAAGAACACATGAGACAGGTAAGAACACACGAGACAGGTAAGAACACATGAGACAGGTAAGAACACATGAGACAGGTAAGAACACACGAGACAGGTAAGAACACATGAGACAGGTAAGAACACATGAGACAGGTAAGAACACATGAGACAGGTAAGAACACATGAGACAGGTAAGAACAGATGAGACAGGTAAGAACACACGAGACAGGTAAGAACACATGAGACAGGCAAGAACACATGAGACAGGTAAGAACACATGAGACAGGTAAGAACACATGAGACAGGTAAGAACACATGAGACAGGTAAGAACACACGAGACAGGTAAGAACACATGAGACAGGTAAGAACACACGAGACAGGTAAGAACACACGAGACAGGTAAGAACACACGAGACAGGTAAGAACAGATGAGACAGGCACGAACACACGAGACAGGTAAGAACACATGAGACAGGTAAGAACAGATGAGACAGGCACGAACACATCCGACTTCAGCACGAACATTGTTGGTTAACGGGTTAGCCTTCCTTCCTGGATCCCTTCCCCTTAGCCAGGTCTGCCCTGTTGCAGCTTGTTATCCAGGATGATGATGAGAAGAGTTTTGGCAGCCCTGGTTCGCTGGCCCTGAAGTTTACAGTCAGATTTGGATCGCTGACCGCTACATCTCATGCACTGATCTGCATCCCGAACCCCTATTACCAGCCAATGTTCACATGTTTTATAAAGACATTCATTTTCAAAAACATCAAGTTGTTTTTTGTCTAGAGTAGTGCTGTTCAGCCTGTCTACATGGTGCCCACTTTTTATCACTTATGTGAGGGTACATTTTCCTTACCATCCACTTGAATCTAAATGAAAGAAAACTTCGCTATTGCCCATCAAGTCTATGTATTTTGGTTGTTGTTAATCATGAAGTTCCACGTCCTTTACAGAATGTCGTTCTCTTCACGGTTCGCCTGAAAGAAACTCAATCTATTGTCAAATCTCCAGCCTTCTCTAGAGTCATGCCCATGTATTCCTTGACATCTTGGTGCCTTCATTGTCTGCCTCTGTCTTGTCCGGCACCCTACCTGCCTTTACCGTTCTCTAAAAACCGTTGTATCTTTCGAATTCATGAACCAGAGGAGCTCGTGTGTCGAATAGTTTCGAGGCCTGCCTGCCGACAAGGATGGCAGCGGTTCGAATCCCCGATATGGCATATGTTGTTTTTTGTTGGGGATGAAATAAACACATTTTACCAGCACACGACGTGGCGACAGCAGTGGAGAATCGGTCTGTATTCCTCAGCCTTCAAAACCCCTCGACTACCCCAGCAATGTGAACAATGTCGTACGACAAAGAAGACGAAGAACCAGTTCTCCTCTATGCCCAACTCTAATCGAATATCTGTATTCCTCCTGTCTTCGTTGCGCGGTATTCGGTGGACCTTTCTATAACATTTCCACTCGATTCTCTTCCATGATGTTGTTGAGTTCATGTTTTACGATCGTATCACGAGGACAAATACAGGTTCTCAAAAATTCCCGTCTATTTCTTTGCTGGTATTTATTCTTCTTCTTCTTCGTTCATTCTCAGATCAAGGTCCCTGTTTCTCTTACAAAGGACACCGTTGTTTGTATGGCTGTTTCGTCTCCATACAGCTTTTGTCTCATATCTGTCTCACGAGGCCAGTATTGTTCTCTCTTTTCCTGCGTAAGCATTCAGCTTTGTAGGATGTGTTCCACGGTCATGATATGCTCCCCATATGGGCACCTGTCATCTGTCCCAATCCTCATTTTGTTGTAAAGATGACTCTTGAGTCTGTTATGCCCAGTTCTCAGTCTGAAGATGATGACTTGCTCTTCTCTAGTTAAGTTAAAGTAGCTGTCTTCTCGGAAGTTGGGGTGTTGATCAGCCCATTTCCCCCTGAAGTTGGCTTCAATTATGGTCTTGGCCTCATTATATGTGATACTCAGGTCTGTTTGTGGGGATGCTCCTCTACTCTTTGCTAGATTATCTGCAGCTCCATTGCCTTCAATCTTGCAGTGGGATGGGATCCACAGTTTGACCAACCTTTAGGTGTTCTGCTGAGAGCATGGAGAACATACATTGCTCGAGATCTTCATCTTTGTGTTGTTTTAGTGCTGCTAATACTGACGCGGCATCAGTCAGAAATACGACGTTTTCTTGGTGGATATCTTTATCTTGGATTGCTGGTATTTGAATACAGCATGTAATTTGATTCTGCCACCGCCCACTTAAAAGCTAAAAATGGCCCACTAGTGGGCGGTGGTGCCCAGCTTGAAGAGCACTGTTCTGGTGTCTTTGACGTTCACAAGATGTTATGGTTGCTCAAATTAATATACTGAATCGTTGTGCTCGTTATATGTAGCTGTTTTGCTTTGATTGATTTTCACATATAATTGTGCAGCAAATAAACTATCTAATAGGAAGCTCAGGAATCATATTCGCTAATGCACTAAGCAAAATGAATGATGAATGATAGGATACAAGAGAGGAAAACCCAAGTCTTTGTACAAGCAGCGCAGGCTAATTGGACACCGGGCTCAATAATCAAGCGTGGCATTAGGCACAGGGGTTCCCAAAGCGTGGCCGCTGTTGTTGCTACGGAACCAGCAGCATCCGGGCTCTCGCCCTTCGGCCCAATACGGTGTATTGGTATCTGCAGGTGTTGCTAGTTGCTGGCATACAAAGCTATGGAACCACGGGAAGGTTTAGTAAAAGCTATGGAACCACGGGAAGGTTTAGTAAAAGCTATGGAACCACGGGAAGGTTTAGTAAAAGCTATGGAACCACGGGAAAGTTTAGTAAAAGCTATGGAACCACAGGAAGGTTTAGTAAAAGCTATGGAACCACGGGAAGGTTTAGTAAAAGCTGTGGGAGCATGGTAAGGTTTAGTAAAAGCTGTACTGTATTAGACCTTAGCTTTTATGCTGCCTTTCCTTCCTCAAAAGTAAGACACATACCAATTTACAGCTGCCTCAACTTTGGCGTGCAGATAGGTTTGCTAAAAGCCAAGGCGTACCGGAAGATTTACTAAAATACAAAGAGGAACAGGGAGATTCACTAACAGCTTACGGAAAAGATATTGGTGGAGAAAAAAAAGTTTAGAATCCCTCATTTGAGAAAGAAAAAAAAAATCCGGTAGTTATATGCAGTGACGTCCATTATATAATCTTCGTGCATCATTTTTTTTGTTTCTACGAAAACAAAGAAAACACGACATTTGAATTACATATAACGAGTTCGCCATCTTCTGCTTGAAGAGTTATGCCCACTGGCAACTGCAATTAGATCTCTCCCCAGTTTAGTCCCTTGCGCTGTGTATTAATAATTGCCATGGCATTTATGTCTGCTAAACTGTTCCGTCTGCATGGTTAGACTTTCGTTTTAGCTCCCATCGGAACATGCAGAAATCATGACAACTGTGGTACGTGTGTCTTACGGAAGAGCTCTGTGCTTGCCAGGGACAAGAATATGGCCACTGACACTGCATGCAGCTAGCGACGACTAACAGTGAGGTGCTTCGTTAAGTGAATAGTAACCAGCCAGTAATGACATTCAACTTAACGTCTTTATACTGGTTTAGAAGACTCTGCAGCGTCCTTTACATTCACTTGATCCAAAAATACCTATGCGCATCCAATCTATTCTTGAATACATTAATTGACCCTGCCTCCACTATTTCCGGTGATAATGCATTCCAAGCATTCACAACTCTCTTGACTACAAAAATATTTCCTGGTATCTAATCTGGATATTTTTGTAATTAATCTGTGACCATGTCCACTGTCACACATAGGACATCTTGTAAGATAGGGAACGACTCCTTGTTCTACATTCGCTCTCAGAACCCCGCTACACCGACCTGGAAACGACTTTACAAGTAGCAGGGTATAGTCTGGAGAGCAGGATGCGTTGTGCCGTACTTTACAGCTTGACTACGATATTTGCACCTTTAGAACCGACACATCCGACTTCAGCATGACATTTTTGGGTACCGCTTTATCCTTCCCGCTTGCATCACTCCTTCTTAGCCAGCCTGTTATCCAGGATCTGCCCGTGGTGGTAGAGAAAAGGTCTTGGCAGCTCTGGCCCTTGCTTACTTACTTTCCATGTCCTAGGCACCAAGTCACACTTCATTCTTCCAGTATTCATCCACTTGGCTAGCCCTGTCACTGAGCAGGTCATCCATGCTACAAGTCTGCAGGAGATTTGGGCAGATCATCAGGTGGTCCTGGTCTTGTGTTACTCCACATTCGCATGTTTCATCATCCCTGTATCCCCATCTTTTCAGGTTTTTCCTGCATCGTGACACACCAGTTCGAAGTCTTTTTAGTGACTTCCATGTTGCAAAAATCAGGAGATGTCCAGGCGCAGGTTCCTCCCTTAACTCGGTCAGCTGTCTCCAACTTTCGATGCGTCGATTTCCTGGACTAGTCTGTAGGGGCTGGGTTGACTGAAAGAAACTTCGTCTTGACTTTTGTCTTGGGCCATTTACCTGTTTCTCTCTTTCTATCTATGTCGCTTTCAGACGCTGACCGCTACAGTTCATGTACTTCTCAGCATCTTGATCCCAACTTTCAGACGCTGACCGCTACAGCTCAGCATCTTGATCCCACAGGGCCCGATAATTCCCGGGCGCCATGTCGCCTAAAATTGTTGCTATGGTAACTACCATTTCAGGACCAGTAACCTTATTTACTCGCAGTTTCCCCCATCGCGTATATAAAAGAGTGTCCCGCCCCCCCCCTCCCCTTTTTACAGAAATATAATATTATCCCGCGTAATGTCCTCCCATTCAAAGGTCAGACTGTCGGCGCCAAGTTATTCAGCAGCTAAGGCATATCACAAATTGGAGATAGCAGAAATAGATAATCATTAATTTGAAGGGACAAACCAATTTAATTAGCACATTTACAATTCATATTTTCAAGAATTCACCTATACCCTCCGGCATATTGCACAACACTACGAGGAACGTTTCATCCAGCACTGCGCCTGCATTTGTTACCTGGCTCCGAAATCTTAAACCTTCTGTGGTAAGATGCGAGTAACAGTGTGGGCTTAGCACATTTATGTTAGATGACATCTTTCTTCTGGTTCCTCTCCTTCGTCCTGGAGAGGACATTATAAAACTGCCTTCTTCTTTGCGTTCAAAATCTTTGGCCATGCTATATCTGCAGGTCAGTCGCCGTGATCAAATCTGTAGTCTTCAATAGTTCGGAGCGGCTGTCCCACAGCTTTTGTAAACCGTCGCCGTTTAACCTTATTTAGACATGTTGCCGGCCTTGCCGAGGATGTCTCGCTTTTAGAGCAAGTCATGGACATCAAGGATGGAAACGAATCTCTCGATCATGGTCCCGTCCACGCACCAACTGGTTTGCTCAAATTGGAAAGACATCATCCTCATTGCATACATCCCGGGACTCAGCCAATCAATGTGTTCACGGTTGGGGAGACGGGCCCTTGTCACAAAAACCTGACGACCTACATACTTCATTCAGAAACAAATGAATAGCGGTGTTTCTTTTCTCGGGGACAAAGTAGATTGAATATGAGATTATGGTTAAGGAAATATATTAAACGAATTACACATTTCACATAGCAGGGTATGAACTATGTTTACTGATTTAACTCCGACGAGCCGACTTATCGGCTACTGAAAAATTAATGAAAAATAGTCCTACCACTGACGTTTTATGTACAAAAAGTTCACGTTTGTTAAACTCCTAAAATCCTTTTTTTTTAAAAAAAGGTAAGAATGTTGTTTATCACTGAAGTGTTGCCATTTTGGTATGCAATGAGGACATTTCGTGCGCGATTAAAGCTAATTTATTGTTTAAACACGTTTAAAAACGTGGTAACTTTCTTTCAGCGACAAAGACGGCGAAATTCTCCAGTTCGCCAGACACCTTCTGTAGTTCTTGCATGTTCCCTGGCTCCATGGTTTCTCCGCCCTCCCTGGTGATTGTTCTGTATCCCTTTTATATACGCGATGGGGGAAACTACGAGTAAATAAGGTTACTGGTCCTGAAATGGTAGTTACCATAGCAACAATTTTAGGCGACATGGCGCCCGGGAATTGTCGGGCCCTGTGGGATCAAGATGCTGAGCAATCCATGAGCTGTAGCGGCCAGTGTCTGACAGCTGGGATCAAGATGCTGAGAAGTACATGAACTGTAGCAGTCAGCGTCCTAATACTGGGATCAAGATGCTGAGAAATACATGAACTGTAGCGGTCAGCGTCTGAAAGCGACATAGATAGAAAGAGAGAAACAGGTAAATGGCCCAAGACTAAAGTCAAGACGAAGTTTCTTAGAGTCAACCCAGCCCCTACAGACTAGTCCAGGAAATCGACGCATCTCTGGGTCTACCCCGCTTCCTTTTCCCACTGTTTCCACATAATCGTCTGTAACGGGAGTATGTTGTTGTCTGCGAATGCCCACAATGAGTAGGTTACACCTTTGTGTGCTTTAAAAAGGACTTTGAGTGGCGCGTTGCAGCAGCTTTCCCTACATCCCGAGCGTGCTGATGAAGGTGGACCAGGGTCCTCCAGGCGGTTGTGCTGTGATTGGCTTCATCTGCGTGTGACTCACTACTACAGGGATCACGAACTGTGGGTTTATAGAAGATTATGTCGAACTTCTTGGAAAGGGAAGAAAACAAATTTGAAGGTTTGGCAATGGGGGGGGGGGGGGGGGGGGGTGAAATGAGAATTAACGGCCGACATTAAGGTTTGACCGTTACGTTATTTTGGTCAAATATCCAGACATGCCTCCTTGTTGAAGACCATACTGGAGGTTAAGATGCAAGGCAGAAGTACAAGAGGCAGACAACGTTATAAATGGATGGATAACATCAGGAGATGGACTGGAAAAAAACATGTCAAAATTGCACCATTACGTCAAGATATTAGGCAATTGCTGGAAAGATTTCAAAACTACAGAGCAAATACGACTACGGTCCAACCAAAGAGTACACTGGAGATCCATTGCGGCCGATGTTCGATGCGGAGATGGCACGTATACTGAACTTATGATGAGAACAAGTAGTCAGGCAAACACACGTCTCCATGTATGTCGACTCAATGAGAGGAGCACTGTGACTGCACTTGGAGCTCCAACCAAGCTGATGGTCATGAGTAAAACGAAAGAGTCCATCCAGTTTATGAGAGAATGGTTGCGAGAGAATTTATCCCAGAGGATAGGACCAACCAGGCGCGCCCAGAGGTGACGGATGGTGGAACGACCCCCAGATATGGTGTGCCAGCTGTGATCTAGCGAACGAGGAAGAAGAAGACATTATGTTCCAACGTTCAGCCACGTAGATTGCCGTTCTATTCGCCCTCAACATCTCAACCATATTGCCTGTTTTCAGAAGGTTTGAGCATATCAACAGGTCTTGCGTTGCTTTACGTTTGCATGTCTCATCATTCATGTGTCCCAATCTCTGTAAGTTCTTCCTGCACCCCGATACGCCAGTCCGAAGTCTGTCTAGTGACTTGTTGAACAAGGCGCGTGGTGCCCAGGCGCTGGTTCCTCCACTAGAGCTGGATCCAGCGGACCTGCGTCAGTTCCATTCCATTTTTCGATGCAGCTTTTCCATGGTCTAGTCTGTAGGGATTGTGTTGGCTGTAAGAAACTTCGTCAAGATTCCAGTCATGTGTTCTGCATCCTGTGCCCAAACATTACATAGGCGGCCTTGGATAATTTGTCTGTTTCTCTCTTTCAATTTATTATGACTTACTTGTGTCTCGAGTGGTCCTACGGAGTGTCATCCGGAGAATGTCGCACAAAGATGACCTACAGCACGTCAACCACTCAAAACACCGCTGGGCAGGCCATATAGCCAGAAGACAAGACGAAAGATACCATAACCACCATGTGGTACCCGCGAGGCAAAAAGAGATCTCGGGGACGGCCCCCAACTCGCTGGCGAGATTCACTAGAAAAGCGAAACATACATGACCCCACAACAGACAAAGTACTATCCCACTGGACCCTGAGTTGGGGCCCTCTCAAGGTTGACCAACCTTTGATGAAGAACGGGTCATGTTTCAAGACCATAAGGCTGCTGATGATCCCCGCTCGGGATGAATGAGTTCTATGTGAATGTCAGGGTCTGCAATCACTTGGTTACATAGTCTTCGACAATTAAGGGGTCCAACTACACTGTAAGCCACCTCTAAACTGTTTCTTCTTTCGATCGCTTGAAAATATAATGCCCATATCTGCAATGTTGTCTCTTGTATAAACTTCATTGTCTTTTGTAGCTCACATGTAGGCCCATAAAGTTTTTGTTCCTGTGTTGGCCAGTGAGTTTTTCTCCATATATCATATCTGGGGTAGTTCTGTAGTATGTGCTCTGTGGTCCAGGGTGGCTGTCTGCATGTACACGCAGCTGAGTTACCAATCTTCGATTGTGTGTACATGTGGCTGCGGAGTCGGTTGTGTCCTGTTCTGAGGCGCAACACAACAGTCTGCTCTTGTCTGTTCATTTTATAGTAATCGTCTTGTGTTAATGTTGCTGGCTTTCTGATTGATTTGAACATCTTTATCGTCAGTTGGTATGTAACTGGTACATCCGGTTGCTCGTCTGCAGCCCACTCATTTGGTGGTTGATCTGCTATCTTGTTGGTTTCCTGGTACTCCACAATGAGAAGGTATCCACTGCATGACACGCGTTGGTTAACCAGTTCAGACAGCAGATTCCGTTGATCTGGTAGGTTCCCATATTCCAATCTTCGGATTGTTGTCAGAAATATGGAAAGTTGTGGGCCAGAGATTAGTGTCCAACAATTTCTCAGTTGCCACCTTATAAACCCCGTTCTGTCTTGAAAACTGAGGTTTTTCGGTCACATCAAGCGCCGTGACAGAATGGAAAAAAGCAGTTTTGGAGGGTATTGTTTCAGGAAGACGAGACAGGAGCCGACGAAGGCGTAGATGAACACAAGCCATCAAGGACACCCTAAACATGAACATGGAGCAGGCGAGTAGACTGCCGATCGACCTATCGAATGGCTGTGATGACAACGGCGTTCCACCAAGGACATGCTACAAGCTGACTCTGAGCCTATCCCTAATGTTGTTTGGGTATTCTATGTACAGGCCGCTCCTCCATTCTGTGCTGACCCATCTGTGTATACTCTGACCCAGAAGATCTTGTTGATATTCTCCATTCAAGAAACTGAGTAATTGTTCTACTTTACATGCTACTTTGTTCATCCTCTTACAATATGCCATCTCTCTCCCTCAGTGCGGCAGGCATTCTGCTCTTATCTGCCACACAAATAGCACTTCCATAACCCACTCAGGCAGCAAATGACTACATAAACCCCCCAATACAAGACAACATGCTTTTGGTACAGGCTTCCTGCTAACTGCGGTGATGGCACTATACTCCCGCTAGAGCGAGATAAGGAAGGAAAATGACGATAATGTCATCCGTTTTTACAAATTTATTTTTGTACAGCCAAGCTTCCCACCTCCATCAAGACAAAGTGTGTGACTTTACTTCCCCTAAGAGTTTAGAAATGTGCCACAAATTGTGTGACTTTACTTCCCCTAAGAGTTTAGAAATGTGCCACAAATTGTGTGACTTTACTTCCCCTACGAGTTTAGAAATGTGCCACAAATTGTGTGACTTTACTTCCCCTACGAGTTTAGAAATATGCCACAACTTGTGTGACTTTACTTCCCCTACGAGTTTAGAAATATGCCACAAATTGTGTGACTACTTCCCCTACGAGTTTAGAAATGTGCCACAAATTGTGTGACTTTACTTGCCTGCTAGTTTAGAAATGTGCCACAAATTGGATATCCTGGAACTGTCCCAGAAGCGATTCTAAAATAAGATGGGGGTGAAATACCATCAGCAATCCAAAGTATCGAACTGACATTGTAGGCCGGTGCGTGTGTGGGTGGGGACACCTCAGACCAGGCAATACTTGTTCAGAGTGAGGTTGTGGGGGGAGGGGGGATGCGCAGAATCTGGTTAAAAGGGCAGACAAAATTACAAATAAATAAAGAAGCAACCGCACACTTCAGCTATTAGATATGGCGCAATTGCTGTCGGTAGACCAACCAGTGGCTTGCTCTGACTACAGTCTCTGTCTGTCTATCCGTTTGGAAAGTTTACTGTTCTTTCGGGGGAAGTTAAGACATCCCCTTTCATAGTAAAGCACATTTATCGCTGCAGCACATGAGATTAGGACCTTGATTCGGAATAATGGTTTTTAATGATGAAGATAAAGGAACATCAGTTCTATATGTTTTATGGTGATGAAGATAAAGGGACATCAGTTCTGTGTTTTATGGTGATGAAGATAAAGGGACATCAGTTCTGTGTTTTATGGTGATGAAGATAAAGGGACATCAGTTCTGTGTTTTATGGTGATGAAGATAAAGGGCCACATATGTTTTATGGTGATAAAAATAAAGGGACATCAGTTTTATATGTTTTATGGTGATGAAGATAAAGGGCCACATATGTTTTATGGTGATGAAGATAAAGGGCCACATATGTTTTATGGTGATAAAAATAAAGGGACATCAGTTTTATATGTTTTATGGTCATGAAGATAAAGGGCCACATATGTTTTATGGTGATGAAAATAAAGGGACATCAGTTCTATATGTTTTATGGTCATGAAGATTAAGAGACATCAGTTCTATATGTTTTATGGTCATGAAGATTAAGAGACATCAGTTCTATATGTTTTATGGTAAGGAAGGTAAAGGGACATCAGTTATATATGTTTTATGATGATGAAGATAAAGAGACATCAGTTCTATATGTTTTATAGTAATGAAGATAAAGGGCCATATGTTTTATGATGACAAAGATAAAGAGCCTTCAAGTTTATAATTCTGTTACCTGATGATGAAGATAAAGGGCCGTCAGTTCTATTTTTTATGATTATAAAGACAAAAGGCCATCAATTCCATATTTTTATGATGATAAAGATAAAGGTCCATCAGTTCTATATTGTTTATGATGATGAAGATAATTCTATAATTTTGTTTTAAATATTGGTGAAGATAAAGAGCCATGAATTCTATTACATTTTTGTATGATTATGAAGATAAAGGTTCCTCAATTCTATCAAATTTTTTTTAGCTGATCAAGATATAGGAAATGCCCTCAATTCTAACATTATTTTTAAATTATTTAAAAAAATTATCACTAACATGTTTACATCCACTACGGGAGAAGCTAGAATAAAGGCCGTTTGTTCATACAGTGGCGACACCCTGTACAGACCACGTTTTAATTGTAAGTTCGATATGTGAAAAAACATTCTGTAACAAGTATTTGTGAACTTGTCATCCTCAAAAATATGATACCAAAATTGCTCAGCCTTTCACTCCTCATGCTCAATTCTACCCGGTAGTATATGGATACTTGACATCAGAGTTGGGGCACTGTACGAAGGATGGCTGCAGAACGGGCGAAGTGGATGGAGTTTGTTGCTGCCCTTAAAGACAACATTATCCACGGCGGTCACTAAACAAGGAACTAAGAAGAAGCAACAAGATGCTGAGCATTGCATGAGCTGTAGCGGTCAGCGACCCAAAACTGACTGCCAACGCCAGCGTGCCAGGACTGCCAAGACCCTTCTCCACCTCCACGTGGTGATCCTGGATAACAATCTGCAATAGAGCAGGCTGGCTAAGGAATCAAAGAAGGAAGGCTAAGTTAGTACCCAAAAATGCCTGCTGATGTTCGATGTGTCAAACCAAAAGGTGCAAATATTACAGTCCAAGCTGCAAACTACGACACAATGTATTCCGTTCTCCGGACTACATCCTGTTACTTGCAAAACTCTTTCCAGGGCTTAGTAGCGGGAGTTTGAGAACGAACGAAGCAGAAGAGTTCTACTCAACAACACTGGACCAATGATCCACAATGCAGGGTTGCACAAATCTAATTAGACGTTTGCTTGCTGGTGTCCTGGAACTCTCACATTTAATTTCAACTATAGAGGTGGAAAGGTAGCACCACACTGCAAGAAGACGTGGCAGTCGGCGATGAAGTGTTAGAGATTTCCCTGTAAAGGGTCACAGTTTTTGTGAGGTGCGGGTCGACCAATTCTCTTCCCTGCCAACTTCAATTAATCAATCAATGAAAACCTATTCAATTCCCTGTGGGGCATGCGTCTTAGGCACATACAGGCCACATCATTAAATGTTGACAATGCCCATAGCTGTTACAGCTTAAAGTTTCAACATGTCAAGGCAGATAGCCCCATGCACAGCCCTCCTTAATTGCCTGCAACAGACAGTCATTGGCAAAGCTTTCTGCATCAGACACCCGGAATCCAAAAAGTCAACTGAAATGGTATGTGTCGGGCTAAAACAGAGCAGATTTTCGCAGCCCCCTCTGCAAACTATGGCACAATGTCCTTATTTTTTTCCCTTGTTCGCCTTAGTTCACTATTCGGCGGTGTGCGTTGCACTATGTGTTTATTTTGCGCCTGTCGGCAAAGTGAATCCAACCTTGGCATGCATTTTATGTAAATGTCTGCTTCCTCGTGCATTTTCTAATGGTTTTCTTCTCCGAGGTAACGGCCGGTGCTGTGATGGGGAGCAAACCCAGCACCTTCGAGTTGTGAGCCGTGTCATTTAACCACTAGCCCATGCCGTCCCACCAATGTCTGTTTCAGGACAAATGCCAAGGAAGAAGGCTATTCTTTGCTCCCCTTTCAAGCTAAAATAACACTTTATCGATTCCTCGTGACCTAGGCTACGTCAACTCTAAGTCTGGTGGTCACCTTGTACATTGTATAAAGCGAAAACGCAACAAGAAAAGACATGAGACAAATTATTATACATGCACCCTGAAATAAACATAACCAAATACACATAGAAAATGAAAATTGCAAAGGGAAATAACATTGTCAAACCATAAAATAAATGTGCATCATGGCGGTTCAAATGATATCTGTTAATTACTTCCCTTCACTTTCTTTAAAGGAAATAATTCCAAATAATTTGGTAATAATATGAAGTGTGTTCAAAAGAAACCGGACTTAACTGTAACAAAGTGAAGTAAGACATAACATAAGTAAGATGCGCATGATGACGTCACTGCTGGTGTAAACCGCAGATACCAAGTGTCAAATTTGCAAAATTTCATTATCCTTCGACTCATAGTTTCCTCAGTAGACCGTTGAAAACATGGCGGGTGTGATACGGAATCTGTCCAGAGATGATCAGAGAGCGGTGATTCGGTTTCTAACAGCTAAAGGAAGTCAACCAGTTGACATTCATCGCAGAATGCCTATAGTGTATGGTGACAAAAGTATGTCGAAGGCAACAGTGAAGAACTGGACAACGATGTTTAAAGAAGGACGTGAGTTAACGAAAGATCTTCCGAGACCAGGTCAGGCGCATAGTGTTGCGTCAGAAGATGCCATCGCCAAAATTGATGCTATTTGGGTGGACCGTCGCCGGAGCTTACGTTTCGCTAGGATAGAAATTCGCGGTGTTACTAGGGACAGTTCAAATGGTAGAAGTATCGGTACTCATTGTGAAAACTTTACTATACTTCAGCTTCTTGCTCACGCGCAGTAACATCAGAATTAAATAAACCAATAGTTCACTACTAAAATCTGTAACATATCTAGCCCTTTTCACACACAATAGCTGAATGTTTATTATCTAAATCATTATTAATGTCAATCCCCAAAACAGAATATATTATCTGTGTAATGTGTACACTATACATGCTCCTGGTAGGAATAATTCTGTAACTGGCACTGCATTTGGATTATAGTGAAGAAAGTAACTGCGCTGGTCACTAACCTCACTCTCTGGTCCCGAGCTACCTTGGACCAGTGGCAAGACATAAATCAAGATGACTAGTGGTAACTCAGGATGCAGGCACTCTGGTCCCACCTCCCTTGAGACCAGAAGTCTTCTTCTTCTTCTTCGTACGCTGTCAGACGTCAACTTGAATTTGTTCGAAGAAAGCAGCTGTCATCCTGAGGCTGTCGACACTGCCATAGAGCTTGTCTAGTATTGGCACTGGTGATGGCCACATGTGCTTTTTCTGGTCCTCGTATGTTGGACAATTTTGCAGCAGATGTTCAGCGGTCATTTTCCCTGTACCACATGTGCATTCGTCAGTCCTACCTATCTTCAGTCTGTTGTGGCCTGTGCGGAGTCTGAAGACCACGACCTGCTCTCTTCTGTTCAACTGGTAATAGGCATCGTTTTTTGTGTAGACAGTATGCTCTGTTTCCCATTTGGCCATGTATCTGTCCCTAATAAACCTTTTGAACTCTTCGTAGGTCATACTAGAATCTAGTTGTGGTAGTCTTGCACCTTCTTTTGCCAGTCTGTCTGCCTCCTCGTTGCCTTGAATGTTACAGTGGGATGGAACCTACTGTACCACTACTATTTTTGGTGCGGACTGCTGGCATAGTTAACAGAGTACTGTTCATAAATCATTAAGTTCTGTATTTTTCTGGCTTTTTAGTACTGTAAACAGGACTATCTGGCGTTCATTACTTTCGCCTGTCAGCGTTGCTTCAACTGCAGCTTTCAGCAGTGCCTCTGCCTCCGCTCTGAAATTGCTTGAGAATTTTCCAGTTGCCGCTGATAGTGTTATTTTTCTACTATTTATTTAGGCTCACGAATACCCCTCCCCCTCCATTCTGTGTTGTTTTGTTACAGAACCGTCGGTGTACACATGGGTCCAGTCCTTGCTTGGGTAGTTTTTCGCTTTGTGCCTCAGGGTTATGTCTCTTCTTTCTTTTTTAGTCTGGCTATTCTTGTTTCCAATAATACTACCTCTGGAATGATATGCTGCTTCCAGGTGGGTTTGCTTGCAGTAGGGATGGGCTTTGGAGTTGTTATGGTGTTGTTATGGAGTTGTTATGGTGTGGGTCTTCGCTCATCTTTGCTTTGGCTTTTTCTGCAAAGTTTCTCCGCTTCAGTTTCCCTTTTCCAAATCCATTTAGTCTCTGATCCATTGGATGGTCTGTCACTCTACTGAGTTTCTCTGCTTGCTGCTGGGCTCTGCTGTCTCTTCTATCAGTCATGGGGTGCAGATTTGTAATCTTTTCAAGTTTTACAATTGGCGTTGACTTCATGCTTCCTGTTATAACTCTCATGGCATGGTTTTTAAGTTTGCTAATTTTATCATAGTTCACCTTTGCTGCTGTTGCCCATGCCGCAATGGAGACCAGAAGTGACTTGAAACTTGCAGGATTCGTCCACCCACAATTTCCGTTCATTGCTTTGAGAGGCGAGTGCCTTTCCTCTTGACCACAGCAACCCACAAGTGTGGTACTACGGAATGGTACTCCAAGGCAAAAGACAGATACTTACTAGACGACATTTGGCTACCTGGCAGAGGGTACATAATGTGCCTGAATGAATACCAGAATTAGGGGTCGAAGATGTGGCAGCGACTCATAGCTGGCTGCTTGGATCAGGGTCAGTGACCCATAACTGACCAACACCCTATTACTCTTCCAAGTGGCTACAATAGAAACAGGCTGCAACCATGCAGCCTGACTAAGAAACAGAGAATTAAAAATGGAAGGCAAATACAGTCTCAAAAAAAGCTGTACTTAAATCTGATGTATTGGGCTGAAATAACTTAACTTAACGTCTTTATACTGGTTTAGAAGACCCTGCAGAGTCTATACAACCAGTAACATTTACATCACCTTGCTCTAAAAGCTATGCGCATCCAATTTATTCTTAAATTTATTAACTGTCCCTGCCTCCACTACCTCCCCTGGCAATGCATTTCAAGCAGTCACCACTCTCTGACTAAAAAAATATTTCCTAATATCTAATCTGGACCTCTCTTTAGTCAGCTTGTAGCTATGCCCTCTTGTTATTGTGGGTGGCTGTATTTTTAAAAACTTGTTATAGTCTAATTTATCCATTCCTCTGATCATCTTATAAACCTGTATAAAATCACCACGAATTCTTCTCTCTTCTAGACACTGTAGGCCGGTTTAGCTTCCATCTGATGTATTGGGCTGAAATCTGATGTATTGGGCCGAATGGCGCAGATTTTACAGCCTAACTATAAACTATGACACAACATACTTTTCAGAATAAATGCCGAAGAATAATTCCAGGATTACAAATCCAATTCACCAGCATACCTTACCTACGTAGTTCGTTCGGTTCTTTAATACTTCAATCCTGGTATACAGACAAAGTGGTCCAAGGTTTGGTGGCTCATGTCACTATTCAGAATATTGTCTATCCATTACATATTCAGAACTCATCACTCCACTGCTCTTTCGGTAGCACTGAGCTTCTCTGCGTCTGATGTGTGTAGACTCCAAACCTCACACCCATTTACCATTGTTGGGATAACCATGCTATTGAAGGTGTGAGTCCTGGTCCTGACATCTGTCGTTCTAATGGATTTGGGATCAAGCCGCTGAGCAGCGCATGAGCTGCAACGGTCAGCGACCCAGAGCTGCCAAGGCCCTTCTACACCTCCATGCAGTGATCCTGGACAACAGGCTGCAACTGAGCAGACTGGCTAAGGAGAAGGGATCAAAGAGAGAAGGCAACCCGGTACTCTTCTTCTTCTTCGTACGCAGTCAGACAGTAACCATTATTTTTTCGAAAAAAGCGGCGGTCATCCTGAGGCTGTCGCCACTGCCATAGAGCTTGTCTTGCAGTTCCACTGGTGATGGCCACATCTGCTCTCTCTGATCCCCGTATGTCGGGCAGTTCTGCAGCAGATGTTCAGCTGTCATTTTACCGGTACCGCACGGGCATTCGGCGGTACCACCTATCTTCAATTTGTTGAATAGGTGGTACCTCAGTCTATTGTGGCCAGTGCGAAGTCTGAAGACAACGACCTGCTCTCTTCGGTTCAACTGGTAATAGGCATCGTTTTTGGTGTAACCAGTATGTTCGGTTTCCCATTTGGTCATGTATCTGGCTTTGATAAGCCGTTTTGACTCTTCGTACGTCATTCTAGTATCTGTTTGTGGTAGTCTTGCACCTTCTTTTGCCAGTCTGTCTGCCTCCTCATTGCCTTGGATGTTGCAGTGTGATGGGACCCACTGTACCACTACCCTTTTTGGTGCGGACTGCTGGCACAGTGCTGCTCTTAAGTCATTAAGCTCAGTGTTTTTCTGGCTTTTTAGTGCTGTGACTACGGCGAGAGCATCTGTAAGCAGGACTATATGGCTTTCATTTTCATTGTGTGTCACCATTTCTTTCACTGCCGCCCTCAGTGCCTCTGCCTCCGCTCAGAAATTGCTTGTGTACTTACCAGTAGCGAATGACAGTGTTATTTGTCTGCCATTTGGTAGGTTCAGGAATGCTCCTGCCCCTCCGTTCTGTGTAGTGTTTGTTACAGAACCGTTGGTGTATGCATGGGTCCAGTCCATGCTTGGGTAGCTTTTCGATATAAAGCTTAGGGTAGTATCTCTCCTTTCTTTTTCAGTCTGGCAGTTTTTGTTTACAATACCTGGTATATTTTCTACCACCTCTGGAAATATATCCTGCCTCCAGGTAGGTTTTCGTACAGTAGTGATGGGTTTTGGTGTTGTTAGTGCGTTTATGGGATCTGCGTGCATCTTTGCTTTGGCTATTTCTGCAAAGTTTCTCCGCTTTAGTTTCCCATTTCCCAAATTGTTTAGTCTCTGGTGCATTGGATGGTCAGTCAGTCTTCGGAGTTTCTCTGACTGCAGCTGGGCTCTGCAGTCTCTTCTATCGGTCATGGATTGCAGTTTTGTAATCTTTTCAAGTTCTACAATTGGCGTTGACTTCATGCCTCCTGTTATAACTCTCATGACTTGGTTTTGAAGTTTGCTAAGTTTATCGAAGTTCGCCTTTGCTGCTGTTGTCCATGCCGCAATGCCATTCTCGAGAACTGGTCTCACTCTTCCAGTGTACAGTTTCTTTAGTATGCCTTCGTCTGCTCCCCAGCTTGTGCCAGCAAGTTTCCTCATGATTGCCATTCTTTTTCTGGCTCTTATTCGGTTTCTCTCGATCTGACTTTTCCATGTCATGCGCCGATCAAATGTGACTCCCAGATAGGTTGGGTTGTCGTTTGGCTGCAGGAATTTGCCATTTAAACTTAATTTGGTATTTTGCGGTTTTATTGAAAGCGAGAATATTGTGCATGTGGTTTTTTCCTCGTTTATTTTGACCAGCCAAACCCGGTACTCAAAAAATGCCTGCCGAAGATGGATGTGTCGGACCGAAAGGTGCGAACATTGCAAGTCAAACTGTAAACTACGACACAACGCTTTCCATTCTTCAGACTACATCCTGCTACTTGCAAAGCCCTTGTCTGGGCTTGGTAGCGGGAGATTGAGAACGAGCGAAGAAGAACAATTATTAGTTTAATGTGATTGAAGCTAAACCAAACCACCGCTCTCCTGTTTGAGATCCCCTTGTCAACTTTGTGGCTGTTGTTGACTTCCTGGTCTAGGCTGACTTACGCATTGACATTTTCGATGGGCTCATTTTCAAAACGCAGGTTCAACAGAGGGAAATGAATTCAATTACAACCCCACAATATGGTCTTCAGCAAGGAGGTATGTCTTGTTATATGACCAAAATAATGTAACTGTCTAACCCTGATTTCGGTCATTAATTCTCTTTTCACCCCCAACATTTTCAATACCTCCAAATTTGTTTTCTTCTCTTCCCAAGAAGTGCGACTAATCTTCTATATACCCACCTTTTGAAGGTTTCAATACTCTTTTCCAACTTGTTATTCAGTAGAATTCAGCAGAGTAGAAATGGGGGTTCTCTTTCTGTATATTTACGTTCAGGTCTTCATTCAGCTCATTTAGGCTTTGTTCGACCTGCAATACCGTGGCTGAAGATCGCAATGCCATCCGCAAAAAGTAGCTGCGAGAGCATCTCATCATCTATGCTGACACTTTGTCCATGTTAGTTCAGGGACTTAAAAACATATTCATGGGCAGATGCGAATAGTTTTGGGGAGATCGTATCTCCTTGTCGTATGCCGTAGGTGCGAAAATGAAAGTAACCTCCAAGTAGATTGTAACTAACACTGCAACCAAGCGTCCCCTGGAAACGACTTTTCAATCAGTCAATCCTTTAATTATTGAAACATCATGGATATTAAAACACTCAACATTCAAGGACTCTTAACACAAGACCCAGACCATCTGTTGATCTGCCCAAACCTTCTGGAAATGTGCAGTATGGATGACATGTTGAGACAATCCATGTTGCAGAACATTGAAAACATCTTGTCTATGTGATACCAAGAACAAGGAAAGTAAGTAAATCAGCCATACACTTCGGTGTACAGGTTCAGTAAAACTATTTCATTGTTTAATTGCTAATTACTGCATTCAGTCTTCTCAAATACCCATGTGCTGCAGGCTTATCAACAGTTCAGTTCAAGTGCCATCTCTGCATCGAAGGTCGGCTGCATTCATCTCCGGTGTACTCTATTATTTCTTACTGTAATGGTGCAATCTGAGAGGCTTTTTTCAGTCCACCTCCTGATGTTACCCACTTAAAACGATGTCTGCCTCTTGAACGACTACCTTCCACCCTATCTTACAGTATGGTCTTCAGCAAGGAGGTATGTCTTATATGACCAAAAAAACGTAACTGTCTAACCCTGATTTCGGTCATTAATTCTCTTTTTGCCCCCAACATTTTCAATACCTCCAAATTTGTGTTCTTCTCTTTCCAAGAAGTGCGACCTAATTTTCTATATAGCCACATTTAGAAAACTTCAATACTCTTTTCCAACTTATTATTCAGTGTCCATGTTTCTGCGCCATAATGTAGTAACACATGACAATTCTCATTTTCAAATTCTAATTTATCTGAATTATTGAACAAAACTTCTCTTGGATTTAAGAAAACAAATACAAAAAAATGTTTATACTCTGTCTAGTTTATCAGGAATACACAAACATGTCATACAGCCCCATACACAACCCTCCTCATGCCCCTTGTGCTACATGCAAGTAGGATACGGTGTCCTACATAAATAAGTCGTACAGAAAGAGATAACTAATAAGGTTAGTTAGGTTGCAAGTCTTCCACCCTGGTTGACACGGGCGTGCTGAAGTGCCATCTCCACACAAAAGATGTAGCAATAAATTGAAGCTGGGTGTGTTACAGGACCTCTTACAACTATTGTCCTGAAAAGAACTTTTGTGACACTGTTCTGCTTTTAAAATTAGATGCTGCATTGGAGCGGAAAATCCAGGCCATGGAAATGAGGTGTTACAGAAATAGATTTCGTCATGAATGTCATTGTATGCAATACTGTTTTAGAGTGTTTCTAACCGTATCTGGGTTTCCTTCTATTTGCCAAATCATGAAAGCTATGCTGGTACTACCACGTGATACTCCGAGATGTAGAGTCTGGCAAGAAAAGGAGAGGTCGCCTTAAAATGAGCTTAAAAGTCGGCGGGCATAACATTAAATGAAATAATTGAAATCACAACGGACGCAATGAATAGAGTACGGTGGCAAAGGATGTCAATAATAAGTATGATTATTCTTTTATGCTCCCTGAAAAGGACGTCGTGGCAGGTAGTAGCAGCTTTCCTCACATCCCGATCATGCTAATGAAGGTCCTCCAGGCGGTTATGATATGTGTGACTTCATCTGCATGGCACTCACTACTACAGGGATCACATCAATCCACATCTCGTCAGCCAGGCTGCCTTGAAAACAGCCTGCTTCCAGGGAACACTACATGGAAGAGAGATTGTAGTGTTGGTCAGTGTGTTGTGCCTGTCCATGACGCAACGTCCTGGTCAGTATGTTGTGCCTGACGACTGAACTAGCGTCTCAGTTCCCCCTATTTTACATTTTTATAAAGCATCAATCAAGAAAACAAAGAGCAAACATGCAAACAAAGAGTGAATCCCAACAAAATATGTGTTAATACGTACTGTGTGGTGTACCTTCATAGCCGCTGTCATTCAGCTCTCTCTTGACAAACTGCACGTATGGAACGCCAGGGAAAAGGCCCTGGATGCCTTTGGTGATGTTCTTGCCCTTCAGCCATCCCTAAGGAATAATGAACAATCAATGCCATCTCATTTTCTTCATCCAATCAAATCATAAAATGTGATTGATCAGTTGTTATGTATACTGTACGGTGTAGAATAAGAGCAATGAAAAAATGATTGAATAAGTTGTTGTTGTTATCCCATAACTGCGGAGCAAGCCTGCTCTTGACAGCCCAATGCCATTATTATACAGATAAGTCTTCATCAGTTGTTTCACTGCTCCATACACTGTGTTGGCAATTGTCGGCAGTGCTTGTAAGAATCTTTTCCTCATGTCCGCAAGCGCCATGCACTCAATGAGTAGACGTCGACTGTTTCATCAGGGTGAGAGCAATACCTGCACAGGGGCAGGTGCTGGGGATTGATGCGGTTCAAGTGGCTATTGACTCTCGTACGCCCTGTTCAGAACTGAAAGATGAGACTTTGATCTCTTCTATGTAGTTTATTTATGTTGATCGTTACTTTCTGGCTGTGACATTTCGCTAAATACACTGCGACCAGTTGTTCCCATCGCTTACCTGTTCATCCAGATTTCTCGAGTATTATTCTTAATAATTCGTTTTACTGTGTGGTTACTGCAGGGTGTATCCAATTGTTGTTTCTAGGCTCCTCTTATCCGGCAACAAAAATTAAAGCTGAAGTTTAATGCATCGGACAGAAAGATGCAAATATCGCAGACAAGCTGTAAACTACAAACCAACGCATTTTAGTTCTCCGGACTACATCCTGCTACTTGCAAAGTCCTTTTCAGGGTTTGGTAGCGGGAGTTTGAAAACGAACGACGAAGATGATTGAGAATGTTAGGCAACTCTGTTTCCAATTTCAAGAGCACTGCTGATCTCATTCTACTGCTGCCACAAACATCAACAGTCCTGATAATAAAAGGTACCCAGTTGGCATTCGGGATATTTGTATTATCTCCTATTCATCTGACAAATTTTACTTCCTCGTAGGATGTTTCAGTACAAATATTTTTAACACATTTCATACTTTTTTCTCCTGCTTTATGTTCTTCCTCTCCATTTCTATTCTTCTCACTCCACCAAACTCTTTAACACAAGAATCATACTTCTCTAACCAACCTGGCAGCCGGAGAATTTGCTGAAATAAAGCAAACCCGGGAAAATAATCCAGATAGCGCAAAGTACAGAAAGACTATGAATGACACAACAAGAAACCGTTGGAAAGAAAAAAACCTGACAGCCTCATTCTTTGATATAAATGGTTAAAAAAATTATGGCAAACTTGCAAAGTCACTGAGCTATAAAAAAACACTAGAAGAAATTGAAAATCTGGTAACATTTAACCATGATGTAAAATATAATCATTAAAAAATACCTCACAGGTTGCAAAATAAACCAACATAGCAACAAGAAAGAAAGGAAAAAGCATATAATTAAATGAACAAATACCAACTATAGTAGAGGACTACACGATTACAAAATTTAACCAGCAACAATTTGAAGATGCACTAAGGCAATTAAAAAACTAGAAATCTCCAGGAAAGGATGAAATTACAAATGAAATCTTTAAAAAACTTTGAACTCAAATGTAAAAAAGAAACTATATTAGAAATTTAAAATCTGGAAAGAAGAGACAGTGCCACAAACATGGAAGGAAGCAACCATTGCTGAAAACACAGCAACAAATAAGCTGACAGCAATTAGCGATTTATATTTGACTGCTAGAAGTCTGGATCAGCAAATCATAGTTGACCAAGACCTCATTCCATCTCTACATGGCGGCCCTGGAAACAGGCCTCCCTAGTGCAGTCTCTCTAAGAGAATGTCTGGCCCCAAAAATTCAGTGCTGAAATAAGATCTGCGGGATCAAAAGCACAAAAGGGATCAAGATGCTGAGCAGCGCATGAGTTGCAGTGGTCAGTGACCCATAGCTGACTGCTAGCGTCAGTGCCAGCGAAACAGCTGTCAAGACCCTTCTACACCTCCACGCGGTGATCCTGGATAACAGGCTGTAGCAGGACAGACTGGCTAAGGAGAAGGGAATTAAGAGGGAATGCTAACCTGATACTCAAAAAATGCTTACTGAAGTCGGATGTGTTGGACCGAAAGGTGCAAATATTGCAGTCAAGCTGTAAACTACGACAACGCATTCCGTTATCTGGAGTACATCCTGCTACTTAAGCCTTTTCAGGATTTGGTAGCGGGAGATTGAGAACGAAGCCAAGCCAAAAGCACAGATATCTCAATTTCATTGCAAACTATGACACATGTTTGCCTATTTGCTTGTACAGGTGTACAATTGTGGCATTTTTCTGCTTGGCTTCCCAATACAGCGATAGAAGGGTGTAGTCAGCT
Source organism: Ariolimax columbianus (assembly GCA_036924085.1). NCBI lineage: Eukaryota > Metazoa > Mollusca > Gastropoda > Stylommatophora > Arionidae > Ariolimax > Ariolimax columbianus. Next base: position 40,269,593 of record JAVGWX010000008.1, on the reverse strand, counting down.
CCTGAAGAAGCACAGGACCATAGATTCAGTCACCTCGCCGGAGAGACGAATATCGACTGTGAAGTCAACAACAGCATTGCTAAGGGGAACTCTGCATTTGGAAGGCACCAAGAAAACATCTGGAACCGACAAGGCATCCAATGTTGTCATCAAGGTAAAAGTGTTTCATGCTGTAGTGTTATCCACTCTGCTGTATGCCTGTGAAACGTGGACAGTATAGCAGACATGCTAGACAGCTAAACCATTTTCACTTGAGCTGTCGAGAAGGAAGACTAACATCTGGTCAGGCACAACATACTGATCAGACATGATAGCCAGAGTCAGACAAAACATACCAAGACCCTCACCTTGGCTTCCACGCAGCCCTTCCAGGAAACAGGCTGTTTTCATAAAAGCATGGCTAACGAGGTGAATTTTGAATTGTGAAATGAAGTGTTTGAGGAAAGTCATCGGTGTTACCAGAAGAGACAGAATGCGGAACGACGACATTCGAAGTATGGTCGGCACTACGTCTTGTGTCGAATTCATTTCCAGGCAGAAAATTTTTGAAAAAAAGTTGGTTTGGTCATCTCATGAGAATGCACCCTCATCATCTTCCAATGATGACTTACAATGCTTGTAGATCTGGCTACAGGACAAGGGAGCAGCCAAGAGATAGGTGGATAGATGATATTAGAGTGATTGTGCAGCGACAAGGGCTCACATTGATCGACGCAGCATTTGACTCAACACGGCCAACACTGAAATGACTGACATGCCGAGACCACTTTTCTGGGATCTAATATGGAACTGGTGCTGGATTTAGACCCTCAGAAATCTGGGGTTATGCCCTCTGTGGCTCGGTTAGTCTGCATCCAGTGTTTGATAAAGGAATTGACGGAAGAGCACTATCAGGAGTGGAGCCTGAGGCTAAAATTGACTAAACACGCCAATAGTGTAGAATGACTGTCAAAAGAGAGCACCTTCGGAGGGTCTAATAGTGAACATGTGCTGGTATTAGACCCACGGAAGACAGGTCAGTCTCCAAGCCCCCAAATGAAAGAGCGCGTGCTACGGTAATCTGGTCTTCACCCTGCAGAAATCGCAGGCTCCAGAAACTGGGCCATTGACAAACTAAAAGCCCTCTATTGATACGGTCCGGCTAATATTGAACGGGTGCTGGAAATAGACCCTCTGAAAACAGGTCAGCTTTACCCTACAAATGACAATGCTCTGCTACGGTAATCCTGCTAAGCCCGAGAGGAGCCGCAGACATTTTGGTTCACGTACTAGGCGGATAAGCCAACGGTTCGAGGTGAGGGATTACGGCCGAACGCCTCTAAGCCAAAAATCCCGCCCAAAAGCAGCCCAGCACGAATGCAAAGGGAGGCTTCGACATGGTGGGGACCTCGGGGTCATGCTCCAGCCCCGCCCGGTCAAGCCGCAGAATGAGGTCTCTGCCGTCCGCTGATAAAAGCGGGCGGGAAGCTGCTCGATATTCACCCCATACGGCGATGAGGAATGAAATCATTTGTAGAAGACTTAGTTCTCGGTCGGGTGCCCTAAGCAGTAGATCAGCTACCTCACTGCGAACTGCTGAGACTCAACCCTTGACCATGTCCGCTCCCTAGGCGGACAACATCTCCGTGCAAGACTAGGCTTGTCACCTGGTCAAATGCACTATTTCGAGAGGAATCACAGGTCGCTGACATTTGGTCCACGTGCTTGGCTGATAAGCTACCATCTGAGGGATTACGGCCGAACGCCTCTAAGCCAGAATCCTGCCCAAAATCTCAGCACCGCTGAGATGGGAGGCTACGACATGGCTGGGGCTTGTGTCCCGGCCCGATCGAGCCGCAGGAATGCACCTGGTAAAATGCACTCCTTCCTCGCTCTTTGCATCTGTCTGCTATCAGTCATTCCAATGGACGCAGAAGAGATGCAGTCCAGCGGACACTGCACCTCCTGTCCTATGGTGGCAAGCTCCCGGGTGGCGGGGAATGCTAGGCGTACCATCACTGCAGATGAGCCGAGAAAATAGAGCGAGCAAAAAGATACCTCACTCATATGCATATGCTACGTTTCTGGCAGGACGTGACGATCCTGGGAAAAAGTCACACTGGACTGCCTCTCTTCCGGGATAGTACAAACTAGTACATAGTCCATCATATCATTGCCAAACGCTATAGACACGAGTAGGGAAGACTCGATAGTCCTGCAAGACAACTTACTAAGAGAGACAACTCTGACCAAAAACAACTGCTGCCTTGCAGTCAGGCTGGGGACAGCCAAAGGCTAAGGAGGGCAACCCTACAGAAACGCCTGTTGAAATCGGATGCACTGAGCCACTGGCTAACAAATTAAATCAGTGCAACGTAAATATCGCTGTAAACAGCGTACGATGAAGAAGAAGAAGAAGATCGACGCAGCGCACTTAGCGCAGGATAGACGACTTAAGCTCCCCACGACGCTAAATGGCACAAGTGGAAAGAAACTAGCTAACTAACTACAATTAACTTCCTTTTTAGAGCACCCAAAAAAGTAATCCTTCTAATTGTGGACATTCAACAACAACAACAACTTGAGCTGTCTGCGTATGCTGCTCAGGATTAGGTGGCAGGACAAAGTGCCTAAATCTCAGGATCAGGACAAAGTGCCTAACTCTCAGGATTAGGTTGCAGGATAAAGTGCCTAACTCTAAGGATAAGGTGGCAGGACAAAGTGCCTAACTCTCAGGATTAGGTGGCAGGAAAAAGTGCCTAACTCACAGGATCAGGTGACAGGACAAAGTGCCTAACTCTCAGGATCAGGTGACAGGACAAAGCGCCTAACTGTCAGGATCAGGTGACAGGACAAAGTGCCTAACTCTCAGGATTAGGTGACAGGACAAAGTGCCTAACTCTCAGGATCAGGTGACAGGACAAAGTGCCTAACTCTTAGCAAGACTAACAAATTGGTCATCCATGCACTTCTGTAAATAAAACACTATCCTTTATCTGTGGCAATTATAAAATTTGACTGCACATCCGACACATCCAGAATAGATGAGTAAGTCTAAATATTTGTGCTGTTTTTCAACATTTTCACCATCTTGTGTCTCAGAAACTAACATACACACAATAAAAACACGTTCTTTATTAATTGATTTTTCTACCCACAAAAAAACATACCAATAGACATACAAATAAAAAAGGTTACAGGCTCTCAAAGTAAACAGCCATAGAAACAAGTGACACGCTGAAAAATAGTGTGGCTGCAGGATAAATTGCTTCAAATTTTGATGTGATGGGTAGGAAGTATGGGGGTATTGGTTAAAATAGGAGAAATTGAAGAAGGTTGTGCTTGAGTCTAGCAGCCTCATCATGTAAAAAATATTGCTATTATAATCCACCAATTGTGGATAGATCATCATCATGTAGCATTTCCTTTGCAGAACGTCGCTCTCACAACAGCTGATCTGTAAGATTCTTCACCTGTGGCGCCATCAACTTCAGGACCTTTGTGATGTCTTGTGTCCATCTTCTCCTCGGTCTGCCTCTGCCCCACTTTCCAGGCACTATACCCTCCAGTATCATTCTCTCTAAGCCATTAGAGGAACTGAGACGCTAGTCCAGTCAGGCTCAACATACTGACCAGGACATTGTGTCAGGGTCAGGCATAATACACTGACCAAGACCCCAATCCCTCTTCCATGTAGAGTTCCCTGGAAACAGGCTGTTACCAAGGCAGCCTGGCTGGCGAGATGTGGATCAATGTGATCCCCATGGTAGTGAGCACAATACTGATGAAGACAAGCATAGCACAACTGCCTGGACGACTGCGGTCCACCATTATCAGCATGCTCGGGATGTGAGAACACTTACCGTTGAAATCCATGCTTCACATTGGAGAGAAAAGGTGAATGATTGAAACAGTCTGGTATCAAGATGCTGAGCACTTACAGAGCCTGCTGCGAGGTGCGACCAATTACCCGGCGGTATACCTCGGCGGGCAGATTGGGCACATTAGCCTTGGTTGGCAGCCAATCTAAGAGAAGGTAAACTCTGACTCTAAACCTGGGTAGACGAGGCTCATTAGCTTGTTCAGACAGTTCGCCAGGGAGTGCTGGCTAGTCATGGAACGATGAGAGTATCATCGAATGTCTCGAGTAACTAGCATCTGCGGGCAATGGCTCCACTGCCTTGTGGAAACCTCGGGAGAGGGTAGGGCTATTGGGAGTAAACCCAGACAGAAAATCTGGATTGGTAGCACCTAAGGCGGAGGGTTTCAAAATTACAAACTCATTTTGGCAACTCCTGAAGCTGAGCTGGTACCAAGGTGTCCTGCTTTGCATTCTTTTGGATTACACCAGTGAGGCCGAGAGGGGGATCCTGCAGTTTGGGCAGCACAGGGTCTCCATATTCAGCGCCCAGGCTTACACCCTAGAAAGGCTACTCACAGTGCTCCACTCGCATGGTCTACTGAGACGCCTATGAATGGGGAAGGAGGATTGATCCCCAACCTTATTGATCAAGCCGATGTGATACTGTCTGCTTCTCGGAGCACGAACTTAGATGACCTGATTACTCTTCACTTCCAACATGCTTATTTTTAAAGGGAATAGATGCAAATGAGGCCTGTGCTCCATATTGGAGACAAGAGTCAATAGGTGAATGATGATGATCAGCAGGAACATATACTGCCTGTAAGAAACCGAGCCCCTTTGGGTCTGCCTAGAGTGCAGTAACATAATACAACAAAACAAAACCCCCAACAATTTAGTAACATTTTATAATAATAATACAAATATAATAATGAAATAATAATAATAGTAAAATTTTATAGACTATATACCTTAACTCTGTCCGGCTGCTCCCGCTCGCCAGCCTTAAGTAAGGAAGAGTTCACCTCCAGACTGTCACCGGGATCAATGGGAATGTACTCTCGGCTATGACCATGCTCAAGAGGGCTGTAACGGTTGATGCATTCAAAATATAACACCTCCACATCGGCCATCTTAGTCGGGTCTTCTTATCATTGGAGGTGGAACAACTACTGCCTGCATTGAAAGACAGAATTGAAACAATCAAAACATGCATCGTTTAATATAGTGTAGATAGAGGGGACATAACCAGTTAGTGCCAACATTGACGCCCACAAAAATCAAGGTTGGTTGGTTGGTTATTGATCCAGCGGCCTATGGATTCCTGCCATATATTGTTTGGTATCTGCAAGTGTTTGTAAGCTGTTGTTTAGTTTCATACAAAGTGTATGTGTTGAGTGCGAAGGCGTTAAATGGTGCTTTGGTCTTTCCTTTTCAGGAGGTTGGTGTTGTCTTTCGAACGGCCATATGTTTATAGATGTCTATCCCAGTATTTCCAATTGCCCATCTATTCAGCCAGGCCTCTTTGTTCGCAGTATTCAGTAGTTGTTTAACTGTGTGTAGGATTGTTGTTCAAGACTTGATCATTTCTTAGCCTAGGGTTGTTTGTGTGCATTGTTGTTCTAGACTCGATAGTTGCTTAGCCAGTCTGTCTGTTTTGTCATTGCCAGGTGTATTTGAGGGACCAGGGATCCATTATATAACTATTCTGATTTTATGGTATGTGATAAGTTGGTTGGGATCTAGGGGTATTTGGGTAAGTTCAGGCTTACAATGACCACCATCTTCCAGAGCTTGAAGGGTAGATAATGAGTCTGTAACAAAAATCAAGTGGTTTGGTCATTTAGTCAGAATGCATTATCACCAGCCTACAGCGGGGAGCATATCATATGCAGGTCTTCGGTCCATGAGCAAGAGGTCGACCTCAATGTCAGTGAATCGGGGGTGTTTCTGACACTCTCAGGAAGTTACACATAATGACAGCACAAGCCTCCAACTTAGCGATAAGAAATCCATGCATCCTGTCTATCTGCGCCGCCGCATGGCAAAAGCAGTAGGACAAAAGAAGCGGTCAATTGATCAATAAACTCTTAACCCATTATTGTTGTAGGTCCGCCTTGGTGAAAACATCAACCATCAACACACAAATCTATGTTGTCTACCCAGTAAATGAAGCCACTAGTTCATCCACTGAATAATTATGATCAAACTACTTGGCTGCCAATAATTATTCTACAGAAATGATTAGCAAGACAGCAAGCCAATGTCAGCAGATTGTATTTCTTACAGATGCAATGTCAGCAGATTGTATTTCTTACAGATGCAATGTCAGCAGATTGTATTTCTAACAGATGCAATGTCAGCAGATTGTATTTCTTACAGATGCAATGTCAGCAGATTGTATTTCTTACAGATGCAATGTCAGCAGATTGTATTTCTTACAGATGCAATGTCAGCAGATTGTATTTCTTACAGATGCAATGTCAGCAGATTGTATTTCTTACAGATGCAATGTCAGCAGATTGTATTTCTAACAGATGCAATGTCAGCAGATTGTATTTCTTACAGATGCAATGTCAGCAGATTGTATTTCTTACAGATGCAATGTCAGCAGATTGTATTTCTTACAGATGCAATGTCAGCAGATTGTATTTCTTACAGATGCAATGTCAGCAGATTGTATTTCTAACAGATGCAATGTCAGCAGATTGTATTTCTTACAGATGCAATGTCAGCAGATTGTATTTCTAACAGATGCAATGTCAGCAGATTGTATTTCTTACAGATGCAATGTCAGCAGATTGTATTTCTTACAGATGCAATGTCAGCAGATTGTATTTCTAACAGATGCAATGTCAGCAGATTGTATTTCTAACAGATGCAATGTCAGCAGATTGTATTTCTAACAGATGCAATGTCAGCAGATTGTATTTCTAACAGATGCAATGTCAGCAGATTGTATTTCTAACAGATGCAATGTCAGCAGATTGTATTTCTAACAGATGCAATGTCAGCAGATTGTATTTCTAACAGATGCAATGTCAGCAGATTGTATTTCTAACAGATGCAATGTCAGCAGATTGTATTTCTAACAGATGCAATGTCAGCAGATTGTATTTCTAACAGATGCAATGTCAGCAGATTGTATTTCTAACAGATGCAATGTCAGCAGATTGTATTTCTAACAGATGCAATGTCAGCAGATTGTATTTCTAACAGATGCAATGTCAGCTGATTGTATTTCTAACAGATGCAATGTCAGCAGATTGTATTTCTAACAGATGCAATGTCAGCAGATTGTATTTCTAACAGATGCAATGTCAGCAGATTGTATTTCTAACAGATGCAATGTCAGCAGATTGTATTTCTTACAGATGCAATGTCAGCAGATTGTATTTCTTACAGATGCAATGTCAGCAGATTGTATTTCTTACAGATGCAATGTCAGCTGATTGTATTTCTAACAGATGCAATGTCAGCAGATTGTATTTCTTACAGATGCAATGTCAGCAGATTGTATTTCTAACAGATGCAATGTCAGCAGATTGTATTTCTTACAGATGCAATGTCAGCAGATTGTATTTCTTACAGATGCAATGTCAGCTGATTGTATTTCTAACAGATGCAATGTCAGCTGATTGTATTTCTAACAGATGCAATGTCAGCAGATTGTATTTCTAACAGATGCAATGTCAGCAGATTGTATTTCTAACAGATGCAATGTCAGCAGATTGTATTTCTAACAGATGCAATGTCAGCTGATTGTATTTCTAACAGATGCAATGTCAGCTGATTGTATTTCTTACAGATGCAATGTCAGCAGATTGTATTTCTAACAGATGCAATGTCAGCAGATTGTATTTCTAACAGATGCAATGTCAGCAGATTGTATTTCTAACAGATGCAATGTCAGCTGATTGTATTTCTAACAGATGCAATGTCAGCTGATTGTATTTCTAACAGATGCAATGTCAGCTGATTGTATTTCTAACAGATGCAATGTTAGTTCTTCAAGCCCTCAAGAATGATAAACTGCCAGAGCTTAAGAAAGCTTTGGGCAAACTAAAAGCCAAAAGAAGGTAATGCTACAATGGATATCATCACAATGTGGCATACCAGGAAATGAGACAGCAGACAGGTTGGCAAAGGTGGGAGCAACAAGAGAACAAAATTAACAATCACCTTCCAAGAAAAGAAAACACTTATCTAAGCCATAAGAAACGGGGACCAAACGAGAAATAACTTTCACTGTCTTGATCGAGCAGAACAAACGATCCCGTTCGGCTTGAGGATGGGACATTACAGATTGAATGGCCGCTTACCACAAAATTGGTTCTATCGCTAATGTGTATTTTTATTTATTTTTCTTCGCCTTATTTTTACAATCCCCCAAGGCGGTGTGCGTTGCACTGTGGTTTTTATTTTGCGTCTGTCGGCCTAGTGCATCCGACTTCAGCGTGCATTTTATGTGAGGGTTTGCTTCCCCGGTGTAACGGCCGGTGCTGTGATGGGGATCGAACCCAGCACCTTCGGATTGTGAGCTGTGTCACTCAACCACTAGCCCACGCCATATCCCGCCAATGTGTATATGTGGGCAGGCAGCACAGACATCCAAACATATCCTGCAAGACGGTTATATGTTTAGCCAATTGCGTACTGAGCACTGGCCCACAGAGACGAATTTCCACACAAAGCTGTTTGGAAGCCCTGAAGAACTCTCTATTACAGCAACCTTTATCGAGAGAACTGTACTTCACAAACAGATATAACAAGAAAAAGCATGACGAACATGTAACTGGAGTCTCATCTGGAAGTCAACCCAAAATAAGAATTCGTGGAGAACTGGTCATTATCCAAGGCAAATCATCATGTAGCATGTCCTTTATAGAACGTCGCTCCCATCACAGCCTGTCGGAAAGAAACTCTTTCCCTTGTCAAAACAGCCTCTGCCACAGTCATATCCAAGCATTTATAGATATCTTGGTGTCATTGTCTTCTCTGCCTACCCGTGCCTCTTTTGCCTGGCACTATACCTTCCATCACTGTTCTCTGAAAACTGTTGTGTCTCTTGATGTGACAAAAGTATATCAATTTTCTGACCGAAATTGAATTGATAACCAGTTATCCTCTATGTTCAACTCTTGCCGAATGTCTATTTGTCTTTTTCTCTGTCCAGGGTATTCTGAGGATCTTTCTGTAACATTTTTACTCGGAAGGACTCGATTCTTTTTCTATAAGTTTTGGTAATCGTCCATGATTCGTGGTCACATGCTGCCAAAGGAAAAAACACAGGCTCTCAAGACTCACTTTTGTCATTTTGCTGGTGCTCTGCCATAGTTTCTTCATGGTTTTTCCATGGCTAATCCAAGGCACAGGAGAATAAAATTACGTGTAAAATGAAATGAGTGGAATAAATGTCATCAGTCACCAAAGCTGACAGAATAAGGATTGATGACATCATAAATATCCTATAGCAGGAAAAAAATAAGATTCCCATCTCATGAAAATGAAACCACCAATGTGAAAACATAACACACATAGATCGAGTTACATGGCATGAGGAAGATCATGTGCAAATGGATGGAAAACAGAAATCCTATAACAACACAAGCTTACAATCCCTAATGCAACGCTTTTGATCAAAGAGACTTTTCTAGCTCTCCACAGCACTTAGCGGACAAAGTGGACAGACAAAGCAAGTCAAGAGAACATTCATCACAGCCCTGCTCCTATGGGTATCAGGAGGAATAAGACAAGATCAGACATGTGTTATTCTTTACATACTTGAATGCAGGGAATGTGGTTTAGCCCATGCTTAAAGTTAACACATCTTTTAGCATTCGCAAGCAGGATACATATAACAAGGAAGTGTTTTACAAGTTTACAAAACATAAACTAAAAATATACAGCCCTCTGTACCTCAACCCTTTTCCTTTAAATCTATAGGAAGGCTTGAACTACAAAGCAAAGGTCAAAGAAGAATTAGTTCATGGTTGAGATGTCAAGGGGCAAAAACTTTTGAAGACAAGGATATATTGGCAAGAGCGACAAAGCTGATAGTGGGATTCCAGAATTAGTTGGGGAAAGACAGGAAAACCAGCCTATAGTGCCTAGAAAAAAGAAGAATTTGAGGTGACTGTACAGGTTAATAAGATAATCAAAGGAAAGGATAAGGTAGACTATAACAAGTTTTTCAAAATACAACCACCTACAAGAACAAGAGGGCATAGTTATAAATTAAGTAAAGAAAGGTCCAGATTAGATATAAGGAAATATTTTTTTAGTCAGAGAGTGGGGAATGCTTGGAATGCATTATCACAGGAAGTAGTGGAGGCAAGGACAATTAATGCATTTATAGAATTGGTTTTGATGCGCATAGCTTTTAGAGCAAGGATATGTAAATGAAACTGGTTGTATACAAACTCTGTAGAGGCTTCTAAACCAGTATAAAGACGTTAAGTTAAGTTTAGCAGGTTATAACAGCATAGCGCTAGCCACTTCAGTTTTTAGGAAATCAACACTGCAAAAGTACACAAAGTGCTTTGGAGCAAGCTTCCTACAGGAGGCCAATGGTAGTTGTGGCTCTATACTCTGAAGTGAAAACGGGATAAGAAAAATAAAGTCAGAATAGCAAAGAGAAGCTATGCCCTCTTGTTCTTGTAGGTGGTAGTATTTTGAAAAACTTGTTATAGTCTACTTTATCCTTTCCTTTGATTATCTTATTAACCTGTATGAAGTGACCTGTAAAGAGAAGGTAAAGGCACAAAAATAAGCAGCACAGAATCCACACTGGTACATACAAAAATATATGACCATTCCCTGAATTCTGCACCAAAGCACTTAATGTACTCCTGCAGTCTACATCACACACTCCAACAGCGACAGAAAACAACTCCATACCAGCAGTAGCAACCTGTGCAGAGCTGAAGCAACAGCTGTGCATGCATTAACACACTCTTATCAGCCAAAACACAACTACAAGGAAAAATTGTTATTCTACAGTCTCCAGCCCCAAACAAGATAGATTATCCCATAAAATAAAATTTAATTGCTGTCGGATTGATGTCCACCAAAAACAAAATCTAGTCCTACAGTGGATTCCAGCCCACTATGGAATCCTTGGAAATGAGAGCGCAGATGAGCTCGCAAACGCCAGAAGTAGTGGCACAGACTTGCCATCCACAGATCTATAATTGAGTAAAGACACTCATCAAATGATCCATGAGGACAGAATGGAAAGACAGACACAAAGAATACAAGCCAGAAAATGACAGTATAGACAAAGTTGGCAGAGATGGGCAAATATCTTCAGATACAGAACTTGCAGACTCAAGGTACATCTTCACAGAACTGGTCTTTGAGACGCCACCACATACGATTGCGGAGCACCCAAGTAAACACCAGAACATATGGACTAAGATCAAAGAGAGGCAGCCTGGCCCAGGAGAGGGGCCATGCTCATAAAGCTGTCAAGGACCAGTCAATACCTGAAACAAAGTCGCCTTCGTGAACCTCACATAGCTAGAAACATAGCATCAGCTGATCGAAGAAGAAGACTAAACTAAGAATATACATACAAGAGTAGCATACTTTCTGTACGTCTAAACCCTGTTGAATGTTACAGAGAAGCTAAAAAAGAAATGCTCAAAATGTCGTCATTTCATGCAACCGATCTAACAAACATTCATCAGATGATTATCTTCTTTTTCTTCTTCATTATCAACCTCTCACTACCAAACCCTGAAAAGGTCTTTGCAAGTAGCAAGATGTAGTCTGGAAAACAGAATGTTTGTACTCAGTCAAAAAAATTAATAAGAACATATAAGGATGAATTACCAGACACCACTAAGGTATTCAATACTCCTTCCAATCCCATGGGAACAACACCAAAACCGCAGCAAAAAAACATTTATAACTGCCACTTGTCCCATGGGAGAGCAAAATGCTCTCCAACAGAAAGTAGCAGCATGCGACATAATTGATGAACTGTATCCCAGAGACCCATGGATCCAGGTATATACTGATGGATCAACAACTGTGACAACAACAGCACTGAAGAATGGAGTGGCAGGAATCTATGTTGTCTACCTAGATAAAGAAAACGAAATCACTAGTTCACCCACTGGAGAATTCAGCTGAAGTACAGGCACTAATTATTTCCGTTAAAGAGTGAGATAAATAGATTTATAAATTCAATAGGAACATCAACAACCTTAGTCAGAGATGTTAGAGTCTGCTTTCAATCTAAGACAGATGGTGAGGACTGTTTTATTGTAGTCAATTAAATTTGCAGTGAAGAACATACATCTGATTATATTATAACTATCATTCCATTCGTATAATATGAAATATGACTATCTCTGATGTCACGACGCGCTTAGATCATAAAGTTTGATAAAGATATTTCAGCGATTGACTGTGTTGTGTAACTCAGTCAAGTAAACTGTAGCTGTAACTTTACTTACAGAGAAAGCAAATCAAGGGTCCTGTGGCCATGCATGAGCAATTGTTTGTGTACATTATTCGGCTTACAGTGTTAGACTATTACCCTGTTAGTGTTACTGTTAGTAAGCCGAATAATGTCCACAAACAATAAATGCTCATGGAGTCATGCCCATTGCTCATCATGCATGGCACCAGGTCCGTTAATTTGCTTTCTGAACTTTCTCTGATTCTCCAATTTTATTTTAATATTATATATAGGCCTATACTAATACATATATATTATTGAGTTATATATAAGTTATACATAATAGTAATACTCATAGTCTCATACTGGCTATTCAGTTTACACTATTTACAGTTAATTACAATTACAGTATTCAATAAATACATGTCATTTTTATTTATATATATGAACATAATAGCCCCAAGGAATCATTCTCAAATTTGATTTGATGTGTCTCTTGTTTAAAAATATATATTATTTCTCATTCTCAGTCTGCTACTGCTAGTTTGGCAGCTAGTGCCACATGCAAAATTAAAAATATAAGAACAAATGTCAAAACATATTAAAGAATTGTTGATCTTCGGTCCGTGACTTCACATTTAATAGTCATTACAAAGCATAAAATATAAACGTATTTCAAATACGTGTAATGCATATCGTAAATTATTACCTTGCAAAAGTAATACGATCTACAATGTCAATATTAGAAGAAACGTTAAAGAGCCGCTTCGTCACAATAATCACTCATTCAGGAAGCAATACATGAAACGCATCCCGCCATGATGGAAATTGTCACGTGACATTACAATAAATATACTTCCGGATTTTTGATGACGATTACCTAAGAAAATAGCAGTTGCAAAATAATATTTACAAGTTTTTGTAGTTTACAACAGTAAAACAAAAAGCCTATTATACTTTAGCAAGCCATATGAACTGACAGAGCTGCCTATATTTGTTTAAATGATTATATCGTGAAGCAGGTAGATGCTCTGAATTGAAGCTTCAAGTATCGATACGTTTAAAATAAATGGACGTCATTGACCTCTGAATAAATCGAAAGTAGATTTGTTAATTGTTCAATTCATTCATTCAATTTCATATTTGGCTATGAAATGTCTGTCTTTTATGTAGTATTGTTAGTGCTCAATCGTTGTTGTTTTTTTTTCTTATTTTCCAGACCTGCTCTCTTTGTTTTTCTCTTCTTCCCTTGGTCTCAAATCTTTTTCGTTGTCACTAGATTGATATTAGGAAATGCGTTGTTGTTGAATGCCAAGAAAAGTAACTTTACTCTTTTGTGTGCCCTAAAAAGGGTATTAGGTGACGGGTTGCAGTAGCTTTCTTTACATCCTGAGTTCGTAAAATATGTTATCCAGCTCTGTGGATTCCACGAAAAGAGGGACTTACAGGGTGACCTCTGACTCAGTGGTCCTGAGGTAAGGTGTCCGCCTCGGGTGCTGAAGGTCTCGAGTTCGAACCACGGTGAAGACGGTTTTTTTTTCACGTGGATCTTCTGGTAAAAATTCCCCTGATCTCAGGGCAGTGAGATCGGACTCCCTTGTTCAGTGTCGAGCACGTTACAAATTCCTTGGCAGTTGGAAATTGAAAAAGAGTAGGATTCACGGGCGCTGCCTGTACAACAATTTATAATTACATTTAAAAATCTACCCAAGTTATTTGGACCTTTGCCCAAGTGGTTTGTTAAGAGCAGCTATAGATGGCGCCTAACTGGCTGCGGATCTACTAAACTCTAGTGTTTGAGTCTATTAAGATGGGCTTACACATCGGTTAAACCACCCTCCAAGAAACTGGTTGTATACAGACTGTAGAGTCTGCTAAACCAGCATAAAGACATTACGTGAAATTAAGTTAATGGTTAAACTTAGTATAGTGTGAAAAATAAAGACATATACCACTTATATGAGGAAAATATATATGCTTATCTACTTTTCCTTCTTCATCGCTCGTTCTGAAAAGAACGTTATGATGTAGTTTCGCCGTTTACAGCGAGGCTGCTATTTCTACGCCTTTCGGCCTGACACATCTGATTTAAGCTTGATTTTCTGGGTCTCGCTAATGCATTTTCTCTGCAATCCATATCCCTTTGGACAGACTACACTAGTGACTAATGAAGCCTGTTTCAAGGATCGCCACATGTAGGCCAAATATGATCTTGATCAGCTGTGATTCGCTTGTGGTTCATCTTGTGGTTCATCTTGACCTCTTGTGGTTCATCTTGACCTCTTGTGGTTTATCTTGTGGTTCATCGTGTGGTTCATCTTGACCTCTTGTGGTTCATCTTGGCCTCTTATGGTTCATCTTGTGGTTCATTTTGTGGTTCATCATGACCTCTTGTGGTTCATCTTGACCTCTTATTGTTCATCTTGTAGTTCATCTTGTGGTTTATCTTGACCTCTTGTGGTTCATCTTAACCTCTAGTGGTTCATCTTGTGGTTCATCTTGACCTCTTGTGTTTCATCTTGACCTATTGTGGTTCATCTTGTGGTTCATCTTGACCTCTTGTGGTTCATCTTGACCTCTTGTGGTTCATCTTGACCTCTTGTGGTTCATCTTGTGGTTCATCTTGACCTCTTGTGGCTCATCTTGTGGTTCATCTTGACCTCTTTTGGTTCATCTTGACCTCTTTTGGTTCATCTTGACCTCTTGTGGTTCATCTTGACCTCTTGTGGTTCATCTTGTGGTTCATCTTGTGGTTCATCTTGACCTCTTGTGGCTCATCTTGTGGTTCATCTTGACCTCTTTTGGTTCATCTTGACCTCTTTTGGTTCATCTTGACCTCATGTGGTTCATGTTGACCTTTTGTGCATTTTGTCCTCTTCTGGTTCATTTTGGGCCTTTGTAGTTCATCTTGACCTCTTGTGGTTCATATTGACCTCTTGTGGTTCATATTGACCTCTTGTGCATCTTTACCTCTTGTGGTTCATCTTGGGCCTTTGTGGTTCATCTTGACCTCTTGTGGTTCATTTTGACCTCTTGTGGTTCATTGTGGCCCATCTTGACCCCTTGCGGTCCATCTCGACCCCTTATGGCCCATCTTGACCCATTGTGGTCCATCTCGATCCCTTATGGCCCATGTTGACCCCTTGTGGCCCATCTTGACCCATTGTGGCCCATCTTCACCCCTTGTGGGCTATCTTGACCTCTTGTGACCGATCTTGACCGCTTGTGGGCTATCTTGACTTCTTGTGGGTATCTTAGAGCGAACAGCAACGATGAAGAAGAATATATATTTTTCAAACTCTCTCTCTCTCTTTCTCTCTCTGTCTCTCTCTCTTGTTCTCTCCTTTTCTCTCTCTTTTTCTCTCTCTCTTTCTGTCTCTCGCTTTCTTTTTCTCTCTCTCTCTCTCTCTTGCTCTCTCTCTCTCTTTCTCACTCTCTTTCTCCCTCTCTTTATCTCTCTCTTTCTTTTTATTAAATCTCTTTCTCTCTCTTTCTCTCTCTTTCTTTCTCTTTCTTACTCTATTTCTCTCTGTCTTTCTCTCTCTTTTTCTCTCTCTCTCTCTCTCACTCTCTTTCTCACTCTCTCTTGTACGGACATTACCTCCGTATTGTATCTATTTTCCTTTTGTTTTTATAAACAATCAAAATGCGGCCGAAGACGGATGTGTCGGTCCGAAAGGTGCAAATATCGAAGTCAAACTGTAAACTAGCGGCACAGCGCATTCCGTTCTCCGGACAATATCCTGCTACTTGCAAAGCCCTGTTTAAATCTTAGTAGCGGGGGATTGACGACGAACGCAGAAGGAGTAGAAGAATATACATTTGTGTTCTCCATTTCGCTCCTTTTGAAGCTCGTCCATAACATGTGTTCAGCCGCGTGGGCAGTCTTTTCTCTTGCTGTGTCCGCGGAAATGACTTGTGCGGTGATTTGAGGAAAGTACTGCATCTTTTGATAACCTCACTCTCTAGTCCTGAGTTACCCTTGGCCAGTGACAAGATATTTATCGAGATGACTAGAGGTATTACAGGATACAGATTTTTCCTCATGGTTTACTCCCGAAGCCTTTCCCAATAACAGGTGTCCCGCAATGCAGAATGGGGGAAGGGTGGGGAAGGGGGGGGGGGGGGTTTGACATTTAACGTTGTGTGCTGTGCCTTTTCCATAACCGCAAGAGGTCGTAGGGACATCACTCAGTGTGTGAGTTACTTGGGCATCTCTTCCAGGCTGTTTTCTAGTCAATTATAGTCGTGTCTAAATTCCACACACAAAACCGACACTGTTTGCAGCTAGGGCGAAGAGCACCAATCTCGTGAAGTTAGACGTGTGAGCTAGACCGTGAAATACGACACATGTTTAAACCTAGTGCTATTCATATAGCCGATGTCCAGACCAGGACAATCGGACGGAAGAAAAACACACAAAAACGAACGAATTAACCAGTCATATGGAAAACAACAACACGTTTCCGTGAAAACAAGTGTAAGTCGTCGACTAGTGTGAGTTCCAGGCAAATCCATGGTCTGGCATCCATAATGAACTAAAACAATCTAGACCCACGGTCGGTTACGGCGCCATCTTTGCTGCATTATATAATGTAATATAAGTTTATAACTATAAGAGCACTACTGCATATAGCTACTTGCAGGAAGCCTGCGCCAAAGCACTTTGTACACTCTTGCAGTGTTATTTTCTGTAGCAAATTACTTCATGTGATGAGATTGATAACCCCACGCGCATCTCTATTTAGTCATTTTATACGGTATTTGTGGGACACAAAAGAGTAACCTACTCATTGTCGGTATTCGCAAAAAACAACAGCCGAAAAGGCGGAAGGTGGGACACTGTCTCCTTAAAACCAGTAGCTTCGGGCAGATGGGTCTCGAAATCCTAGGAAGGCAGTTCATCTAGGAGAAGGAAAACTCTGATTTCAAACTATCTGAAGCCTTTCAAATAAGATACTGGCGTGTCTTGTTGAGTTTTGTCAGATATGACTGTGTAACCTATTTTCTGAAAACTCTGAAAATTGATCAGTGTCTTTCAAACCTGACAATCGAGGATGTGCGAAGGAGCACACCCAAGAGAATCATACAGCAAGGAAAGGCAACCCCAGCTGAATGGAGTGGCAGGGCAGACCAAGCCCCTAGCCTTGGTTGGCGGCTGGTCTAAGAGTGAAGCCGCCTCAGGTGAACAGACCCGGCACCTTCTGCAGCTTGCCTTGTTCCAAAGGTATTGGTATCCCCTTTCCCTGGGAGCAAACAAGGCAGATGGAGAGATGGACTATACTGTATGGGCAATACATGGTCTCTATACTTCTGCCAGGATGTTGTACTATCGTCTGACAAGACGAAAAGTGCCAATGAACGAATGAACGTATAGGGCAAAACCATAGGTTGCATTCTTTCCTCTCTAGTAATGTGCACCAGTGTCCGGGTGGAAGGAGGGTGAGGGGGGGGGGGTTATTGCGTGATTAACTACACATAACACGACATATCTCCTTCCTCCCTTCAATTGTTAGATAGTTGTTTGAGATCAAGACTCTGAGCAGCGCATGAGCTGCAGCGATCAGCGACCCATAGCTAACTGCCAGCGTCAGGACCAGCGAACCAAAACTGCCATGACCCTTCTACACCTCCACGCGGTGATTCTGGATAATAGACTGCAACAGAGAAGACAGGCTAAGGAGAAGGGATCGAAGAGGGAAGGCAACCCGGTACTAAAAAACGTCTGCTGGAGTCGGATGTACGAACCGAAATATCGCTGTCAAGCTGTAAATTACGACGCAACGCATTAGCTTCTCTGGACTACATTCTGCTACTTGGAAATCCCTTTTCGGTGCATGGTAGCGGGAAACTAAGAACGTTCAAGGCTTTATGGCGGGAGAATGAGAACGAACGAAGAAGAAGATAATTGTTTGTTAGATAATAATGTTCGCGTAGGCGTCAAAGGCCCGTTGCCTCGATCGACCACTACAATGTCTAACTGCTCAGACTGTGTTCATGCACATCGTGTCGACTGAAATCCCTACAGACTCCCCAGGTGGAGCCGTGTACTCTGCAGCCTTAGGATGAGGGCCGCGAGGAGTGTGTTAGACCAGTGTTTGTGTCAAACCTTCCGTGTATGTCCGTGTCCAACATCTGTTTTTAGGTGTCCCGCCGCCGCCGCCGCTTCTGATTGTGTTCCCCTTTTCGCCAGCGTGACCCTTGCTGTGCTGAGAATACGAGGTTAGGAGAGGTATCGTGTAACCTCCGATGGAGGGAGAGGCGGGCAGGAGGAAGTCGATTTCAGTTGGAGAAGAAAGGTCCTTGAGTAGTGATTATCTGGACTGAATGCTGGTGTGCAGTTAGGTGGAACGTTGATCATGCTAAGATCAAATAACATGTGAAACGGCAGAAATCCTAAGAGAGGGGCTTGTATACTATCATGAACGTAACAAATCCACACATCCTACACACCATTTATGTCTATCCCTGGTTAGATGGCGAAACAGCAACACCGGAAGTAGCTCTGTACCACTTGATGACTGTATTTGATGCTGTCCCATTAAAAGCTCAAAGCATCATAATATTTAGTTACATTATATGTCCTTCAAGTTCTGAAAGACGGTGGTCATTGTAAGCTTGAACTGATCAGAATATTTAGTTGGTTAGTTGGCCATCGCAAGCGAAGATGGCGATATGTTTATCAGATGTGACTACATATGATTGTACAGTCCGATTAGAGCGTGACAAACTCTACCACACGTAGGGCACACGTGAACAGTATTTGTAATTGGACAGTCTTGCAATCTTTCCTTTTTCGCAGCTATCATTTCCTGCGCCTCCGTAATGGTCCTCCACTCAGCGGTGCAAGCACCATGTGTGATGAAAGTGCTCCCGGCTGAGCGGTTCTGAGCAAGCAGCTCCCAGGCAGCAACATCAACGGAGAAACTATTCAAAGAAACGTTTAGAGTTACTTTGTATCGTTTCTTTTATCTCCCCCCCCCCCCCCTCCCCATAAAAGCGCTGTCGTGTCCTGAGCTCACCGTACAATAGTTGTTTCCTCTGTCCATCTGAACTGGTCTATCTGTAGCAGCGTATGGATGTCAGAGAGTCTTGCCCTGCTGACAACTACAGAATTGGACACTATCCTCCCAACCGATTTTTAGCGGAAACAGTTTACATGGAAATAATTAAGTTTCTTGGCACGCCAGAATATTTATATACCAACCACTTTATCACATCACATGAAGTCAGAATAATTATACAATAGACCCATGGTCACTCAAATACATCTGGCAATGACCAGGCAGACAGACTGGCTAAGAGGAGATCAAGTCAAGAACACCAATAAACACCAACAACCACACATACAGTCAAACAACTACTGAAGACTGGAGGCTTGGCTAAATAAATAGAGAATACTGGGAGAGAAATCTACAAACATATGTCCATTCCAATCCTAAAAACATCAACTTTCTGAAAAGGAAACTATCAATTAACCATTTTCGAACTTCGCTCTCAACATATACAACTTGAACAGAATCCAACCAGAACATACTCCAGAGTGCACACATCCCTAGGTAACTGTTGAACACCATCCTTTTTAGTGCCACGCGCTTGATGGTGTTAGGAAAGTGCTTAGGAAAGACAAACGGAACACTGTACATAAATAAACAACATCTCACAAACATTTGTAGATCTCAATATATTGCATTGGGCCAAAGGGCAGGATCCCCCAGGCTGGTGAATCAATAACCAACCAACCAACCAACCAACGGAGGATAATGGGTATAGGCTGGCAAGACATGGCGAGGAATGAAGGAATGGGTCCCAAAGTGTTAGTTCTTTTCAGTTAGGTGTGAAGTCTCTGCTCTTAAGCCTGCTCTTCCCCTGGCTGTTCATTCTTGTGTACATTGGGCGGATATGAATCTTCTCAAGCGAGGATGACAACAGCATTCAGACATGTTGTGTTGCACCTCACTGGTGTCCGGAGGTCGCTGTATAGTCACATTCTGGACACAGAAACCCCTTCCACGTATGCAGCATTTAAGTTTAGAATTGGAGACGTGAGTGCCAGTTGTTTTGTCTTTTCGCACAGTACATTATCTCCGCGCCTCCTAGATCCGACGTTCCTCGGTATTGGAGGCGCCTTTGAAAGTGGTTATGTGCGTGCCTGGCGATCCTGTGTCAGATACTCCCTTGAGCTGACATCGATGTTGAGCCGAGTCAGAAATATTTTGAGGAAGCCTTTGAAAAGCTTCGTTTCCCCACCGACCAGACGCAGATCTTCTTTCAGTTCACCATACATTTGTTTGGGGATGAGGTTGTCTGGCATGCACACGACGTGGTATGCCCAACTGATCTGGATCTTCTGAAACGGTGTGTGAATGCTTGGCATTTTGGTCTTCCTGGGGATCTCGATATATGGTACTCTATCCTGTCACTATATTCTCAACAATCTACGGAGGCAGCTTGCATGGAAATGGTTGATTTTTCTAGCATGAATGCTGTTCACAGTCAACGTCTCACTGTCATACAGAAGGGCGGCGAGTACTACTGCTCGGTAGACTTTGAGTTTGTTATCAAGTCTAAGACCCCTCCAATCCCACACGCTGTTGCATACACCCTCCCTCCCCCTTCCCAAGGCAGCACTGGTCGTGAAGATTATGTTGTTGACCTCAGAGGCATTGGTAGTTTCCATGTGCTGTCAATGTGGGCGAGATTGTCTACTGATTGGAGTCGCTCATTATTGACTCTGAAATGTGGGTCGCGATATTTATCACTCGGGGCAAACTGAAACACGAATTCAATTTTGTTTGTTTGTTTGTGGGCAACGAATGGAGTATACTGGTACTATTTTTATGATTTTATTTGAGAGCACAGCATTGGTTCCAAATAATTCTTTTTCCTGGAATGCAAAATTTTCTGCCTCAGCATGTCACGTTTAAGTCCATTTAGTTAGTATGTGGTGTATCTGATGGTCGATGAGTCTTTTGAATTTCTCAGCTTACTGTAGAATTTTACTTTCTCGTCTGTCTCCCATTGGATGTAGCCCAGTCGTGGTTTCCAGGTCTTTTATTTGAGTTGACTTAAGGACTCCTGTTATGATGCAGGCTGCTTGGTTGTGGGTGAGCCCTATTTTTCATTTGGCTGCCGTGGACCAAGCTGCAATGCCATATTAAAAAACTGGTCTCACTCTGCCTGTATATAATTTCTTTAGCGTGTTTCCGGCAGCACTCCATTTGGCACCAGCTAGTTTCTTCATGATGGACACACGTCGCTTCGCTCTTTGCGTTTTCCAGGCCAGATGTCGCAAAATACAAGGGTGGACATGGTACGATAAGATCACCAACGTGGAACTGATGGGGAAAGCAAATATTAAAGCAACAAACAAGATGTGGACAGAGTTGGCTCAGATGGCTCATGATAGAAAGACTTGGCAAGTATTTGTTGAGGACCTATGCTCCACATGGAGCTGACAGGTTTTTGATTGATTGATTTTTGGCACACCTTGTGCCAAAAATGTAGTGCTGAAATCGGGTGAGTCAGGCCAAAAAGCTCAAATATCGCAGCCTCGCTGCAAACTACGACACAATGGCACACACGTTGTTTTCAGAACAGACGCCGAAATTAGAAGAAGAATAGGAAGGAGAAGAATTGAATGAGATAATAGCTCTCCGTATGAGTAGTACATTGCGCCAGTTCCAGTATCTGTTGTACGGCGCCGTACCGGATTGGGAAACGAGCCAAGTTCTAGGACCCAGTCGTTCCAGATAAGAATTCTTCCACAAGACGATGCCACGTCTTTAATCTAACAATAAGACATCTTACCCGCAGCATAAATAACAGGTAGGTGCCTAAATAGGTAGGGTATTTTTAGGTACTACCATTCAGCAAGGATGAAAGTTTAAACATAACTTCACCATTATTCATCTCTTAGATTGCACGACAGACGATTGCTCGCACTCACAAGTTCTCGTTCTGTGCTATCAATGATTGTTTGAGAGTTTGAGAGCTCAAGACTTCACTAAGAACATTTTTGTGAAGACACAGGATATAGTGTGTAGGGCTACAGGGATAAAACAAAAAGTCCAGCTATTCGAGTGCATTTTGCTATAAAAGGTCAAATAAATGTAGGACACCAGTGACATTGAATTGAGTCGAAATCACGAGTGACGAATCCCTTCTTAACTTACTAGTATTTCTTTAGTATTTTAGATCTACTATTTACTTTCTTTGCTATTATTATTCTATTAGCTTTGCTCAATTGTCTGGAAAGATGAGATTGTGATGGCCTGTTAACGTTACTACTTCTTCGATCAACTGAAGCTATGAGTATGAGTATCATCAGTATCAGTGTATCACTGTATGCTGACAAAGTAACATAACATGCTTCTACACTTCTAGCCCTGTGAGATTCACAAAGCTGGTCTCCCACAGCTTTTCGAGCATGGTCGCTTCCGCGGGCCATACTGTCTCTCTTTGGTCCTGCAGGATATGTTCTGGTGTTTTCTTGGGAGCTCTCTTTAGACTCATGTGGAGGTGGGCCTTGAGTCTGCAATGTCCAGTTCAGAATCTAAAGGAAGATCTTTGTCTGCTTATCTCTGCCAAGTTTATCTACTCTTTGCTATAATTTTCTGACTTGTATTCTTTGTGCTGGTCTCTCCATTTCGTCTTCACGGAATGTTTGATAAGTATCTGTGCATGTTCAAACAATGAGGCTCAAATAACAGCACTGAAAGTAGCTCTGTACCACTCGAAGACTGTATTTGATGCCTTCCCATGAAAAGCCCAAAGCATCACACTCTTTACAGACTCATTATCTGCTCTTCCTCTAGAAGATGGTGGTCATTGGAAGCCTGAACTTACCCAAATATCACTAGATACCAACCAGCTTATCACATCCCATGAAGTCAGAATAGTTATGCAATAAACACCTGGTCACTCAAATACACCTGCCAATGTAGACAGACAGGCCAAAAAGAGATCAAGTAAGAACAACAATTCACACCAACAACCCTAGACAGTCAAACAGCTACTGAAGACGGAGAACAATGAGGTGTGGCTGAATAGATGAACAATGGGGAATACTGGGAGAGAAATCTACAAACATATGTACATCCCAAATTCCAAAGACATCAACTTTCTGAAAGGGAGAGATCAAAGCACTATTTTTCTGACTTCACTCTCAACTCAAGTCATTTGAGTAAACAAAATTAGCCCATCAGAGCTTAGATCACCTCAAGGCGACCTCTTCATCTTCACAGTTAAGGAATTGAGCCGCAATAACTTTTTCCTGTGGATCAACGGTTAGGAACCATCGTGCTATTGGATAATCTTGACCTTATTATGATATACCTTATTTTGTTTTCCTACATCAGATAAACAACCACAGCTGTTTGTGCTTCAGGAATACACATCAGAAGGAAGCAAATGTCACAAATTAAAGTATGTATAAACCGATATAGCCATATATAAACACATATAAACACATATATATATGGGGAGGAAGACTAATCTGTTGTGGTCAGGCATAACATATTAATCAGATATGCTAGTCAGGGTCAGACAAAATACACTGGCCAAGACCCTCACCTTGGTTTCCTTGTAGCCCTCCCTGGAAATGGGGTGAGGGATCGATGTGATCCTCATAGTAGTGAGCGAAACACAGATGAAGCCAAGCATAGCACAACCGCCTGGAGGACCCTGGTCCACCTTCATCAGCACGCTCAGGATGTAAGGAAAGCTACTGCAATCCACCACTTAACGTCCTTTTCAGGACGTACAGAAGAGTAAACCTACTCATTATGGGTGTTCGAAACAACATATATAGGGCAATGACCACAGCCTAAGAAAGGCAACTACATACTTCAGAAATGAGATACCCAAGAAAGGTCATCCAGCTGATGAAAAGGGACAAGATCTGTAACCAGACAATATGTAACAATGAGAAAGACAGCAGATAGAACAGTATGGCTTTCTCTCTGGCGAACTTATACACCTCATGATAGAAAAGGAGCGACTAAGTAAGTAAGTAATAAACATATATTCAACTGTGTGTGCTACTGGGGATCAAAATGAGAGAGGAATTGAAGATGCAGCACAATGAATGAGCTGACAATGGCCAGTGACTCATAGCTGGCTGCTTGCATCAAGGTCAGCGAACCACAGCTGACCAAGGCCCTATTCAGCCTCCAAGTGGCACTCCTGCAAACAGATTGCACTTGTGTAGTCTGGCTAAGAGAATAGGGGCTAAAGAGGGAAGGGAAACCAGTCCCAAAAATGTTGTGTGTCAGAATCAATGAATGTGCCTCTGATTGGATTGAGATTCACAAAGGTGTTAGGCGAGGCTGCATCCTCTTTCCCTACTTATTCAACATATATGTGGAGAATATCATGAGAAAGGTAAAAACAGACGAAAACTATGTGAATTTCAACTTCTCAATTGGAGGAAAGGAGATTCCAGAACTAAGATATGCAGATGACACAGTTATGCTCTCAAACGGCGTTGAGAGCCTGGTACAATTGCTTACGTTCGTTCAGAAGTACAGTGAAAATCAGAATCTTTTCCTGAATACAAAAAAAAAACGATTGTGTCCATTGACACACAATAGACCCCAACCCAAGATCACTATTGGCAATGAGGAAATTAAGATGTGGATTACTTTGAATACCTTGGCTCTTTGATAACACACGATGGGGACTGTGCAAGGGAAATGAGACGATTGTTCATAGCAATGCAGAAACTGAATAGTATGCACAATGTGGGGCACAATACTAACAAAGAATTACAATTGAAGATCCTTATAACATACGTTTTTCCGGTGGCAATGTATCGATGCGAGACATGGACCGTCACACAAATATTAAGAAAGAGGATCAGAGCTTTCAAGACTAAATGCCTTGGATAAAGAAAATAACAAAAACCACCCTGCAAGATCTGAGTGTTGAAGAGAACTGTCTTATAAATGACATTTTGTCTCGGAAACTGAGGTTTTTCGGTCAAATCAAACGCCACGCTGGACTGGAAAAATCATTTCTGGAGTGCATTGTTCCAGGAAGGCGAGGCAGAGACTGACCAAAACATAGATGGACACAAGACATTAAGGACACCTTGAACATGTTCAGATGGGTAGACTGGCTGCTGATCGAGATTCCTATCTAATGGCTCTGATGAGAGTGACGTTCTATCAAGGACATTACATGATGATGATGAAACTTCAAGTTCATAAAGAACCCATATTTTTTTCTGATAGCTGGTTTAAACAATTTTCTGAAAGCTGGTTTAAACAAAAAATACCCTACATTTTTCTCTATGTTTATTGACAATACCAACAAACAAAAATTCTTTCAAATCAAACCTCAAATTAACCCCATACTTGTAAAAACACACAAAATAAACGTAGTTCTTAGTCGAGACCTGTACTTCTACAGGGGCAGATGCCCATGTGCAGGTCCCAGCTCTGATGTGAGCTGGATGTAGCTGGCGGGAGGATTTCCTGCTTGGCGGGCTAGCCTCGAGCAGCTTATTACACTGCTACATTGGGACAAGTGCCTTGGAGTGTGGCTAACTGATGTGAGTACAGCTGAATAGACTCAAACACTAGGGATCAAGATGCTGGGCAGCGCATGAGCTGCAGTGGTCAGCGACTCGTAGCTGACTGCTAGCGTCAGGGCCAGCGAACCAAAGCTGCCAAGACCCTTCTACACCTCCACGCGGTGATCCTGGATAACAGGCTGCAACAGGGCAGACTGGCTAAGGAGAAGGGATCGAAGAGGAAATGCTAACCCGGTACTCAAAAAATGCTTGCTGAAGTCGGATGTGTTGGACCGAAAGGTGCAAATATCGCAGCCAAGCTGTAAACTACGACACAACGCATTCCGTTCTCTGGACTGCATTCTGCTACTTAAGCCCTTTCAGGGTTTGGTAGTGGGAGATTGAGAACGAGCGAAGAAGAAGAAACACTAGAGAAAAATAGACCTGCAGCCTGTTAGGCACCCATCTATGCTGGAAAATAAACATAAATAATCATTTATGACATATAAACAGAATGAAAACATAATTACTACAATAACTGAATCGTTTATTGACCATGTTGAAAATATATAAGATAAATCAAGGTCAAATGTCATATGAACAAATATATGTGAAATCAGAGATATATTCTCGGAATGGCTTTTGTCCAAAATGAAGAGGTCATAGAAAAGACAAAACTTTCTCGTCTGGGAAAACTTGTATCACCGTCACCTCTCCAAATTCGGCCATGTCATTCGCCTAGCTGGCTCATGATGTCTTGGCCCATCAGATTCTCTACAAATCTGTCCTCTGTGTCAATGATCACTAACTGGCCAGTTTGAAGCTGGCTTTTTTGGGTACTGAGTTTGTCTTCACTCTGCGAAATCAATTCTCTTAGCCAGACTTCCCTAGTACAGCCTGTTTCGAGGACCACCAGGCAGAATATGGTCTTGGTCGGCTCTGGTTCGCTGACCGTAATGCATCTTCGGCCCCCATATGGGTAATTCACCAACATAGGACATGAATATAGTTGTTGTAAAGGGGTGGGTTGTCGTAGCTTTCCTCACATCCCAAGTGCACTGATGAAGGTGGACCGGGGTTCTTGAGGCCGTTGTGCTATGTTTGGTTTCATCTGCGTGTCAGTCACTACTGCGGGTATCATGTTGATCCCTCACCTTGTTAGCCAAACTGCCATGAAAACCCGTTTCCAGGAAGGGCTATGAGGAAGCCAAGGTGAAGGTCTTGTCCAGTATGTTTTGCCTGAACCTGACTAACATGTCTGATCAGTATATTTTGTCTGACCACACTTTTGTCTTCCTTCCCATGAATATAATAAAACAGAACGAATAAATTGAACTTGTTACGTCCTGTATCAAAAATCAAATATTGTGTACATGTTTTTGATATAATAATTTCCCAAAAGGCTCAACTTAAGTTGCGTTTTTTTCAATTCCAGATTGGTATTATCGGAGGCTCTGGCCTGGATGATCCTCACTTGTTGGAGAATAGGCAGGAGAAATCTGTGGTCACTCCATTTGGAAAAGTAATTAGATGCCTGTGTTTGCGTTTATTACTTTAATCAGAAATATAGAGAAGACATGAACATAAGCAGTAGACCAGACCCAATTCACCAACTCAAAAGAAACCAACAAACTACGTTATTTCGTCTGAGAACTGGTCACTGTAGACTACTAGAACACAACTATACCGACTAAATATCTCATACACCGATGAGTACCCATGTGAAACAGGGGGCCAGAATCCTGAACATATTCTACAAGAATGCCCACTTTTTAGTGGATTGAGATTTCAGACCTGGCCAGAGGGTACGGAGCTGAGACAAAAGCTGTGGAGCCGCCGCTCCGACCTGGTGAAGACTACAGACTTCATCATGTCGAATGGCCTTCAGATATAGAATGATCAAAGATCCTGAACGCAAAGAAGACGAAGAACTTTAATAGCGACTGAGTAGTTTTATAACAGTGATAGAATTGTGTTAGGACATACCCTCCTTCATGTCTTACATGAATCTGTGTACCTTGGTAGCAATATAGACACAGGAGGTACTTCTTCGTACGCTGTCAGGCGTCAACTTGATATTGTTCGAAGAAAGTAGCAGTCATCCTGAGGCTGTCGAAACTGCCATAAAGCTTATCTAATGTTGGCATTGGCGATGGCCACATATGCTTTCTCTGGTCCTCGTATGTCAGGAAATTTTGCAGCAGATGTTCAGGGATAATTTTCCCTGTACCACAGGTGCTTTCGTCATTAGCACCTATCTTCAGTTTATTGAATAGATGGTACCTCTGTCTGTTGTGGCCTGTGCGGAGTCTAAAGACCACCACCTGTTCTCTTCTGCTCAACTGGTAATAATCATTTTTTTTGTGTAGCCAGTATGCTCTGTTTCCCATTTGGCCATGTATCTGGCCCTAATAAACCTCTTAGACTCTTCGTAGGTCACACTACAATCTGGTTGTGGTAACCTTCCACCTTCTTTTGCCAGTCTGTCTGCCTCCTCGTTGCCTTGAATGTTACAAACTCACTGTATCACAACTCTTTTGGTTGTGGACTGCTGGCATAGTTGACATAGTACTGATCTTAAATCATTTAGTTCTGTATCTATAATTTTCTGACTTCTTAGTGCTGTAACCAAGGACAGGGCATCCGTAAAAAGGACTATCTGGCTTTCATTGCTTTCGCTTGTCAGCATTGCTTCTACTGCAACGTTCAGTGCCTCTGCTTTGAAATTGCTATTAGGCGGTACAGACAATGATGTTCAGTTAAGAATACAGAAGGCTAGAGGAACTTTCATTGCATTACGGACCTTATAGAAATCAAAATAGCAAATATACAGCTCTGGGAAAGAACACAGCAACAATCTATGCAGCAGGAGATTGGGGAGAGAACGTGGAGTGGATAGAACACACTCTCAGAAAGAAGCCATACAGTTTAACCAGACAAGCACTGGATTGAAGCCCACATAGCAAGAGACGAATGGGAAGGCCAAGAAACACCTAGTGGCGTATGGTTGAGAAGGAAGCCAATTTAATCAGAGTCTCGTTGGCGAAACTCAAGAAAGTGGCACTGAATAAGAAGAGAAAGAGAGCATCTGTGGCTACTCTTATGTTTCTTCTTCTTCATTCATCCTCAGATAAAGGTACCAGTTCTTCTTACAAAGGACACCGTTGTTTGTAAGGCTGTTTTTATCTCCATCTATGTGGGTACCTGATGGCGTCTTTCTGTATAGTCCTGGTTCTTGATAATCCTTGGATGCGGTACGTGGTTTGCAGCAATGAGCTGTTTTATTCGCACCTTTTGGTCCAAGCATTTTCTTCACGTTTGCATCCATAGCATTTGGTTGTCCCAAACCGGCCTGGCGGCCAAACCTGCAAGGTAGCAGATTATTTATCGATACCATGTTTATATATGGTTTGATGGGGTAGTTATACGGTCACCTTGACAGTTGCCCCTTGTCAGGGAAGAGGCAGGGAATGTCCTATTTGGAGTCCATGAGTCTGGCGCCGTCTCTCTCATCCAGCAATTCCCATGTTGATAACTGTTCTTTCAGCATCCACGCAGTCCTTTAGCACGTTGATAAACAGTGGACATGAAGGAAAACCAGATAGGTTCATAATGATGATAGTTAATGCGCCTGACCAAAAGATGCAGATGTGACAGTTCTATTGACATACTTACAGTGTCCGGCAACCTCACACAGTCTTCGCTCAAAAACCAGCCACTGTCAGTGCTCTTTTATTTGCCACCATCAGGTCCTTCACTGTACAGGATTCCTGCCTCCTAGGACATATAATCAGGTGTTCCGGATCCTGGACGGCCCCACATTCTCAATATCCATCATCTGCAAATCTCCACTTCTTTCAGGCTAGACCCACATCTGGACACACCTGTTTATAGATCTCCACGTAGTATATGGCAAATTATGTCCTGGTGCAGGTTCTTCTTTGATCTCCATCCAACCTTCACCATTCTTTTGGTTCCACGTTTCTTTCGCCGCTCTGTTCTGAGGGCTGTATGGTCCGCAGAAAACTTTTCCTTGATTTCAGTCGTATTCTTTCTACTTGTATGTCCAAACAAAAGGGTGTCTCTGGTCACATGACTGCTTTTGTCTCAACTTCAGATACGACATATCTTCTAATATTCGGAGGTGCGATACCAGCGATTGCATAGACTTTTTTCGTTGCTGTCGGTTTGAGGCATCGTATTATAATTCGGCATGTCTCATTTACTGCTGCATCGACCTGTTTCGTGTGTATAGATACATTCCATGCTGGTGCCGCATACTCTGCCGCTGAAAGACATAGTGCAAGGGCTGATGTGCGGAGCACCGTTGGGGATGCTCCCCGTGCAGTGTTTGTTAGCTTGTAATGTTCCTTGTACGATAATGTGCGGCCCATTACAATGCCTAAATACTTGGGTGTATCGCTATATTCAAGTACCTGTCCACGCCATTTAAAATGAAGTCGTCTTGCTTCTCTGTTCTTCGTGGAAAGCGCACACCTGTGTTTTACTGGGATTGACTTTGTGGTGTCAAATATGGCTCAACTGTGAAATATGGACAATGCTACCTACCAACAAAAACACAGAAAGTGAATGAAAGAGCATTTGTCACCGTCTTCTGAAATAGTGTCATGGTAGAATACTCACCCCTTTCGTGAGAAAGGTAGGGAGTCCAACTCCTATTATTGGCACACTCCAGTTGCCCCAGCTGTAAATGAGTTCCTGGCTTACTGTTAGGGAAGGAAAAGGCAGCGTGGAAGATAACTGGTCTCTCATAAAACAAGATGTGGCTTAATAGAATGATATCTCAAATAAATTATTACCTGACCAGCAGTTACTGCTTTGAGACGACCTTTACCTTTGTTTTATGTTTCAGCCTTCAGATGCTCTTGTTATTGGCACAATAAAAAATGTGGAGTGTGTTCTACTGGCCAGGTAAGATTAGCGCCTGGACTACTCATCTCAGTAATTATTGTGATGCATCATCATCATGAGTGTGTGGCTTGCCTTGCGACATTAAACATAACTTAAATATTATAAAATTTGAGCAAAGTGAGTCATTAGCATTTATTGGCTTAGTTTAGCTGTTGTGCACATGATAGTTTATAGATTTTGTGAGTTCATTCTTACAATTTTGTAATGAAATTGTAATTCTGTTACTACATTCCAATAAGGTTTTTTAAGGGTATAAACTTTTTTATATTCACTTGACCTAAAAATAACTGTATCCAATCTATTATTGGATACATTTATTGACACTACCTTTTCTGTGACAATGCATTCCAAGCATTCATCACTCCCTAATTTTTTTTTATGTCTTGGTATCTAATCTGGACCTTTCTTTAATTAATTTGTGGCTGTTCCCACTTGTTCTTATGCGCGACTGTATTTTGAAAATCTTGTTCTAGTCTAATTTATCCTATCCTTTGATTATCTTATAAACCTGTATTATATCACCTTGAACTATTATTTTTTCTTGACACTGTAGACCAGTTTTTCCTTAGTCTTTCCTCATAACTGTAATTCTGGAATTCCACTATCAGTTTTGACGATCTTCTTTGAATCTTTTCCAGCATGTTTATATCCCCTGTACGATAAGGACTCCACACCTGTACACAGTACTCCAATCTAGGTCTAACTAATGCTTTATACAGTTTGACTATCACTGCCATGTTTAATATTGGAATGCTATTGTTGAGGATCTCTTAAAATATTCCTAGTTCCGCTCTGATTTTTGATTACAGCAGTTTGTTGTTTTGTTTTTTGTATTGTCTCTATTAGAAATCTACAGTCTGTGAATACAGCTATTTTTGTTGGTGGTTATTAAAGATAATTAAGGAGAGAATCTATAGCAAGATAGAGGAGGTGCTAAATGATAATCAGTTTGGATTTGCAAAGATATAGGTACATGGGATGCCATCGGATCATTGCGGCTTCTTGCAGAAAGAATGATAGTTCACGGACGGCCACCATTTGCCTGCTTTACTAACTATGAGAAAGCCTAGTCCTTTGGAACAAACTTTTTCAAACGTTGGAACAAATACATATAGAGAAAATAACTAATCATTAGGTTAATCCAAAATCTGTATGAAAATATAGAGGTGATTATTTAAATCAAGAAGGACTGACATCCATTTTCTATATGACAGGGTTGCTTTTTTCAGCTGAGTCTCCATAACGCATATTATGAAATGATTATTGAAAATGTTATTCAGGGTTGAAATAGTTGAGTCGAAAAAATGATTTGAAAGTTAATTCCATCAAGATTGCTGATGATCAAGCCATAGTTGGAGAATCAGTAGCAACATTTCAAAGGCTGTTTGAAAAAATTAATACCTCAGTCAAAGAGTTTGACATGAAAATAAACAGATTGCAAACAAAGACTATGGTAATAGGCAAGCAATATAGGCAGATGAATATGGCTTGGCTTCGTTCGTTCTCAATCTCCCGCTACCAAACCCTGAAAGGGATTAAGTAGCAGAATGTAGTCCAGAGAACAGAATGCGTTGTGTCGTAGTTTATAGCTTGACTGCGATATTTGCACCTTTCGGTCCAACACATCCGACTTCAGCAAGCATTTTTTGAGTACCGGTTAGCATTCCCTTTTTGATCCTTTCTCCTTAGCCAGTCTGCCCTGTTGCAGCCTGTTATCCAGGATCACCGCATGGAGGTGTAGAAGGGTCTTGGCAGCTCTGGATCGCTGGCTCTGACGCTAGCAGTCAGCTATAGGTCGCTGACCACTGCAGCTCATGCACTGCTCAGCATCTTGATCCAAGGCAGATGAATATGATCGTTGATGATGAATTATTAGAACAGAGCACAGAGGTTTACATATTTATGAGAAGCAATCACAGAAGATGTCAGCAATGAGACGGACATTAGGACAAGGATTGCATGGGCAGAAAAGGCCTTCAGAGAAAAACGGAAGTTGCTAACATCAAGGAATATCAGGATAGAACTGAGGAAAAGAATAAATACTACTCATGTGTGGTCAATTGGTCTGTAAGGGACTGAAACATGAACTCTAGCAAAGAAGTATGAAAAAAGGTGAAGCATTTGAAATGTGGTGCTACCGCAGAATGGAAAGAGTGAGTTGGAGAGAAAGAAGATCCAATGACAATGTCCTCACTGGGGTAGGTGCACAAAGACAAGTATTGAAAATAAAACAGAAACGAAGATTGGGACACAATATGCGACATTAAAGTCTTGAACAGAAGATACTAGAGGGCAAGAGGAAGGGGATGGATGGCCAAGACTCACCTTTACATCTCAGAGATGAAGAGAGTGTAGAGGATATGGTCAAATGGAGAAACGTGCACAGACAACCTTACAACCAGTCTCAGGACTGATAAACCAGAGAATAAGGTCAAATGGAGAGACATACTCAGACAACCTTACAACCAGTCTTAAAACTGATCAACCAGAGGATAGGGTCAAATGGAGAGATATGCTCAGACAACCTAACAACCAGTCTTAGGACTAGTCAAGCAGAGGATGATTATGAGTCACTTTGAGACTGCAGGTTTCACTCGGTGACACCAACAGAGGGAGTGACACAAAAATAACTCTAGAAAATGTGTTTTATTATAATTGTTTTTCAAACAAATGTATAATTATTGATATTCTGGCCAGTTGTGGCCGATTCTGTAGTGATAAAATAGCTAATGCATCTTCACAATTGCTGCCATTATGTAATTTCATCATGCAATCCGAATGTGTGTATAATGTGCACATAATTTATATTATGTGGTTATACAGTACTACACTTTTGAAGACCTAGGCAGCGGTCAAAAGACGGAAACTTGCTTGGTACAGCCACATATTGATATCAAACGATTTTGCAAAAATGGTACTGCATGGAAAGGTGCACGGCGGACGACGAAGAGGTCATCTCAAAAAGAGATTGGAGGACAACATAAAAGAATGGACCCTAGAGGAATTGCGTGGGTGACGTCATGTGTGCCACAATGACCTCACCAGCTACGGGATGACTTGACAGCACATTAGAGTTCTTTTTCTTCCGTCTGCGATCATTGCTCATTTAGACCGAGATTCCGGATCCTTCCAATAAATTCTGCTGTCTTTTCAGGATCTCAATACCGCCGTACTGTTTCTCCTCGAGGGGAGTCAGCGTAGGCCACATTCTTCTCAGATCTGTGTGCTGGGGGACAGTCCGGAAGTACATGTGCTCCTGCCATGTTTGTCAGGCTGTAGTAACGTAGGCTGGTGGCACCTTTCTTGAAGTTGGTGTACAGGTGGTGTCTCATTCTGTTTTGGCCAGTTCGGAGGTGTAGTATGATAATCTTATCTTTTCTGGACAGTTGGTAAGTATTCGTCATCTGCGTGGTGTTCGGGGTATTCTTCGTGGAACTTTACCTTGTCTTGCCCTTTTATTATGGCTTTTTGTTTCCTCATAGATGACTAGGTATTCTTCCTGTATCAGTTTCACTCCGTCTTTGGTTAGACTGTCAGCGTCCTCATTTCACCCTATCAAGTTTCTCTTGCATTTGACAATGACTGTGACAAAAGTACCAGATCATGTACATAGCTCAGGTCCCCAATAGTGCCCATACTGTCCACTGAATACCAGTTTATTCTCCCTCAATTGATGTCCTAATTCTCCAGAATGAAGATGTGCATGATATCAGTGAACATCTGTGTAACATTACAGGCATGGAAGGAAACATTCTGTAGCACCATCAGATGTGAATTACAGAGCTAACGTGTGGGCGCTGAAAGAAGAGGGATGTACGCATCTGGTTGTCACCACGGCCTGTGGATCACTGCAAGAAAATATCCATCCTGGAGAAATAGTCCTGATTGATGATTTCATAGACAGGTAAGCAGTCAGCTTTCTTTCCTTTCATATCGGTTTACATTGATTGTATATTACACTTCATTTGTAAAATTATCAGCCGTTTTGGGACGGTGAGGCTAACGTCGGGTCAGGCAAAACACACTGATCGGACAATGTTAGCCAGGGTCAGGAGAAATATACTGGCCAAGACCCTCACATGACCTCCTCGTTGGTCGTCCTGGAAACGGGCTGTTGTCGAGAACAGCAGTCTGGATAACATTTTGAGGTTCGATGTGATCCCTGTAGTAGTGAGTGACACGCAGATGAAGCCAAACATAACACAACCACCTGGAGGACCCCGGTCCACCTTCATCAGCATGTTCAGGATGTGAAGAAAGCTACTGCAACCCACCACTTAACGTCCTTTTCAGGGCACACAAAAGAGTAACCTACTCATTGTGGGCATTTGCAAATAACAACAACATCAGCCATTTTGATTAGCTAATTCGAAACTGAAATAAAAAAGTGTGAAGCACTCATTTCAGAACCATTGATATAAAGCCAGGACCAGTCCAAAATAATCTTGGAGGTTCCAGTGATAACAAAGGAAAGTGAGCAGTTGGTAACGGAACCAAAAAAATCCACATTCTTCAAGAGTTCAAGAAACAGTGCCCAAGCAACTCCTGGACACATTTGTATACAGATGGATTGACCATAGAGAGTTAAAAAAAGGGAAGCAGTGGAATCTACATGACACACTTCAATGCTGACATAGTAAACCACTCCATACCAGTAGGAGAGACCTGTACCAATTTCAGAGCTGAAGCAATAGTTGTATATGCAGCAACTCAGATTCTTATCAGCCAAAACACAACTGCAAGAAAAATGGTCATTCTAACAGACTTCAGAAGTGTACTCTAAGCCATCTCAAGCCCCATTCAAGATACTAAACGAGATGAGCACGCAAAAACCTAAAGTTGCGGCACACAGACTCACCATCTACAGAATTATAAAGAAGCAAAGACACTCATCAAACGATCCATGAGAATGGAATGCAGAGACCAGAATAAAGAATTCAAGCCAGAAAATTACAGCATAGATAAACTTCACAGAGATGGGCGGACTCAGAATGGGACATTGTAGACTCAAGGCCCACCTCCACAAAATGGGTCTCAGAGACACCGCCACATGCGATTGCGGAGCACCCACTTATGCAGACCACAGAGAGGCAGTCTGGCCTGGGGGAAGCTCCATGCTCGAAAAACTGTTGGAAACTGGCGAAGACTGAAACGAAGTCTCCTTCGTGAACCTCACCAGGCTAGAAGCATACCATCAGTTGACCGAAGAAGAATAAGAAGGTTAGCTAGCTTCATGTCTCTTCCTGGGTGGATTTTGGGGTCCTTTACTGGGGAGGAAAGAATGCAACCGCTGCATCTCCATGCATGCCATTAAGGATGGTTAAATTGCATGGGGCTAACAACCTCATCATGCAAAACAAATTGCTACAGAAGTTGCCATTGGAAAAGCATGCAAAGGTC
Organism: Ariolimax columbianus; assembly: GCA_036924085.1. Taxonomy (NCBI): domain Eukaryota; kingdom Metazoa; phylum Mollusca; class Gastropoda; order Stylommatophora; family Arionidae; genus Ariolimax; species Ariolimax columbianus. Next base: position 40,233,494 of record JAVGWX010000008.1, on the reverse strand, counting down.
TAAAGGAGGCCAACTGTATTGGTGGCCCTATGCTCCGGTTTGAGTGAAAAATGGAGAAGATCGAAACCTTTATGTCTAACTACTGTGAGAACAACTCAATCAAATGCCTTCATACCGGGGCAAAAGATGCAGCGGTGAATGAGCTGACAGCAGCCAGCAACTCATGAACCACCGCTGGCTGAGACCCTATTCCACACATCAAGCGGTGATCCCAGAAATGAGAAGGCTAAGAGAATAGGGATCGCAATGGGAAGGCGAACCCAGTACCTAAATAAGCCAACTGAAATCGGGTGTCAGGCCGAAAGGGGCAGATATCGTAGCCTCACCTTCAACTATGACAACGTCCATTTCGGCACGAATGTCGAAGATCAAGAAATACCTTAGCATTCTTAGCATTAAAGCCTAGAGCATTCTGGTGATAGGGCTCCAGAGAAACTCACACCTTGCTCCTGTTAGTAGGAAGGCCATTGGGGGGGGGGTCTGTGTGTTGTATGCCTAGGGAGTTTTTAGATAGAATTAAGAGCTTATCCACAATTCCGCTTCCGTCTATGGGAGAACTGAGACATTAGTCCTGTCAGGCACAACATACTGACCAGGATGTCATGTCAGGGTCAGGCACAATACACTGACCAAGACCACAATCTCTCTTCCATGTAGTGTTTCCTGGAATCGTGCTGTTGTCAAGACAGTCTGATGAAATGTGGATCGACGTGATTCTCGTAGAAGTGAGCGTCACACAGATGAAGCCAAGTATAGCACAACCACCTGTTGGACCTCGGTCCACCTTTCTCAGCACACTCGGGATTTGAGGAAAGCTACTACAACCCGCAACTTAAAGCCCTTTTCAAGGCGCACAAAAAAACTTACTCATTGTGGGCATTAAACAACTCACCTCTTTTTTTTTTTTACGTATGCCGTATTTCTCAATTTCCCAAGGTGGTGTATGTTGTACTATGTTTTTATTTTGCGCGTGCCGACCCAGTGCATCCGACTTTGACATGCATTTTAATGTAAGGGTCTGCTTACTCTTGTATTTTCTAAGGGTTTACATCCTCATGGTAATGACAGGTGCTGTGATTGGGGAGTGAACACTGTTTTTATAAATGAAACCTAGGCCTATGGCTGTCTAAAAAATGATTATAAATAACTATTACCAATACATTTCTCCCAAGAACCACAAAACGGAAACAGTCATTCTATGATGGCACACTGGATGACTTCCAAGGTATTAGCCATGTTCCCATGAACGAACCATTTTGCCCACAGTTGAGAAAGGTAGGTATGAACAGTACAGAAGTCACTTCTGTTGTATGAATCAGATATAGACTATTATGTACATTAATAAAATAAGAGGGGGACCCAGTGGTCTTGAGGTAAGGTGTTCGTTTTGGGTGCTGGAGGTTGCAGATTCAAATAACAGTGGAGACTGGGATTTTTTTCCACGTGGAGCATCCAATAAAAATTTTCCCTGATCTCTGAGTAGAGAGATCAGGCACCCGTGTGTAGTGCAGCACATGTTAAAAATCACTTGGCAGTTGGAAATCGAAAAGAGTAGGCTTAACGGCCGCTGCTCAGACAAAATTCAAGTCAGAAATCTACTCAAATTATTCTAGGGATTCTTACCCCACAGAGAATATGTCACAAAAAGGGGACTGTGTGGCTATAACATCAGGTCTTGGTTACCGACGGTTCTGTAACAAACACAACACAGAATGGAGGGGCAGGGGTATTGCTGAGCCTAACAAATGGTAGAAAGTTAACACTGTCAGTGGCAACTGGTAAATTCTCAAACAATTTCAGAGCAGAGGCACTGAAGGCTGCAGTAAAAGCAATGTTGAAAGGCGAAAGCAATGAAAGCCAGATAGTCCTGTTTACAGATGCCCTGACCGTGGTTACAGCACTAAAAAGCCAGAAAAATACTGAACTTAATGATTTAAGAGCAGTACTCTGTCAACTATGCCAGCAGTCCGCACCAAAAAGAGTAGTGGTACAGTGCGTTCCATCCCACTGTAACATCCAAGGCAACGAGGAAGCAGACAGACTGGCAAAAGAAGGCGCAAGACTACCACAGCCAGATTCTAGTGTGACCTATGAAGAGTCCAAAAGGTTTATTAGGGCCAGATACATGGCCAAATGGGAAACAGAACATACTGGCTACACAAAAAACGATGCCTACTACCAGTTGAGCAGAAGAGAGCAGGTTGTGGTCTTCAGACTTCGCACAGGCCACAACAGACTGAGGTACCATCTATTCAATAAACTGAAGATAGGTAGCACTGACGAATGCACCTGTGGTACAGGGAAAATGACCGCTGAACATCTCCTGCAAAATTGCCCGACATACGAGGACCAGAGAAAGCACATGTGGCCATCACCAGTGCCAACACTAGACAAGCTCTATGGCAGTGTCGACAGTCTCAGGATGACAGCTGCTTTCTTCGAACAAATTCAAGTTGACGTCTGACAGCATACGAAGAAGAAGAAGAAAGTCTTGGTTACGTGGTTAGCAGAGCAGCATAGATGGCTCCTGACAGGCTGCGGGTCCACCTTGCTCTAATTTACTCTTTCACCACCACCAGTCCCAAAAATAGACGATCATATTCCAGAGGCTACCAACGGTTGGTAACAGATACTGGCATTGACCTGACAAGTCTCCAGTTGATTTGTGTCTGCCAAAAAATATGAAACAAAGGAGGTCACACCTCCCCAGGACGTCTAACGACACAAGTGGACTAAAGGTAGATAGATAGAAAAAATAAGATTCAGTTAACACGCTAGTGTGGCATGTTTAGAATATGACGCCATGCCTATATTTTTCTTGATCAATGATACGCTAGGGTTAACATCATGCCGGCTGTCTTCACTTTCCCAGATTTTTCTGGTACATTTTTTTGGCCTGGTGGACTCCGGGAGCCGTTTTGCGATTAGGAAAAATCACGCATCAAATGGGGGCCGATCACTCAGCTGGGAAGCCAGTGAACTACCTTGGCTCTCGTTGTGTATGATAATGATAGTAATACATGGACATTTATTAGATGAAACAGAAGACCAGAACTACAACTATAAAATCATTACCAACAGTCTTATTGTTAGAGCTAACTACTTGTATTGAGCAAGAGAGGATATACAGGGTGTGTGTAACTTGTAACGGTCTTCTTAGTTCATTCTTAAACTCCCGCTACCAAGCCCTGAAAAGGGCTTTGCAAGTAATAGGACATATTCCGGAGAATGAGATGCGGTGTGTCGTAGTTTACAGCGTGACTGCGATATTTGCACCTTTCAGTCCGACACATTCAACTTCAGCAGGCATCTTTTAGTACCGGGTTGCCGTCCCACTTCGATTCCTTCTCCTTAGCTAGGTCGGTCTGTTGTACCCTGTTATCCAGGATCGCAATGTAGAGGCGTAGAAGGGTCTTGACAGCTCTGGTTCTGACTCTAGCAGTCAGCTGTGGGTTGCTGTTGTCGTTGTGAACGTCCACAATGAGTAGGTTTACTCTTTTGTGCGCCCTGAAAAGAACATTTAGTGGTGGGTCGCAGTAGCATTCCTCACATCGCTAACGTGCTGATGAAGGTAGATCGAGGCCCTTCAGGTGGTTGTGCTATGCTTGGCTTCATGCACGTGGTGCTTACTACTATGGGGATCACGTCAATCCCCCACGCTGTTAGCCAGGCTGGCAAGAAGAGCCACCTGTTTCTAGGGAGAACTGTCAGGAAGTCGAGGTGGGGGTCTTGACCAGTATATTTTGCCTGACCCTGACTAACAGGTCAAATCAGTATGTTTTGCCTGACCCTAACATGTCAAATCAGTATGTTTTGTCTGACCCTGACTAACATGTCAAATCAGTATGTTTTGCCTGACCCCTTTATTTGTTATGAAATTGGAATAAATTATGAGTATGTTACGTATGAATGGAGGAGTGTCTAAAATGGCATGTTAGTGTGCAAAAAGTAGAAATTGCTGTACGTGTGCACCCGCTACAATAAAAGCTCCACCCATCAGGAGCAGTGCACACAGAACGTGCATCTCCTGCATCGTTCACACTAGAGTCACTAGGCCAACGATCATCGTCAACTGACCCGCCCATCAACGATACCATTGTTGTGGTATAGATCTATCTCATCGTTATCACTTTCTATCTCAACATCTGATTGATTATCATCTTAATCAAAGCCTAGCTTGTCAAATAGATAGAACAGATTCTGTCTTGACGGCCCGCCTGCTCACTATCAGATAAAAAATTGCTAATGTTTTGGTGAAAATGCACTGGTCTTAACTGTCAAGTTGGTTTCAATACTTTATTGACACTTTCTGCTTGCATACGAATTCAAAGCAGAAGGTAATGATAGACTTAGTAACTGAGAAATGAACGCAATGAGAACTAGCGGTTTTCAGTGGTATAGGATTTGATGGTGTCAGCAGTTACCAGAGGTATAGGATCTTAAGTGTTAATATCCATGTTTCACTAGCATATAGGTATATAGAGAAAAATGTTTACATGAATATGATGTTTGAATTTAGCACTGCGTTCTTATTCCATCAGCTTCTGGCGTCAAGCATCAAATCTCTTGACTATCCCTTCCATGAGAAAGGAACAATGGTCACCATTGAAGGCCCACGATTTTCAACCCGGGCTGAGAGCAGGTTGTGGAGACAGTGGCGGGCCCATGTTGTTAACATGAGCACTGTTCCAGAGGTGGGTGGCACTATTTTCTTCTTTCATTTCTTGGCTGTAGCTCCCAGCATGTGACTGAGCAGTGTCAATACCAGTCTCCAGACCAAGGAGATACAGGTTCGAAACATCGGTACGGCAAGATTGTGTGGCAGCTGCATTGACAAGCTGTTTTAGTAACGGTAGTTGTTTTGGTGTTGAAATACAGGAGCTGGACAAAACTCACAGGGCACCACACGCATGGTCTACATAGACTGAGACGCCTATGATGATAATGATAGTTGTTTTAGTAATGGTAGTAGTTTTAGTAATGGTAGTTGTTTTAGTAATTGTAGTTGTTTTAGTAATGGTAGTCACCAGCCTGTATGGGTTAATCATTATTTGTGCAAGTTTTTGTTATTGTTGAGCGCATGATTTGCCCAGTGGTTAGAGCATTTGTCTTCTTCTTTTATCCTACTGATCTTGCCATACGGTGTCGCAGAGAGGTGGGATGTCCTACTGATCTTCCCATTCGGTGTCACAGAGAAATGGGATGTCCTACTGATCTTGCCATACAGCATCGCAGAGAGGTGGGATGTCCTACTGATCTTGCCATACAGCATCGCAGAGAGGTGGCATAGATTTCTTGTTATCGCCAAGTGGGAGGCTTGTGCTGTCGTTAGCTGTAACTTCCTGAGAGTGTCAGAGACACCCCAATCCATCAACATCGTGGTCTGCATCTTGCTCGTGGACCGTAGACCTGCAAATGGTATGCTCTTGATGCAGGCTGGTCATAATGCATTCTGACTAAATGCCCAAACAACTTGATTTGTTGAGAGTCAATGTAGACACTAACTGGGTTTGTCCCCACTGTCTGCCTCAGCATGGTGTTGTGGATTTAGTCACAGATTGTCTTTCCGACTGCACTCCTCACACAGCGCAACTGACAGCTCTGGATCTTACTCTTATGTGTTTCTAGTACGGACCAAGATTGACATTGGTAACACAATGTAGTAATAAATAGTGTATTTATCAGCCTCCTCGTAGTTGAAAGAAGCACTCTAGGGTATTTCAAAAGGGTTTGTCCCTTACAGCATAGTACTAGGTCTGCTTTCCAGTCTCAACATACTTCTCTATCCGGTTGTAAATGGATACCTGACATGTAGTTATAGAAGGCAAGGCAGTAATGAAGGGAGCTGGTCGCCCTCCTCAGAGAAATCTGAGACCTTCTGCTTCTTCTTCAGTATTAATCTTGAAAAGGAAGTTGTGTCGTAGTTTACAATAGGGTTGTGATATCTGTACCAATTCGGCCAGACACATCCAGTTCGGGCACTGCATTTTTGGGATCTGTTATTACCTTCTAACTTTGGTCTCTGTTCTCTTAGCCAGACTACTCGAGTGCAGGCTGTTTCCAGGACCATCATTTTAAGGTGGATTAGGGTATAGGTCAGCTCTGGTTCACTGACATTGACGCACACAGCCAGCTATGAGTCACTGGCTGCTGTCAGCTCATTCAATGTTCTGCATCTTCAGCCCCAAATTGTTAGCTAAACAGATGTACTTACTGACTTAGTCACTCCACTTCTGCTCTGTTCTGTAGTCTTCTACCTTAGTCACTCCACTTCTGCTCTGTTGTGTAGTCTTCTACCTTACTTAGTCACTCCACTTCTGCTCTGTTGTGTAGTCTTCTACCTTTACTTAGTCACTCCACTTCTGCTCTGTTGTGTAATCTTCTACCTTACTTAGTCACTCCACTTCTGCTCTGTTGTGTAGTCTTCTACCTTTACTTAGTCACTCCACTTCTGCTCTGTTGTGTAATCTTCTACCTTAGTCACTCCACTTCTGCTCTGTTGTGTAGTCTTCTACCTTTACTTAGTCACTCCTCTTCTGCTCTGTTGTGTAGTCTTCTACCTTACTTAGTCACTCCACTTCTGCTCTGTTGTGTAATCTTCTACCTTAGTCACTCCTCTTCTGCTCTGTTGTGTAGTCTTCTACCTTTACTTAGTCACTCCACTTCTGCTCTGTTGTGTAATCTTCTACCTTAGTCACTCCACTTCTGCTCTGTTGTGTAGTCTTCTACCTTTACTTAGTCACTCCTCTTCTGCTCTGTTGTGTAGTCTTCTACCTTACTTAGTCACTCCACTTCTGCTCTGTTGTGTAGTCTTCTACCTTACTTAGTCACTCCACTTCTGCTCTGTTGTGTAGTCTTCTACCTTAGTCACTCCACTTCTGCTCTGTTGTGTAGTCTTCTACCTTTACTTAGTCACTCCACTTCTGCTCTGTTGTGTAATCTTCTACCTTAGTCACTCCACTTCTGCTCTGTTGTGTAGTCTTCTACCTTTACTTAGTCACTCCTCTTCTGCTCTGTTGTGTAGTCTTCTACCTTACTTAGTCACTCCTCTTCTGCTCTGTTGTGTAGTCTTCTACCTTACTTAGTCACTCCACTTCTGCTCTGTTGTGTAATCTTCTACCTTAGTCACTCCACTTCTGCTCTGTTGTGTAGTCTTCTACCTTACTTAGTCACTCCACTTCTGCTCTGTTGTGTAGTCTTCTACCTTAGTCACTCCACTTCTGCTCTGTTGTGTAGTCTTCTACCTTTACTTAGTCACTCCACTTCTGCTCTGTTGTGTAATCTTCTACCTTAGTCACTCCACTTCTGCTCTGTTGTGTAATCTTCTACCTTAGTCACGCCACTTCTGCTCTGTTGTGTAGTCTTCTACCTTACTTAGTCACTCCACTTCTGCTCTGTTGTGTAGTCTTCTACCTTAGTCACGCCACTTCTGCTCTGTTGTGTAGTCTTCTACCTTACTTAGTCACTCCACTTCTGCTCTGTTGTGTAGTCTTCTACCTTAGTCACGCCACTTCTGCTCTGTTGTGTAGTCTTCTACCTTACTTAGTCACTCCACTTCTGCTCTGTTGTGTAGTCTTCTACCTTAGTCACTCCACTTCTGCTCTGTTGTGTAGTCTTCTACCTTAGTCACTCCACTTCTGCTCTGTTGTGTAGTCTTCTACCTTAGTCACTCCACTTCTGCTCTGTTGTGTAGTCTTCTACCTTAGTCACTCCACTTCTGCTCTGTTGTGTAATCTTCTACCTTAGTCACTCCACTTCTGCTCTGTTGTGTAGTCTTCTACCTTAGTCACTCCACTTCTGCTCTGTTGTGTAGTCTTCTACCTTAGTCACTCCACTTCTGCTCTGTTGTGTAGTCTTCTACCTTAGTCACTCCACTTCTGCTCTGTTGTGTAATCTTCTACCTTTACTTAGTCACTCCACTTCTGCTCTGTTGTGTAATCTTCTACCTTTACTTAGTCACTCCACTTCTGCTCTGTTGTGTAGTCTTCTACCTTTACTTAGTCACTCCACTTCTGCTCTGTTGTGTAATCTTCTACCTTACTTAGTCACTCCACTTCTGCTCTGTTGTGTAGTCTTCTACCTTTACTTAGTCACTCCACTTCTGCTCTGTTGTGTAATCTTCTACCTTAGTCACTCCACTTCTGCTCTGTTGTGTAGTCTTCTACCTTACTTAGTCACTCCACTTCTGCTCTGTTGTGTAATCGTCTACCTTAGTCACTCCTCTTCTGCTCTGTTGTGTAGTCTTCTACCTTACTTAGTCACTCCACTTCTGCTCTGTTGTGTAGTCTTCTACCTTAGTCACTCCACTTCTGCTCTGTTGTGTAGTCTTCTACCTTAGTCACTCCTCTTCTGCTCTGTTGTGTAGTCTTCTACCTTACTTAGTCACTCCACTTCTGCTCTGTTGTGTAATCTTCTACCTTAGTCACTCCACTTCTGCTCTGTTGTGTAGTCTTCTACCTTACTTAGTCACTCCACTTCTGCTCTGTTGTGTAATCTTCTACCTTAGTCACTCCACTTCTGCTCTGTTGTGTAGTCTTCTACCTTAGTCACTCCACTTCTGCTCTGTTGTGTAGTCTTCTACCTTAGTCACTCCACTTCTGCTCTGTTGTGTAGTCTTCTACCTTAGTCACTCCACTTCTGCTCTGTTGTGTAGTCTTCTACCTTAGTCACTCCACTTCTGCTCTGTTGTGTAATCTTCTACCTTTACTTAGTCACTCCACTTCTGCTCTGTTGTGTAATCTTCTACCTTTACTTAGTCACTCCACTTCTGCTCTGTTGTGTAGTCTTCTACCTTTACTTAGTCACTCCACTTCTGCTCTGTTGTGTAATCTTCTACCTTACTTAGTCACTCCACTTCTGCTCTGTTGTGTAGTCTTCTACCTTTACTTAGTCACTCCACTTCTGCTCTGTTGTGTAATCTTCTACCTTAGTCACTCCACTTCTGCTCTGTTGTGTAGTCTTCTACCTTACTTAGTCACTCCACTTCTGCTCTGTTGTGTAATCTTCTACCTTAGTCACTCCACTTCTGCTCTGTTGTGTAGTCTTCTACCTTACTTAGTCACTCCACTTCTGCTCTGTTGTGTAATATTCTACCTTAGTCACTCCACTTCTGCTCTGTTGTGTAGTCTTCTACCTTACTTAGTCACTCCACTTCTGCTCTGTTGTGTAGTCTTCTACCTTACTTAGTCATTTCTCTTCTGTCCTAGTGTATAGAGGTTTGCCAGAAAGAGCACCAGACCATTCTATGAGGTCCATTTGGTTGTAGACTTGTAATCAGATGGGTAGACAAACAGCAGGTGATTGACTTGTTGTGTCTTTGCATGATGGAGAGGCTGCCTCCATGCTGGTTCACTGGCTATTTATTAGGTATTAACAGCTAACCTCCAAATATAGAGGCCCTTCAGCTATCTACCACCCAGCTGACACACCTGGTAGAAGGTTTGACCTCCTCCCCCAGGTGTTATACACTTATACAGATATCTATCTATCTTCAGTCCACGTGTTGTTAGATGTAGGAAAATGTGACCTCCTTTGCTTCATATTTTTTGGCAGGTGAAAATCCGCTAGTCACTTGCTAGGTCAATCCTAGTATCTGCTACTAACTGTTAGTTTGACAGCACCTGGAATATACAATTGCTTATTTTTGGGACTGATGGTGGGGGTAGAAGCGTATATTTGAGCAAGGTAAGCCCACAGCCTGTCAGGCGCCATCTATGCCGCTCTGCTAACCAAATTGCCAAGACCTGATGTTATAGCCACACAGTCCCCTTTTTGCAACATAATCTCTGTCGGGCTGAGAATCCCTAGATTAATTTGAGTAGATTTTTAACTTTAATTTTTGCCCGAGCAGCGGCAGTTAAGCCTACTCTTTTCGATTTCCAACTGCCAAGGAATTTTTAATGTGCGCGCCACTGCACATGGGTGTCTGATCTCACTACTCAGAGATCAATAAAATATTTTACTGGATCATCCATGTGAAACAATTCCAGTCTCCACCATCATTTGAACCCGCGACATCCAGTACTTGAGGCGAACACCTTACCTTGAGACCACTGGATCCCTACTTATACAGATATGGCTATTATAATTCTCATGTTAGCCATTCAATTATTTGTCTTCATCATTGCTGTTCAGTTTCAAATAAGAACATCCCTGATAAAATGTGTGATCTGGCTTGAGACTCTCCCATCTTCACACAGTTTATCCATACAAAATCCTACATTACGTTTCCCTCATAAAACTGATGCACCATCTTAGGCATCTATTTGCCTGACAGAAAGTGGTGGTCTGTCCCAAAGCTCTTGCCTTCACTACAAACGTTTGTCTCTGACAACACCTTCACTACAAACGTTTGTCTCTGACAACACCTTCACTACAAACGTTTGTCTCTGACAACACCTTCACTACAAACGTTTGTCTCTGACAACACCTTCACTACAAACGTTTGTCTCTGACAACACCTTCACTACAAACGTTTGTCTCTGACAACACCTTCACTACAAACGTTTGTCTCTGACAACACCTTCACTACAAATGTTTGTCTCTGACAACACCCACAAGTATTCTCACCCAGATGGTCAGTCCCAGGCCACTTTTGCTGTCATACTGTTGGACCTCCATTCTCCCCATACAACTGTCTCAAACCTCTCTCCTCCATACAGTTTACCCCTCCACTATCATATCTTCCCTCCATACAGTTTATCCCTCCAATATCATATAGTACCCCCATAAAACTGTCTCAAACCTCTCTCCTCCATACAGTTTACCCCTCCACTATCATATCTTCCCTCCATACAGTTTACCCCTCCACTATCATATCTTCCCTCCATACAGTTTACCCCTCCACTATCATATCTTCCCTCCATACAGTTTACCCCTCCACTATCATATCTTCCCTCCATACAGTTTATCCCTCCAATATCATATAGTACCCCCATAAAACTGTCTCAAACCTCACTAAACAGTTTACACATTACATATTCAGTTTAGGGCCAGGGTGCAGCAGTGCATGAGATGACTGGCTGCTTGCATCAAGATCAGCAGACCATAGCTGACCAAGACCCTTGAAACTGGCTGCACTAGTGTAGTCTGGTCAAGGAATAGGCATCACAGTCTGGCAAAGACGGATGTGTCGGACCGAAAGGTGCAAATATCGCAGTCGAACTGTAAACTAGCGACACAACGCATTCCGTTCTCCGGACTACATCCTGCTACTTACAAAGCCCTGTTCAGTGCTTAGTAGCCGGAGATTGAAAACGAATGCAGTAGCGGAGATTGAAAACGAATGCAGAAGAAGAAGACATCACAGTGGGAAGGCAAACCTGGTATTAAAAAAAACCAACTGAAATAAAATGTGTCGGGCCGAAAGGCACAAATATCGCAGCCTCGCTGTAAACGTCACGTCCTTTTCATGACCAACTCCGAAGAAGAAATATCCAGCTTGACAGTATTTTCCGTCTGTGAGCTTTCCAGTGTGGTGTGTTATTAGTTACTGTAAAGCTGTCTGTGTGTAATTTTTGCTGTGCTGCCTGTGTATGAAACCTATTGTGATATACAAGTTCATTGTTTGGACAGGTTGTGTTAGCTAAAGAAGCAGGCCTTCTGTATGCATCCATGGCGCTGGTAACAGACTACGATAGCTGGAGAGATGATCACGAAGCTGTAAGCATCAGTTAGTCTTGTTTCATCATCTCATCTGTCCACTTATGCCATTAGAGATCTTGGAAAGGTGCAATCTTCTTTCATGTGCTATATGTGTGATTGTTATTTTCTATCCAACCTTTGTAGTACTTCCTCAGAAGCCCTGAATAATCCATACCTATATACACAGTTTCCGAAGACTTCTAATTGTCGCATACAAAGACCGAGTTACAAATGAGGAAATGAAGATGCTGAGCAGCGGATAAGCTGCAGTGGTCAGCGACCCATAGCTGACTGCTAGCGTCAGGGCCAGCGAACCAGAGCTGCCACGCTGCGATCCTGGATAACAGGCTGCAGCAGGGCAGACTGGCTAAGGAGAAGGGATTGAAGAGGGAATGCTAACCAGGTACTAAAAAAATGCTTGCTGAAGTCGAATGTGTTGGACCGAAAGGTGCAAATATCGCAGTTAAGCTGTAAACTACGACACAACACATTCCATTCTCTGGACTACATTATGCTACTTAAGCCTTTTCAGGGTTTGGTAGCGGTAGATTGAGAACGAACGAAGCCAAGCCAAATGAGGAAATACAAGAAAGAATTACAACAGCAATAGGGTCTTTTTAAGACCTCTCAGTTAAAAGGTGGAAACTCGATTGGTACAGTCACATATCGAGATCAAACAGTATTGCAAATACGATCCTGCACGGAAAGGTGCTAGGCGGACAACGAAGAGGTAGTCCCAAAAAGAGGTGGGAGGACAACATAAAAGATTGGACCAATCTCCGACCAGAGGAGGCGTAGGCAGCAGCCGCTGACAGAGAGTGGGGGTGTCCTTATGTGGGTCCCAACGACCTCACTGGTTACAGGATGACCTGACCTGATATACACATCACAAGGGATTCAAATAGCAAAGTTGGGGATTGCTTGGAATGGTGAAATCTGATATGGCTTTATGCCACGATGCAGCTATAGTAGCTATGAAGGCCATCCAGATTGTTTAGCTCTTTCACTCCAAGTGAAGAATTTTTTCTCGCTGGCAGTCAATCTGTTATTGGTAGAAAGCACACCTCACTTGATATTCATGTGAATGAAACTAAAATAAAGCAGGAACAAGAATTTAGGTATCTGGGAATGGCAGACTCGATAGAGACGAGAGTGCAAAGAACAAATGCTGTCTCCACTACTAAGACACCCCAAGATTTTCTTTCAAACAAAAAAGCAGATAATAAATAGTATCTTCATCCCAACCCTGTGCTACCAGTGCCAGACATGGGCATTGAATAAGGCCCAGGAACGAAAGTTAGCCACCTGTGAAATGCAGTGCCTACGAAAAGTCACTAACAACACCAGAAGAGACAGAATCACAAATATGAGTATTTGGGAGAAGGTTGGAACAATTCCCTGTCTACAGTATATCGACCAACAGAGAATGAATTGGTTTGGTCACATTGTGAGAATGCAACCAGACCACATTGTTCATGTAACCTTCTACATCAGAACGTCACGAAGAATGGTGAGAGCTAGACCGAGGAAAAGGTGGATAGACCGCGTAAACGAGATCTGCCGTAAAATGAGAGAATATGTTACTCAGGCCACAAGAGAGGTGAAAGACAAATACATACCACGACACTGGGCTACAACTCAGTAGAAAGTGACACAACAAAAGAAAAAGAAGTTAGTCTGTGAGTGAGTGTGTGTAGTTAACGCCCGTCAGATTTTCATTTGCTGCAAAATGATGGAACGACTTGAGCAGCGGTATTGCATTAAATTTTGCCAAAAGCTTGCTGATGCTCAAGTGGAAACCATTCAGAAGATTCACTGATGCCATGAGCATCACACGAATTTAGCAGTGGTACAGTTGCTTCAAAGATAAACACACCGGTAGAGAGAGGACCACGTTCCAACAGACCCTCAACAAACCGAAATGACAAGGTCATTAACCAAGTGCAGACTTTGGTCATGCAATTTTTGGCTGTTCTGCGAGCTGAAAAATGCAGCTGAAAGGGACCTGATTTTAGTCATGAAAAGACATAATGTGTAATACAATGGCCCAGCTGTACTGCATTCCCAAAGATGCCTTCCTGAAATGCTTCCAACAATGACGGAACCCCTGGGAGAAGTGTATGCAGTTCCTAAGAGAGTACTTTGATAGAGATTAGGGTTTCTAGACCTCTGGGTAAGTGATTGTATTTTCCCCAGCCAAAAGTCTGATACATTTTGAACAAACCTCATATAGTAATACATTTTTTTCTTTCTTTAGAGCACACATTAGTGGGATGACTAATCTTTCTGATTCATATAGGTTCATGTTGAGCTGGCTGTGAAGACTTTCAAAGAAAATGCAGAGAAGGCATGCAAGGTTCTTGTGAATGTGATTCCACACATTGCTGAGGAAGACTGGTGTGTGGCCATCAATAAGAATAAGGTAGACAATTAACACTTCCTATGTAGAACACTTGCCCAAGTGGCACTCAGGAGGAAAGAATAGACCCACTGTAACCTTCTAAGCACATCATACAAGATGACTAAGAGGGATGTGTCTGGTGCTGGCAACTCTGCTATATAAAACAAATTGCTGCAAAGGCCACTACTATCAGAGTGCACATGTTTTATATAGGCTTCCTGTAAGGGGCCATGCAGCAGTAGTGGTTCTATGCTTCATATGGAGCAAAAAGATGTGGAGAACCCTGGGTCTCTTAAACAGAAGCACTATACATATCGTAACAGATGACTAAGCAGGGTACTGTATGGAACTGGTAACTTTACATTTAACTCTTAAAGGCCATAAGAACGCTGTCAGCGTCCTTCCTAGTGTCCGCTTCATGCCAGAAAAACGCTCTTATCGTTAACAGCTCATTGGACGAAATTTGTGAATTTTTTTTTTAGTGTTTCTAAATTATATGGTAAGGGAAGTGACTCTTATATTTGTGTTTCATTGTGTGAAAGCAGTGAGGTGCATTGTGTCGAAATTCAAAGTTGGAAAACATTCATTATATTTCAAGTCAGCCAAATTGTTGTTGTGCTTATCACAAAAATGTTTAGCCAACCAAGCACGTTAAGATTGTCTAATAGTAGGTTGTTTTTATCTTTAGAAAAGGCTAGGGAGTTGTGCTAATTAGATGAATTTAGCGATGAGGAGGATTCACATTTTTCTTATGTTCAATTAGTCAGACACAGAATATAATATTCAGCCTACTGTATCTGATGTTGAAGATGAGGGAGCGTTGACACAGCCAGGACCTAGTACTGCTAAAAGGCAAAAACGTTTAACTGCCATCGACAGGTAAACGAAGATGCACTATTTCTAAAGCAATTTCAAAAGAACATGACAGCGAATGGATTTCAATACCAAATTCAATCACCACTGAGACCCAGAACTCATTCAGATTGCTGCCAAAATGTGGAGTGAATGGAGACCTGCAACTCAGTGAAACATCAACTCCATCTGACTGCTATAGAAGATTATTTACAGACAATATAGCAAAGTCAATTGTACAATCTGTCAATGAATATGCGAATATTCAAATTTTTTAAAATACCCCATCTCTAAGACAGTCTAGATTTTATAACTGGACAGCGCTGTCAAACTATGAGTTAGTGAAATTTATAGCAACAGTCAGTGCTATGGGCATTGATCCAAGACCATCAATAAGAGATTATTTTGTTTCAGAAACTGGATGTCTGTATGCTCAATTTTATGAAAAGACTAGATTTCTCCCAATATATCAAACAATGCTACATGTTGGAGAGCCGGACTCAGATGGAAAAAATAAAGTGGAGCCATTCATAAACTCCCAAATAGAAAATTTCAATAATGCCTATACACCTTTTCAAAACATTTCTATTGATGAGATGATTGTAGGATTTAAAGGCAGGTGGAAATATAAACAATATAATGCTTCAAAACCCAAAAAATATATATATAAAAAGCTTCGGCCTTGTTGACAGCATCACTGGGTATGTTTTATCCCTGCTGACATATTATGGAGCGAACACTTCTTATGATCTGAGCATGGACACCAACAGTGGACACGCCATAAAGATCTTCGGAACTCTGTTGCAGCATATCGGACTTGGCTACCATAAATATGCAGACAGGTTCTACACTACTAGAGCACTGAATTAATTATTTGCTTCAGCAAAATTATTATTATACTGGCACCCTCCAGTTGAACCGAACTGATTTTCCATTAGAAATAAAAATCAATTTCCCTACCACATATGGAAAGGAAGTGCTGGAAAACTAAAGATTCACCTGTGCTTTGTGTTGGACGTAGGAAGGGATTAAAAAAAGCAATAAAAGTCAGTAATCATCATTTCCACCAAATCGAACACAGGACTGGCTACTACAACAAAGTCAAAACCAGTGATAGTCCATGAACATAACCATAATATGAATGGATGTGACCCCACTGACCAAATGGTTGGCTATTATGGTATTCATAAGCGTCGGAGCAACAAATGGTGGGAAAAGATATTCAATTGGTTAATGGAAATAACCTCTGGGAATGCTTTCATCCTCTACAGACTCACAAGCAGTAGAAAAATGACTAAAGCAATTTAAACTTTCTCTGATTGACTCTTTGCATCAGTGGGCTGCAGATCTTATGCCCAAACCATAGAGGAGTATCAAGCCAAGACCTGGAAGACCAAGAACAGCCAGCCCAATTAAAAAACATGAAGGGGCTAAGCATATGATAGCATGCACAAAAAAAGATAGAAGGTGAAGAGTCTGCAGTAATCCAAAGAATCCACAAAGAACAAATTTTATATGCGAGGGTTGCGATGATCATCCTCACCTCCAGACAAAACACTGCTTCAAAATGTGGCACACACAAGCGTATATCAACTAGGAAGTAATTATTTTCATTTTTGAGACATTCGTATATAAATTGTGCCGGTTTAGTCATGTACATGAGCGCAGAGCATGCTTTGCTGTAAAGGCTCACACAAGCTACAAAATATTTTATTTTTTTAAATTTTGATAGTTTTTATACGAATACTCTTCTTTTTTGTACGCTGATACGAATACTCAATACTGTTCACTGGATGGTCACAGAAAGCTGAAACTTATAGATATTATTCATTTGTGGATTGCCGTTATTCTGAAGTACATTGGGCCCATCTGCATTACGTTTCAGTGGTTATCCATGGATTGGTGACATATTTGTGTGTGAAAAAGTTTTTATTACAAAATATGGTGATATAATTAATAATTACTTGTAATATTATATGACATTCTACAAGTCCTTCATATTCTTACTGCACATCCATTTTCCTTTAATTTGATATATAACATGTTTGTTTTCCTTGTGAAAATTTTAAGAAAAATCAAATTTCACGAAGAGACTGCCATTACAGGAAAAAAAAAATTCTGGCAAAACTAGTTACAAAATTATGGCCTTTATGAGTTAAAAGAAATGTTACAGAAACTACTGATAGAAGGAGAGCACATACATGTTTTGGAAGAGGTTTCTTTCATGCTCCTGTAACTTAATTTCCGTAAGATCACATCAGATATCACGTTTCCAATGTTCGGCCACAGAGATTGCCTTGTTCCCCCTCAACATGTCATCCATATTGTATACTTCCAGGTTTGGGCAGATCATCAGATGATCTGGGTCTTGTGTAGCTCCACAGTCACATGTCTCATCATCCATGTATCTCCTGTCTCTTTAAGTTCTTCCTGCATTGTGATACACCGGTTAGAAGTCTATTTAGTGACTTCCACGTTGCGCAAGGCAACTTTTTCCCAGGCACAGACTACAACAGCTCGATCCAAGGGACATGTCAGTTTATTTCATTCTTTTGATTCAGAATTTTCCTGCACTAGTCAGTATAGGCTGTGTTAACTGTAAGAAACTTCTAGATTTCAGTCTTGTGCACTGCACCTGGTATCCAAACATAGGGTACATTTACCTGTTTCTGCCTTTCGATTTCTAATACGACATTTCTTTGTCGCAAATGGTGTTACACCGAATATGGGGTATG
The DNA here is from genome assembly GCA_036924085.1 of Ariolimax columbianus. Lineage (NCBI taxonomy): Eukaryota > Metazoa > Mollusca > Gastropoda > Stylommatophora > Arionidae > Ariolimax > Ariolimax columbianus. Next base: position 40,215,863 of record JAVGWX010000008.1, on the reverse strand, counting down.
GTTTTTGAGTTGGAATATATTTTAGGCAACCTGTAACTTACCTGTTGGATGATGATGGTGAGATAATTGGCACCTTCTTTGAAGTTTTTCATATAGTGGAATTCTTCTTGGAATTAAAACATTTTTCTGTGGTCGAGGGATGGTTGTTTAGGATGTGGTAGACATGGGCCATATGTTGAGAACTGAAGGGCTTGGTGGAAGAAGGGCCTATCCCACTCTTCCATCAAAATGAGTATTTCTTCAAAATACGATAGCTGCCACAATCTAGTATTTACAGTCATAAGTTCTTTCTTGTGGGATAGGCCGCCCAACCAAGTTATCTTTGTAATTTATAAAGAGCAGAGAGACTCACTTTCTCCATTTTTGGCGGAAGAAGGGACTATCTGGATAGTCCCTTCTTCCACCAAACCCTTAAATTTCATGGACAGGTAAGACGACTGATAACATGGTGTTTCATATGGCAAAAAAGGAGGGGGGGAAATTATTTTTCGGACATGTCATGAGAAGAGGCGGGTTGAAACACACAGCGACAAGCACAATTGCAGGGAAGAGGGAACTAGAGAGAGAAAATATTGGACAACCTGAAGGAATGGCATGGGAGGTGAGCAATGGTGGGACTGTTAAATAACGCAATAAGAGGAGGTGGAGATCCATGAACAAATGGTAGAGCACACGATGGTGATTTTGAAGGGAGCACACACAGTGGAAAATGTTCATTCCAAAAATTCAGCTAATTCCATTCGATCTGAAAATTATTTCCTGTTACAAAGCCGGGTAGTACAGCTTGTCCAATAATAGAAACATATGAACATACACATTTGACTAATATTTACAATGTATCTTGATTAGCAACAAAGATGGCGCCGCAGCTGGTTGCTGTTTTAGTTCATTATGAACGCCGCCAAACCACGGATTTGCCTGGAATGCACACAAGTCGACGAATTACATTTGTGTTCACTGAAACGTGCTATTGTTTTCCATTTACCATACCTGGCTTCGGGAGTAAACCCTAAGGAAAAATCTGCATCCTGTGATATCGCCAGTCATCTCTATAAATATCTTGCGACTGGCCAGGGGTAGTTCAGGACTAGAGAGTGAGGTTGACAAAAAGCGCAGTTTCTTCATTACTTTCATTTTAATCCATATCACTGCGCAAGTCACCCATTTCAGCGGACACAGCAAGAGAAAAGGCTGTCTGCATGGCTGAACAAAGAGAGTGGTCTTTATCACTTGTGATGGACGAACATCATATCATCACAATGTATCTTACCATCACAGAAAAACCAAATCAGATGTATCATTTATTGTTGATATTATCTTTCAGGAGATTGCCCGAAGTTCTATTATGAAGTAGAGTACAGATTTCAAGCTGAGCTGATGTTTATGTCTTCAATGTGAAATAGATAAATGGATTAGGAATTTGATATTTTCTTTATTGAAATTGTTCATTCATTGTATGTTTCCCTCAATTTTGTTGTTAATTTTTTTGTAACTCACTTTTATAAGTAACATTTATGGTTGGTGTTTACTTGTCAAACCATCACAGGTTTGTGTGGAGAATCTAGTTAGTTATGCCTTTGAGCAATATAGGGAGCTAAGTCCTGTGCCTACAATCAGTCGCCATGAGCCTGTGCCGTTGCACAATCACTCTGTCATCTATCCACATGCCTCATGACTTCCATCTTGCCCTGTAGTTAAATCTACCAGCGTTGTAAGCCATCAGTGGAAGTTGATGAAGGTGCATTCTCATGAGATGACCGAACCAGTGTATTTTCTGCCTGGAAGTATTCAGCAAAAGACATTGTGTCTTTATTTTGCAGTCTGTCTTTCCTGGTAACACCGATGACCTTCCTCAAACACTTCATTTCATACGTTAAAAAGTCTGCTCTCACATGCCTTGGATAGGGACCATGTTTAACGCTGGTCAGCATAAATATACTATTTATCAACTGTTGCCAAACTAATGCTCGGGTGCCTAAGGTGACAGTTGATAAGTCACATCAAATGCTTTCTGACACCTGGTCTCGATTTCCTTGACGAGCCTACCGTCTGCCGAAAAAATACTGCCCAAATACCTGAATCATTATGGGCCTTTAACAGAATCTTTCACATTTATGTTTAGTGGTCCAGTTGTTCTCAGTATGCTGTACTTGGCACAGGCCCAGCATCTGCAAAGAGAAATCTATGGAGGATCTACTGTCCATATTCTCTTGGAGTTTATGACTTTGAAAGCATTTATATGGGGAGATGTTGTTGTTTAATGCCCACAATGAGTATGTTTACTCTTTTGTGCGCCCTGAAAAGGATGTTAAGTGGCGGGAGGTAGTAGCTTTCCTCACATCCCGGGCATGCTGATGGTGGACTGCAGTCCTCCAGGTAGTTGTGCTATGCTTGGCTTCATCTGCATGGCACTCATTACTACGGGGATCACATTGATCCACATGTCGTCAGCCAGGCTGCATGGAACGCTACATGGAAGAGATATTGTGGTCTTGGCTGGTGTATTGACACCTGATGAGACATTCTGGTCAGTGTGTTTTGCCTGACTGGACTAGTGTCTCAGTTCCTCTCTGGGTAATACATAATTGAGATCTGCTGATACCAAACTACAATTGATGAAAGCAATTTATGAATTAACAATGACGAGTTTGAACTATGGAGTAGAAGTCTGTACAACCAACCAGCCCTCAGTATCTGTGCCTTTTGCTGTTTGCTTAAAATGACCAAACACCTGCGCATCTGCCCAGAGTGAACTGTTGACGATTCTATATAACATCATTTACTTGGCGTGAACCTTTTATCTATGCACAATTAACCATGTATTATTATTATTGTGTCGCGGTTTTGAATTAATTGCGTTTTCTTTCTGCCGTTAATCCTGAAAAGGATGTGTCGTAGTTTATAGCAAGGCTGCGATTATCTTCGCCTTTCGGTCTGAAGCATTTGATTTCAGCTGGCTTTTTTTGGTACCATGTTTGCCTTCCCACTGTGATCCCTATTCTCTTAGCTAGACTACACTAGTGCAGCCCGTTTCCAGGGTCACCGCTTGGAGGCGGAATAGGGTCATGGTATGGTTCACTGAACCTGTTGAATCTGTCAACTATGAGTTGCTGTCACTCTGCAGCCTTTTTTTAACCCGTCTTCTCTTGTTCATTCTAATGCGTAATACGCTGTCTTTGTATGCCTCAGCACAACTTAATGATTAGTATTGTTATCAGTGCATACTTTTTCCCTGGGCTGTTATATTCTGTTGTTTCTTAGTTACATCGCCCATTTGATGTATTTAGAATGCTCAAGTATTACAAATTATGAACTTGTTTTTTTTAAATGTTATAACATTGAAGCTGAAAAAAAAAATTGTTTTGTAGAGATAACCATTGCTTTTGTTTTAATGGTAATATTTACTTGCTTATGTTTCAGTTGATTCCCTAGTAACAGTGGTCCCAAACCTTTCACTGATTGATCCTTGACCCCATGAAGTGCATGATAATTCATTCACTCACTGACACCCAAACTCCCATGTGACATGAGAAACCTATGCTAAAAACCTGATTTTTAATCAAAATCTAGATTTGGGTGACAGTTAATAAGGGTCAGGTGAACATACACAGACCAAACCTCACTACCATGCAGTTTTCCCTGGATACAGGCTGTTTAATGCAGTCTGACTAATGAGGGTGACATCATTAGTGAATAGCTTGGAGGACCCCAGTCCACCATCAGCACGCTCAGGATGTAAGGAAAGCTAAGGTAACCCGCCACTTAAAAGTCCATTTCATTGTGCGCAAAAGAGTTGTTGTTCAATGCCCACAAAGAGTAAATTTACTATTTTGTGTGCCCTGAAAATGGCGGGATGTAGCAGTTTTCCCCTCACATGCTGATGGTGGACCGCAGTTCTCCAGGCGGTTGTGCTATGCTTGTCTTCATCTGAGCAATGCTTACTATTACATCAGCCAGCCTCAAAAACAGTTTCCAGGTAATACTAATGCTACATGGAAGAGAGACAACGGCATTGATCAGCTTATTGTGCCTTACCCTAACTTGTCTCAGTTCCCCACCCAAGAGTAAACTTGCTCATTGTGGGCATTCAATAATCCAGGTTGAAAACCACTGCCAAGGAACATAATACTGCAATGGGGTTAACCCATGGTGTCATCTTCTCAAGTGCATGTCCCCTCCCCCAATCCAGCTGCCTTTGCATCCACTTTTCTTCCCATTCTCTGCATTTGTTCTCCAATTTCCTGCTACCAAGTCCTGAACAGGGTTTTGCAGCTTACAGCTTGACTGCAATATTTGCACCTTTCAGTTCGACACATCCATCTTCAGCAGACCCCTGAGTTCTAAAACCGGCACACGTTTGACTATATTGTAGTAATTCTTCCCAAGTGTATGCTCTACACCTCTACCCCTAATCTGCAACTGTATTGGTTCTTGTCCTGACCTTTGCTGTAAGTCTGCATTGACTACTACACCTGTCCAATCAGCTAAAAAGAATGAGATGGAGATACCTGTTGGTGAAGTCCAGGTATTGTTCACATTTTATAACCACACGTGTTTTACAAGAATGAGATGGAGATACCTGTTGGTGAAGTCCAGGTATTGTTCACATTTTATAAGCACACGTGTTTTACAAGAATGAGATGGAGATACCTGTTGGTGAAGTCCAGGTATTGTTCACATTTTATAAGCACACGTGTTTTACAAGAATGAGATGGAGATACCTGTTGGTGAAGTCCAGGTATTGTTCACATTTTATAAGCACACGTGTTTTACAAGAATGAGATGGAGATACCTGTTGGTGAAGTCCAGGTATTGTTCACATTTTATAAGCACACGTGTTTTACAAGAATGAGATGGAGATACCTGTTGGTGAAGTCCAGGTATTGTTCACATTTTATAAGCACACGTGTTTTACAAGAATGAGATGGAGATACCTGTTGGTGAAGTCCAGGTATTGTTCACATTTTATAAGCACACGTGTTTTACAAGAATGAGATGGAGATACCTGTTGGTGAAGTCCAGGTATTGTTCACATTTTATAAGCACACGTGTTTTACAAGAATGAGATGGAGATACCTGTTGGTGAAGTCCAGGTATTGTTCACATTTTATAAGCACACGTGTTTTACAAGAATGAGATGGAGATACCTGTTGGTGAAGTCCAGGTATTGTTCACATTTTATAAGCACACGTGTTTTACAAGAATGAGATGGAGATACCTGTTGGTGAAGTCCAGGTATTGTTCACATTTTATAAGCACACGTGTTTTACAAGAATGAGAATTACGTTCTCATCAAAACAAATGATTTATTTTCAGTCATTGGAGGATATGTGGGCATTTCTCATGTGTACTATATATAAAACTACTAACCAGATTAACGGAAGTATCCATTACCATTTTAATATCTTCCCTGTGGTTTGAACATTTGATCAAGTGATAAACTGCACACATTAAAAAAACAAAAACAACCTGCTGTTGTTTTTCCCTTGAACTCAGTCCAGTTCTGAATTATTTTTGTCAATTTATGTCTTTCAGTCGTGGGCAAGAGCGACAACTCTGTATAAAAACAAATAAAACTAAGTTTATGGTATTAAGACACATAATTAATTAAACTGTTTAATGACATGAAGTATTCATAATTCAAATCTATATATTATACCAATATATCATTCCAACCCTACTATACTCTTGCGAAAGCTGGACTGTATACTCTGGACATGCAAGGAGGTTAAACCACTTCCACACAGGTTGCCTGAGGCGAATATTCCACATCCGATGGCAAGATCGTTTCATTGACATCGAGGTTCTCTCTCGAGGGTTAACATGCCCAGCATCCATGCACTGCTAGAAAAAGCACGACTAGGATGGGCCGGACACCTCGTCCATATGTCAGACGAGCGGCTCCCAAAGAAGCTTCTCTACGGCGAGCTGAGAGAGGGATGGAGCGAGAGAGGGCGCCCAAAGAAACGTTTTAAAGACAGTCTGAAGGACTCACTAAAAAGTTGCCAGATAGACATCGACACATGGGAATGTCTTGCGCAAAACAGATCTGACTGGAGAAGCGCAGTCAAATCGGGTGTAGCTGCCGGTGAAGATGACCGTGTTGTGAAAGCCCAGAACAGACGAGAGACGCGGAAATCCCGAGCAGCAGGAACACCATCCCCTTCTACAAACCTCGTGTGCCCGATATGTAGCAGATATTTTCGTGCTCGCATTGGCCTGTTCAGCCACATGCGCACCCACACCCAACAGGGAAATCTGTGACAAGGATGATGTCGGCGGTCCTCATCGACAACGATGGACAGCTATTATTATTATATATTATACTCATGATGTCGTGAGTATTTCTTTTTCAAATCCCTCGATAGCCTTACCAGTCCCTGTCTTCTCTGTCCCACTCAATATGAATCGGATATGTATGTGTTAAATATCAACATGCAATACACGTGTGTGATCAAATAAATCATTTTTCGGTTCCTGAAGTCCAACTTTCTTCGCATTAAATTAATCAACTTTGTAAATTGACCATGTCTTCCGTCTCAGTGGACCTGTTCATTCTACAAAGGCATTCATTAGTCCTTGTGCAGGTCCCAACTCTTGTGCGAGTTGGTAGTAGCTGGGTGTATTTCTCTGTTTAACGGGCTGGGCTCAAGCAGTGCTATGTCTACCTAACATAAGTAACTCTATGGTAAACGACACCTTAGGCATGTGCCAATCATCACCATCTTGTAAATGACGTCAAAATCTGAAATTCTGCAAACTAAACAGCAGAACGGGAATGTGTACAACCAGCAAGCTACAGAAACCATCAGTATCTACACTCTTTGCCATTTGCTGAGAGGGACTGAGTACCTATAGGTCTACTCAGAGTGCAATGATGTTGATTCTTAATATATGGGCTATTGCTGCTAGAGATTTCTTTCAATCCCAGAAGACTACTCCACACCCAACTGATTGTTGGCCTATTAGTTAGACTACTGTATGTGATTACCTCTTGTAAGACATGCCATCATTCTATTCTCATCTCAATTACACACAAAGCCCAACCAGAAACTAACAAGTAAAAACAGGTGAAAAAAAAACATGTTTTGTAATAAAAGATGTTTAAACAAATTAAAAACAGGCCATAAAAATATTTGTAATAAAAAATGACAATGGACAATTGAGATTAAAGAGGATTTAAACAAAGTAAAAACCGGTGAACAAATGCAAGATTTGTAATAAGCAATGGACAATTAGAACAAATGTTTCAAGTTCAGTTCGTTCCTGCAGTCAAAAATAAAAAATTTAGTGGTGTATCTTATTGTCTTAACCTTAGTGTTTCTCCCACAGGAGCATGGGCATACCACTACAGTTGGCCTCCAAGTAGGAAGCCTGCACCACACGTATGAATGCTCCTTGCAGGGTAGTGGTTTCTGTAGACAAAGTTACCGGTCCCACATTTGTGAGGGACTGTACTAAGTCTACCAATAGTAACAGAAATTAAGGCAAGGCTAAAATCCTGTTGTACATTTTATTCAAAGGCCGAAAAAATACTCTTCCAGGGGACACTTGACATCAAAAGAACGCTCTTCCAGGGGACACTTGACATCAAAAAAACGCTAATATTTCTAATTTCTAACCGCACTTTGAATAAAATACAAGTTTTATCAGTATTTTAATTGTTATGTAGTAAGGGAAATAGCTTTCTGTGTTTTCATTTGTGAAACCAGCGAGGCGTGTTTGTTAAATAAATTCTGGCCTGCAAGAGTTAAATCTACAACTTTCATAATAAAACTAACTGGTATTCACATTTTAAAAGCATCCTGAACCTTGCATAGACAAAGCAATTTGTTATCAAATCTTTCAAAGATGAGTTATTGACTTGTTGCATGCTAAGTCTTGAAACATCTATTCCTAATAATAGAGTGATACTTCTTTGGCTAAATACTATTTATTTACAAGTGAGATTTAAATGCTTTTCTTGTATACAATAAGAGTTAATGATTGCAGTGACAATGTTTTAGAACAAAATACTGTGGGCATGTTAGTGTGCAATGGACTGGTAAAAGTAGGAAAAGGTATATTTCACGTTAATAGTTGTCCATCACAAGTGATGAAGACCACTCTCTTTGTTCAGCTGTGTGGACAGTCGTATCACTTGCTGTGTCCGCTGAAATGGGTGACTTGCGCGGAGATTTGGATTAAAGTGAGGAAGAAACTGCGCCTTTTGTCGACCTCACTCACAGAGCCTAAGCTACCTTTTGCCAGTGGCAAGACATTCATCGAGACGACTGGAGATAGCATAGTATGCAGATTTTGCCTCAGGGTAACCACCGAAGCCTTTCCGTAAACATGTAACCCGCAGAGTGGGAAGGCATCTAACTCAGTTTGTCGTGCCTTTTCGATAACCACAAGAGGTCGTATGGACAACACTCAGCGTGTGAGTGACTCTGGCATCTCTCCCCAGCTGTATTCAGCTCATCATAGTAGCATCTAAAATTCCCACACGCCAAATTCGTGAAAGTGAACCGGCAGAACTAACCCGTGAAATACGACACAGGTATAAGCGTAGTGCCATTCAGCCGGCGTCCAGACCAGGATAAACGGATGGAAGAAATCACAAAAAAAGAACGAAATAAGTCCAGACGGAAAACAACACCACGTTTCTATGAACACAAGTGTAAGACGTCGACTAGTGTGAATTCCAGGCAAATCCGTGGTCTGGCGGCATCCATAATGATCCAAAACAGTAGAGAAATGTAGACTCGCAGCCAGTTATGGCGCCATCTTTGCCAGATTTATGGTTACGCTGCAATTAAAAGCAGCACTCTGGTGAATTGAAAAATTCCAGTGGTCAAAATGGAGACATCCTTTGAAATCTGTGCCAAGATCGTGATTGAAATCCAGTTCAAGGTGTGCTCAGTGGTCTCAAGGTAAGGTGCCCGCCTCGGAGGTCATAAGTTCGAATCGTGGTGGAGACAGGGATTTTTTCATGTGGATCTTCTGGTAAAAATTTGCCTGATCGCTGGGTAGTGAGATCGAACTCCTGTGTTCAGTGTTGAGCACGTTAAAAATCTCTTGGCAGTTAGAAATCAAAAAGAGTAGGCTTAACGGCCGCTGCCCGGACAAAATGTGTTAAAAAAATCTACCCAAATTAGTACCTTCCCCCAGGTTTAGTAAGCAGCAGAAAGTTCTAAAATACCTAATATGGATAGCCTTTGGTTCGTGGCAACAGACATTAAACACACCTGTTTAAATACCAGGATTCCACGAAATGTGAATGTGGTTTTGCAATTGACAGGACAGAGCACGGAAAGTTTAAAATATTCCTGACTGTACAAATCTCATTTCTGGCCATTGTGACAGGTCTAGCGAACCTGACACAGTGACGCCATTAACAAGAATACAACAGGGAACTGAAACACTCATCAGGTCAGGCAAAACATACTGACCAGGACATCACATCAGGGTCAATACACCGGCCAAGACCACAATCGCTCTTCCATGTAGCATTCCCTGGAAACAGACTGTTTTCAAGGCAGCCTGGCTGACGTGATCCTCGTAATGGTATCATGCAGATGAAACTAAGCATAGAACAACCGCCTAAAGGGCCTCGGCCCACCTTTATCAGCACGCTCAGGATATGAGGAAAGCTACAACCCACCACTTAAAGCCCTTTTTCAGGGCCCACAAAAAGGTAAACGTACTCATTGTGGGTAACCCATTATACAACATACAAAAGGTAACATCAACAAATGCAAGAATACAAATTTCTTAAAAAATATAACAAGATGAACAGCTTTCTTTGACTCTGTAAATTTCACACTTGTTACCGTTCCAAAACAACTGCATATATTTTGCAAAGAGTGCATAAATAAAACATGCAGTCCATAAAGTAGCTGAGCCATACGTATTTGTTTTTATCGAAAAAGTTAAGGCAGTACAAGTGTCATTGTATATAAAAGACATTACAATAGGTCACCATAGATATATTGCTACGATATGGTCTTCCTTTTTCCTCATTTGTCCTGAGAAGGATGCTGAGGTGATGTGTTGTAGTTTACACGGATATATCCACCATTTGGCCCACCACATTCGGTATTATCACTATGGTGCCTAACATTTCAGGACCACCGTCATATTTACTTGCACAATTTCCACCATTGCAGTAAATCCTGTTCGGGACCAAGATAGATACAGCAGTGAATGAGCTGACAGCAGCCAGCAATGAATTGCTGGCTCCTTGCATCCAGGGCCAGCGATACCACAGTTGACCAAGACCTCATTCTTCCTCCACGTGGCGGATCTGGAAACAGGCTGCACTAGTTGTAGTGCAGTGGGAAGGAAAACCCGGTACTTAAAAAAGCCAGATGAAATTGAATGTGGAAAGCCGCAGCCTCGCTATAAACTACGACACAAAGTCCTTTTCAGGTTGAAGAAGAACAAGACGATTTCCTTTTCATCCAACACTATTGCGGGCTCCTATATTTTTGTTACCTGGCTCCCAGATCCTAAACAAATTTATTTGTTAACCCCTGCCGTACAGCAGAAAACTGGATGGTTATGGTGGCCAGTTTAAGTCTGTCTACAGCATGACGGCCAAGACCACAAGATATACAATTGTGCTGCATATGGAACGTCATCAACGTGGCACACCGATTGCCGTGTATGTCTCCCCACAACTTCTGCAGCTGACCACCACCCATGTTAAAGCATCTGGCATTTTCTCTGTCTTTGTTATCTTTTGTCCGCTGCTACAGTGTACTGCACTTCTGATAATGCTATTATCTATTTTGTTGACTCCAGCCAGAGCATGGGAGTCACTACTACAGGGTAGCCTGCATCAAGCACTTTATGTGCTTTTGCATTGTTAGTTTCTGTAGCAATTTGTTTTACACAATAGCCCTAAGCACAACTCTCTTTGGTCGCCTTTCACAATATGTATAAAGATGACAGTGGTTCGAATCTTGTGTTCCCAGCAAGTGGCAGAGATCCACTAGGGAAACTCCTGATATGTTCCCAAAACAAAAATTGGTTTGCATTTCTTTTTGATGGTATAATAAGATGCTTTTGTGTATCTGTCTCCTGAACCACATCTCCATTTGTCTTCCTTGCTATAATTAAGGATTTTTAACATTTTGTGAAAATCGCATCTTTCTGGTTTTAAGCTTAAAGAGATGAATCTTGTTCGTTTGGTGATTGTCCATGATTACTTTCCATATGCCAAAATTGGTTCTACAAAGTGCCTAAGAACTCTTTCGCATTTATATTAAATGTAACGGATGTACAGAATAGAATTGATAGCTGCCCATCAAGAGGTGAAAGCACTTTGAGGTGGGAGGTGATAAGAAGAGAAAGAGTTCAATGACCTTGTTCTAGGCTGTACAATAAACAGAAGTGGAAAAAATGAGTTGAGCTTGTCCTGCCATTGCCTTCCTCTGTGAAGAGTAACAGCAAAATAAAATATCAGCTTAACATTGATTATCCATAAGGACATTAATCTCCAGTTTCTGTTAACTCCAAGATGACCAGTTGTTCACTATGTCGCTGTAATTGAGAAATAAGGCACTAGCCTCTCAAAGCAATCAACAGAAATGGTGGGAGATTGAACCCTGCAAGTTTGAAGTGCCCCTTCCCCAGGTCTTAAGGGAGGTGAGCAGAGTGCATGAATCCTGAGTTACTATCTCAACTGGTTGTCTTGCCACTGGTCCAAGGTAGCTCAGGACGAGACAGTGAGGTTGATGACATCTGCTATTTAAGCCTCCAAGCTTAAATTTACAAGAATTATTTCCCTGTGCGAATAATTTCAGACCCTGCTGAAGCAACACTTCCTTGAGAATCATCAAGGTTAACCATTGGCATGGATACAGTCATACCCCTTCCTTGACTGGCCTAGAAAAGAAAAAGAAATTAAAATAATGTTGAAGCTTTCCGTTACGACACTTTCACATCAAAATGTCCCACAATATATACCAGGGCATTTTAAAAAGTAACAGCAAATTGACAGTATACTATGAAACAAATATGCCAGACATTTCAAACTCCCGCACAAGGAATATACATTTTTAGAGAAGGTTTTGACTGGAAGGGGAGCATATTCAAAATGCCGGCGCCCCTAGCTGTTAGACCACAGAGGAGGAGAGCGGTCATTAGATTTTTGTAGTCGGAGGTGTTTTTTTTTGCATTCGCCTTATTTTTCTAATCCCCAAGGTTTTTATTTTGCGCCTGTCGGCCCTGTGCATCCGACTTCAGCATTCATTTTATGTAAGGGTCTGCTTCCTCTTACATTTTCTAAGGGTTTGCTTCCCCTGGGTAACAGCCGGTGCTGTGATGGTGATCGAACCCAGCACCTTCTGGTTGTGAGCTGTGTCACTTAACCACTAGCCAAGGTCGTGCCCTGTCGGAGGGTGTGAAACCTCTCATGAAGTTCAGCGAAGAATGGTGAAACAGTATGGAGATGCCTGCATTAGTGACAGAAGAGCGTACAAGTGGGTAGATGCTTTTAAAATGGGCAAATGTCAAATCCGTATTGAGCAATGCTCCGGCTGTCACTGGCGAAAAGGTACTGGTCACGCTGACACCACTATTCATGAAAACAGGGGCATTTCTTTCTGGCCAGGTAATAACTGGATGTCGGTATCGGATCCGCACATGCTGTTGTTACAGAGGTTCTTAAGTATCACAAGTTATGGGTGCCTAGGATGCTGAGTGATGAGCACAAGATGAATCGTGTTCAGACTTCCCCACGTCTGCTGTAACGACACCATTCAGAGATTGAGATTTCAGATCTTACTGCATCCCCCCATACAGCCCCGAAACTTGCTGCCTCTGATTATCAAGACGCTTTCAGAGGATAAAGATTTGGCAATAATGATACGGCCAAAGCACTGTTGCATTCCTGGCTGAAGGCACAACCAAAAAATGTTTTTGTTCTGATGGAATAAAGAAGTCGGTGTGGAAAGTGTATTTAAAAGAAGGGTGATTGTCATATGTATCTCTAATTGAATTAAACATCTCAAAAATATTTCATTTACTGTTACTTTTTGTAACAGCTGCAAATTTTACACAAAAACACCATTGAAAAAAAGTAAACAAAATAGAAACTCACACATTTACTAACCTATGTACTTTAAATTTTATCTAAATTTCTTATGTACAGCTTTATTTATAAAATAACATAGAGAATCTAGGAATGTAGATTTGCTCACAGTGAAGACTTCAGCTTTAAAAAATAAACTTTCAGGTTCCTTTTGTCGAGGAGGTTGCAAAAGAAATCCAAGTAGAACAACTCAAGGTGTTTAGCTGGTCATGCACAATGAAACTTCTACATTTCAAATCAGGCATAATAAGTTATTTTGTCTAAATGACAGTTCATCATCTTCTATCTACTTGTGTTGGTAGACAGCGTGGGGAGGTGGAATTTACTTTCATGTGCCAGATGCATTACCGACGTCATTCCGTGTTTCTTCAGCATCTTACTGATACCGTCTATCCATCTTTTCCTTGATCTGCAACCCTGATGTCTGGTGTTGTAGATTTGCACAGCTGGTAACTTTGGTTGCATTCTTGTCAGGTATCCAAACCATTTTATTCTCTGCCGTTCTATCAGTGCTGCATCCCCCATCTGTCTGATTTCTTCATTTCATACTCTGTCCTGCCTCCTGTCAGCCTGTCTTAACCTTTTACAGTCTAAATTGTCCATCACAGTCAACTTGAGTAGCACCACTTACAGTCCCATTGGACTGCTGAAGTCGGATGTGTTGTACCAAAAGGTGAAGATATCAGTCAAACTGTAAACTGGCGACACAACGCATTCTGCTCTCTAGACTACATCATGCTACTTGTGAAGCCGTGTTCAGCGCTTGGTAGCGGGAGATTGAGAATGAACGCAGAATAAGTCCAATTCATATGTCTTATATCAACAATATCTTGTTATTTAGCAAAATTTGATTTATAAACAAAAGCTGTATCTTTAAATTTAAAAATCATAACTTTAGTTTTAATTATTTTTTTTTATGTTAACCATGAAGCATGTTTTGTCCACCGATTTTGAAACACCCTAAAGTGCTGCTTTCAGCTGAGATAAGGATGAGAAATACATTATTTATTCCTACATTGTGTTAGCAATGTCAATCTTGGTCCTTACTGGCAACCCATAAGAGTAAGATCCAGAGCTGTGAGTTGGGCTGTGTGAGAAGTGCAGCCAGAAAGACAATCTGTGACCGAATCCGCAACACCACACTGAGGCAGACAGAAGGGACAAACCCAGTTAGTGTCTACATTGACGCTCAACAAATCAAGTGGTTTGGTCATTTAGTCAGAATGCATAATGACCAGCCTGCATCAAGGGCATATCATATGCAGGTCTCAGGGCCACGAGCAAGAGGCAGACCACGTCGTTGATGGATCGAGGGTGTCTCTGACACTCTCAGGAAGTTACAACTAATGACAGCACAAGCCTCCCACTTGGCGATAAGAAATCTACGCATCCCACCTCTCTGTGACGCCATATGGCAAAATCAGTAGGACACAAGAGAAGAAGAAGATGAAACATAAAATTACAGTTCTTGTCGTGGACATTAAGACTAACATCTTATAAATTAGGTTGGCCTGCAAAGGGTTAAACATCATTTTGCATATCATTTTTCTTTCTTGTGCCTTGGTGAGTGTCCATGTCTGACACTGGTAGCAGAGTTGGTTTTAAAATACTATTAATCAACTGTTTCTGTCTCCAATGTGATTGTGTCTTAATAATAGTGAGAGTTGATAGAAACCGTTTTTGCTTTCTATATTCTTGATTCCACCTCTGGCAGAAAAATAACACTGTCGTTCGCTACTGGTAAGTACACAAGCAATTTCAGAGCGGAGGCAGAGGCACTGAGGGCGGCAGTGGAAGAAATGATGACACACAATGAAAATGAAAGCCATATAGTCCTGCTTATAGATGCTCTCGCCGTAGTCACAGCGCTAAAAAGCCAGAAAAACACTGAGCTTAATGACTTAAGAGCAGCACTCTGCAAACTGTGCCAGCAGTCCGCACCAAAAAGGGTAGTGGTACAGTGGATCCCATCACACTGCAACATCCAAGGCAACGAGGAGGCAGACAGACTGGCAAAAGAAGGTGCAAGACTACCACAAACAGATACTAGTATGACATACGAAGAGTCAAAACGGCTTATCAAAGCCAGATACATGACCAAATGGGAAACCGAACATGCTGGTTACACCAAAAACGATGCCTATTACCAGTTGAACCGAAGAGAGCAGGTCGTTGTCTTCAGACTTCGCACTGGCCACAATAGACTGAGGTACTACCTATTCAACAAATTGAAGATAGGTGGTACCGACGAATGCCCGTGCGGTACTGGTAAAATGACCGCTGAACATCTGCTGCAGAACTGCCCGACATACGAGGATCAGAGAGAGCAGATGTGGCCATCACCAGTTGAACTGCAAGACAAGCTCTATGGCAGTGGCGACAGCCTCAGGATGACCGCCGCTTTTTTCGAAAAAATAATGGTTACTGTCTGACTGCGTACGAAGAAGAAGAAGAAGAAGATTCCACCTCTTCCATTTTGTGTGAACATGCTAGCAAAATATTTTAATTCTTGTGCCTGTTTAATGGCAGTTTTACGTGTCAAATTTTTTTATAAGGAAAACATTTCAAAACACCCAACTGTACAGCCATTAGAATGGCAATAATTGAAACATCTTGCAAATGATCACTTTCCTTTATAAACTGGACAAGAAAGGTCTGAAGACATGTGATCACTTTCATTTACAAACTGGAGATGAATAGCCTGAAGACATGTGATCATTTTCCTTTACAAACTGGACAACAAAGGTCTGAAGACATGACATTGTTACCTGCTGTAAGAGCTTGGCAATACCAAGTGCCTGTTGTTCTGATCTCTGCGATATTGGAGATATTGATGGAGAGACTGACTGCTGTGGAGGTTAAGATTGAAGACACATCATCAAACATCCTGGTACTCTTGTCTGTGTAAACCTTATAACAGTCAATCAAATATGGGAGAACTACAGTACTTCTTCTTCTTCTTTTTTGTACGCTGTCAGATGTCAACCTTTATTTTTTCGAAAAAAGCAGCGGTCATCCTAAGGCTGTCGACACTGCCATAGAGCTTGTCTAGTGTTGCCACTGGTGATGGCCACATCTGCTTTCTCTGGTCCTCGTATGTCGGGCAGTTTTGCAGCAGATGTTCAGCGGTCATTTTCCCAGTACCGCATGTGCATTCGTCAGTGCCACTTATCTTCAATTTATTGAATAGGTGGTACCTCAGTCTATTGTGGCCAGTGCGAAGTCTGAAGACCACGACCTGCTCTCTTCTGTTCAACTGGTAATAGGCATCATTTTTTGTGTAGCCAGTATGTTCTGTTTCCCATTTGGCCATGTATCTGGCTCTAATAAGCCTTTTTGACTCTTCGTATGTCACACTAGTATCTGGTTGTGGTAGTCTTGCACCTTCTTTTGCCAGTCTGTCTGCCTCTTCGTTGCCTTGGATGTTACAGTGGGATGGAATCCACTGTACCACTACTCTTTTTGGTGCGGACTGCTGGCATAGTTGACAGAGTACTGTACTTAAATCATTAAGAACTACAGTACAAGTGGATATCTATGGTTAATTTCTTCTTCTTCTTCTTCTGCGTACACAGTCAGACAGTAACCATTATTTTCTCGAAAAAAGCGGCGGTCATCCTGAGACTCTCGCCACTACCATAGAGCTTGTCTTGCAGTTCCACTGGCAATGGCCACATCTGCTCTCTCTGATCCTCGTATGTCGGGCAGTTCTGCAGCAGATGTTCAGTGGTCATTTTACCAGTACCGCACGGGCATTCGTCGGTACACCCTATCTTCAATTTGTTGAATAGGTGGTACCTCAGTCTGTTGTGGCCAGTGCGAAGTCTGAAGACAACGACCTGCTCTCTTTGGTTCAACTGGTAATAGGCATCGTTTTTGGTGTAACCAGTATGTTCGGTTTCCCATTTGGACATGTACCTGGCTTTGATAAGCCGTTTTGACTCTTCGTACGTCATACTGGTATCTGTTTGTGGTAGCCTTGCACCTTCTTTTGCCAGTCTGTCTGCCTCCTCGTTGCCTTGGATGTTGCAGTGTGACGGAACCCACTGTACCACTACCCTTTTTGGTGCGGACTGCTGGCACAGTTTGCAGAGTGCTGCTCTTAAGTCATTAAGCTCAGTGTTTTTCTGACTTTTTAGCGCTGTGACTACTTCGAGAGCATCTGTCAGCAGGACTATATGGCTCTCATTTTCACTGTGTGTTACCATTTCTTCCACTGCCGCCCTCAGTGCCTCTGCCTCTGCTCTGAAATTGCTTGTGTACTTACCAGTAGCGAATGACAGTGTTATTTTTCTGCCATTTGGTAGGTTCAGGAGTGCTCCTGCCCCTCCGTTCTGTGTAGTGTTTGTTACAGAACCGTCGGTGTATGCATGGGTCCAGTCCATGCTTGGGTAGCTTTTCTTTATGAAGCTTAGGGTAGTGTCTCTCCTTTCTTTTTCACTCTGGCAGTTTTTGTTTGCAATACCTGGTATATTTTCTACCACCTCTGGAAATATATCCTGCCTCCAAGTAGGTTTTCGTACAGTAGTGATGGGTTTTGGTGTTGTTAGTGCGTTTATGGGATCTTCGTGCATCTTTGCTTTGGCTATTTCTGCAAAGTTTCTCCGCTTTAGTTTCCCATTTCCCAAATTGTTTAGTCTCTGGTACATTGGATGGTCCGTCAGTCTTCGGAGTTTCTCTGACTGCAGCTGGGCTCTGCAGTCTCTTCTATCGGTCATGGATTGCAGTTTTGTAATCTTTTCAAGTTCTACAATTGGCGTTGACTTCATGCCACCTGTTATAATTCTCATGGCTTGGTTTTGAAGTTTGTTAACTTTATCGAAGTTCGCCTTCGCTGCTGTTGTCCATGCCGCAATGCCATACTCGAGAACTGGTCTCACTCTTCCAGTGTACAGTTTCTTTAGTATGCCTTCGTCTGCTCCCCAGCTTGTGCCAGCAAGTTTCCTCATGATCGCCATTCTTTCTCTGGCTTTCATTCGGTTTCTCTCAATCTGACTTTTCCATGTCATGCGCCGATCAAATGTGACTCCCAGGTAGGTTGGGTTGTCGTTTGGCTGCAGGATTTTGCCATTTAGGCTTAATTTGGTACTTTGGGGTTTTAATGAGAGCGAGAATATTGTGCACGTGGTTTTCTCCTCGTTTATTTTGACCAGCCATGAGTTCGCCCACTCTTCCAGCGATGTTAGGGCCGTTTGCATCCGATTTCTTGCTATGGTGAGATTCTTTTCAGAGGTCCACATAGCCAGATCGTCTGCAAACATTGAGCTATGGACTCTTCTTGGTATATTCTCTGTAATATCGTTTATATATACCAGGAAGAGTGTGGGTGACAATACTCCCTGCTCGAGTGTCACCTTTTTGCTCATCTGCCCTTGTACTTGGACTCTGGCCGTTCTTTGTTTGAGGTAGTGGTTGATCCACTTGTACATCTTCCCACAGACTTCACTTCTTCTTAGCTTGACTCTAAGTCCATCCTTCCAGACTTTGTCAAATGCCTTTTCCAGATCCACCCAAACAGCTACTGTGTGTTTCTGTGCCTGGTAGGCATCTTCTATCTCCTGGGCTATGAGGATGACCTGGTCCTCAGTGGATCTGTGCTGTCTAAAGCCGGCTTGCTGTGGAATTAGTATTCGTTTTTCTTCCAGATGCCACATCAGTCTGGTGTTTATCATCCGTTCCATCAGCTTGCCGACACAGCTCAGTAGGCTTATGGGCCTGTATCCATCGGATCTGTTTTGTCCTTTCCTGTTTTTGGTACTGGTACCAGTATTGCATCTTTCCATGCCTGGGGTACAATACCCCTTTTCCAGCTTTGGTTCAGGACTGATAGCAGTTTTTTCTTTGCTGTTTGGCCCAGCCCCATCAGCATTTCGTTTGTTATCCCGTCTTTTCCGGGAGATTTCCTTTTCTTTAGTGTTCTCATAGCCTCTTCCATTTCGCGCATTGTTAGTTTGGCCATCATGTGCTCTTCAGGAGCCGCATTTATGTTTTCGTGTCCCTTTAGCTCTTCGCTAATGTCTGTATGCTTATCTGCAGGGACCTCGATGTGGTTTGCTCTGGCATAGTGATCGACAAAGGTGTTTGCGGCTTTCTTACCTGTGATCAAGTTCTCGCCCTGCTTGATGGTAATTTGTTTATTTGACGGGGTTTCGTCATTCATGGCTCTGACTAGCTTCCATAGCTTGTTCCCTTCTTTGTCCAGGTTTAAACTTTCCGTTTTATTTTTCCAACTTTCTCTTGCTGTTTGCTTGAGAGTGTGTTTGTACTTCGCCGCGGCGGCTTTGAGGGCAATGTTTGCCTCCATGGATTTTTCTCGTTCTGCCATGTTCCTAGCATTTGTTACTGCATCTTCCACTTTCTGTAACTCATCATTCCAGTAGGGCTTATAGTTTTTCCTAGCTCCTCTTGGGATGGTTTCAGTGGCGGCTTGCATTATTGCCTTGCTTAGGCTCTCTACCATGAGCTTCATTTTGGTGTTTCGTGTGTTGATGGTTTCACACAGCCCATCTGTCAGGATTGCAAATCTGTCCCAGTCGGCTCGTTTGTAATTCCAACGTGGGAGCGGTTTTGTTTCCTGTGGGCCTACTTCCATGTCAATGGTTAGCCTGATCGGCCTGTGGTCGCTACCTGCCAGTTGGTTTAGCACCTGGCGGTCTATTTTATAGTGTATGTCCTGTGTGGAGAAGGCCAAATCTGGAGTCGAGGTGGTATGCCATGTTCTTGAATAGAAGCTAGGGCTATCCTCCGGCCTATTGATTAGGGAGAGATTTGCATCTATTTCCCAATCTTCCACTTCGTCACCTCTGCTGTCAGTGTCAGAGTATCCCCATCTCTCCGAGTGGCTGTTGAAATCTCCAACTACTATGCAGTTGGAGTCTCTGACCTCCATACTCGAGAGCGATAGGTCTCTGTTTGGTGGTCCGTACAGATTGAAAATGCGGAGCTTCGTCTCTTGAGCCATTATGTCAACTCCTACAATTTCTGCTTGTCCGGTGTGATTGACAGGTACCGCGCTACTCGGTATGCTGTTTCTGGTCAGTATCAGGACCCCTCCTTTGTGGCCTTCTCTATCTAGACGGAAGGTCTGGTATCCTCTGATTGAGAATTTATGGTTATTGTTGAGGTGCGTTTCCTGGATACATGCCACGTCAATCTTACCTTCATGCAGGTGGTGTGTTAGGGAAAGTTTTTTGTTAATGACTCCCTCCGCATTTTGAGGGTCTTGAGGTTTTGGCCAATAGACGTTGCCCCATAGCCATGTGCCTTGACTCCACGACACATGGGTGGGTGACCACCAGTAGTCAAGGGTGGGCCCCTTCGAGGCGTGGGGCCCGGCGCTATCGCTGCCTGGCGGGACTCCTCAGGATGAGCGCCATACGTTTTTCGAATAGGTTGTACTGCCATCATACTGTGATTTACGTTGCACTGTTTTGTTAGGCTTGCGGCCCCGTGCATCCGATTTCAACAGGCGTTTCTGTAGGGATGCCCTCCTTAGCCTTTGGCTGTCCCCAGCCTATCTGCAAGGCAGCAGTTGTTTACGATCAGAGTTTTCTCTCTTATGGAAGTTGTCTTACCAGACTATCGAGTCTTCACTACTCGTGTCTATAGGGTGCAATGATGATATGTGATGATATATGAGATGGACTGGTTTACCCGGAAGAGAGGCAGTCCAGTGTGTCTGTATCCCAGGATCGTCACGTCCTGCCAGAAACGTAGCATTTGCATGTGAGTGGGGTATCTCTTTTTCCCTTTATTTTCTTGGCTTCTATGTAGGGATGGTACGCCTGGCATTCCCCGCCACCTGGGGTGTTGACACAGTGGGCAGGTGTGCAATGTCCGCTGGTCTGCATCTCTTCTGCGTCCAGCATGATAGTTATGGCTGATAACGTACAGAGGTAGATATCGTAGCCGGAGTGCATTCAGCCAGAGGACAAGCCTGGTAATGTCACAGAGATGTTGATCGCCTGGTGTGCGGACAACTCTCATGGTCAGTGGTTGAGTCTTGACAGTTCACAGTGAGGTGGCTGCTCTACTGTTTTCGACACCCCGACCAGGTTCTAAGTCTTTGGTTGGTGTTTTTCGCACCCCATCGCCGTATAGGGTAAGTATCAAGCAGTTGTCCGCCCGCTTTGATTGGCGGGCGGCAAGGACCTCTTACTGTGGCGCTACCTGATAGGGCTGGGGCGCAAGCCCCAGGTCCCGAGCATGTAGGAGCCTCCCATTGCAGTGGTGCTGAGATTTTGGGCGGGATTGCGGCTTACAAGGGTTCGGCCGTAATCCCCCACATGGTAGCCTCGCGCCCTTGGCTTATCAGCCTGGTACGTGAACCAAAGTGTCTGCGGCTCCTCTCGATTTGAGCTGGTTTTCCGTAGCAACGCCCTGTCATTTGTAGGGTAAAACTGACCTGTCTTCAGATGATCTATTTCCAGCACCCGTTCACTATTTATTGAGGGCTTTTGTTTGTCAATGATCAGGTATTTGAAATCTGCGGTTTCTGCGGAGTTAAACACGATTTCCGTAGCGTTCTTTCATTTGAGTGTTTGTGAGCTGACTTGTCATCCGTGAGTCTAATACCAGCGTACGTTCATTATTAGACCCAAACGGCAGTGCTCTCGATTTGTCAGTTGTTCTACAGTATTGGCGTGTTCAGTCAAATTAAGCCGCAGGTTCCACACCTGGTGGTGCCCTTCCGTCAATTCCCTTAGCGAGACAATCAAGTTTCTTAGAGGGTAACCCCAAAATTTTCGAGGGTCTAATTCCAGCACATGTTCTCTATTAGACCCCACGAAGGTGTACTTTTTGATAGTCATTCTGCAGTATTGGCGTGGTAAGTTACTTAATTTTCAGGCTCCACTCCTGACAGTGCTCTTCCGTCAATTCCTTTATCAGACACTGGATGCAGACAAAACCGAGCCACAGGGGGTCTGGGGGTCTAAGCCCAGCACCAGTTCCATATTAGACCCCAGAAGAGTGGTCTCGGCATGTCAATCATTTCAGTGTTGGCCGTGTTGAGTCAAATTAAGCCGCAGGCTCCACTCCTGGTGGTGCCCTTCCGTCAATTCCTTTAAGTTTCAGCTTTGCAACCATACTTCCCCCGGAACCCAAACACTTTGGTTTCCCGGAAGCTGCCCGCAGAGTCATCGAAGCAACTCCTGCGGATCGCTAGTCGGCATCGTTTATGGTCAGAACTACGACGGTATCTGATCGTCTTCGCGCCTCTGACTTTCGTTCTTGATTAATGAAAACATTCTTGACAAATGCTTTCGCAGTAGCTCGTCTTGCGGCGATCCAAGAATTTCACCTCTAGCGCCGCAATACGAATGCCCCCGTTTGTCCCTGTTAATCATTACCTCCAGTTCCGAAAACCAACAAAATAGAACCGAGGTCCTATTCCATTATTCCATGCACCATTATTCAGGCAGCCGAGGCCTGCTTTGAACACTCTAATTTTTTCAAAGTAAACGCGCCGGCCACCCAGGACGCTCAGCGAAGAGCACCCGTGGGAGAGAGCCGGCAGACGGTAGGGCAGGAGACAACGGGCAGTGAACCGGCGCGAGCCGGACCGCCCGCCTGCGCCTGAGATCCAACTACGAGCTTTTTAACTGCAACAACTTTAATATACGCTATTGGAGCTGGAATTACCGCGGCTGCTGGCACCAGACTTGCCCTCCAATAGATCCTCGTTAAAGGGTTTAAAGTGTACTCATTCCAATTACGGGGCCTCGAAAGAGTCCCGTATTGTTATTTTTCGTCACTACCTCCCCGCGCCGGGAGTGGGTAAGTTGCGCGCCTGCTGCCTTCCTTGGATGTGGTAGCCGTTTCTCATGCTCCCTCTCCGGAATCGAACCCTGATTCCCCGTTACCCGTTACAAACATGGTAGGCATGTCACGTACCATCGACATTTGATAGGGCAGACATTTGAAAGATGCGTCGCCGGCACATGAGGCCATGCGATCAGCACAAAGTTATCCAGAGTCACCAGTGGGGACGCCGCAACCCCGCGAGGGGAAACGACGATTGGTTTTGAACTAATAAAAGCGCTCTTTCCGCGAGGGTCGGAGCTTGGTAAGCATGTATTAGCTCTAGAATTGCCACAGTTATCCAAGTAGGATCGTGTCATCTAAGGAACCTCGACTGATTTAATGAGCCATTCGCGGTTTCACCGTGAGACAGTGTGAACTTAGACATGCATGGCTTAATCTTTGAGACAAGCATATGACTACTGGCAGGATCAACCAGATATCTGTCGGAGACGTACGTACAGCACACACCGGTCGGCGGAGGAAGGGTGTGTAAAAAGCCTCACTGGGACGGCCGCAGGGACCGACTGACGGGACGGACGGAGGGTTGTTCCACCCGTCCCTCACTCCGTCGACCTAGGACCGCCTGACAGGGGCCTCCCACACGCACCAGACGACCGACCGGGCTCGCTCGAGGAGGGATGGCAGCGCTCTGTGCAGAACGGATCCCAACGACCTCGGCGATGAATTTCACTGGGACTAGAGACAATTTGGCCTGCCGGCCTGCCCTTCTCCGTAGGGAGAACGCAGGGCCTCGAGGCAACGATTCCTGCTTTCCATTTGCCGGTCACAAGCTCTTTGCGAGAGTCGGACCACCAGCGAGACGTACTGTCGAGCTCTGCTATAAGCCTTAGATAAATCACCAGGGACGGACCACGTTTCCTGATACGGACCAGACTAGCGCACCTCGGTGGAGGAGCCACTACCACAAACCGCACCCAATTCGCACTACGGGGAAAGGCAGGCGAGCGTTTTCCGCAAGCCCGCGCTATCGCTCCGCCTGGCGGGACTGAGATCGCTTTACGAACACTGGTTGAAATTGAGTGCCTGCGGCGAGACAACTACCCCAGGTTAATTTAAAATAGCAACAATATTACACAAGCTTTACACAAGAACAATAGAACACATACCCGACATCATAACAATGGCCACTGTCAGCTGTTTCTATGTTTTTGAGGACAGTTAACCCTTTCCAGCTCGTAGGCACTGAAATCGACTGTCGTAAAACAACAAAATGCCACCCGCTACAAACATTCTTTGCGGAATTTCTTTTTTTTATAAAATGGCTCTACATGATGAAGGCAACCACACATGCGCAAGTGATGTTTAACTGTATTGTTATTTCTGATAGACATTTGTGAAAGTTATGATGGTTGAAAGTCCAATCATATATCACCAAGAAAATTGGCTTCAAAACATGAGAAATGATTGATTATTTGTTCAGTCCAATGATCTCATGTCTGGATTACTCATGGATATTCAACACACGCCTGATTCAGACTTCAACTGGGTCACATAATACTTCTTCTTCTTCTTCGTTCGTTCTCAATCTCCCACTACCAAACCCTGAAAAAGCTTATTAAGTAGCGGAATGTAGTCCAGAGAACAGAATGCGTTGTGTCGTAGTTTACAGCTTGGCTGCCTATCCGCACCTTTCGGTCCCAACACATCCGACTTCAGTAAGCATTTTTTTAGTACCGGGTTAGCATTCCCTCTTCGATCCTTTCTCCTTAGCCAGTCTGCCCTGTTGCAGCCTGTTATCCAGGATCACCGCGTGGAGGTGTAGAAGGGTCTTGGCAGCTATGGTTCGCTGGCCCTGACGCTAGCAGTCAGCTATGGGTCGCTGACCACTGCAGCTCATGCGCTACTCAGCATCTTGATACCAGGTCACATAACACAAAAGGTATGTGTACAGGAATTGACGATACATTGGTGAAGCACACGACGGGGTGGAGAAGACAGCACAAGCCTCCCATTTGATAATAACAAGAAATCTACACATCCCACCTTTCTGCTATGCCGCATGACAAGATCAGCAGGACACAAGATAAGAAGATGAAACATTAATGTCATATAACAGTTAATATATAATCTTTATTATGAATGCTTCATGTCATAGTTTAAGTATGCATCTTTTGATGTTTAGATCAAAATTTGGGCTCAATTTGTTCAGTAATAATGAATTTTTATTTTGAATAAAACTGGCGCACGTGTATCTGACATTTTGACCTGGACTGAAAGACACAAATCTGTAAAATTAGCCCAGACTGGAAAGGGCTAAATTCATTTGTCATAGTTGACTAAAATTTATATGTCCAGATACTTATTGTATGACCCTAGTATTTTTACTATGAATATTTTATGTCATTACCGGATGACCATTTCCTCAGAAGCGATTACGCCACTGCGGGTCCCAACTTCGTTTCCATTGTCTTCTGTCTTGGGCCACGGTGGACTAGTGTGTAATAAGTTTCCTATCTGTAGCATCGTAGATATTGTTTATGAGTTCGAGGGAGTCATACCAGCGCGTAGGTAGACTTCCCCGTGGTTATCTTCTGTCCTATGGGTACCAGATTGCTGTCGCTGTGCTCCAACGGTCATCAGTTCTCCGAAGCAGGTGACCAGCCCAGCGATGCTTTGTCTTGTCTGCGTGTGTAACTTCGCCAATGACATCTGTCGTACGTCAGTGTTGTGAAGCCCTTTCAAATGTTGGTTGTGGGGCGTGAAGCCGATCATGCGCCTCTCGAGGGAGGCTTGGGTCACTCTGAGTTTGAACTCCATTTCTTTTGTAAAAGCCCATGTTTTTGCAGCATAACACATTGCAGGTAGAACTGTGGAATCGAATAGGGAGGGAAGTGCGCAGACATGGTCGTGGGTATGGTCTAGGGCTGTCTTTATGGACGAGAAAGCCGCCAAGCCCATGCAATGATGTCTTGTTATAGAACATTTAATTATGTGTCTTAAGATCTTTAGATAGTAATTTTAGGTGATTTTATTTAATATTTTATTTTATTTTGAAAAAGCTATTTGACTTACTGAGTTGTGGCCCTTGCCATGGACGGTAAGTCACAAATTTGTAAAATAAATTTGGACTGGAAAGGGTTAACTTATGCATTAAAAGCAACCTGAGTCAAATTTGTTTGGGGGATGATGTGGGCTAGTGGTTAAGTGACATGACTCACAAACTGAAGGTGCTGGGTTCGATCCCCTGGGGAAGCAAATCCTTAAAAAATGCAGGAGGAAGCAGACCCTTACATAAAATGTATGCTGAAGTCGAATGCACTGGACCAACAGGTGCAAAATAAAAACATAGTGCAATGCACACTGCCTAGGGAAATGGAAAAATAATGCAAACAGAAGAGAAAAAAACAAAAAAAGATGACGTCGCGGTCTGCCTCTTGCTCGTGGACCGCAGACCTGCAAATGATATGCTCTTGATGCAAGATGGCCATAATGCATTCTGACTAAATGACCAAACTACTTGATTTGTTGAGAGTCAAGGTAGGCACTAACTGGGTTTATCCCCACTGTCTGCCTCAGCGTGGTGTTGCAAATTCGGTTCATGTAGAACATCTTCACAACTTGAGTAGTATTATGTGTGAGGTGAGAAGTTAGTGGATGAGTGGTTTGGACACAGGCCTTCTAACCAAGGAGATACGATTTCAAAACCATTGGTGAGGCATGTTTTTTTTCTATCGAGGATAAAATAAAAACCTGCGTGGTGACTGCAGAGGCAAGCGGCCTATATTCTTAAGCTCTATAAATTCTCCTAGTGGACCTCAGCAATGGGTATAATAGTGTAATGATAGTTTTAACAAAGACAATGTTATGTGCCAGGTTGCATTATATTTAAGCCAATATAGTATAACATACAGGTCAAAAGGAAAGGAACAGAACAATAAGTTACATTATAATCCAGCACCTTCTTTCTGTCCATACCTTCTGCATATTACTGTGCCAGCCCATTGCTTCCCGAAAGGAGGAATCCAGTATATTGTCTGAGCCAAGCTGGTCGTGTAGCTGTTTCTGTCTCGCCCTCTGATTGTCAAGTAAGTCCAGCAGTCTCTGTTTGGCTTCCTCTTGCTGCCTGTTTAGCTCCGCTATCTGAGCTTGCATCAGACTTTGCATGTCTGGGTTGTTCAGAGCCTCCTCAAGAGCCATCTGAAAGAAGAGACCAAGTGTAACTTTAAACAAGTTGTATTATTGTTTCTCATAACATCAGATGGAAGATGCAATTACAAAATAAAATGCAGAATAGCCCAAGCAAAACCGGTCTTCCAAACCATGAAAGGAATATTGTGCAACAAAACCTTGTTGCTGGAACCAAGAAAGTTCTTTCGAATGTGCACAATGACTAGGTTTACTCTTTTGTTGGCCATGGCATTAAGTGACTGGTTGCAGTAGCTTTCCTCACATCCCGAGCGTGCTGATGAAGGTGAATCCCCGGTCCTCCAGGCGGTTGTGCTATGCTTGGCTTCATTTGCATGTTGCTCACTACTACGGAGATCACGTCGATCCCTCACCTTGTTAACCAGGCTGCCATGAAAACAGCCCGTTTCCAGGAAGGGCTAAGAGGAAGCCAAGGTGAGGGTCTTGGCAAGAATATTTTGCCTGACCAGACGTTAGACTTCCTCCCCCTTCCAGACCATGAATGGAATGTTGTGCAACAAAAGCTTGTCGTTGAAACTGAGAAAGAGAGCCTTTGGATGCTACGTGGAACCAGTACTGACATATGGTAGTTTCCTTTTTCCTATCGCCTTATTTCTCTATTCCCCAAGGCATATGCATTGCACTATGTTTTTATTTTGCACATGTTGGCTTAGTGCATCCGACTTCAGCATGCATTTTATGTAAGGGTCTGCTTCTTCCTGCAATTTTTAAGGGTTTGCTTCCTCGGAGAAACGGCTGGTGCTGTGATGGACAGAAAACCCAGCACCCGGATTGTGAGCCGTGTCAGTTAACCACTAGCCCAAACATCCCCACATATGGCAGTGAATCATTGGCAATTAGCAAACAAGCGCTTAAATCTTTGGAAGCAGTGGAGATGTAGTTTTACAGAAGAATGCTGCAGATCCCATGGACTGCAAATAAAACTAATGATACAGTACTCGAGGAGGCACAAACACAAAGACAACTTATTGCAAGGATCAGAACAAGACGGTCATCCTTTTTTGGGCATGTTACGAGAAGAGGTGGCTTGGAGCATGGCGTGACAACGGGAAAGATAGCAGGGAAAGAGAAATAGAGGAAGGTCGAGAGAGATGATGATGGCCAGCCTGAGAGTATGGCATGAGCAATCAACAATCAACAACAGAGTTGGTACATGATAGAATTGGATGTAGGTAAATGATCGCCAGTGCCAACCGGCAGGCCACCTGATGATAATGATATTGTTTCTGGAGCCTTCTTTCATACTGAGAAGACTACTACACATCAGCAGGCTTGTAACATGTGTGAAAATCCATCAGTTGGAGAGTCATCTATCCTAGACTGCACTGTTAGTCATCTCTTACAAAATGCTATCGGTGGTTCCATTGTCATCACGTCAAGCATAGAGCCCTAATGGAAACCACTCCAGCGCCTGATTATAAAGAGGTCATATTTTTCATATTAACATAGAAAAATAAAATGGAAATTAGCTTACAATCGACTTATTTCCACCAACAAGCCCCTATATGTGCTCTGACCCTTTCTTTTTCTTCTTCATCAAAGTTTGTCCTGAAATGGATGTTGTGATGTCATCATTTACAGCAAAGCTGCAACTTTTCCTCCAATTTCAGCCGACTTTTATTTTTGGGGGTACTGGGTTTGCCTTCCCACTGTGATCCCTATTCTCTTAGCCAGACTACACTAGTGCAGCCTGTTTCCAGGGCCGCTGCTTGGAGGCGGAATAAGGTCTTGGTCAGTTGTAGTTCACTGAACCTGATGCAAGAACCCAGCCACAAGTCGCTGGCTGCTGTCAGCTCATTAACTGTGTTGCATGTTTGGTCCTAAGGTGTATTTGGATCTTCCTCTATTTCTTACCCAGGGGATTCCAGAATGAGACATGCTTGTTTCCTTAACAACGTAAACATCTTGTCCTCCTACCTGTCCCACTGTTGTTTATCTGATTCGTTACAACCACTCCACATTAGTGATCTTATTCTACTATCTTAATTCTTCTATTCTGAGCAGGCACTTGAAAGTCTGAATCATGTTGGTTGTTGTTTTCCATGTTGCAGATCTATACCATTGGACTGACATTATAATGGAGCCACGCCTTAGGTTTCTGCATGTGAATAGGGGTAAGAACAAGGCCACTGCCATATTGAGAGCATGTGGTAAGAGTCGACTTACAGTAGAGTATAACCCATCTAAGGTAGAAGACTCTCCAACTAGATTGGAGTGTTGTGTTCAGACAAGGAGTCCTTATCACAGAAAGGATATAAACATGCTGTAAAGGATACAAAGAAGAGCGGCAAAACTGATAATGGGATTCTGTAATTGTAGTTATAAGGAAAGAACGCACAGTGTCTAGAAAAGAGAAGATTTGGAGGTGATTAAATACAGGTTTATTAGATAATCAAGGGAAAGGATGACTACTGAGTATAACAAGTTTTTTAAAGTACAAGAGGGCACAGCTACAAATACTGAGTATAACAAGTTTTTTAAAGTTCAAGAGGGCACAGCTACAAATACTGAGTATAACAAGTTTTTTAAAGTACAAGAGGGCACAGCTACAAATACTGAGTATAACAAGTTTTTTAAAGTACAAGAGGGCACAGCTACAAATACTGAGTATAACAAGTTTTTTAAAGTACAAGAGGGCACAGCTACAAATACTGAGTATAACAAGTTTTTTAAAGTACAAGAGGGCACAGCTACAAATACTGAGTATAACAAGTTTTTTAAAGTACAAGAGGGCACAGCTACAAATACTGAGTATAACAAGTTTTTTAAAGTACAAGAGGGCACAGCTACAAATACTGAGTATAACAAGTTTTTTAAAGTACAAGAGGGCACAGCTACAAATACTGAGTATAACAAGTTTTTTAAAGTACAAGAGCTACAAATTAATTAAAGAAAAGTCCTGATTAGATATTAGGAAATATTTTTTTTAGTCAGAGAGTGGTGAATGCTTGGAATGCATTACCACATGAAATAGTGGGGATATGGTCAGTTAATGTATTCAAGAATAGATTGGATGCGCATAGCTATTTTTAGAGTAAAAGAAACTGGTTGCACACAGACTCTGTAGAGTCTTCTAAACCAGTGTAAAGAAGCAAAGTTAAGTAAGTAGTGGGCTTGCACAACCCACCTTTCACACAGATCAAAAGTATGATGTGTTGAGTTGCCTTCAGAGTTTGAAAAAAAAACTAGAAATAATATTCAATAAAAGTGGCACAAATAAAAAAAAAGAAATAATGACTTATTTTCCCCCAAGGATCAGATGATAAAGATATTGGAGTTGAAGATTGTTATTTTTATGCTGGACTGAAATTCAGTTGCTTTCTATAAGTACGAGTATACAGTATGGGTAAGTGGAGGAAGGCACACCATATGGATCAGACATGTTAGTCAGAGTCAGGCAAAATATACTGATCAGACATGTTAGTCAAGTTCAGGACCAAACAAATATTTGTACTCGACCGCTAGGCCTAGTCGCTCCGATAGAAATCCATGGAAACCACAACAATGTATCGATACTGTGTTTATAATATCGGCACAACTGTTAATTTCCAATTCAAACGTAGTTATCACATCTAAACAAACAAAATAAATAGATCTACCTGATAAAGATCTTACCCAACAACCTACTTTGTCTTTCTAAAAAAATATCGGCCGGCTCCAAACCATGTAATAAGAAGATAAATCGTTTAAAATCCATTTGTAATCTAACATACAATACTTTAACCAGCAACAAAAAAAACTGTAAATGGACATGATGTATTTGTTTTTTTTGTTTTTTTTTACGTTCGCCTTATTTCTCTATTCCTCGAGGCGGTGTGCGTTGCACTGTGGTTTTTATTTTGCGCCTGTCGGCCCAATGCATCCGACTTCAGCATGCATTTTATGTAAGTGTCTGCTTCCTCCTGCATTTTCTAAGGGTTTGCTTCCCCGGGGTAACAGCCGGTGCTGTGATGGGGATCGAACCCAGCACCTTTGGGTTGTGAGCCGTGTCACTTAACCACTAGGCCACGCCGTCCCCTACATGATGTATTCAGCATTAAAAAGATGGTTATTGAAAAGGTCTCAGTCCACACAAAAAATATTTTTTTGCAATTTCCAATTTGTAGGTTGAGTGTGTCAAAATTGGTTTGCCATATAGCGCACTAAATGTTAACGCCCTTTTGAGGGCGCACAAATGAGTAAACCTACTCATTGTGGACATTCAAAACATCCAGAAACAAGAATTTGGTTAAGAAGGGTGCAATAAACCAGCATATCGAGCCAGTTGTAACATAAAAAATGTGTACCTCTTGCAACTGCTGCTCTTCTTTATCTCTCAAATGAACAAGGTCAGTAAAATGCAACGGAGGGCCAGAAGTTCCTTCTTTCTCCTTCACACCTTGCAGATTAGTAATGGTATAGCCCTGGGCTTGGTTGAGAGACAATCCAGAGGTCAAAGGGATGCTCACATTACTCTGTACTAGGGGTATAGGTCTAGGCACACTGACCGTGTTCATGACAGGAGGGGTTTGAGTGAGTCGAGGAGGGTCAGCTCTTCCCTCATTGGTCAGCTGGGGGATGTCAACAAGCGATGCCTGGCGTTCTGGAACAATGCGAACGAGAACATTTAATACATGTAATGTGAAAGGAATTGAGATATCACGTAAGGTAAGGGTAGTCCCAGAGAAGACACTGCCATCGGGCATGAAGTGTTAGAGCCTATGTTTGTACAAGTCCCAGCTTTGTGAGATGGGGTAGCCAGGCACCCATTTACAGCTGGGTTGACTGACACTGCTGGGGGAGGGAGACGAACCCCATACCTTTGCCATGAAAAGTGAGTGCTCTACCATTGCGCTAATCAACTGCTCAAGATATCAAGTACAATGTCATAAATACTTCATCTTTCCACTGGTCATAGTATGAGTGGATAGTGGACATGTATGCCTCAAACCTCTGAGAACTTGTATGGATATACTTTCCTGGCCATACCGGGGTTTGTTGGAATGAAAGAGCTGACATCCTGGCCGCAGGAGCACCCTCAGTGGAGACATTGTCAATGGATAAAGTTTACAATTTGCTGTTGATTAACGACTGCCTTTTGGGTGAAGACACTGCAGTCGATGAACCAGCAATGCACAGATTTTCTTATTCCTCTTCGTACGCTTAAGATGTCAACTTGAATTTGTTCAAAGAAAGCAGCGGTCATCCTGAGCCTGTCTTCACTACCATAGAGCTTGTCTAGTAACACTGGTGATGGCCACATGTGCTTTCTCTGTTCCTCGTATGTCTGGCAATTTTGCAGCAGATGTTCAGGGGTCATTTTCCCGGTACCACAGGTGCATTCGTCAGTGCCACCTATTTTCAGTTTATTGAATAGATGGTACTTCAGTCTATTGCGCCCTGTACGGAATTTGAAAACCACCAACTGCTCTCTTCTGGTAATAAGCATCATTTCCTGTGTAGCCAGAATGCTCTGTTTCCCATTTGTCCCTGTATCTGGCTCAAATGAATCTTTTCAACTCTTCATAATTCAAAATTGGATCTGGTTGTGGTAACTTTCCAGCCTATTTCACCAGTCTGTCTGCTTCCTCATTGCCTTGGATTTTACAGTGGGATTGGACCCACTGTACTATGACTTTTCTGGGTTTGAACTGCTGGCATAGTTGGCAGAGTACTGACTTTAGGTCATTGAGGTCTGTATTTCTCTGGCTCTTTAGCACTGTAACCACAGACAGGGCATCTTTAAAAAAAAAATACCTAGCTTTCACTGCTTTTACCCGTCAGTATAGCTTCTACTGCAACTCTGTCTCCTCCCTGAAATTACTTGAGAATTTTCTCATTGCCACAGAGTTTTATCTTATTCCATTTGTTAGGCTCAGAAATACCTCTCCCCTCCAGTTTCTGTTGCGTTTGTTGCCGAACCATCAGTGTATACATGGGTCCAGTCAATGCTTGGGTAGTTCTCTATGTATCTCTGCATTATGACTCTTCTTACCTTTTGAGTTTGCCTTCCCACTGTGATCCCTATTTTTGTTTAGTTAGACTACACTAATGCAGCCTGTTTCCAGGACCACCGCTTGGAGGCGGAATAGGGTCTTGATTAGCTTTGGTTCGCTGGCTCTAGTACAAGCAGCCATTCATGAGTCGCTGACTGCTGTCATTGTGCTCTCTCTTCAGCCCCAGAATCATCATATCTGACATGAGTAACAGAGAGTTGATAACAACATAATGATATACCGGGCATCTAAATCAGTACTTACGAGAAAGCTGTACTCCTGCATCAACACGGTTGCTGGCACTGACCCTGGTCTTCCTAACTGGTGGTGACAACATGATGGCTGCTGTAGCCATCTCTGAGGGTCTAAAGCGCGCTGGTAGTGGCTGGTATGTGCCGGACTCTATTTCTGACTGTGTGCTGACATCTGATAGCGGATTAGCTGCACACATATAGTAAAACTATTATTTACACAGAACAACCTACACATTTATGTCATGCTTCTGTTGTGACTCAATCAGTTGTTATCATTTCATATCTTTTATTAATATGGTACAATGTTCTCTGATTATTGAATACAGGGTGTTCCATTTGCTGTCGATCCCTGGTTTTCCCGTATAACATTTAAACCAATGAACGTAAGTCAATCAAATTCGACATGGGCATACTGTGATCCAGTTGGATGATGACGAGCTCTGTACTGGCTATTTTTAGCAGGTGGAGCCACATGTCACACCTCAAATGTCACCATGCCTGAAAAGCTTCATTCTTTGAAGAATGTGTCATTTGTAAAGGACTTTGGCCACTGTCTGACTGTACCCCACCAGATTTCTTCCTATGGGGCATGCTGAAATGGAAAGTGTGTGGGAATCTCATATAACTGCAAGAAAACATTAGGAGGGAAATTGAGTCTGTGCCTCCCGACGTGTTAATGATTATCTTTTTGTAACATGGAGAAGTGTGCGCAAGCATGCTGTGTTGCTAATTGTGACCACTTTCAAGATTTGCTATGAGTTCATTATGCCTCTCACACACCAAGGTATGTCCATGTCTAATTCTGCTGGCTTACATTCACTTGTTTAAAAGTTATAAGAGAAAGCCAGGGGTCTGTAGCTAGTGGGACACCATGTAGTTGTCCTTGCATTACATAGTCTTTTAATTTTGTCCAAAGTTTATTCCTATCAACTCTATTTAAAAGCTTTCTCCTGATCTTTAAATATTATGTTCAAATGCTTGTTATATCATACTATTCATTCTCGTTTGTCACACCTCGTTTATCCAGTATTTGACAAATTGAATCATGTCATTCTCGCTTACGTTGTGATAGATTAAAGGTTCAAATCCGGGACGAGCCCTAATAATTAAAAATCTGATTACAGGATCAAGAAATAAACAGTTGATATCGGGGAAACAGCTGCAGCTTGTTTATTTTCTGGCTGTAAGCACCACCTATTTTTATATTGTTATAGAGCAAGTTCATTTTCATTAGTCATTAAAGCAAAGCTATTTTTGAATGGAATGAAATGAATGTGTTTCTGTCTGTCTGCATGGTCATAAAAGACCAACACTAAGTACTTACTTTGCGATACTTTATTTTCAACTGGCGAGATGGTCTAGGTGTGTGATCCTCACCTAGGGTGCTATAGCTTCTTAGTTCTTAGTCGACCAGTAACTTCTACAGGAGCAGATGTCCCTGTGCAGGTCCCAGCTCTGGTATGAGCTGGATGTAGCCGGGAGAAGGGTTTCCTGCTTAGCGGGCTAGACTCAAGCAGCTTAATACTCTGCTGCATTGGGACATTGCGCATGCAGAGGGTGATTAACCGATGTGCGAGTCCATCTTAATAGACTCCACAGTCTGTTAGGAGCCATCTTTGCTGCTCTAAACAAACTACCTAACCATGGCCAGTGTTTTGCCATATCACACAGTTAGTCGCCTCTTATGACATGCTCTCTGTGAGGCAGTGGTGTTGTTCTTTTCCCTTTCATACACAAAGACCCTGGCAGACCACTCAGGTGCTATAGGTCTGTGGTTGAAATCCTAGATGAGAACTATGATTTCTTATTCTTCTAATGTTCTGTTTAAAATTTGATTGGTCTTATTCCTCAAGTACTGTTGCATGCATTTTCCCTGTATGACTTAGTAGTGATTTGTCTATAAACGTATTAATTTCTTTTACTGCCATTTTTATTTCAGATTGGTATTATTGTATGGAGCCGCAGTTGTTAGTGCACTCACATTTGTTAGTGTACTGACTGCCCCAGCTGAGCAATCTAGGTTCAATCCCCAAGTGATAAGAGATTTTTTAAATCTCAAACAGTTCAGAGGTCGACACAGCCTCAAAAATTGGGTACTAGAGAGCAAGTCTGGGAAGTAAGGTGGAGAGCTAGATGCAAACTACATCGTCCCTAGTGTGTTTTTGGTCAAGTAAATATGGCTCTTACACCATATTCCCAATATGCTGTATGGTGCGTAAAAGGAATCTTTACTTTTTTGTTAATTGTCCGACACTCTTCTTTCTTTCCATGCTCTTGTAAAGATTCTCTCTAGTCACTTCACACCTGTCTTTCCATAAACGAGCAAGAGAGAGAACAAGAAAAAAATAGACAGTGTAAGTGAGACACTGAAGAAACACAGAATGACACCATCAGCAGCACATCTGGCCCACGAAAGACAACTACTCCTCCCCATGACGTTTACCAACACAAGTGGACTGAAAATGATGATGACTATGACCACACCATATTAATAAAGAACTTGTTGGTGTTATTGTTTTTATTGTGCGTTAGTTTCTGAGATTCAAGAAGATGAAGGTGATAGTGGTGAAAAATAGCACAAACATATAAACTCACCCGCTAGTGGCGCCCCTTGGTTTTTTTTTTTTTTAAATCCACAGAAAACGTACTATTACTACTATCGATGTTTACCGAATTGCTATATCTGTCACTTCAAATATAAACGTAATTATTGTATCTACATAAACAAACTAAATAGATCTACCTCAGAAAAATCTGTTGCAGAAACTTTCTCAATAATGGGTGGATCTTCAAATTCAAGCGAAACGCAGAAGAAATGCTTTCCAAAAATCTCAAACAAATTTGAAAATCGCCACTGTTTTTATCTAATCGTAAAGGATGGAAGTCAGAGCTCTCTACAATCAAATGGGCAGTATGTTCAGCCGTTTCTATGGTATTTAACCCAGTAGTTTATATACGATAAAGCGATGACCCTGGAATTGGCACTGTACCACAACACAGGAAACAGACGTAAATCTGTTCTGCCGCCTTTTCACAGCATCGGTACGGTAAAGGCTAAATAAAGCATAGACGTCAACTACAATGGTTGTCCTATGCTCCTAATGGAGCTGAGTAGAATAGAAATGATAAAGGAAATATCCCTCCTCCTTCTTCTTCTGCGTTCGTTCTCAATCTCCTGCTACCAAGCCCTGAACAGGGCTTCGCAAGTAGGAAGTAGTCTGGAGAACAGAATGCGCTATGTCGCTAGTTTACAGCTTGACTGCGATATTTGCACCTTTCGGTCAAACACATTCGTCTTCGGCGGCCTCCTTCCTATAATTGACTGTTTTACAATTAGACCCATATTTTGAAATATACAACCTGAGGAAATCAACATATACTCAGACTCAAAGTCTGCACTTCAAGCCTTGGAAAAGAGAACGTCTCCAGATGTTAAGAACATCTACAAATTAATTGATCAACTGTCCATCTATTATGGAGCGGAAGTGGTGCTCCATAGGATACCTGATCATGTCGGAGTCCCAGGAAATAAGAACGCTGATGAGCTGGCCAGAAATGAGACAACACTACCACAGACACTACCAAGTATCACACTACAGATCTGCAGACAGATCCTGAGAAACAACTATAACAGGAATAGCTAAATTAGTGTACTACATCCCAGACAGGTCAAACATATTTCTGACAACAAAGTAAAACCAGATCTACAAGACCCAGCCAAGAATTTAAATCGAAGAGACCTGAGATTGATCTTTAATCTTAGAACAGACCATGCCCCTCTCAGCAAACATCTGAAAAGAATACTCACTATGTGAACCAAATTGCAAATTCTGTCACGACCATGAAGAGTCAGTTGAGCACATCCTGACTCTGTGCTCAGGGCTAGTCGATCTTCAAAACCTGCTGCTCCCACGACACCACACCATACACAACACTTTCTACACATGACCTCAGCAACTGAGTAGAACCCATGCTTTTGGCAGGGAGGCATTGTGTTATGAAAAGCTGCCAGCCCACAGCTAAAGAGATTTTATCATCCTCATGGGGACGGCATGGGCTAGTGATTGAGTGACACGGCTCACAACCAGAAGGTGTTGGGTTCGATCCCCATCACAGCACCGGCCGTTATCCAGGGGAAGCAAACCCTTACAAAATGCAGGAGGAAGCAGACCCTTACATAAATGCATGCTGAAGTCGGATGCACTGGGCCGACAGGCGCAAAATAAAAACCACTGTAATGCACACCTCCTTGGGGATTAGAGAAATAAGGCGAACGCAAACAAAACAAAAAAAATAATAATCCTCACAATGATGGACCTGTATCAGTAGCACATTACATTTATTCTTTAAAAGCAAGTATCACCATCCATGTGGAGGAATACTAACGTCTGATCAGGCAAAATATACTGATCAGACATGTTAGTCAGGATCAGGCAAAATATACTGATCAGACATGTTAGTCAGGGTCAGGCAAAATATACTGATCAGACATGTTAGTCACGATCAGGTAAAATATACTGATCAGACATGTTAGTCAGGATCAGGAAAAATATACTGATCAGACATGTTAGTATACTGATCAGACATGTTAGTATACTGATCAGACATGTTAGTATACTGATCAAACATGTTAGTTTACTGATCAGACATGTTAGTCAGGATCAGGCAAAATATACTGGCCAAGACTCTCAACTAGGCTTCCTAGTAGCCCTCTCTGGAAATGGCTGTTTTCATGTCAGCATGTCTAACAAAGTGAAGGATCGATGTGATCCCTGTAGATGAAGCCAAGCATAGCACAACCGCCTTCATCAGTATGCTTGGGATGTGAGGAAAGCTACTGAAACTTATCACTTAACATCCTTTCCAGAGTGCACAAAATAGTAAACCTACTCATTGAGGGCATTCAAAACAAGAAGAAGAAAGAATTACCATGTTGATTATAGAGCGGTGAGGAGGTCTTTGATGTTTCCAACTGTTTGCTGATGTTGCTTGTGTCAGCAGACTTGTGGTTGTTCTGCTGCTGGTGGGGAAACATCTGCTGTTGTTGATTTTCTATATTGGTTCCTGATGCTGCCCTTGGCTCTTTCCCAGTGACCAAAAGTGTCAGTTCTCTTAGGTGGTTCTGAATAAGTGAGTAGGTAATTAGTAATAACAAAAGCAAACTCTGTGTGTGTGTGTGTTTATCTATATCATCATCATCATGTCCTTTATAGAACGTCGCTCCCATCACAGTCTGTCTAAAAGAAACTTTCCCTTGCCAAAACTCCAGCCTCCGCCATAGTCATAACCAGGCATTCCTGGATATCTTGGTGCCATCATTTTCTTTGTCTACCCCTGTCTCTTTTGCCTGGCACCATACCTTCCAACACTATTCTCTCAAGACTGTTGTGTCTCTTGATGTGACTAAAGTATTTACATTTTCTGGCCAAAATGGAATTGATAAACCAGTTCTCCTCTAGGATCAATTTTTGCAGAATGTCTACATTTGTCTTTTTCTCCGTCCAGGATATTCTGAGGATCTTTCTGTAACAAGTTTTTGTAATCGTCCATGATTCGCAGCCATAAGTTGCCACAGGAAAAATACAGGTTCTCAAGACTTTTACTTTTTTTGTTTTGTTTATATATATATATATTAGGGCAGACCCTTGACCTTTACATGTGCATGTAATAATGGGCGACTTAGAAAGGGTGTGTATGTCTAATTAAGTGTTAAACCACTAACAGAATAGCTTCCTGAAAGGTGGTTTAATTATAATAGAGGCTCAATGCTGAGTGGTTAGCCGGAGTCTTTGTGTGTGACAAAAACAAGAATAGCACCACTGCCCCTCAGGGAGCACGTCGTAAGAAGCGACTAACTGTGTGACATAGCATAATACAGGCCATGGTTAGGTGGTTTGTTAAGAACAACACAGATGGCACCTAACAGACTGCAGGTCTTCTTTCCTCTAGTTGTTCCTGAAAGTTTCAAGCATCCCCCTAAGGTTATGGCTGCAACTAAATCATTAAGCCAACCCAAAATTATCCACTAAGATGAAGTAGTTGACAATGTAAATAATTGTTAATATCTTGGCTCCATAACTGACAATGATAGAGATTTTAAAAAGTTCAGGAGATTTGCCATAGCACTGCAAAAGGTTGTTTAATGCCCACAATGAGAAAGTTTACTCTTTTGTGTGCCCTGAAATGGACGTAAAGGACATATAGTTGCTTTCCTCACATCCCGAACATGCTGATAAAGGTGGGCCGCGGTCCTCCCGGCGGTTGTGCTTTGCTTGGCTTCATCTGCGTGGCGCTCACTACTACGGGGATCACATGGATCCACATCTCGTCAGCCAGGCTGCCTTGAAAACAGCATGTTTCCAGGGAACGCTACATGAAAGAGAGATTGTGGTCTTGGTCAGTGTATTGACCCTTACACAACGTCCTGGTCAGTATGTTCTGCCTGACTGGACTAGCGTCTCATTTCCCTACTGCAAAAGGTAAACAAAATGAAGAATTTATGAAATGGCGTCAACAGGTTAACAAAAGTATTACTTCTTAGAACATGTACTTTGTGGCAACAAACAGGTGTGAATAATGGACACTATCGCAATCTGTACGGATGAGGATTGGAAGTCTTCGAGACGAAGTGGTGTATAAAGATACTTAAAATAATATGGACAAAGAAACAAAAAATATAGGCATCCTGCAAGAGGTGAACAAAGTGGCAGATCGGCTTGTCAATTAGATCATTCTTAGGAAGCTGAAATATTTTCGGCACATTAAGCGCCATGATAGTTTGGTAAGAACAGAATTGGAGAGTGTAGTTTCTGGTAGGTGTGGTAGAGACCAGCCAAGATGAAGATGGACACAGATCAAAGATTTCCTTAAAATGACTTTTGAGGAGACAAAGTTGGCACAAGATCAAGAATCTTTCAGGCAAGCTGTGATAAATGTGATGAACTGCAAAGGACATGCTTATCCCTTAAGATCCTATAAGCATTTTTCATTATGGTCCATAGAATCCTGAATGAAAACAACAAAACCAATGAGAAATGGGTGTTTGTCTTATTTTACCTCTAACTCCTTTATTTATTAAGATATTGGAATAAATTATGAGTATGTTACGTATGAATGGAGGAGTGTCTAAAATGGCATGTTAGTGTGCAAAAAGTAGAAATTGCTGTACGTGTGCACCCGCTACAATAAAAGCTCCACCCATCAGGAGCAGTGCACACAGAACGTGCATCCCCTGCATCGTTCACACTAGAGTCACTAGGCCAACGATCATCGTAAACTGACCCGCCCATCAACGATACCATTGTTGTGGTGTAGATCTAGCTCATCGTTATCACTCTCTATCTCAATATCTGATTGATTATCATCATAATCAAAGTCTAGATTGTCAAATTTATTGAACAGATTCTGTATTGACGGCCTGCCTGCTCACTATCAGATACATCGATCATTTTTAAAATTAAAATGCACTGGTTTTAGCTTCCAAGATGTTTCCGATACTTACTTTATCGATACTTTCTTCTTGCATACGAATTCAAACCAGAAGGCAACGATAGGCATAGTAACCGAAAAACAAACGCAATGAGAACAAGCGGTTTTCAGTGGTATAGAATTTGAGAGCATCAGCGGTTATAGGATATTAAGTGTTAACTTAACTTATCTTTATACTGGTTTAAAAGACTCTGCAGAGTCTGTATACAACCAGTTTCATTTACATTTCCTTACTTTAAAACCTATGCGCATACAATCTATTCTTAAATACATTAATTGTCCTTGTCTCCACTACTTTCTGTGGCAATGCATTCCAAGCATTCACCACTCTCTGACTAAAAAAATATTTCCTAATATCTAATCTGGACTTTTCCTTTAGTTAATTTGTAGCTATGCCCTCTTGTTCTTGTAGGTGGTTGTATTTTGAAAAACTTGTTATAGTCTAATTTATCCGTTCCTTTGATTATCTTATAATCCTGTATTCAGTCACCTCGAATTCTTTTCTTTTCTGTAGGCCGGTTTTTCAGTCTTTCTTCATAACTGCAATCCCACTATCAGCTTTGTCGCTCTTCTTTGTATCCTTTCCAGCACGTTTATATCTCCTCTACGATAAGGATTTCACACATGTACACATTACTCCAATCTAGGTCCAACAAATGTTTATACAATTTGACTATCACTTCCTTGCTCCTATATTTAATATTTTCTTTTTACCATACCTAACATTGCATTTGCCTTTCTCACTGCTACCTGGACTTGCTCAATCACTTTACCTGTATGATCTATTATAACCCCTAGGTTCCTTTCCTTTTCTATCATTCTAATATTGTTCTCGCCCATTCTGTAATTATGTTCCACATTGTATCTACCCATGTCGATGACTGTACATGTATCTACATTAAACTCCCTGCTTCATGATGATGACCAAGGATTAGGCATAACTTGCCTGTTTGAATACCAATATTCCCATAAAGTAAAAACTGTAATGAAAGCAAGGAGACAACTCACATTTACAGATGCTAGCTCAGCTTCTGTTGTTTCTCTGTAACGTTTGTATTGTGAGTGTAACTGTGCATATTCTTCCTGTGTTACTATGAGGTCCTGAAACAGAGAGAGTAGTGTGTGCATTCTGACATCACTGTTGGCATTCTATTTATAGATGTCTTTTGTATTCACACATTTGTTTTAATACAGGATTGAGTGATACATACCTAATGGCATCACTATGGGTACTTTCAAAATCAGAATACAGTGAAACCCTGTCATGTCTGCCTCTCCACTCATACAACTCGGCATTTGTAAAACTTTATCTAATAAAATTTGACTCGGCATTCGTGTACGTGTTCGAAATTCAGATCATTCCATGTGCACTCGGTCTGTCCTGACGAAAGAGCTTTAATAGAATTTTGAAACAGTTGAAGTTCATTGAGAGAGTTTGCAAGGGGATGCGAGACAAGTCTTCAGCTATTTTCTGTACTTCTCAGTAATAGCCAAACTGCGGTATCCTCTAAGCCTAAAAAATGGCATCCGAACATTGCTGCAGTCATCGGGAGCATTAATGTAGCAGATCCCACTGTTTGCCCTAGATTTTTTCTAACTTAAACGTTACCACACTCATCCACATCATTCCTGACCACACAATGCAAATAATATTGCACACAGCAGATGGCATATTTATTATATAATACTCATACCAGAAAAATGAGTAGTGAAATTACAAACACAATACAATGCATATCATCTTAACTAAATATTCTTATATTATATATATGTTAATATAAATATTAACTAAAGCGGAAATTTTAAGCACTAACTATTGATGGAATTACCAACTATCCAAAGCCCAGTTCTATTGCAGTACACACATCTCTTTAACTGTCCTCAACCCACCTTATTAAAAACTCTTCCTTACTCAAATTCCCTCAAGCGGGCGATCTGGACATACCTCGTTCACAATGTATCCTGCTTACAATACACATTCAGATTATCTTTTAATGTCTATCAATCGCTCCTCTATCAAATTGGTGAGCTAAACGGACTCCTATCTAGTCTCTCTATCGCTCTCCTCCCCTCTCCATCCAGTGTCCTGAGCTAAACTTTGACTCTGTGTTATATACTCTCATGCAGTATCATAGCTGACCAATGGATCTCAGGGGGATGGCTATATTCA
The DNA here is from genome assembly GCA_036924085.1 of Ariolimax columbianus. NCBI lineage: Eukaryota > Metazoa > Mollusca > Gastropoda > Stylommatophora > Arionidae > Ariolimax > Ariolimax columbianus. The sequence goes on along the minus strand of JAVGWX010000008.1, from coordinate 40,172,924 downwards.
GTCGTTATTGGAACGAATTACTCTGAACCCCTGTCATTCATTTATTGCAGCAAGCTCCGCTGCCGTCGTGTCTGTCACTCACCCCCCCATTAACCAAATCGGAACGCCGGTGGCCAGTTCCTACCTGTCCACATTCTTCGCCCCAACCCCGATTCCCTTTGTTGAGACGGTCAGTGACGTTGGCATAGTGACCAGACAGAGAGTGACCTTGGCATGCATTCATGTACCTTTGTTCTGAGTCGTCAACCACATCACCCCTGCCCTAAACTCTCTTGCTCGGGGTGGAACTGTTACATTAACTTGTTCAACGATAATGTTGTTGACTATTTTAAAAGAATTTTGAAAAATGGTCAAAAGCAGGCAAGTCACTTTAAATAAAGAATAAATACATTGTCATTTATTTCATGTACATTTGTTAGTTTTATAGTTTTTTATGTACGATTTTATGCATTAAATAAGCAATCATCTTGGGATCTGGAATATATTATTTTTTGGTGAAAAAATGCATTTGGCATTCGTCCAAATTTCAACCGATATAGTCCCGACCATTTTCCTCAACGTGCTGTTGTGAATTTTGTCACAAATGGTTTTTTCCTGCTGCACTTCGTACAAAGCATATCATACAGTTCTCGATGTTATGTTCTAATAGGGCCCAAATGTGACAGGGATAACATAAACTTGGGATGATCAGTCTGTTTATCAGCACCTTGTTTCATTAAAGAGAATCCTAGTATGACCCGGACAGTAGATCACTCACAAGCTTGTCAAGATTAGAAGTCTGTGACTGCTACCAGATCCACACAAGCTCCTGAAGGTTTAAGGTCTTCAAAGCTGCTATCAGATCTAAAAAAGCATCTAAAAGTTTGAGTTCTGTATAGCTGCTATCCGATCCACACAAGCCCCTGACAATTTGAGGTCTTCAAAGATGCTATCAGATTCACAAAAAGCACCTGAAGGTTTCACTTACTGTGATAGAAACACATTTTCACTTACTGTGGCAGAAACACATTTTCACTTACTGTGATAGAAACACATTTTCACTTACTGTGATAGAAACACATTTTCACTTACTGTGGCAGAAACACATTTTCACTTACTGTGATAGAAACACATTTTCACTTACTATGATAGAAACACATTTTCACTTACTGTGGCAGAAACACATTTTCACTTACTGTGGCAGAAACACATTTTCACTTACTGTGACAGAAACACATTTTCACTTACTGTGATAGAAACACATTTTCACTTACTGTGGCAGAAACACATTTTCACTTACTGTGGCAGAAACACATTTTCACTTACTGTGGCAGAATAACATTTTCACTTACTGTGACAGAAACACATTTTCACTTACTGTGGCAGAAACACATTTTCACTTACTGTGACAGAAACACATTTTCACTTACTGTGGCAGAAACACATTTTCACTTACTGTGACAGAAACACATTTTCACTTACTGTGACAGAAACACATTTTCACTTACTGTGATAGAAACACATTTTCACTTACTGTGACAGAAACACATTTTTACTTACTGTGGCAGAAACACATTTTCACTTACTGTGGCAAATGCATCAATGATTGTTCGAAGCTCATAGACATCTTGAGTCAGCTGTTCTCTCAAAGTGCCTTCAGTACGGACTCTCAGATCTGTCTGAAGAGAGAATTGTAACATTTACATTTTGGTCTTATTTGTTTTATTATATGGTAAGGGAAGTAGCCCACTTTATTTTCATTTGTGGCGAGGTGGTTTTTTTTAATAGTTTTTTTTCTTTAGGGCTCGGCTTATTTCTCTATTCTCCAAAGTGGTGTGGTGTTGCACTATATTTTTATTTTGCGCCTGTCAGCCCAGTGCATCTGACTTCGGCATGCATTTATGTAAAGTTCTGCTTCCTGCTGCATTTTCTAAGGGTTTGCTTCCCCAAGGTGATGGCAGGTGCTGTGATGGGGAGCGAACCCAGCACCTTCGAATTGTGAGCCGTGTCACTTAACCGCTAGCCCACGCTGTCTTCCAGTCAGACATGTTTGATTTAAAAAATGGTTATCTAATTACGGTCTGTAACAGTTAACACTTCCCTGTCCTAGACAGTCTAACAAATGAGAAATTACAATGTTACATTTAAATTATTTTCAGATCCATAGCAAATATAGGCTTCAATCATTCTCTAAATCAGACATTCTTGTTAATTTTTTAACAATTTTCCTCCTGATCCTCTGATATACCTAGTTCACTTATCTTCTGGAGTTTTCTCTCTTTAAAATTTGAAAATTGTGTGTTTCAAGATAAGATGATATCGCAATCCTAGTCAATAGATTCATATTTCTGTAACAGGTTTTCACTGTTTCAAAAGGGTGAACGACATGTTAATGAAAACAATCTACCCCCACCATGATGGAGGTGAAAGTGTAAAACTATGCTCAAATCACCACAACACTCAAGGTTGTTGTTTCATGTCTACAATGAGTAAGTTTACTCTTTTGTGCACCCTGAAAAGGACATTAACTGGCGGGTTGCAGCAGCTTTCCTCATATCCCGAGCGTGCTGATGAAGGTGGACCGGGGTCCTCCGGGCGGTTGCACTATGCTTGGCTTCATCTGCGTGTCCTCACTACTTCGGGGATAATGTCGATCGCTCACCTCGTTAGCAAAGGCTGCCATTAAAACAGCCCGTTTCCAGGGAGATTTGCGAGACAGCCAAGGTGAGGGTCTTGGCCACTATATTTTGCCTGAACCTGACTAACATCAGTATGTTGTGCCTGATCAGATGTTAGTCTTCCTCCCCCCAGTAAAACAGCAAATAAACACTACTAATGTTGAAAACTCGAATTCATGGCACAGCCTCCCTTACTATGAAACAAGGGTAAAAAAATCTGTGGAGCAGCCAGCTGTATTTGAAAGAGAACTCTAGCAACACTACTCTACATGAGTTCAACATGCATATTTCAATACCAGTATAAGACTTGGCACTTATCCAATGCCCAAAACTGGAAAATAATATGTTAAATGAAAAGAGCAGCAAAGATGACGCCATAACTGGCTGCGGATCTATATTGCTCTTCTGTTTTAGTTCATTATAGATGTCACAGACCATGGATGTGCCGGGAATTCACACTAGTCGACACTTGTGTTCATGAAAACGTGTTGTTGTTTTTCATTTGGAATGGTTCATTCATTCGTTTTGTGTGTTCTCTTCCGTTCGATTATCCTGGAATGGACATTGGCTATTTGAATAGCACTACGCTTAAACATGTGTCACATTTCACTGTCTAGTTCACACGGTTGAACTTCACGAGATTGGTGCCCTTGGCCCTAGCTGAAGACAGTGTCAGCTTTGTTGTATGAAATTTAGACACATCTATAATAAGCTGCCACCTGGAGAGAGATGGGCTCCGACAGGTGTGTAGCGGCCCAAGACACACCGCTGTTGTTTGGCGGGAGCTGGTACTACAAACTGCAAATACTTGATGACCTTCTAGGTTATGGGACTGATGATGATGATAAATGAAATGTCTAAGTAAGGTAATTGGTTTCACAAGAAGTAAAAGCATAAGAAATGAAAACAGAAATATGGTCAGAACTATCCCTTGTGTTGAATACATTTCAAAACAGAAAATATGTTGGTTCAGTCATCTTATGATAATGCAGCCTGATCAACTCCTACTGCCTGCTTATAATACAAGAAGTTACAGCTACAGGGCATAAGCGTGACCTTGTGGTAGATGGATAGATGACAAAAAAGTCATTCTTCAATGAGCAGCAGCGATCTGGTCCCTGCTTTCATGCATATTATGTTCTAATCTGCTGTGACAACTTTGGTTTTGACCATCCACACAAAGAAAAACTAAGTGTCTCTGTCTGTCTATGTCTCTCTCTTGATCAGTATATTGAACCTGGTCCTGATTATTCCTTGCACCCAGACTATCCCTTAAAAAGGCTGACATTTCACAAACTTATCATAAATGCACCTAAAGACTCACTCTATAATGGTCTTTCAAGAAACCAACCTCAATCACTTACCTCTTTCAGGTATCTAGCTAGACGGGACACAGCAGTTACTAAAGCCACTGTATAACCAGAAAAAGTTTCAGTTTTATGAGATTCCTCTGGAGCCCTTCGTCCCGTCTGACGCTCATATGCAGCTATCTCACCTTCCAGCTCCTGTAGCACCTGTCAGCAGTTGAATATATTCAGGTACAACCTTTAAACTATCTATAATATGTACGAGAATGTGTGGAGACTGAGGCAGTGAGTTGTGAACAAAGAATGTGTGTCCGTGACAACGATCACAAGTCAAGTATTTATCTGCACTTGGATAACTTAAATACCGAACAGAAAAGAAAGTGAAGTTATAGGTAGACCAGAATTTAAACATAAGAGAGAGATGACTTAAGGTAATAGACAAGCGAGACACTCCAAAAAAGGTGTCCTGACCGGGCTAGTCTTTCGGCATTCAACAATTGCAAGCTATGGAATATAGGCCAAGTTCGATCCATACAAATTTATAGACTCAATTAGTACCGTAACTCATCGCTCTTGAGGCAAAGCATTTCCATCAACTGGAGGTCTGCTGTTCGAATTCCGGGCTGCTGATTACTTCACTATCTTTTCTGTTGTTCATTATGTGTTACTCAAGTGCAGATAAATACTTGCGTGATCGTTGTCAGGAACACAAATTCCATAGTATGTACATGACTTCATCTGACACATAATCATTCATTAAAATTATTCATCAGCAAAATGTTTACTGTGTTTATTGCCATTATGATGTGCCTTGTACATTTGCTTAACCTAAGGTTTAGTTGTTATTGCTACTGAATGCCCACAAAGAGTAGGATTACTCTTTTGTGTGCCCTAAAAAGGATGTTAAGTGGCAGGTTGTTGTAGCTTTCCTCATATCCCGAGCGTGCTGATGAAGGTGGCCCGGGGTCCTCCAGGCGGCTGGCTTCATCTGCGAGTCGATCACTACTACAGGGATCACGTCAATCCCTCACCTTATTAGCCAGGCTACCATGAAAACAATCTGTTTCCAGGGAGGGCTACGAGGAAGCCGGGGTGAGGGTCTTGGCCAGTATATTTTGCCTGACCTTGACTAAGATGTCTGATCAGTATGTTGTACCTGACCAGGCGTTAGTCTTCCTCCCCGAAGGTTTAGTAACCATGCAGATTTGAAGCGTAACAGGATTGTCTGGCAACTGGTAGATTTTTATTGACAAAGAGTTAAATCCACAAAATGTCTAGATCCTTTCACATGTGCATTATGTACATTCTGTGAGCTAATTTAAAGCTATAATCAAATAGTGCTTAACGTTTCAAGTGTCCTAGACGTTCCCTGTCCAACTCAGAAAGTTTTCCTGCTCTGTTCACAGAGACAAAGTACAGGTTGAAGTGCTCTGGTTTTTTCTAGTCTTCAGTTTTTGTTGTTCTTCTGTCATCACTGGTTTTGCATATGTTCTCCTTCTGTTTCCAGACAAATTGTCCATCAATGCCCAGGCTCTCTCCCCATTGTGCTTTAGGTCAAGTTTTCATTATTTTTCATTATTTGCATTTTTAAATGAGTTTGACCTTTGCGCATAATTTGTTATAGAGATGACACAATGAATGCTGAAAAGGAAGAAGAACCATGTTTGCTCCTAGTTTTGCTAGTATATCTGATTTCTAGTTGCCTGATACATCTACATGTCCTGGAATCCACTGGAGGGTGACTTTGATGTTGTGTCTCTTATCAATTGTTTTGTAACTTCTTTGTGCATTCAGTACAGTATAGATTGAGTGTAGTATCTAACAAAACTCACCAAGACAACACATTTAAACCCAACAAATTCAGGCAGATCCTGCTGCCTTTATTGAAGAAACACTGATACTTACCATTCTCATGTCATTCATGCTAGCCGTCGTTGTGTTCATACTTTCTGAGGAAGCCTTTGGAGACTTCATCACTTTCTTACTTCTCCTAATTTTCTTTGTATCATTCATTGCTGAAGGTGGTGTTCGCTCACTTGGAAGTGGTGTTCTCTTGGTTGGTGTTTGGAAATTACCATTTGGGTTGGCTGCAAAAATTACAGCAAAATATTAAAATTGTTACTTATTACTTCTGGTTTTTTAAGGTAAAACAATTTGGCAAAACCATGCATTTTGTATTACTCAATTTGATTTTGTGAGCGGAAAGAATAAGGCTGTATCAAATTAACTAGTATTAAACACATTGATCTACAATTACAATTTAAAGATCTTAATCCCTTCCAGCTTTAGACAATTTATGTCTTTCAGTCCAGTCCAAGTGCTGGAATTCCATAAGTAAAAATGTAATTCAAAATAACATTCATTAATGCTGAACAAATTAGGCTAAAATTGTAATCTAAACATCACAAGACACATAATTAAACTATCTATGACATGAAGCATTGATACAAAAGACTATATATTAGTATGAAGTGTTAAATAACAATAATGATAAGGTGAAAATTGAAAAGGACATATTGCTTGTGTACTCACAATGTTGTGTGTTTCGTAGATATATCCATTAATTCTGTTACATACCTTTCATATTATATATTTCAGTCAAAATCTGAATCCGGCATGTATTGAACATCCAAGAGTAATTCAGATGTGTGAGTTTGGCTGATCAAATAATAAATAATTTCTTGGGTCTTGAAGCCCGACTTTCCTCACTGATATATGATTCGACTTACAAACATCAAAACTTTCGCAAATGTCTCTCAATGGGAAATAAGTTTACATTTCAAGTCAAGACGACTGGAGATAACTAAGGATGTATGCACCCTGGTAATCACACCTACACTGAGACCAGCAGTCGTTTGAAACTTGCGGGATTCGACAAAGGTTAGGGCGTGTTGAAAGTAGAAAGGATGGCAGGTTTGGAGGTGGAAGTGATGGAAGTACTGGAGGGGGATGGGGCATGGTGATGTGCTAGTGGATGGAGTAAGAGACTGGCGGGTTTGAGAGGTGCAATGGTTGAAGATTGAAGGGCAGGAGAAAAAGTGTAATGAGGATGTGAGGCTGGGGAGGGATGTGAGAAGGGCGAGAAACTCTAACTTAAACTGCGGAGGCAAATATTCTGCATTGGTCTACTAGTCACCTATGAATTGTGAACTGACACACATTGCTGCCCACAAATGCCAGCTAAGTTTATAAAGAAGAAAGAAAACTACTTTAAATTGTGTTCTGGCATACATGGTTGCTGTCCACTAATGCAAGCTAAGTTTTAAAAGAAACAAAAATTACTTTTAATTGATTCAATGACTTTCTGTCACGGAAGTCCTAGAGACCCTTCACTTCGTCGTTTGTTCTCCAGATCCCGATACCAAGACCTGAAAAGGGCTTTGCAAGTAGCAGGAATGGAATGTGCTGTGCCATAGTTTACAGCTTGACTGGGATATTTGCACCTTTCAGTCTGACACATCTGACTTCAGCACTGCATTTTTTGGGTACCAGGTTAGCCTTTCCTTTTCGATCATTTCTCTTTAGTCAGTCTGCCCTGTTATCCAGGATCACCACGAGAAGGTAGAGAAGGGACTTGGCAGCTTTAGATCGCTGACCGCTACAGCTTATGCACTGCTCAGTATTTTTGTTCCGACCTTTCACCGACTCCTAGTGTTCAGCAGAACACCGGTTTTTTATCTTTTCATGAGTCTAATTTCTCTATTCCCCCAAGGTGGTGTGTGTTTTAATTTTGCGGAAAGTGCACCCGACTTACATTTTATATAACGGTTTGCTTCCCCGGGGTAACAGCCGGTGCTGTGATTGGGGATCGAACCCAGTACCTTGAGGTTGTGAGCTGTGTCACTTAACCACTAGCCCACGCCATCCTCGAACACCAGTTAAGAGACCCTGCTCTATAATATTGGATCTGGGACATTACTACTAGTGTCAATACTGGAATACGCCAGCTAAAAAAATTAATGGAGTCAAACCTGAAAGGTAAGCCAAGAAAGAAGCCAATGCTTTGGGGTCTGGAAGATTTCCTATTTGGTTGTCTCCTTTATCGGTCGGATTCAGGATAGACTTGAGGAAAGGCAACACCTGGGCAGAGTCATTTTTGTTCATTTCACTCTGTGTGCCCATATTTGCATTATTTGTTGATATACTGTTCATCATATTCTTGTCTGAATTGGTCTTGGTCAGCCTGGATGACGACTTTGGAGCCATGTGATCTGTCTTGCCTTTTTCTTCTTGTAAGTAATCCTGGAAGTGCTTCAAGTTGAGTTTGGATTCATAGGAAATTGGGTCTGGTTGATCAATTTCATCTTCTGAAAGTAAAATAAATGTAACATATAGAAGGTAATGGTAGTCTCACAGTGGACACTAGATCTCTCAGCTTTTTCCGACATGGACTGACCAGTTCCCACCTCTCCCTTATATAAATGTACAGGTCAGGTACCCATTTACAGCTGGGTAGGCTGTATGATAAAATGCTGTAGGAGTTGACTTAATGATTCCAGATTGGCTGTCTTCTTCAAACCATTTCATGTATAAACTTGAAAACATTTAATGAAAGTGGCTGCCATTATCAGGTTAGTGACATGTCCAGGAAAGTCTTTTCCTGTACGTCGTATGTTGAACACTTTTGTAGATGTTCAAATGTCATTTTTTCGTCGTCTTTTTGTCGTTTACCACATTAAAAAAATTACACCCACATGTGAAGTCCAGTTTTATGAATAAAGGTTGCTGGGAGAGTTCTTCAAGGCTTCCAAAAAGCTTTGTGTGAAGATTCATTTCCGTGATAAGATATAATTGGGCATCACATTGGATGTTCTTTCAAATGCCCACAATGAGTAGGTTTACTCTTTTGTGCGCCCTAGAAAGGATGAAAAGTCATGGGTTGCAGTAGCTTTCCTCACATCCTGAGTGTCATGATGAAGGTGGACTGGGTCCTCCAGGCGGTTGTGCTATGCTTGGCTTTATTTGCGTATCGCTCACTACTACGGGGATTCATGTTGATCCCTCACCTTGTTAGCCAGGCTGCCATGAAAACAGCCCATTTCCAGGAAGGGCTACGAGGAAGCCAAGGTGATAGTCTTGACCAGTATGTTTTGCCTGACCCTGACTAACATGTCTGATCAGTATATTGTTAGTCTCCATTACCATCAAATTGGATAAGAGAATTATGTGGGCACCTCACAATGAAAAAAAGGCCATGGCAAGGACAAAATTTGCAATACTGAGAAAAATAGCTGAATCAAATTTGGGAAGGAATGAAACAATGATGAAGAAAGTGTGTACTGGAGTAATCTCACCTGGATTAGGTACAAAACTAAGCACTTCTAGTGATCATTGGCGGCATAAGACCACTCCAATAAATGAAATGACAAAAAATTACAGGCTTCACACCTATATCTTACAAACAAGACACTAATACCATGGTACAAGCAGAAAAGTACAAGAACTTGACAGCACATCCATTGAAGATCAGATTCACAGATCTTTGTATACTGGTCCAAAAAAAAGCATGAATTACCACACCACTGTAGAACTGAGACACTAATCTAGTCAGGCACAACATATTGATCAGGAAGTCGTGTCAGGCACAATGAACTGACCAAGACCATAATCTCTCTCCCATGTAGCGTTCCCTGGAAACAGGTTGTGGATCATGTGATCCCTGTAGTAATGAGTGCCAGCAGATGAAACCAAGCATAGCACAACCGCCTGGAGGGCCGCGGTTCACCATCTCCACGCTTGGGATGCTACTACAACCTGCCACTTAACGTCCTTTTCAGAGCGCACAAATGAGTAAACTTACTCATTGTGGGCATTAAACAACAACAACAACCAGACACCTCTTATGAGGCAAATCCAATGCCTCTTCCAACCCCACAATCTCAGCACAAAACATTAATAACTACCACCTGACCCATGGGAGAGCAAAATGCTCTCCAAAAGAAAACAGCAGCATGTAACATGATCAAAGCCATTCTGTAAGTGCCACACTGATCGGCAGCTCTTATCTTTAGTTTCTTGACTGGATATCATCTCAATCGTGTGGCCTGTGATCAGTATGAGACTATCATGAGCTGGTAATACACATCGTATTTTGGACAAGTCTGGATGCTCTGCTTCCCAACTGTTGCTGAACCTATTCCTGTGAAACCGTCTAGCCTCTTCATCGGTTCTACTTTAGTCTCGTTTTATGAGATGGGATAAATGGTTCACTTCCTCACCGTCTGACTTTTTCTACCTCAGAGCAGAGCCAGGTATTCATTTCTTACATCAAGGTAGACTTCAGTTCAGTTCAGTTCATCCTGTAACCCATCAGGTCGTTGGGGCACACATGAAGACATGAAAATCCCACGCCAACCCTCTCTGTCTGTCTGGGCTGCGACCGATCCGGTATTATAGATTTCGTTTTTGTCCTCATGTGTGATTCTTAGGTTTGAAATCACCTGGCGGCGCCCATCTCCTCTCCAAGCTGCGGTGGGCCAACATCTGCAAGTAACCTGAAGGAGCCCGTCCCCTCAGGCGAGCCATTGCCTCATTAGCCTAGAGCCTCATGGTTCTAGTTGCCCAGTGTGTACCCCGAAGAGGTGAGGTTGGCTTGTGAGCTCACTTTAATCGGCAGGCTACTAATTTCACTTTTCACTCTTCCAGGGAAGAGCTAGCCGACCTCAGCGCCACTGGAATGTGGCGCCAAGCATGAGCACACCTTACACCTAAGGTAGACTAGAACGTGTTATAAATCTGGTCCTGTAGTTAAGACAGATAAATGCAAATATTGATGTATTACTAAACCTGTCACTCCAATTGCTGGAGAATAGGATTCAACAATACATTTGGATTTATCCTTTATAAGGGATCCTGACGTTTGCAGTGTGGTTTTATTGGCAATGGTTTTTATGCAAGTGAGGTTGCCACCACAACCACCTTTTCTGGTTACCTGTGTCAACCTTTCAGGAAAGGAACCATGGCACCACTGGGGTTTTGAGGCATAACCGCTGAGAGGGTGCGATATCTGTGTCTTTCAACACATCCAGTTTCAGCTGGCTTTTTTGTTGTGATCCCTATTCCCTTAGCCAGACTACATTAGTGCAGCCTGTTTCTATGGTCACTGCCTGGAGGCGTAATAGGGTCTTGGTCAGCTCTGGTTCCCCAATTCTTGTCAAGCAACCAGCTATGAGTCGATGGCTGCTGTCAGCTCATTCACTGTGCTGCATCTTCTACCCCAAAAATTAAGCAGCTTGAAGAACTCTCGACCACAGAAATCTTTATCCAGAGTACTGGACTTCAGGTGTAGATATTTTTTTAAACTGGTGAACGAGAGAACAAAGAATAAGATGAAAGAACAAAAATGTAAACATACACAGGGGAAAAAAAACCAAAACAAACATGCACAGAGGCCTAAAATGTTAGTACCTGAATAGGATTCGTCCAAATCATCATTCAGCGCCGACTGATCCATCAGAGAGTCACTAAGCTTCTCTATCCGTGTGTAGATGTCTGGCATTGAAGCAACCAAACTGTGTAATACGGAGCAATAGAATAAGGAATTTTTTTCTTCTTTTGTAACCAAAGGACACTGCTACCAGGTGAGTTTATATGTTTGTGCTATTTTTCACTACTATCACCTTCATCTTCTTATATCTCAGAAACTAACATAAGCACAATAACACCAACAAATTCTTTATTAATATATGTCTTTAGACACACACCAACAAACAACAACATTTTTTAAATACAAAATTAGAGGTTCCCAAAATCAACAACCACAATAGGGAATGGCCTGCTGACAAATTATGCAGATAAAGGAAATAGACTAATTTTGTAAACTGGGAATCAGAAGGTTAACATTTACACTGACTCTAAGTAATGGAATGATAGATAGCTTGTATGTCACATCAAAGGAAGCGGATTCAAACCTGGTCTGGGGGCCAAAGACGTAGCAGTGAAAGAGGTCAGAGTAGCCAGTGACTCACAGATGACTGCTTGTGTCTTGGTCAAGACCATATTTCGCTTTCAAGTGGCAGCCCTGGAAAGAGGCTGTAACCATGTCGTTTGCTAAAAGAACAGAGATCAAAGAGAGAAGGCAAATCCATTCTGAAATCGGAAATATTAGGCCAGAAGACGAAGATATTGCAGCTTCACTGTAAATTACAAGACAACGTAACAAAACCTCCTTATGCGGGCGGACAAACGAAGAATTCTAGTCTCAACACACTTCAGTCTACCCAGTTGTAAATGGGTATATGGCTTACTGTTACAGAAAATAAGCTATCGAGAAAGTAGGTCACCGTGCTTTTAACAAGTTTATGAGAGAAATAGACATGATTGAGAAGATTTTATAAACATCTGGAAGACTATGATTCCACAGACAGAATATATCTTGTCACATTGGCAGCAAGATGTATATAACAATCAATCAATCAAATCCCTTCAACTTTCTGTGGACCATAGGTCCTCAACAAATACTCGCCAAGTCTTCGTGTCATGTGCCATTATTTCTAGATCACACGTCTTTCCTGTCGTTTTTAGGTTTGTCTACTTCCCTTCTCCATGAATGTTTAGGTGCTCCTATTTCTCTTTCCCTGAGGATTCCAGAACAGTGACTGCCTTGCAATGCTATCAGCTGGTTTCTGTAATGTGTATCCTTTCCATTGCTAACACCTTCTCAGAAGCTCTGATTGTTTCTGCTGAAACACCATCTGTGCCAGTTGATCTACCATCTTTCAGTAGTAAAATAGCTTTCCTGATTATTTTTGTTAATCGACTTAGCACAATTAACCTGCAGTTCTGAATCCACTGATAGAATGTCTGAGGGATCCTGTAGAACTAGTCTATTTAATAGTTCATAAAAATGTTCTGCCCATCTCTTCATTTGCATTTTTGTGCTGCTAAGAAAAATTTCCTAACTGATTTCTCTTTACAGCTTGTATTGCCGGCACTGACCGCCGGAAACTTAAAAATGGCCACCTGTCTTGACCAGAATGGACCTCTGAAACATGCGTTTGTGTTTTGTGATCTAGTTCGTTCAATTTAATTTTTCTTTATGGCTCTATATTGTTGCTTCATCATCGCATGCGCAACTGACGTCTAACTGTATGATTATTTCTGACAGGTTGATTCCAGCGCATGTTACAATATTTGAAAGTCTACGCATTTTTTGCAAAAAATGGCGCCAAAAGAATGGTGAAGGTTGGATAGCGATTAAAGAAGAACTTGCACTAGGACATGATTTGCCATATACCACGTGGAGATCTCTGAACAGGTAAAGACCAGGCGTGTCCAGATGTGGGTCTAACCTGAAAAAGTGGGGATTTGCAGACGATGGATATTGTGAATGTGAGGCCATCCAGGACCCGAAACACCTGATTATATGTCCTAGAATGCAGGAATCCTGTACAATGGAGGACCTGATGATGGCAAATGAAAGAGCGCTGACAGTGGCTGGTTTTTAGGCAAAGACTCCGTGAGGCGGCCGGACACGGAATGTAAGTAAGTAACACTGCCCGATTCAGACTTTGACTGGGACACATCTTCACCATCTGCATTAATGCCATTTAATTATCCATACTAATATATAATATTTATTATGAATACTTCGTGTCATAGATAATGATTAATTTTAGTTTAATTATGTGTCTCACAATGTTCAGATTATCATTTTAGCTCAATTTGTTCAATAATAATTTATTTTATTTTGAATTAAACTTTGACGCATGAAATGTCCGCATTTTGACCCAGACTGAAAGACAAATCTGCAAAATTTGTCCGAACTGAAAAAAAGTTAATTTTGATAAAGATGAAGGAACACCCAAGATGTTTATCATCAGGATTAACAAGGCCATATTTCCTTTCAACTCTCTTCGCCTAATTTGGAACTCAGCAGCATTCTCCACGGAAAATTGTTTTACACAAATGGAATGTCATTAAGAGTATCCCACGCAGACTGCAGACCTTCATCAACAAGTGTCTTTTCATTCTTCGTGTCAGAGGTATTTGAGTCCACAGGGAAAGAGATGAGTGATGACGGCACAGAATAGGAAAAGATGGAGAGCATATGTTGCTGGCACTATGTTCCAAGAATTACCATGCAGATAATTGACAATGACATTTCTACTGGTACGATACTACAATTTTGTATTATCTAATATATGTGCTTGTACTTCAGTCTTCTAATATTGTTCAAAGTTCATTTCTATCCACTATACCAAATGAAAAGCACAAAAAGAACGGCAAAATTAATGATGAACAACGTCGAGGGCCTCAACAGACGGATAAAAAACTAATGGCCAGGAACTCGAAGTGGTCGACTGTTTTAAATATCTGGGTTCGATTGTCAGTGATGAAGGATATTCATGTATGTCCAAATGACCTCACTGGTTACAGAATGACCTGCCCTGTTACTAAATGCTTTCTTTTGGTCTATTATGCTATGTATAGATGATTGTTACATCCTTTTCATGTTTAGCTTAATTGACTTCAACCTTATAAGGCATTTGTAAAAATACCATTCCCTTATACATGAGAGTATTGAATACAAACTCTCAAGTCGCCAAGCTGCACAAACCTGCTGTGATCTCCATCATGATGTGGAGCTGTGGTAACATTTGGAAATCCCATGAACCTCTGGGAAAACAAACAAAAAATAAAAACATTGGTTAAAAATGTGTGTGCATGCGTACGTGGTGGAGGGAGAGGGGTGGGTATAGAAGATTTTTCTACAAATTGTCTAAGATTCGGCACTGTGACTTGCACTTTAATTCAACTTGAGTGATGAAGATTTGAGCTGTCATCAAACGTACTCTGTCATCCTGAGCTACTTTGGTCCAAAGGCAAGACGTTAGACAACTGGAGACGGTACAGGATGTAGATTTGTTTCTTCAAGTTTACATCCAGCAACACAGCTTTCATAGAAATCTTAATTTCATAAAGCTTTTGTCTGGACAGTAGCTAACAGCATGCTCTTTGTAGTTTCCAACTGCCATGGGTTCTATTACGTGAACACAGGACATCCAATGTGTACACAATCTCACTTCCTTTGAGACTAAGGGTCGCTTACAATTTTTAATACCCACTATTTCGTACTTTTGTTTGTTTCTTGAGAGACAATGGCCTTATCTCTCTGCTTTAGTATCCCACTACCCTACTTCTAGACATGTTGTCAAGGATTATGTAAGGGACTGGCAATCTCAAATGTCAGATATAGTACAAAAGAAACTACTACTGCACTGGCTTAAGCACAGGCTTGCTCCACATGAGGGCAACTGCAGTGATGGTCTCCATATTCTTAACTCTTACAGGCTACATATTTTTTAACCAGCATGCTTCACTGATTTCACAAATGAAAATACAAGTTCCTTCCCTTCAAATATAACAATAATTAAAATCCTGAAATGCATAAAACTAAATAAATTTCATTCAATGTGCAGTTAGTGTTATTAACATTTTTTTAGTGTCAAGAGATCCCTGGAAGAGCAATAGAAGTTTTTTTTTTGGCCTTTAAGAGTAAATAAAGTGAAAAAGTAATGGTGGTGATGATTTTATGCTCTTCAGAAATAAGAAAGCTTACATACTTTAGGATCATCACCAAAGAGATCTTTCACAACAGCCATCATTGTATCAGATCTGGCAAGGACGTTCTGCAACTGTAAACAAAATGAAACATGATATTCTTCTTCATTTCCTATAAGGATATACTGTGATATATTTTACAGTTGGACTGACATACCTGTGCCTTTTTGTTAGAAACATCAGTTGTTTGGCAAATATATTTTATTAGGATTAAACTCTCCCTGGCCTTTAGATATCACACAAGCGGCGACCCTAGAAACAGGCTGCACTAGTGTGATCTGGTTAAGAGAATAGGGATCACAGTAGGATGGCAAACCGTCCCAGTACTCACAAAATCCAGCTGAAACCAAATATGTGGGGTCGAAAGACGCAGATATTGCAGCCTCGCTGTTGTTGTTTAATGTCCACAATGAGTAGATTACTCTTTTGTGCGCCCTGAAAATGACGTTAAGTGGCAGGTTGTAGTAGCTTTCCTCACATCCCAAGCATGCTGATGAAAGTGAGTCGCGGTCCTCCAGGCAGTTGTGCTATGCTTGGCTTCATCGGTGTGGTTGCTCACATCTACGGGGATCACATCGATTCACATATCGTCAGCCAGGCTGCCTTGAAAACAGCCTGTTTCCGTGGAACGCTGCATGGAAGAGAGATTGTCGTCTTGGTTAGTGTATTGTGCCTGACCCTGACGCGATGTCCTGGTTGGTATATTGTGCCTGACAGGACTAGCTTCTCAGTTCCCAGCATTCTCGCTGTAAACTATAACATAACATTATAACGTTCTTTTTAGGAGGAACGCAGAAGAAGAAGAAGGTGTGATCCCAGACTTTTTCTTATGGTGATCACATCTTTAATGTTTCTACTGCTAGATAAGTTCCAGCGACGAACTCAACTGCTATTTGCAGCTCCTCTTTAGTTCCGTACAGTTTTGAGTTGAGTGTTGAATCATTGGCCTGGTTTATCTTCCTTAACTGGCTGTACAGGGGCAGTCTTGTAATACTGTGCATGCTAAGCAGTTTGTCATTTTAGTACACATATGTACAGTGTTTTAGTATACAGTCGAAGCTTGTACATGTGTCTATTGTGCCCTGTGTTGAGGCAAAGAATGGTGATCTGTCCCTGCTCGTCACAGGTGTTTTTGTTTTTTGTGACGTTCGCCTTATTGTAGTATGTTTTTATTTTGCGCATGTTGGCCCAGTGCATTCGACTTCTGCATGCATTTATGTAGGAGTCTGCTTCCTACTGCATTTTCTAAGGGTTTGCCTTGCCGGGGTAACAGTGGTGCTGTGATTGGAGAGCAAAGCCAGCGCCTTCAAATTGTGAACCGTGTCACTTAACCACTAGCCCACACCATCCTGTTTGATCCCAAACTAAATGATGACTATCAAGTCATCATTTAGTCTGCTGTTCTCCTCTGAAAGGTTTTTTTCTTAAACTATGAGATTTCAATATTCTCTTGTTCATAATCTTCTCTTTTTACAAACCTATCTCTTGTTTCCCAGTACACCAAAATAGGATGGTAGCCACTAAACTATGGTTTGCTTTCTGGCAGCTACTTTGCTTAGTTCATTCTTCAGATGAAGATGAGTTTTCCATCTACAGGCTTCATTTACCCAAGACATTCTGGTTATAGGGAATCACAAACTTGTACCTCACACTTTCTTCTGTTAGAAGAAACAGTCCTGAGATTCTGTCGCCAGTCAGAGGCTATGTGTTACCATCAGATGCAATGTGTTGCCATCAGAGGCTATGTGTTGCCATCAGATGCAATGTGTTGCCATCAGATCCCAATACCTTGGCAGTATTTAGTTAGAATTAGTCTCTATCGGTAGGAATTGATGTGGTGCAAAACATCAGCAGTAAATCTTCTTCTTCTTCCTCGTTCGTCTTCAGACCTCGACTTCAATGACTCTAGCGAAGGCAGCAGTCGACTCAAGGCTCTGTATACTTCTGTACAGCTTCTGGTGGAAGGACACTGGCTATTGCCAAATACTACTTCTTTTGTCAGTATACAGTGGACAGAACTGCAAAATATGTTCTGCCTTTATGGGGGCTGTACCACGAGCATAAAGGTCTGTAGTGCCAATCTTGAACTTGTAGAGATGACATCCCAGTTTGTTGTGACCTGTGCGTAGTCTGAGAATGATCACCTGGTCTCACCAGGAGAGTTGATGGTAGACATCATTTTCTATGTGACCAGGTTAGTCTTTTTTCTATTTTGCACTGTACATTGCCCTGATGAATGCTTTAGTCTCATTGTATGTGACTTCTGTATCACTCTGCTGCAGCACTCTCCATCTCTGGAGAGTCTGTCCGCCTCCTCGTTGTCTGGAATGTAGTCGCATTGGGCTGGTATCCACTGGACTATGCTTTTTTTTTAAGCACTGGGACAGGCGTTTGACCAATTCTGCCAGAGCACCGAGCTCATTTTTGTGCTGGTTCTTGAGCGTCATTAACACTGCGAGGGCATCTGTGAAAATGATCACTTGCTTTTCTGCCGTTCCTTATGGTCTATAAGGGTTTCAGCTGCTTATCTCAGGGCACTGGCTTCGTCACTGAAGTTGCTGCAGCGTCTCTCAGTGGCAAATGCTGCTGAGTATACTTCGCTTTTTAGTTTAATGCCTCCTCCCCTGTTTCCAATCGCATCTTTGGCTGAATCAATCACATAGGTGTGTGTCCAGGCTGTTGGTGGAAATTTTTGGTTGAAAACATCTAGTAAATGTAAAAATGTTTTCGTCCTGAAAAAGACGTTGCTGCATTGTACTGAAGTTTACAATGAGAATGCGATATCTGCGTATTTCAGCCCTACACATCAGCTGTTTGTTTTGAATATCGGGTTTGCCTTCTCCCTTTTGGCTCGACACATCCAATTTCAGCTGTTTCTTTGGGTACCGGGTTTACCCTCTCTATGCTTATCAAAGACAACTTGTGCAGTCTGTTTCCAGCGCCGTCACTTGGAGGCAGAATAGGTTCTTGGTCAGCTCTGGTTTGCTGATCATGATGCAAGCAGCCAGTTATGAGCTGCTGTAGGCTTATTAACTGTTTTACATCTTGAAATTCATTGATAAAAGTGCCAAGACATTCTGGATCTTTCTTTTTTAAACAGTACATGTACACAATTTGTAATAACATATATGTTTGGATTTTTTTTTAAATTAAAAAAATTGTTTGGCTGTACACCAAACGAAATGTGAAAAAAACCTTTGAAATTCAGAGTAGCTCATGTAAATGGACACGCACACAATAATAGCTGCAACAACACTTGCCTGACTCTGATCGTAAAGTATTTCCTTCATTATAGCAAGCTGTTGTGTCTCTGCCCCTGTCAGCTTATTGTTCTGTTTATCTGTTAAAAATATAAATTCAGAACAATTTGTTACTCACTGTGACATATATAGCAAACCATATTTATTTAAGACTAGCTGCATTACCAGGATAGTTATGTAGGTCAGTCAACTCATTCCCCCGCTCATCTTTTCTCACCCTCAAACTCCTCCCCATCAACCCACCCATTCCTCTGTGCACCTCTTCTGTCTCTAAACCTGCTCTCATCCATCTCTTCACATAGCCCGCCTACTACCCGTCTATCTTCTCACTCCTTGGTTCAGACCGCTGGACCAGTTGTATAAGGAACAAACAGTTCATCGTGTCAACATTTGCTAGCAAACAATATTCTTTGAGCAACCATATAATCATATGCCCATAACTCATGAAGGGAATAACATATCAACTATCAGTGAGTTATGGCCATAGAAATGTGTCATTCCCTTCACAAGTTAATCATATGCCCATAACGCGTTGAGGGAACAACTGCGCGACTTGAAATAAGTTGTGTTGATCTAAAAATCGGCCATAGAATATTCAATGACAATTTCAGCTTCCTTTCACAAGTTATGGCGTCTTCATTCAAATACACAAATGTACAAACTTTCATAAATATAGTACAGATGTCTTTTATAAATACTATTAGCTTTGGTACAACTGTTACTATATGGGCATAATGAAGTCACTTTTCTCTGTTGATTCTGTGGAAATATAGAGCTGTAAAAGTCACCTTCCAACAATCCTACTTTAAACTGCCTTCTTGAGCTCTGCCCATGAAGTTTTAGTTGTATTGGCTCCCTCGACTGTTCTCAATCAGGTGTTCTTTGGCCTCCCAACTCTTCTTATCCTCTCATCCCTGGTAAGTCCCGATTCAGCACATCAACTCAGCTCATCTGTCCACTTAGACGTCATTGTGAGGTGCAATCCTCTTTTTGTGTGCCTAATTTGTGGCAGTTGTTATTTGTTATCAAAGCATCTGTAGCGTTTCTTTAACCCAGTCAATCATAGACACAACAGTGGATGAGATGACAGCAGCCTGCACACACTAGAATTGGGGTATTTTCATGGTATTTTTCTTGTTCTTCGGCTGCTGTCAGTTCATTTACTGTTGTAACTCATGTCTATTTTCATATGACCGCTTCTCCCAGTCGAGCCAGTTGCAAATGGGTACCTAACAAGGTATGGGGAAATTTGTGAGCCATCACACTAGAATCAGGAAATGAGAGCTGATCAAGACCATATTCCGCCTCCAAGTGGCAATCCTGGAGACAGAATGCAGTCTAGTTATGAGATTAGGAATCAAAGAGGAAAGCAAACCCGTTCCAAAAAATGCTGTGCTTAAACCAGATGTGTCAGGTCAAAAGGCTGCGATATTAAAGCCTAACTGTAAACTACAACACAACATACCAAAATGTCCTTTTTATAACGAATACAGAAGAAGCCGAATCAACTTTTTTCTTGGTCTTCCTCTTTCTCTAGAGTCTTGCTGTCTGGTAGTACAGATTCCTGCAGCAGGTAGCTTTGGAAGCATTGTTACTAAATGGTCAAATCATATGATTTGTATACATCAATACATGTCATAACTGGTATTGTTCCACATTATGGCAGATTTCGTCCTTTTTGTCAATTCTTCTTCTTTTGCGTTTGTTCTGAAAAGGGGATTGTGTCTTAGTTTAAAGCGAGGATGCGATATCTGTGCCTTTTGACCCGACACGTTTGGATTCATCTGGCTTTTCACGGGTTGCTTTTTCCACGGTAATCCCTATTCACTTAGCCAGACTAAAGGCTAATGGAGAGGGCTCGACTTTATCAAAGCGGGGTAACCCCATATGGCTCGGTCTCTGCAGAACGGTATACTGTCTATCGAGAGCATCATATAAAGCACAAACTCCATAGCACCAGTGATGAACCTAGGGATCAGATCACTCAAAAAAATTGCCATCATGGACCAACCGTCGCAGCTCAAATTTGAATCACGACCGCCTGAACACGATGCAAACAGTTTGACCACTTCGCCATGGCGACCCCTGCCAGACTACGCTAGTGCAGCCTGTTTCCAGGGCCAGCGCTTGGAGGTGGAATAGTGTGCCTTGGTCAGCTGTAAATGGGAAAGAAAGAAGAACATTTTTGAACCATCACAAGAGCTACAGAGTACGTACTCTGCCGATGGTACTCTCAGCAATGAAAAGGACTGAGCATATCTGGGGGTGCCCCGGTATAAGAAAGTCAGTCGCATGAGCAATTTTCCATTTTATTTCCACATCCAATACCAATTTACATTTGTTTTGGCTGTTGTTGATTCTACTGACCTCAATTTGGAAGCATATTATTTCACATGTTCAGATCTTTGACTTTTGAGCCTTGATGAAGGTCCATGTCTGACACTTATAACAGAAAGCTAGTTTGAATATACTGTTTATCATTTGTCTTTTTGTTTCCATTGAAAAGTTTGAGATAAATGTTTAGATTTTTGAGGAGTAATGGTGATGATAGATGACATGTTACCACAATACTAGGTTTGTCTCAGATATTATCCTCACCAATATTTTCACATACATACAAAACAGTCATGCACTTTTCTCTCTCCCAATGACAACGCTGCAAGGAGAAAGAAAATCATAACTCAACTAAAGTTACCATTCCAAGGTCACATCATCCTATAGTCAGTCATGACTGAAGGAGACAAAAAAAACTACTCACACACAACAATATTAATGCACCTATTCTCATACAAAATATAAATGCACCTAATGCACACACATAAAACATAAATGTACTTATTCTCTCACACATAAATGTACTTATTCTCTCACACATAAAACATAAATGTACTTATTCTCTCACACATAAAACATAAATGTACTTATTCTCTCACACATAAAACATAAATGTACTTATTCTCTCACACATAAATGTACTTATTCTCTCACACATAAAACATAAATGTACTTATTCTCTCACACATAAAACATAAATGTACTTATTCTCTCACACATAAATGTACTTATTCTCTCACACATAAAACATAAATGTACTTATTCTCTCACACATAAAACATAAATGTACTTATTCTCTCACACATAAATGTACTTATTCTCTCACACATAAAACATAAATGTACTTATTCTCTCACACACAAAACATAAATGTACTTATTCTCTCACACACAAAACATAAATGTACTTATTCTCTCACACATAAAACATAAATGTACTTATTCTCTCACACACAAAACATAAATGTACTTATTCTCTCACACACAAAACATAAATGTACTTATTCTCTCACACACAAAACATAAATGTACTTATTCTCTCACACATAAAACATAAATGTACTTATTCTCTCACACATAAAACATAAATGTACTTATTCTCTCACACACAAAACATAAATGTACTTATTCTCTCACACATAAAACATAAATGTACTTATTCTCTCACACATAAAACATAAATGTACTTATTCTCTCACACATAAAACATAAATGTACTTATTCTCTCACACATAAAACATAAATGTACTTATTCTCTCATACATAAAACATAAATGTACTTATTCTCTCACACATAAATGTACTTATTCTCTCACACATAAAACATAAATGTACTTATTCTCTCACACATAAAACATTAATGTACTTATTCTCTCACACATAAAACATAAATGTACTTATTCTCTCACACATAAAACATAAATGTACTTATTCTCTCACACATAAAACATAAATGTACTTATTCTCTCACACATAAAACATAAATGTACTTATTCTCTCACACATAAATGTACTTATTCTCTCACACATAAAACATAAATGTACTTATTCTCTCACACATAAAACATAAATGTACTTATTCTCTCACACATAAAACATAAATGTACTTATTCTCTCACATAAATGTACTTATTCTCTCACACATAAATGTACTTATTCTCTCACACATAAATGTACTTATTCTCTCACACATAAATGTACTTATTCTCTCACACATAAATGTACTTATTCTCTCACACATAAATGTACTTATTCTCTCACACATAAATGTACTTATTCTCTCACACATAAATGTACTTATTCTCTCACACATAAAACATAAATGTACTTATTCTCTCACACATAAATGTACTTATTCTCTCACACATAAATGTACTTATTCTCTCACACATAAATGTACTTATTCTCTCACACATAAAACATAAATGTACTTATTCTCTCACGCATAAAACATAAATGTACTTATTCTCTCACACATAAAACATAAATGTACTTATTCTCTCACACATAAAACATAAATGTACTTATTCTCTCACATAAATGTACTTATTCTCTCACACATAAATGTACTTATTCTCTCACACATAAATGTACTTATTCTCTCACACATAAATGTACTTATTCTCTCACACATAAATGTACTTATTCTCTCACACATAAATGTACTTATTCTCTCACACATAAATGTACTTATTCTCTCACACATAAATGTACTTATTCTCTCACACATAAAACATAAATGTACTTATTCTCTCACGCATAAAACATAAATGTACTTATTCTCTCACACATAAAACATAAATGTACTTATTCTCTCACACATAAATGTACTTATTCTCTCACACATAAATGTACTTATTCTCTCACACATAAAACATAAATGTACTTATTCTCTCACACATAAAACATAAATGTACTTATTCTCTCACACATAAAACATAAATGTACTTATTCTCTCACACATAAAACATAAATGTACTTATTCTCTCACACATAAAACATAAATGTACTTATTCTCTCACACATAAAACATAAATGTACTTATTCTCTCACACATAAATGTACTTATTCTCTCACACATAAAACATAAATGTACTTATTCTCTCACACATAAAACATAAATGTACTTATTCTCTCACACATAAAACATAAATGTACTTATTCTCTCACACATAAATGTACTTATTCTCTCACACATAAAACATAAATGTACTTATTCTCTCACACATAAAACATAAATGTACTTATTCTCTCACACATAAAACATAAATGTACTTATTCTCTCACACATAAAACATAAATGTACTTATTCTCTCACACATAAAACATAAATGTACTTATTCTCTCACACATAAAACATAAATGTACTTATTCTCTCACACATAAATGTACTTATTCTCTCACACATAAAACATAAATGTACTTATTCTCTCACACATAAAACATAAATGTACTTATTCTCTCACACATAAAACATAAATGTACTTATTCTCTCACACATAAAACATAAATGTACTTATTCTCTCACACATAAAACATAAATGTACTTATTCTCTCACACATAAATGTACTTATTCTCTCACACATAAAACATAAATGTACTTATTCTCTCACACATAAATGTACTTATTCTCTCACACATAAAACATAAATGTACTTATTCTCTCACACATAAAACATAAATGTACTTATTCTCTCACACATAAAACATAAATGTACTTATTCTCTCACATAAATGTACTTATTCTCTCACACATAAATGTACTTATTCTCTCACACATAAATGTACTTATTCTCTCACACATAAATGTACTTATTCTCTCACACATAAATGTACTTATTCTCTCACACATAAATGTACTTATTCTCTCACACATAAAACATAAATGTACTTATTCTCTCACACATAAATGTACTTATTCTCTCACACATAAATGTACTTATTCTCTCACACATAAAACATAAATGTACTTATTCTCTCACACATAAAACATAAATGTACTTATTCTCTCACACATAAAACATAAATGTACTTATTCTCTCACACATAAATGTACTTATTCTCTCACACATAAATGTACTTATTCTCTCACACATAAAACATAAATGTACTTATTCTCTCACACATAAAACATAAATGTACTTATTCTCTCACACATAAATGTACTTATTCTCTCACACATAAAACATAAATGTACTTATTCTCTCACACATAAAACATAAATGTACTTATTCTCTCACACATAAAACATAAATGTACTTATTCTCTCACACATAAAACATAAATGTACTTATTCTCTCACACATAAAACATAAATGTACTTATTCTCTCACACATAAATGTACTTATTCTCTCACACATAAAACATAAATGTACTTATTCTCTCACACATAAAACATAAATGTACTTATTCTCTCACACATAAAACATAAATGTACTTATTCTCTCACACATAAATGTACTTATTCTCTCACACATAAAACATAAATGTACTTATTCTCTCACACATAAAACATAAATGTACTTATTCTCTCACACATAAAACATAAATGTACTTATTCTCTCACACATAAAACATAAATGTACTTATTCTCTCACACATAAAACATAAATGTACTTATTCTCTCACACATAAATGTACTTATTCTCTCACACATAAAACATAAATGTACTTATTCTCTCACACATAAAACATAAATGTACTTATTCTCTCACACATAAAACATAAATGTACTTATTCTCTCACACATAAAACATAAATGTACTTATTCTCTCACATAAATGTACTTATTCTCTCACACATAAATGTACTTATTCTCTCACACATAAATGTACTTATTCTCTCACACATAAATGTACTTATTCTCTCACACATAAATGTACTTATTCTCTCACACATAAATGTACTTATTCTCTCACACATAAATGTACTTATTCTCTCACACATAAAACATAAATGTACTTATTCTCTCACACATAAAACATAAATGTACTTATTCTCTCACACATAAAACATAAATGTACTTATTCTCTCACACATAAAACATAAATGTACTTATTCTCTCACACATAAAACATAAATGTACTTATTCTCTCACACATAAAACATAAATGTACTTATTCTCTCACACATAAATGTACTTATTCTCTCACACATAAAACATAAATGTACTTATTCTCTCACACATAAATGTACTTATTCTCTCACACATAAAACATAAATGTACTTATTCTCTCACACATAAAACATAAATGTACTTATTCTCTCACACATAAAACATAAATGTACTTATTCTCTCACACATAAATGTACTTATTCTCTCACACATAAAACATAAATGTACTTATTCTCTCACACATAAAACATAAATGTACTTATTCTCTCACACATAAAACATAAATGTACTTATTCTCTCACACATAAAACATAAATGTACTTATTCTCTCACACATAAAACATAAATGTACTTATTCTCTCACACATAAAACATAAATGTACTTATTCTCTCACACATAAAACATAAATGTACTTATTCTCTCACACATAAAACATAAATGTACTTATTCTCTCACACATAAAACATAAATGTACTTATTCTCTCATACATAAAACATAAATGTACTTATTCTCTCACACATAAATGTACTTATTCTCTCACACATAAAACATAAATGTACTTATTCTCTCACACATAAAACATTAATGTACTTATTCTCTCACACATAAAACATAAATGTACTTATTCTCTCACACATAAAACATAAATGTACTTATTCTCTCACACATAAAACATAAATGTACTTATTCTCTCACACATAAAACATAAATGTACTTATTCTCTCACACATAAATGTACTTATTCTCTCACACATAAAACATAAATGTACTTATTCTCTCACACATAAAACATAAATGTACTTATTCTCTCACACATAAAACATAAATGTACTTATTCTCTCACATAAATGTACTTATTCTCTCACACATAAATGTACTTATTCTCTCACACATAAATGTACTTATTCTCTCACACATAAATGTACTTATTCTCTCACACATAAATGTACTTATTCTCTCACACATAAATGTACTTATTCTCTCACACATAAATGTACTTATTCTCTCACACATAAAACATAAATGTACTTATTCTCTCACACATAAATGTACTTATTCTCTCACACATAAATGTACTTATTCTCTCACACATAAATGTACTTATTCTCTCACACATAAAACATAAATGTACTTATTCTCTCACGCATAAAACATAAATGTACTTATTCTCTCACACATAAAACATAAATGTACTTATTCTCTCACACATAAATGTACTTATTCTCTCACACATAAATGTACTTATTCTCTCACACATAAAACATAAATGTACTTATTCTCTCACACATAAAACATAAATGTACTTATTCTCTCACACATAAAACATAAATGTACTTATTCTCTCACACATAAAACATAAATGTACTTATTCTCTCACACATAAAACATAAATGTACTTATTCTCTCACACATAAAACATAAATGTACTTATTCTCTCACACATAAATGTACTTATTCTCTCACACATAAAACATAAATGTACTTATTCTCTCACACATAAAACATAAATGTACTTATTCTCTCACACATAAAACATAAATGTACTTATTCTCTCACACATAAATGTACTTATTCTCTCACACATAAAACATAAATGTACTTATTCTCTCACACATAAAACATAAATGTACTTATTCTCTCACACATAAAACATAAATGTACTTATTCTCTCACACATAAAACATAAATGTACTTATTCTCTCACACATAAAACATAAATGTACTTATTCTCTCACACATAAAACATAAATGTACTTATTCTCTCACACATAAATGTACTTATTCTCTCACACATAAAACATAAATGTACTTATTCTCTCACACATAAAACATAAATGTACTTATTCTCTCACACATAAAACATAAATGTACTTATTCTCTCACACATAAAACATAAATGTACTTATTCTCTCACACATAAAACATAAATGTACTTATTCTCTCACACATAAAACATAAATGTACTTATTCTCTCACACATAAAACATAAATGTACTTATTCTCTCACACATAAATGTACTTATTCTCTCACACATAAAACATAAATGTACTTATTCTCTCACACATAAAACATAAATGTACTTATTCTCTCACACATAAAACATAAATGTACTTATTCTCTCACATAAATGTACTTATTCTCTCACACATAAATGTACTTATTCTCTCACACATAAATGTACTTATTCTCTCACACATAAATGTACTTATTCTCTCACACATAAATGTACTTATTCTCTCACACATAAATGTACTTATTCTCTCACACATAAATGTACTTATTCTCTCACACATAAAACATAAATGTACTTATTCTCTCACACATAAATGTACTTATTCTCTCACACATAAATGTACTTATTCTCTCACACATAAAACATAAATGTACTTATTCTCTCACACATAAAACATAAATGTACTTATTCTCTCACACATAAAACATAAATGTACTTATTCTCTCACACATAAATGTACTTATTCTCTCACACATAAATGTACTTATTCTCTCACACATAAAACATAAATGTACTTATTCTCTCACACATAAAACATAAATGTACTTATTCTCTCACACATAAATGTACTTATTCTCTCACACATAAAACATAAATGTACTTATTCTCTCACACATAAAACATAAATGTACTTATTCTCTCACACATAAAACATAAATGTACTTATTCTCTCACACATAAAACATAAATGTACTTATTCTCTCACACATAAAACATAAATGTACTTATTCTCTCACACATAAATGTACTTATTCTCTCACACATAAAACATAAATGTACTTATTCTCTCACACATAAAACATAAATGTACTTATTCTCTCACACATAAAACATAAATGTACTTATTCTCTCACACATAAATGTACTTATTCTCTCACACATAAAACATAAATGTACTTATTCTCTCACACATAAAACATAAATGTACTTATTCTCTCACACATAAAACATAAATGTACTTATTCTCTCACACATAAAACATAAATGTACTTATTCTCTCACACATAAATGTACTTATTCTCTCACACATAAATGTACTTATTCTCTCACACATAAAACATAAATGTACTTATTCTCTCACACATAAAACATAAATGTACTTATTCTCTCACACATAAAACATAAATGTACTTATTCTCTCACACATAAAACATAAATGTACTTATTCTCTCACATAAATGTACTTATTCTCTCACACATAAATGTACTTATTCTCTCACACATAAATGTACTTATTCTCTCACACATAAATGTACTTATTCTCTCACACATAAATGTACTTATTCTCTCACACATAAATGTACTTATTCTCTCACACATAAATGTACTTATTCTCTCACACATAAAACATAAATGTACTTATTCTCTCACACATAAAACATAAATGTACTTATTCTCTCACACATAAAACATAAATGTACTTATTCTCTCACACATAAAACATAAATGTACTTATTCTCTCACACATAAAACATAAATGTACTTATTCTCTCACACATAAAACATAAATGTACTTATTCTCTCACACATAAATGTACTTATTCTCTCACACATAAAACATAAATGTACTTATTCTCTCACACATAAATGTACTTATTCTCTCACACATAAAACATAAATGTACTTATTCTCTCACACATAAAACATAAATGTACTTATTCTCTCACACATAAAACATAAATGTACTTATTCTCTCACACATAAATGTACTTATTCTCTCACACATAAAACATAAATGTACTTATTCTCTCACACATAAAACATAAATGTACTTATTCTCTCACACATAAAACATAAATGTACTTATTCTCTCACACATAAAACATAAATGTACTTATTCTCTCACACATAAAACATAAATGTACTTATTCTCTCACACATAAAACATAAATGTACTTATTCTCTCACACATAAAACATAAATGTACTTATTCTCTCACACATAAAACATAAATGTACTTATTCTCTCACACATAAATGTACTTATTCTCTCACACATAAAACATAAATGTACTTATTCTCTCACACATAAAACATAAATGTACTTATTCTCTGACACATAAAACATAAATGTACTTATTCTCTCACACATAAAACATAAATGTACTTATTCTCTCACACATAAAACATAAATGTACTTATTCTCTCACACATAAATGTACTTATTCTCTCACACATAAAACATAAATGTACTTATTCTCTCACACATAAATGTACTTATTCTCTCACACATAAAACATAAATGTACTTATTCTCTCACACATAAAACATAAATGTACTTATTCTCTAACACATAAAACATAAATGTACTTATTCTCTCACATAAATGTACTTATTCTCTCACACATAAATGTACTTATTCTCTCACACATAAATGTACTTATTCTCTCACACATAAATGTACTTATTCTCTCACACATAAATGTACTTATTCTCTCACACATAAATGTACTTATTCTCTCACACATAAATGTACTTATTCTCTCACACATAAAACATAAATGTACTTATTCTCTCACACATAAATGTACTTATTCTCTCACACATAAATGTACTTATTCTCTCACACATAAAACATAAATGTACTTATTCTCTCACACATAAAACATAAATGTACTTATTCTCTCACACATAAAACATAAATGTACTTATTCTCTCACACATAAATGTACTTATTCTCTCACACATAAAACATAAATGTACTTATTCTCTCACACATAAAACATAAATGTACTTATTCTCTCACACATAAATGTACTTATTCTCTCACACATAAAACATAAATGTACTTATTCTCTCACACATAAAACATAAATGTACTTATTCTCTCACACATAAAACATAAATGTACTTATTCTCTCACACATAAAACATAAATGTACTTATTCTCTCACACATAAAACATAAATGTACTTATTCTCTCACACATAAAATATTTTATCACTAGGGAGCCGCATAGATCAGTTGCTAGCGAAATGGCTTCGCATCCGAGTCGTCCTGTGTTCATTCCCCAGTTGAGATGGAAATGTTTTTTCAGACCACAACGGCTCCCGGGTCGACCCATCCTTAAGTGGGTACCGGTTCAGTCCAGGAAGTAAAAGCGGCGAGGGAGAGGAGAAGGCTACTGCCCTCATTTAGCCGAGCCTTTGAAATGTGAGATCGCTAACATCTCACACCACTACGGCAGTAATGCTATGGGTTACTATAATTTTTTTTTTTTTTACATAAAACATAAATGTACTTAGTATCACATATATGAAAAAAAATTCACCTATCCTAACAAACAAAAACATAAATACATATATTCATGTACACAAAACATCAATTTACATATTCTCATTATACAAAACATAAATTCACTTATTCTGACAGATACAAAACATACAATACACATATACTCATACACAGAAAATATAAATTCACCCATTCTCACACACACATAAAAACACACACATTCATACCTACATAAAACATATGTACCTGTTCTAATTTTCTCCAGCTTGACAGATAAATGGTTCTTTGACTTATGAGCTTCCTTCCTCAGCATCTTCAGGACAAGAACATTAATAAACATTGATAAATAACACAATTTTCCATATTAAAAAAATCCCTACGAGTCTGGATATTTGTCTTTATCTCTCAAATAACCACATAAATTTTCTACATAAATAAAGTGGATTCTTTCATCTTCATTCAGTTTGTCCCTCAACTGGGTTGGAGAAGATCATACTAGCATTCTGCTCCTTGTCATAATGCCAACAGATTTGAAGGACACATTCTGCTGTTGGTTTGTTCTTCTCACTCTGACCCCTGTTTGTGTGTCAGTTTTTAAATCCATTTCAGTGACCAGTCCTAGTGTGAATATTGTCACTTGATCTCTTCTTGTTTAGAAGTACAAAAATCTCTCTAGAGTAGAAGATTCTTTCATCTTCTTCTGTGTTCGTTCTCAATCTCCCGCTACCAAGCCCTGAACAGGGCTTGGCAAGTAGGAAGTAGTCTAGAGAACGGAATGCGGTGTGTCGTTAGTTTACAGCTTGACTACGATATTTGCACCTTTCAGTCCGACACATCCGTCTTCGGCGGCAGAAGAATCTTTAAATCACAGCTTGCCCACCTCGCCATTCATGCAAGCAAAGATGTTGCTGAGTGTGAAGTGACCATCTGTGTTTCAAAGAAAGCTCCACCTTACACAATCTTCTCCCTATCTCCTGAACTCCAAGAAGTAATCCTAAAAGTAAATGGCCAGACTGTCCTGCAGACATGTCCAACTTATCTATGAATAACAATGGATCTAAGGCACGCATGAAAAAACCAGATCCAAAATGCATCCAACAAAGCTAAGAACAGAATTGCCATAATAAGAAAGAGGGTTCATCATGGGCAGCTGACTTGAGTACACAAAAGAAACTATACCAAAGGTTATATAAGACCAGTGGTACAATACAGGATAGCAGCATGCTCTACAGCAATAACAAAAATCACTTTAAAAAAATTAATAGACCTGTCAAAACCAAGGCATATGTATCATCACTGGAGCTATAAGAACAGCCCCAATAAATGCAATGAAGAACATTAAAGGAATTGAAAAAATGGAGACATGCAGAGACTCCAGCAGGAGGAGAAGTTCAAAAGAATGCCAGATCATCCAATATTTGACAGAATAAATCGAATTGACATGAGAGAGGAGCTTGCCCTCCTATGGAGGCTAGCTGTGAATATTAATTAAGCAGCCGTAGACAAAACCAAATCGACAGGCCCAAAGGCCATAAGGAGGCAGCAACTCCACAATGCTAAGTTAAAATAGGTAAATCACCTGTTTGTCTTAAGCAATGATTGCAAGAAGAAAAAGAGAGAAAAAAAAACCGACTCATCTTAAAGACAACGAACTGGTGAGAACTAAGGACCAAGATTTACCGGAATATCGAAAATAAGCATAAATGGAAAGAGATTAGAAGATCAAATTTGAGCATCCTGTTGCAAACAGAAACAAAGAAAAAGGGATTAGGATGTCTAAATACTGTTGCTTTGTGGCAAAGACAGACATAGGTTAAAAGAAGACTGCATCAGGCAATTTAGATGCTTTATTGCAACGGCAGACATATGTGATTAGAAGGCTGTATCCTGCAATTTGGACATTATGTGGTAAAGACAGACATTGGTGATTAGAAATATGTTTTAGGCAATTCAGATACATGGCAATGACAGACACAGGTGATATCAAGCAACCCGGACAAGTTATAAATGATTATAAGTCTATATCAGGCAATTCAGATGATAACTGTGATACCAGGCAAACCGGATGCTATGTATTGTTATGAGGCTGGACAGTTTTAGACAATTCTGACCGCAAAGAGTTAAACAAGAAGTTACAGTAATAACTCTCAATCATATCCTTGTTCTGACTTTTAAAATATCATTTTTTCCTTAAGTCTTTGAGTCTCATAGAAACATTTCCATATTTTCATTGCTGTGGAACCTTGTAATAAAATTCTTTAGTCTATAAATATTTCATAAATACTTACAATTTCTTCTGGGGTTGCTTTGTGCACTGTCAAATCTTGCACTGTGTCCTAGAATAACAGATTAAAAGAGATACAGTCCTGCACAAACAGCAAACATGTGTTTACAAAACTACAAGGTTATTATTGTTGTTGAATGCCCACAATGAGTAGGATTACTCTTTTTGTGCACCCTAAAAAGGACGTAAAGTGGTGGGTTGTCGTAGCGTTTCTCACATCCTGAACGAACTGATGAAGGACGGAGGGCTTTTACATTTGCATAAACTAGTCAAATAACCTATTATGCACAACAGACTACTCAATGCACACTAAAGCTATGCTTAGAAAGAAAACTCTGCCTTTAAAATGTTTAAACTCTTGTTGCATGGAAGATATTAAATTGTTAAATATGATTAAATTATCAGAAGCATTAAATATTTACTAAGTATTTACTATTTTAATGTATATATCACATGGACTGTTTCAAATATGATATAACACATTTATTTCAAAGTAATATAGGCCTATATATATAAAAGTCTATATTTACATCCCAAACCGGCTTCTTCCGCAGTGGAGCTCTCTTTCTTCGATTTTGGCCAACTCGATAAAATGACATTGTTGATGGAGACTGCCTTATGAACTCAATTAAACCAATGAATCTGTCATTTAAGCATAAAAATGAGAACAATTATTCACCATCTAACTGTAATCAGTAACATTGTTGGTGAGTAAAATTTAGGTAAAAGTAAGCCCGCACTCCTTTCAACCATAGACAGGCTCTTAAAAAATTGAATTCCAAACAGACACCCATTACTAAAAACAAACAAATACCTGTCGTACGACATTTCTCCCAACGCTGGGGTAGTCGAGGGGTTTCAAGGATGAAGACTACTGGCCACTTCGCCACTGTTGTCACCATGTCGTGTGTTGGCTATGTCTGTTTATTTCACCCCAAACAGAAAAACAACATATGCCTTACTGGGGATTCGATCCGCTGTCCTCCTTGTCGACAGGCATTGAAACCATTCGGCCACGTGCTCCATTACTAACACACACATTTGTTGTGTGCACACTTTAGGATGATTAGACCTTGAAGTGGTAACTCTCAACTGAATTATTGGTTTTCTTTCCCCTTGTGGCATTGTCGTTTCACTTCTCTGTGCTGCAAGAGCTTCTTTTCATCCAGCAGAGGTGGCTCTTCACAGTACATCTCCACTTGAACTGATTTGCAGCTATCTCTTCCAAGGATGTCAGACTCATGTTCAGTGTCTTCATGTCATATTTACCCATATCTTTTGATTGTTCTCTTTACTGACTGCAGATCCCTACTAGAACCATTACATAACACCAGATATGAACATGTGCTTTTGGAAATAAGAACTGCGCTAAACATTATCCAAAGGAGCTCAATGTTGCCCTCCAGTGGCTACCCTCCTACTGTGGGATTAAAGATAACGAGAGAGCAGATGCCCTGTCAAGAGCTGGGAGCAAAATTGAGCAATTTCTCCATACAGAGCCATATCAAGAGACCAAAACTATCATTCAGTCATTACAACAACATATGAAAGAAAGAGGTGGATGTAAATGATAGACCTGACCCAATCCACCAGCTCTAGTGACACCAATAAACTACTCTGTTCTGACTGAGAACAGGAAACTACAACTGCGAGCCTCTGTAGACTATTAGATCACCTCTATCGGCACAAAATATCCTACACAAACAAGTACCCATGTGCAACCAGTTCCCAGATACCTGAACATGTCCTATAAGGCTGCCCAGCCCACAAAGACCTACGACGTCAAACCTGGCCAGAGCTAAGGCAAAAAGCTACGAGTCTGCCATCCAGACACGGAAAAGACTGAACTTCATTCTAGGCGACAGGACTGTAGGTCTAGCATGGCTAAATACCTGAATGCAGAAGAAGAAGGCTCGATTATGTACATAATAGGGATCTTTGCTGTGAGAAGTGATCGCTCTACCTCTCTGTTACTCAGATAATAATTCATTGACTAGTACAGTATTATTATTTTGAATAATATAATTATAATACATGAACTTAGGAAGTTGTCATTCCAAGGAGAGATTGGGCCCTGCTCAGTTAGCAACATGCCCAAGATACATCACTGATAGTGATACATGTTGAGTGATGTCCCAACGAACTCTAGAGATTAAGTTAAGGAAAAGACAAACAAAACAAGTAGTAGAAGAAACTGGTTGTATATACTGTATAGAGACTCTGCAGAGTCTTCTAAAGTTTAAAACTGTTGAGTAGATCTATAGTATTTCTTTACTATTAAATTAAATTACAATAATATTATCTAATAATATTAATATATCATATATAATAAATAACGTTAATTTAAGTTATTTACTCCTCTTATGATATGTAAAGAAGTAAAGACTAAAGAGATACAATATTCAATAATGCTAATCTTTCTTTCCCAGTAATACGCTTCTGTGTCTACATTTGGGATATAAAAAGTCGATACAACTTTTTACTATCATAATTGAATTGATAAAAGTCATCTACTAGTATCTACTCATCGAATTGACTTCGGAATAGATAGTTAAGATAGGCCATCATAGGATTCATATTCATAGGGCCGTCCAGTGAATAGTGATAGGCACAGACACGTTTTTCAACGATTGTCTACACAGGGCCGATAATATGCTGACAAGTTTAGTAAAAGTCAGATGCAACGATATATAATAAAGATATGAAATGAACATTGTCAATAGCATACAATATTACAGTGTTACAACTCGTATGCACAGTCAAAATGTGGTCAAACACTGAAGTCTACTTGTTGTCACTTGCAAACGGACATTTTACCGCTAACCAGGGGCTGTAACTCTAAACAGGCTACTGGTGTCGTCTGCTCTTATCTGTGTGAATTGTGGGGAACAACACTACCTGTGTAAATGGTGAGGAACAAAACTATATGTATAAATGGAGGGGATCAAGAACAAAACTATATGTATAAATGGTGGGGAACAAAACTACCTGTGTAAATGGTGGGAAACAAAACTATATGTATAAATGGTAGGGATCAAGAACAAAACTATATGTATAAATGGTGGGGAACAAAACTACCTGTGTAAATGGTGGGGAACAAAACTATATGTATAAATTATGGGGAACAAGAACAAAACTATATGTATAAATGGTGGTGAACTAAACTACCTGTGTAAATGGTGGGGAACAAAGCTACCTGTGTAAATGGTGGGGAACAACATTACCTGTGTAAATGGTGAGGAACAACATTACCTGTGTAAATGGTGAGGAACAACATTACCTGTGTAAATGGTAGAGAACAAAACTATATGTATAAATGGTGGGGAACAAAACTATATGTATAAATGGTGGGGAACAAAACTATATGTATAAATGATGGATAACAAAACTTACTTATTTAGTCGCTCCTCTTCTACCGTGACGTGTAGAGGTTTACCAGAGAGAACGCCACGCTGTTCTATCCACCGTCTTTCTCCTGGCCACTTTCCAATCCAGCCCTCGGTCACTTAGGGACTGTCGTTTGTTGTCTTCCCATCGTACTTTGGTTCGTCCTGGGGGTCTGCGTCCTTGACTCGTTATCTCCCATGACCACCTTAGTATACGGTCTTCTTCCATTCCACAGACATGGCCAAACCACTGTAGTCGGGACTGCTCTACTCGCGTCTGCAGGGGTTGGGTTTCGAGATTTCTACATATTGTCTGATTACGGATCTTGTCCCTTTTCGTCACCTGGACCACCTTTCCTAGGTACCTCATTTAAGAAGTTTATGGTTGCCTTTCTTGGGCTGGGGTCAATGCCCATGATTAACATCTATATGTCAGGACAGGCACATAGGTGGAGCGGTATACATCCATCTTTGTTTTCCTGCTTATTTCTCTTTTGTTGAGGAATCCTCTGTTTATTGCATGAAAAAGTCTACCAGCTGCTGCCCTTCGTGCAGTTAACTCCTCTGTGATTCCTCAACTGCTGTCTATTACCACTCCTGGATATTTGAAGTTGCTGACCTGCTCCAGTGCTCGTATTCCCAGTGTTATCTGATGTCTCTTCTCATCTCTGGTGATCACCATGGTTTTTGTTTTAGACTTGCTGGTGTGCATTCCTCTCTTCTTCAATTCTTCCTCCCAGACCCGCAGGTTGATCTGGAGATGCACCTCAGATTTCGTGATCAGGGGCACGTCATCTGCAAACGCTAGTTCCGATATGTAACTTGGTCTCATCTTTCAGCACCCTACTTCATACTTTTTTGTTCGTTCCTTGCAGGCTGTGATGACTTCATCCATGAGGAGTATGAAAAGGTACGGTGATAGAATGTCACCCTGTCTTACTCCGCTATTGGTCTTGAACTCTCCTGACTTTTGATTTGATGTCCGCACATAATTTCTGCATGTTTTATAGAAACTCTGTATGGCAGAGATCAGGGGTCCTGGGATGTTCTTCCTTAACAGGGTCTCCCATAGTTTGTCCCAAGGGACTTTATCAAATGCTTTCTCTAAATCCAAAAAGCAGAGATGCATCTCCTTATCATACTCAAGAGCCTTTTCGCTCAGCTGAATGAGTGTAAAGATAAGATCTTTAGTACTTCTGTTTGCCCGAAACCCACATTGAATCTCTTTCATATTTGGCTCTGCTAGACCTCTTAATCGCCGTTCTAGAATCCTAGAGTAGACTTTCCCGTGGACACTGAGAAGGGAAATATCTCTGGGATTTTCACATTGTCGATTGTCACCCTTTTTAAATATTGGTATTATTATGGCAACCTCCCAATCTCTTGGTATCTTCTTGTGGCGCCAAGCTGCCTTGAGAATCTTCATGAATAGTATCTCTTCTACCGTCCCCATGTATTTAACCATTTCTGGTGTTATACCATCATGTCCTGCTGCTTTACCAATCTTAATTTTCTCCAATGCTGCCTTTAGTTCTTCCATTGTGATATTATCGTTCCCCTCCATGGCTCACTAATCTTATTCTTCTTCTGCATTCGTTATCAATCTCCCACTACCAAACACTGAAAGGGCTTAAGTAGCAGAATGTAGTCCAGAGAACGGAATGCGTTGTGTCGTAGTTTACAGCGTGACTGCGATAATTTTCACCTTTCGGTCCAACACATCCGACTTCAGCAAGCATTTTTTTAGTACCGGGTTAGCATTCCTCTTCGATCCCTTCTCCTTAGCCAGTCTTCCCTGCTGCAGCCTGTTATCCAGGATCACCGCATAGAGGTGTAGAAGGGTCTTGGCAGTTCCGGTTCGCTGGCCCTGACGCTAGCAGTCAGCTATGGGTCGCTGACCACTGCAGCTCATGCGCTGCTCATTAATCTGAGATTGGGACTTACTTCCAAAGCTTGATTTTCCTCCACTCCAAGGAGATCTGAGAAATATTCTTTCCATCTGTTCATTACCTCTTCTGGTACGGTCAACAGCGCATGTTGTTTATCTTTAACACATTTCACGGGGAGTGGTTGGGGGAAAAGGTCATTCCTTTTTCCTTCCTCCTGTTTTTTAAGGTCCTGTAGAATAGTTTCTGGTTTTCTCCAGCATTATTTCCCAGTTTCTCTCCAAATTCCTTCCAGGATTTCTGTTTGGCCTTGAGCAGTCTCATTTGCTCCTGTTCGAAAATTTACATATTCTTTATATTTCTTTGTTTGTTCTTCTGTATTTCTAACCTCTAGATATTGCTTCCATGTCTTTTTCTTTTCTCGTATTATTCGTTTCACTTCTTCTGTCCACCATGGTGTACTCTTTCTCTTCTACCCTTCTCTGGTTCGATCGCACGCCTCTACTGCAGCCTCATCTTAAGGATGTCTTTTGCCCAGAACTTTTCCATATTTTCTTCAGATTCATGTATCCTTCCTATTGCTGTTGTTACGTACCCTTGGTATCTCCTCTTAACATCAGGCTCTCATATTTTGTAAGCCTTAATTTTACTTTCTCCTTGTGTGTTATTATGTTTCTTACTTGTTGGTGGGTATTGCCTGGCTGGATAACTCTTTTTATTTCTCTCTTTATTTTAACTAGGTAGTGGTCGCTTCCTATCTCTGGTCCCCTGAACACTCTAGCGTCCTTCACATATTTATTTAAAATCACCTTTCTTATTGCATAGTCAATTATGAATTTTTCATTTCTTGCCGGCTCGCATCTTGTGAAGGCATAGATACGCTTGTGTGGGAACCTTGTATTTGTAATAACAAGGGTTTGTTCCATGCAAAATCTCAGCAGTCGCTTTCCATTGTCATTTAAGACATCATCTCCATACCTACCGATCACTCCATCCCATCTAGAATAGTCGTTGAAGTATCCAAGGAGAAGTATTTCATTTTGGCAATCGTGGGGACGGCGTGGGCTAGTGGTTAAGTGACACGGCTCACAACTAGGAGGTGCTGGGTTCGATCCCCATCACAGCATCGGCCGTTACCCCGGGGAAGCAAACCCTTATAAAATGCAGGAGGAAGCAGACCCTTACATAAAATGCATGCTGAAGTCGGATGCACTGGGCCGACAGGCGCAAAATAAAAACCACAGTGTAACGCACACCGCCTTGGGGAATAGAGAAATAAGGCGAACGAAAAAAAACATTAAAAACATATCGTCAACGGTCCTTTGAAAGAGCTCATAAAATTCATTAGTTATGTCAGGGCTATCATATTTGTTTGGTGCATACACAATGACGATATCCATTTGACTATCCTCCTTCTGTAGACTTAGAACCATCAGTCGTTCTGAAATAAGCTTCCATCCTTTAATGTTTGGTTTTTTATTACCATCCACTATACATCTCATCCCTGCCCTGGCTCTTTCAGTCATGGGAACTCCACTGTAACATGTTGCCATCATGGTCCAGACTGCCTTTCCCCTTTTCTGTGTTTCTATAGGTGCCAGGACTGTCAATTTTGATCTCTTCATCTCCTCTATTAGTTTATTTTCTTTTCTGTTTATACTTCTTACATTCCATATTCCGTAAATTGTGGTAATAATTTATCGCGTGTTCGTCGCTGTAAGATTAATGCGGTTTTCTCTATGTTTTGACTTGTAATCATTTGTTAATCTTGGCTTGCCTGTTTAACAAGGCGAAGGTCAATGAGCGTGTTGTTGTGTGCTGTTTGAATGTGGTGGTCAGTAATTGTAACGGGCAGTGGTTCTCATCCTGAGGTCCTGTTTGGATCTGAGAAGTATATTATTGGTGTTTATGATGAGTCCTTGTTGAGTGCGTGAATTGTCCAGTTGGGAAAAGGGGGCGTTCCATGACGTGTACTGTGTTCTGGCTGGGTCTATGAAAATTGTGTTGTATAAAGCTCTGTTGGTAGTTATTGTTACGTGTTAGCAATTTGGTATTGGCGATAATTGGCCAAAAACTTTGCTTTGCCATTCTGCATCTTTGTTATATTTCCGTGGTGATTCTTTTATCTGCTGATACCGT
The DNA here is from genome assembly GCA_036924085.1 of Ariolimax columbianus. Lineage (NCBI taxonomy): Eukaryota > Metazoa > Mollusca > Gastropoda > Stylommatophora > Arionidae > Ariolimax > Ariolimax columbianus. Next base: position 40,132,243 of record JAVGWX010000008.1, on the reverse strand, counting down.
ACTCTCTAGTTACGTGACATCTTTCAGCTGTTTGATTTGCTGCTTTTCAAGGAATATATTGGTTTTCCTGCTTGATATTTTCTTTGACCGTTATTTTCTACGTTTATTTTCATTGGTTGACGTCGTGGTGGCCATACAACTTAAGCCGCCATCGCGAGGATGAGATGAAGAGATGGCATAATGGATGCCCTAGACTCAGCATGGTACACCAAGGCAAAAGAGGGAAATGAGTTTACTCAACATTTGGCTTACCGGCATCAGACACACGTGCCTGATTGAATACCAGGATTTTTTGAGATTTTCATGCTGTATTTAGTTTGTCAATATCTTGTTGCAATTGTATTTTCTGAAGTTGCCATGACTGCTTGATCGTATGCAAAGAGTAGTTTGTTTAAGAGTTCACCAATGTTGCTGCCTTCATTTGGGTTGGCTGTTTTACAAATGTGGTCTACAAATGTGACGAACGGCAAAGGGGGATAACACACATCCTTGCCATACTCCAGATTTGATATGACATTTTAATGAAAGTCTGGTTATTGTTCTAACAGATTACTAGTTATCAATGTAAGGACTTTTGCATAGGTTAATTAGGTAATCAGGGGACGGCGTAGGCTAGTGGTTAATTGACACAGCTCGCAAGACGAAGGTGCTGGGTTCGCTTCCAATAACAGCAATGGCCGCTACCCCAGGGAAGTAAAACCCTTAGAAAATGCAGGAGGAAGCAGACCCTTACATAAAATGAATGTCGAAGTCAGATGCACTGGGCCGACAGGCGCAAAATAAAAACACAGTGCAACGCACACAGTCTTGGGGAATAGAGAAATAAGGCGAACGCAATAAAAACAAATTAGGTAATCGTTTACTCCATAGTGTGCCAATATTTTTCATAGATGATGTCAATCTACCCTGTCAAAAGCTTTGTCTTGTTCTACAAATGCAACTAAAAGTTCCTGATCATTTTCAATTGTTTTCTGAGGTTGCATCTGTACAGCTTGTTCTTTCTAAAGCCTATCTGTGTGTATGGTTGATCTGTGGCTCAATGACGTAACAATATTTTGTCTAGGATTTGACAGAATATTCTGCCAGTTTGGTTCAGTAGTGATATTTCTCTGCTTTTTGTAGTCCATTTTGCCACTTTTTTGTTCTTTCCATTTTGGAGTTATTATTGCATATCTCTATTCTTATGACAATTTCCGTGCTGTTCGTACTAGGTTGTACAATTTTTTGTATTAAAAAAATCTCCAGATTGGCTGCTTTGATTAATTGAGGGGGTCATAATAGTTTCTCACTTCTAATTCTTGCTTCGGAAGACGCAGAAAGGCTGGCTGTGGCATGAGTGATGCTGCATGATTGAATACCAAATTTTAGCATTTCTCTCAAATACTTGGCATTGCATGATTGAATACCAGGATTTTAGTATTCCTTCAAATACTTGGCATTGCAAGATTGAATACCATGATTTTTAGTATTCCCTCAAATACTTGACTATGCATGATTGAATACCAGGATTTTAGTATTCCCTCAAATACTTGACTATGCATGATTGAATACTTGACATGGTGTATCAAGATTCTCTCACCAGTTTTATATCTCGTCTAGGTTGGAGTGAGTCATGCCGCCACTATGCTCCTTTAGTGCAGTTGATAAGACTCGGTACAGGATTCAACTTCCACATCTGGTACGCTTCAGTTGACCCAGCTGTGAATGAGTATCTGTCTTACGGTCATGGAAGGAAATGTCAGAGAGCACTGCCCATTCCAACTCATACGAGTGATGGCTTAGTAAACTGATGAATCTGACACTTTATTATCAACCAGCGGTTAATTACCATTTTTTAAAATATCCAGCTGTTGACAGTCTTTGAGACAGTTTTATTCAAATCATTGTTTCCAACTTCGCCATATGTTGCTCATCTTCGTATGCACAACTCCCACCCCCATAGAAATTATGGATGTCAAGGAAGTTGCTGTTAGGGACTTATTTGCTGATGATGCTGCAATTGTCACTTAGTCAGCAGGGACCCCAAAGCTCGACAGATCGCTTCTCACCGGCATGAAATAAGTTTGGCTTCACAAGAAGCCTGAAGAAAAATAAAAGTGCTGGGACAAGACACAGATGCCATCCCAACCATTACCATCGACAACTACAAATTAGAAGCGGTGGACCAGTTCACTATCCGAGGTCCCTCATCAACGAAAAGTTTTTCCTAGACAATCGCATTGACAAAGCTGCTGCCATATTTTCTCGTCTCACATATGTCTGGGAAACCCCAAACTTAAGCTAAGACCAATGCCAGTGTCAACAATGCCTGAGTCGTCAGTACGCTTCTATATTGCAGTAATGCATGGACAATCTATGCCAAACAAGGGCAACACATACAGCACCTGAGATCCATCCATGGTGTTTCCTTGAGAGACAGGGTGACAAATACCGAGATGCAGTCTCGCACTGGCCTCCCAAGTACGTACACACTCTCCGTTAGTCAGCAAAGACTGATGCGTTGGTCATGTTCATCGCATAGATGGTGGTCTCATCTCTAGAGATATTCTCTATGGACAGCTGGCCAAACACAGCTAAGTTCAAAGACGTGTGTAAGTGGGACATCAAGACACTGCATGTGAATCTGACATCTCTGGAAGACATAGCTGCAGGCCGATCTGAATGGAGATGTAACCTCAAGAGCCACCTCAGACTTGGTGAAAATAAGCTCTTGCTACATAGAGAAGTGAAAGGACAACGCCGCAAGGGTAAGGAAAATTAAAAAACTCAGTAGAAAGTTGTTACTCCAAGGCCGCCGCATCATCTATAGTAAGTCATGACTGAAAAGGGGCTACCAGATGTCAACAACTAAGAGTGGTGTGTCATAGATGACTCAGATAAGGGAAAATCGGTCACCTGATGAATACAGCTGAAATGCTAATCAAAAGCGAAAAATTGACCCAGAATGACAATGAAATGATATACCACATTCGATTCACCATCAATTTTGGCAAGGAATGAAGGGAATCGTATAATGAGAAGGGATCAACATGCTGAGAAACGCACGAGCCGCAGCAGTTACCAACCCATAGCTGCCAAGGCCCTTCTACACCTCCACGTGATGATCCTGGATAACAGACTTCAACTGGATAGACTGAGTAAGTAGAAGGGATCAAAGAGGGAAGGCTAAACCAGTACTCAAAATGCCTGCTGAAGTCAGATGTGTTGGACCTAAAGGTACAATTATCACAGTCAAGCTGTAAACTTACGAAACAATGCATTTCATTCTCTGGGCTTTATCCTGCTGCCTGCAAAGCCCTTCTCAGAGCTTAGTAGCGGGAGATTGAGATTGAACGAAGAAGACTATAATGGGAAATAGTTGTTCGAGATAGAGCAGCTGGTAAGAGGCTGAAGATGCAGCACAATGAATGAGCAGCTAGTGACCCTATAACTGGCTGCTTGTATCAGGGTCAGCGAGCCAGGGCTGCTTGTATCAGGGTCAGCGAGCCAGGGCTGCTTGTATCAGGGTCAGCGAGCCTGGGCTGCTTGTATCAGGGTCAGTGAGCCTGGGCTGCTTGTATCAGGGTCAGTGAGCCAGGGCTGCTTGTTTCAGGGTCAGCGAGCCAGGGCTGCTTGTATCAGGGTCAGCGAGCCAGGGCTGACCAAGACTATATTTCGTGTCCAAGTGATCTGGAAAGAAGTTGCAGTGTAGTCTGGCTAAGAGAGAAGGGATCACGGTAGGAAGACAGACTGGGTACCAAAAGAAAAATCTGAAATAAGATGCGTCGGGTTGCATGGTGCAGATATTGCATGGCATCCTTTGAGTAGCCTCTCCAGGGTGCTGAATATGGAGACCCTGGGCTGCTTAAACTGTAGGATCTTGGCCATACTGGTGTAATCCAAAGCGTGATAATTTGACACCATCTCAGCTGCAGGAATGAGTTCACAATTTTGAAACCATACACCTTAGGTGCTACCACTCCAGAATTTCTGTCTGGGTTTACTCCCAAAGCCATACCCTCTCTCAAGGTTTCCACAAGGCAGTGGAGTCGTTGCCCTCAGATGCTAGTTACTCGAGACATTCGATGATACTCTCATCATCCCAGGCACTTTTGTGGGTTTAAAATCACAGCTCTCCCTCTCCCAGACGAACTGCCTGAGCAGGCTTACGAGCTTCGTCTACCCAGGTTTAGAATCAGAGTTTACCTTCTCTTAGATTGGCTGACAACCAATCTGCCCAGCCAGTTATACCACCAGGTACTCAAGTCGCACCTCACAGCAGGCTCTGTATGAAACAGTGGGCTCCTCATAAAGATGGTGCTGGCGACACAATAATGTAGGAGAGGCCATTTGCAAGGAAACTCCTGTCCGGCAAGTCAAACAGTGAATCCAGCAGCAATCTCTACAACTGGAAAGGAGAGATTATAATAGACGACTCACTTTCCTTTACCGAGCAGGACATCCAGCCCAGACGTAGAAACCCCCTTACGTGAACTATAAACAAAAGAGCTGGTTGCTCTAACCAAACCCAAAAGCGGCTGCACTTTGAACAGAGGATCATAGTTGAGTGCGTCCATATCCAGTTGGTTGACATTATTTTTATGAAAATATTAGTTACCGGTACCTATTTTTCTTTCTTTGACTGAACATGACACAGCTAGCACACAAAGGACTTTATCAGTGGACCACTACAGCATGTCCAAGTGCCATCTCAGCATCGAAGGTTGGCTGCCATGAATCTCCAGTCCCGAGTGGTTCGCCGGGGGTCTTTGTGTATGACAAGGACAAGAATGGCATCATTGTCCCACAGAGAGCATGTCTAAGAGGCGACCAACTATGTGACCTAGCATAACACCGGCCATGGTTTCTTAAGAGCAGCATATATGACGCCTAACTGGCTGAAGATCTATTTTGCTCTGGTATTTGAGCATTAAGATGGACTCGCACATTGGTTAACCACCCTACAAGAAACCGGTTGAAAATGTCCGTCTTCTAAACTAGTATAAAGATGCTGAGCTATGTACTCTATCTCTTGCCATAATGGTGCAATCTGACAGGCTTTTCCCAGTCCATCTTCTGATGTTATCCACACACTTATAACGTTGTCTGCCTCTTGAACGACTGCCTTCCACCCTACCCTCTAGTATGGTTTTAAACAAGGAGGTATGTAGTCTGGCATTTCATGGACATCAAACATCATGTTGATTATCTGTACAGTTCACGGATTTCCAAGGACCACCCTGGTAACAGGCTGCACTAGTCACTAGTATAGTCTGCCCAGGAGTAGGGATTGCAGTGGGAGAGCCGAAAAAATTCGGGTGAAATTGGATGTATTGGGCCGAAAGGTGCAGATATCGCAGCTTCACTGTAAACTACAACACAACGTTCATTTCAGGACAAACTTGACTTGACTTTCCATATTTGTCCTGAACTTCTTAGTATACAAATTCATTTGCATGAAAACAAATTGAAATAGTCAATGGTCAATTTTTGTTTGTTTGCATTCATAATATTTCTCTATTACCCAAGGCGGTGTGTGTTGCACTATTGTTTTAATTTTGCGCCTTGCCAGCCTAGTGCATCCGACTTCAGCATGCATTTTATGTTTTAACAAAATGAGGATGAAGTTTTAAAACGTGTAACATTCTTCAAAGAATTGCTAAACATGTTGTCATTTCATGTCAAATGAAACTAGGATATCCGGTAATGTTATTAAAAAATATAGAAGTTTTGTTTCATGCAAAATTTGTGTTTGTCCTAAAAAGAAGGAGGTGGTAGGGCGGCACATATTTTGAGCGCGGTAGCGGACATTTTGCAGGAGTAAATGAGTTGAGATTAAATATGGTAAAATACGCCAAATGATAATAAATACATTACAAAACTTAGATAATGATCATAAAAGGGTACCAGCTAGGGCTCACTTGAGCAATAAACTATTTACACATGTTATAACAGTACAATGTGGTGAACATTTCATGAGAGATTTATTTTTGTGGTTTCAAATCTTCTGGTGTAATTGTCTGAAAGACTTCATCTGTAGGGTCCATATGGTAAGTAACATCAGGTTTGCGTAGCTTGACAGACATCCTTGCTTCCACCCTGTTGTTGTACTTGCTGGCTTTAGTTCTCCGGAAGGCTCGACGGAACTGAAAGTACAATGATTAAATAATCTGATATAATTGCCAGCATGCACGAGATTACATCTTTGCGCCAATTTATAAACATACATTAACACATTTCGTCTTATTTGTTGTTCATACTCAAACTCTAGTCTGGAGAACAAAATACATTGCGTCATAGTTTACAGCTTGTTTGGTCCGATACATCTGATTTCAGCAGACATTTTGAGTACCGGGCTAGTCTTTCCTCATATACCCCCTTTTCCGTAGCCAGTCTGCCCTGTTGCAGCCTATTATTCAGTATCACCACGTGGAGGGTCTTGGCAGCTCTGGATCGCTGGCTCTACCTCTTGCAGCCAGCTTTAGGTCACTGACCGCTACATCTCATGCACTGCTCAGCGTCTTGATACCATACAGAAACATTGACAACCAATCAAAAGCTGACACAGAGGAAGTGGTGCAGATAGCCAACGAAATGAAGAACTACAAGTTTGCTGTATTGTGTCTGTGCGGAGACAAGCTGGACACAATCAGGAAAAATGAGGTTGAAATCTAGACAAATAATTATTTATGTGGGAGAGTATGCACAATATGCAGAGAGAGTGGCAATGATGCTGTTTAAAGAGGCACAGAAGGCACTAATACAGTGGGAGGTTATTAGTCATAGAATTATCACTGCAAGTTTCAAAACTAAAAAGGGCATCAACACATACATATGATGATGCTTGAATCAGGGTTAGTGAATCATAACTGACCAAGATACTATTCTGTCTCCAAGTGGCATGCCTGGAAACAGACTGTGCCTGAGAGACTAGAGATCGAAGAGGAACACAAATAGTCAGAAAAATGCAGTGCGGCTACCAGATGTTTGGTGGACCAAAAGGTGCAGATATCATAGCCCTGCTGTCAACTACGCCATAATGTCCATTTCTGGACAAATGCAGAATAAGAAACCAACATCAGACATGGATAGAGACACATACTGAAACCACCCAACTAGCCTATGACGATGACACTACAGCCGATGAATTGATGATCCACAGACTAAGAGTTTGAATTTAGATGTAAGTCAAGGAAGAGGGGAGACCTATGTGGATGGAGCAGCGACCAATAGGAACCACCAGTACCCACACCCCTCACCATCTGCTGAGAGAGAATGAGTGCCTATGTGTCTGCATAGAGTGCAGTGATGTCAAATTCTGTATAACATATAACAGAGATTACATATGTGCACTGATTTCAAGCGTTAATTAACATATGCTGACTTACCTCATTTGGTGAAACATAGTGTGGATTCTGGTACAGTGTTGCACCCCCAAAGCTGCCAGCAAAAACCCGGATAGGATTCAAGACAAACCTAGGCCCTGTGTGATTAAGAATTTTAAATCATTAGGAAATGTTTCACCTTGTGGATATATTTGTCAAAAGCAATAGGCAAATACCGTCTACTGCAATATTAGACAAGACTAGATGGACAGACACAACATGAGCGGCTCATTGGACAAAATATTATAGACAAGAACACTTTTTCATTATAATTCAAGTTGTTATTTGTGCCATTGTAAAACATCCACACACAACAGGCCAACCAACTGGGTTTGTTTTTCCTTTCTCATTCACCTTATTTCGTTATTCCCTAAGGGAGTGTGCGTTGCACTATGTTTTTATTTTGCGCGTGTCGACCCAGTATATCCGACTTCGGCATGCATTTTATGTAAGGGTCTGCCTCCTCCTGCATTTTCTAAGGGTTTGCTTCCTCAGGGTAACGGCCGGTGCTGTGATGGGGAGCGAACCCAGCACCTTCGGTTTGTGAGCCGTGCCACTTAACCACTAGCCCACGCAGTATGGAACCAGCTGTTTGACCGCACACTTGATTACTAGTGTCTTCTTCTTTGTTCTCAAACTCCTGCTTGCGGGATGCATCGTGTCATAGTTTACAGTTTGACTGCGATGGTTGCACCTTTCGGTCCGGCCCATCCAACTTTAGCAGGTCCAACTTTAGCAGGTATTTTATTATACTGGGTTAGCTTTGCTTCTTCATTTCCTTCTCCTCAGCTAATCTGTCCTGCTGCAGCCTGTTATCCAGGATCACCACGTGGAAGTTGGAAAGGTCTTGGCAGCTCTGGGTTGCTGGCCCTGGTGCTAGCAGTCAGCCCTGGGTCGCTGACAGCTACAACTCATGCACTGCTCAACATCTTGAACCTACTCCAACAAAGTCACCTTTGTGGCTGTCTTTATGAGATTTGGCACATTGCACTGTGTACTGCACCAGGGAGCCGAGTGCGTATGTCTTCAGCATTTGTTTGGGGCTGCTTCCTTAGTCTTCCTCTGATCCCAGTCTATCTAACAATAATGTTCGCCTCAGCATCTAGGGCCAGTTGCATCGATCGACCACTACCAAATCCAACCGCTGAGGCTTGTAGCCAAACCTCGCTCAGTGCCGATGGAGAGACTGCTATCTGTCGGAGCCATGTAGAATGGGGATGACCCCTCCCACGCCTCCAGCCAAAGGCTGCTACACATAGCAGACTTGGACATTATCTGGTTAGCCGATACTTCCTGGTCCAGTCAAACCATGTGACCAAACAGAGACAGGTGGTGGAGGTCCAGACTCGTCTTTGCAGACACCTTCTCATTACAGATGAGATCGAACCACTGGATACAGAGGATTGCATGTATGAAAAGCATCGAGTCTTGATATGTCCTGTTTAAGCAGGGTCCAAGTTTATGAACCATACAGAAGGACAGGAATCAGACACATCTGATAAATACAAATTTTGAACCTGAGAGAGAGTCTGCCATTATTCAACACCTGGCGAAGATCGGTCATAGCGGAAACATCAAGCCCGATTCTCCTTAACATGCCAGGCACACATCGTCCATTGGATGATAAAGAACTCCCCAGGTATGTAAATTTATTCACATGAACACCGGTGCCAGAGTCCGCCTAGGAAGTACTCTCTCGGACAGGTTACCAACATCTTCGGGGGTCAGGTAGGGTTGTGTTCTTGCCCCTGACCTTTTCTGCAGAGCCATCTACTGGATTCTACAACGCCTTGACTCCCACCATCTGGGCATTGTCATAGACCAAACGTGCACCAATCGTTTACCTGCAAGGCAGCAATTGTCGCTTTCTTAGCCATCGGCTGATCCCAGTCTACTTGCAAGACAGCAATTGTATGTCCTAGTACAGATGTCTTACTGTTCTGTCAGACATTTCCTACCCGAGAAGACTCCCTACAAGCATAGTTTGGCCAGCCAGTAAAAACTATGTCTGAAGAATGGCAGCTTCTGTGAGTCATTTGCTGCTTTAAGGCAGACCTAGGGTTTAAACCAGTGCTACAAAATAACTGCGTCTGCTCTCCTCTGTAGAGGGTTTCCACTCTTGGTTAATCCATATCCACCTTTGTTTAAAGCAAGATTTACTGTATCAATAAATGTCATGACTTTCAACTTTTACTCCTAAAACTAACAAATATGAAATGTCAAATTCTACAATTAAAATCTACCACAGCAAAATGAAGATGCGGTTATTACAAGAATACAAGCAAAAACAATCAATCCTCACTAAGAAAATAAAAAAATATATATTTGTGTTAGTAGGCTTCTTCTTCTTTCGTTTGCATGGAAATATAATGTATTCCTGTTCTTGCGAGTGAATTCTCAATATCCCGCTGCCAAATCCTGAACAGTGCTTTGCAAGTAGCAGGATGTAGTCCTGAGAACGTATTGCGTTGTCTCGCCAGTTTACAGCTTGGACTGCTATATTTGCTCCTTTCGGTCCGACACATCCATCTTCGGCAGAGATATAATGTCTATATCTACAACAACAACATCTACAATGTTGTCCACTGTATAAACTTCACTGTCTTTTGTAGTTCCCATACTTATGGGGACGACGTTGGTCAGCGGTTAAGTGACACGGCTCACAATCTGAAGGTGCTGGGTTCGCTCCCCAATCACAGCACTGGCTGCTGCCCCAGGGAAGCAAACCTTTAGAAAAACCAGGCCCTTACATAAAATTAACGCTGAAGTCGGCTGCACTGTGCCGACTGAAAGGGAAAAAACCCACAGTGCAATGCACACCGCCTTGGGGAATAAAGAAATAAGGCAAACAAGAGATACACCAACAAAAAAATACCTATTTCTGCAAGTGATCCATCCTCTGACAAAATCTGGTAGTTTCTAAACCAAATGCGATTATCTTGTATGGAGAATGTGAAGACATGGTCTGTGAATGGTTGACTCTTCGGGTGATGGTTTGGAGTGCCAAAAATCTGAAAGTATTTATTGATGAATCATTATCATAAATAAACAGACACCCCACCCTTTTCAATAAATTTGGACATTTGGGTTCAAAGTCATATATTTAATTCCTTCTGGCATTACAGATTTTGTTGTTCTACAGCTGCATCTCTATAAGATTCCATATTTATTGTTAAAAAAAATGGTAGCCTTATTTGTATTTTCCATTTTTTCCTAATGAAATCTTAATTGTCAGTTCTTTGTATTTGTGCCAATTTTATCCATACTTTCTGACTTTTTTAGTCGCTTCTTTTCTTCCATGAGGTGTATAAGTTGTTATCCATACTTATTTATCATTATTTACACTTGGCATAGTTTTACTGCAGCTCTTTGATTTGTATCTTTACACTTGGGCACTTTTACTGAGTGAAACCAGTGGTTCATCTGAAACCCTGACGATAACAATTATCTTTTCTTTTATTTAATGTAAAATATGGAGTTGTTGGTATAGATTATTTCAAACCAAATTGGCTACTTAACACTGTAATATGCTACTCCACACCATGTAATATGATATGTGCTACTCCACACTGTGTAATATGCCATGTGCTACTCCACACTGTGTAATATGCCATGTGCTACCCCACACTGTGTAATATGCCATGTGCTACTCCACTAGTGTAGTATGCTATGTATCCTCTATGCTAGAGAGGTTTCAACTGATGATACAAAAAACAAAATCAGATTTAGAATATGTTTAGCTAAAGTAAGCTCCAAAAAGAAATGCATGGAAGGTTAAATAAAATATACATCAACGACTTGTGTGTAACTTTTCCCGCTGTGTTTAGTGGGATTAGGTGGTATGCAAAATACGAGTTACAGTCCGATCCTACGACATTTGGTAGTTAACATGAATCTTTCGCCATTTAATTTAACAGACCATGTTTGCATAATTAGACTGACTCAAAGAACATGTATTTTACCCTCACATTAATAGCATTTAATGTTTCCTAAGGGAAGGAAGACTAACATCTGGTCAGGCGAAATAAGCTGACCAGACATGTTAGTCAGGGTCAGGCAAAACATACTGGACAAGACCCTCACCTCTATTTCTATTAGCCCTCCCTAGAAATGGACTGTTTTCATAGCATCCTGGCTAACGAGGTGAGGGACTGACGTTATCCCTGTAGTAGTGAGTGACATGCAGATGAAGCCAAGCATAGCACAGCCGCATGGAGGATACCAGTCCACCTTCATCAGCACGCTCGGGAAGTCTACTGCAACCTGCCACTTAACGTCCTTTTCGTGGCACACAAAAGAAGAGACTATTCGACACTTGTTTCAGACTTGTGGAAAACAGGTCATCAACAACCCCCTTCATATATCAAGTGGTTTCCAGAATAGAATACATTGTAAGGCTTTCAGCTGCTTCTCCTCATGTTTCACTGATGTTTCATCAACTAGGTGATCTTATCATATCAATTATTCTATTATTTATTTTTAAATCTATTGTTTTTTTTACAGTAATTACCTGTGTAAATAGTTCCTTCAGCAACACCCAGTATGGTTCAGAGTCAAAAGCCTAGAAGAGAAAAAAAAAGACCAATATAAAAATCATGATACTGCCAACAACTGCATGCATATGCCCCCCAGTAATGGTGGCCCTTATTGTGGGGCTTAACCATTTGAATCTGTGGCACCAATATATTGGTGCGTGTGTAAATATCTCATTAACTGAGTCGCCTGTTATTCGGTGTGACGGATATACCATTATATTTAGGAGTATTTTGGAGCGTACTGCTTAGATTTTGGCAAAATATAGTGATGTTTACACAGTACACATTTCTGGAAATATCAAATATGGCAGTGCAGACATCAAAGCATGTTTCACAATGTTTTTGATGATGAAATGGTATTTTGAAAATTCTGTAAATAGCTATTCTAAAAGGCTAACAACAGAACAAGCAGTTGAAAGCTTTCTCAAGGATTTGAAGGCTGATAAATTGGATTTAGATGGTGAGTATTCTGTAAAGGACAAATAATTATAACAAGTAGGAACACTGGGGACGATCAGTCAATTTGAGATCAAATGAAATTAAGCACAGTGTTGTCATAGTAAATAGCTTTTCTCAGATGTCTACTGTATGCATGTTTTCTCAGGAGCACATAGGGAATGGGATTTTGCGGACCAGATGGCCAAGGTTCCCATCAGTGTCTTCTTCTTCTTTCTCAAACTCCTACAACCAAGCCCCAACAAGGACTTAGCAAGTAGCAGGATATAGTCCGGATTACGGAATGTGCTGTGTCACAGTTTACAGTTTCACTGCGATATTTGCACCTTTCGATCAAACACATCGACTTCAGAATGGGATTTTTGGTAACCGGTTTAGCCTTCCGTCTTCGATCACTTCTCCTTAGCCAGTCTGCTCTGTTGCAGCATGTTATCAAGGATCAACTCTTGCACTGCTCAGCATCTTGATCCCCACATCAGTGTCAACATATAAATTCTTGTTTGAACAACTTCTTCACACATTAGTGCTAAAATGTGCCTTTAAAAAGTTGCATTTATTTTGGCCACAGAAAGGTTTTACACTTAAATTTCTGTATGGTAGTGCAGAGGTTGAACCTAATGAGAAATTTATGTCAGAAAACTAATCAAATGACAAAAATAAAACTTTGTGTGAACTTGTATCTATGCCAGCAGTCCACACGAAAAAGAGTAGTGGTACAGTGAGTTCCATCCAACTGTAACATCCAAGGCAATAAGGAGGCAGACAGACTGGCAAACGAAGGTGCAAGACTACCACAACCAGATTCTAGTGTGACCTACAAAGAGTACAAAAGGTTTATTAGGGCCAGATACATGGCCAATTGGGAAACAGAACATACTGGCTACACAAAAAACGATGCCTATTAGCAGTTGAACAGAAGAGAGCAGGTCGTGGTCTTCAGACTCCGCACAGGTCACAACAGACTGAGGTACCATCTATTCAATAAACTGAAGATAGGTGGCACTGACGAATGCACCTGTGGTATAGGGAAAATGCCCGCTTAACATCTGCTGCAAAATTGCCCGACATACGAGGACCAGAGAAAGCACATGTGGCCATCACCAGTGCCAACACTAGACAAGTTCTATGGCAGTGTCAACAGCCTCCGGATGACAGCTGCTTTCTTCGAACAAATTCAAGTTGACGTCTGACAGCGTCCCAAGAAGAAGAAGAAGTATCTTCCCAATGACAACGTACGGATGTGAAATGTGGACCACCACACCGACACTGAAGAAAAAGATTGAATCTTTTGAACTAGAATGTTACAAGAAAATGCTCAAAATACCAAGGATAGCGAGTGAATATTGAGGAAAATTGGCTAGTAAAACAATATCGTGTCTAGAAAACTAAAACTTCTTGGCCACATCCAATACCATAAGGGCATGAAGAGAATGATACTGAAGGGTATGATGCCTGGAAAGTGGGGCAGAGGCAGACCGAGGACAAGATGAACACAAGGCATCACAAGGTTCTGAAGTTGACAGAGACAGAGGGTCTAAGTTCTGGAAACAGTGTGGTCTGACTAAAAGAATATGGATTGCAGTGGGAAAGCAACCCCAAATGTCCAAACAAATTCAGCTGAAATGGGATGTGTCGGGCCGAAAGGAACAGATATCGCAGCATCGCTGTAAACTACGAGACAAAATTTTCAGGATCAACCCCAAAGAAGAATCCATACCTGATGTCAAACTCTTGCAACTTGTGGATTGCCATAAATTTATGTGCTATTATCTAAACACTGTTCTCTGCAAAGGTATGGGACAATTCTCCCTACTTCCATGCTCCAGTTCGCTCAGCTCTTCTTCTTCTGTGTTCGTTCTCAATTTACCGCTACCAAACCCCGAATAGGACTTTGCATATAGCAGGAGGTAGTCCGGTATGCGCTGTGTCACTAGTTTACAGCTTGACTGTGGTGTTTGCACCTTTCGGTCCGACACATTCGTCTTCGGCAGTGGTTCAGCTCTAAATGTGCATCTAATTTACTTTCAACTAAAAAATGTTGACGAGAGAGCAACTGGCTGCTCTACCTCATTAACAAGCAGCATCTTCATACAAAGAAATCTCAGACACTTCATCCTGGACAACAGTGTGTGCTATGGGACCGCCTTCACGATTGAGGCGGTTACAGACTGAATTCTCTGTATTCCTTCTATCCATAACTATTCATGATTTATATTGATAAAATTACAAAGTTGACTAACCCACATGTGAAGTCCCTAAATGGATTGTTGTTTGCTGATGATCAGGTCATCTTTTACCAAAATGGAGAAGACCTAAAACACCTAACCTATCTCAATTTCACTTGTAATGAATATGAAATGAAGATCAACACAGACAAGACCAAGAATATGCTGGTATCGTGTGAACTCGTGCAGAGAAGTTTTCACAACATTGACATAAGTATCAAGCAATTACGGAGTTCAAATACCTAGGTAGTAAGTAGTATGATGACGGCAGAGTTTACAGTGAGACAGAGAGATAGAACATAGAATTCAGAAGACAAACTATCAAATTGCACCGATTTTGAAACACCATAGAGTGCTTTTTTCAACTAAGAGGAGGCTGATAAATGCACTGTTTATTCCTAAATTGTGTTACTAACGACAATCTTGCTCCTTACCAGCAACCCGTAAGAGTAAGATCGAGAGCTGTGAGAGAAGTGAAGCTGGAAAGACAATCCGTGACCAAGTCCGCAACACCACGCCGAGACAGACAGTGGGGACTAACCCAGTTAGTGCCTTCATTGATCTCCCCCCCCCCCCCCCCCAAATAAAATAAAAATCAAATCAAGTAGTTTGGTCATTAAGTCAGAATGCATCATGACCAGCCTGCTATGAGAGCATATCATATGCAGGTCTCCGCGTAAAAGGCTGACCTCGACGTCGGTGGATTGAGAGTGCCTCTGACACACTCAGGAAGTTACACCTAACGACAGCATAAACCTCCCTCTTGGTGATATCCCGCCTCTCTGTGACGCCGCATGGCAAGAGCAGTAGGACAAAAGAACCATGAGTGTTTTCAGTCCAGGAAATGAGCTCTTTCATTGCAATAAACCTCAGCAACTAAACACATATGAATGATAATATACTTGCCTTATCAAAAGACAATAGTGGACGGGATCCTTTCAAGCAATTGCCAGTCAGTTTGAGTTCACTCATTGTATGGACTAAACAGAACAAGCAACAACAAAAAATGAATGAAAACTATCCATATTACATATAAGTTATGCAAAGAATGAACAAACTAATTACTAAATATCATTTTAACTCATAAATTTTAATTATGAATAGCTCAGTTCATTATTGTGAAATAATTCCCCCACGTGGATACCAGGCAATTTATAATGGAATATTGTGGCGTATAATTAGCAAAATGCAATTGAGGAGGGGATGAATGGAAATGGCTACCTAAATAAAAATGCAACAGAAACCACTACTACAAGAGCATATACATGCTATCTTAAGGGTCTCTTGCAATTACACAAATAATCCCGTGCTCCTAGCAATAGAAAGTACTTGGGGCCAAGATAAGATGCAGCAGTAAATCAGCTGACAGCAGACTCATAGCTAGCTGCTTACATCAAGGTCAGCAAACCATAGCTGAGCAAGACCCTATTCCACCTCCATGTAGTGGCCCTGGAAACAGGCAGCACTAACACTAGTGTAGTCTGGTCGGGGGATAGGAATTGCAGTGGGAAGCCAAACCCAATACTCAAAATAGCAAGCTAAAATCGATTAAATGTGTTGGGTCTAAAGACGCAAATATCAAAACCTAACTGTAAACTACAACGTCCTCTTCGGGACAAAAGAAGAAAGGACTTACCATTCTCCACAAGAAATTTGGCTGAAGGCCCTTTGGGAACATTTGATGCCCTGTGAACAAAAGTAGGCAACACTGGTTTAACATATTCACTCTGAAATATATGTGGCCTCCGGAAACATTTATTTTGTGGATGTAAAACACCCACATAAAAATGCCAGTCTTCGGATCATAAGGAAATGTGTTAAAATCCTTGAAAAGGCATGTTTTTTCTCTGAGCTTAAATAAAAAAAACTTTGAAAGCTCTGCTATGCATCCTGGCAAAGAAAAAAGAGATCGCCAATGGGAAAGTAAACTCAGCACAAAAAAACAAAAACAACCTGAAATTTAATGAAAGGTTTAAAGGCTGATAGGTGTAGATATTACAGCCTCACTGTAAACTAAGATACAGAATCCATTTCACGACAAACAAAGAAGAAATAAAAACCTAGCTTGTACTGTGTATGGTGACTGCAGAGGCAAATGGCCTTTATTTCTCAGCTATATTAATTCTTGTGTGTTCAGGTATATGAATCAAAAGTAGTTAGTTTTTTTGTTTGGTTAAGTGATAGTAGTGGTAGAGAATGAATGCACTTTAGAATGGAATAATAACATTTGATATGTGAAGCTGTAGATTTGTATTTTTTTTAAAAACCTTTTAGCGGTTAACAATAAAAAAAACCCAGAAACAAACGCATGGTTTTCTGACCCATGATTGAATTATTCAGTTATAGATACATCAATACCTTTCCATTGAAGATAGTCCATCGCAATAAATGAAGGGCAACAACTGATAAACTTTTTCATGACATAAATAGAGGATATCTGATAAGAAAAAGGAAATCAGTAAGAAAAGTAAGATGGCTGTATGCCCCTCCATTTATGCTAAGATGGCTGTATGCCCCTCCATTTATGTGCCAGTATTGGCTTATGGATGCTGCAAGGTCATGGCCAATGATAGCAACCCAGAATAGTCAGCTCCCAAGTGAGATAACCAAGGAATGTGCTGAAAGTAAGAAGATGCACAAACAGACAATGACAAGATGCACAAACAGACAATGACAAGATGCACAAACAGACAATGACAAGATGCACAAACAGACAATGACAAGATGCACAAACAGACAATGACAAGATGATGCACAAACAGACAATGACAAGATGATGCACAAACAGACAATGACAAGATGCACAAACAGACAATGACAAGATGCACAAACAGACAATGACAAGATGCACAAACAGACAATGACAAGATGATGCACAAACAGACAATGACAAGATGATGCACAAACAGACAATGACAAGATGCACAAACAGACAATGACAAGATGCACAAACAGACAATGACAAGATGAGGCACAAACAGACAATGACAAGATGAGGCACAAACAGACAATGACAAGATGCACAAACAGACAATGACAAGATGCACAAACAGACAATGACAAGATGCACAAACAGACAATGACAAGATATCAAAGCCCGGCCTTTGTAGACTGAAGTGGAAGAAACCTCAACTTCAATGGTTTGGCTATGTCTGCAGAATGAAAGAAGATTGGCTACCACAGCAGTCATGGGAAGGAAAGGGTCAAGGATCCAGACCCTGAGGACGACCCAAAATCCGCTGGGACGACAACATAAGGCAGTCTATAAGAGACAGTGGACGACTAGAACTAGGCCAAGAGGAAGAAATCGAGTAGAACAGTCTGGTGGTCTTTCTGGCAAACCTCTACATCCTAGGGTAGAAGAGGAGAGACAAGAAGATCCATGGGGGAAGATGACCTTAAAGTTTCTCCCAATTCAGTTCATCGTGAGATCATTGGGGCACAACCCCCCCCCCCCCCCCTAACCCAGCGCCACTTCTTTCTGTCAATTTGTGCCTGCTGGGGTCGTAGGTTAGTCCATTCACGGATGTTGTCTTCCCATCTTTTTTTGGGATGTCCCCACCTACACTTGTCTTGTTCTGTGTCCTGTTGTATTGTATTTGCAAGGCCCTTGGACCTCAAGACGTAGCCATACCAAATCAGCTTTTGATTTTTGATCATTGTGTGGAGATCGTCGTAAAGTACACTTGCATTCTCTATTCTTCATTGTACTTGATCTTTTATAATACAGCCTTTGTAGGCAATATTTAGGATTCTTAAAACATATCTCCATGGTCTGGATTTTTATCTGGAGGTCTGCTGTAATGACCCATGTTTCGCAGGCGTAGAGGAATATCAAAAGAGCCAGTAAGTGCATTAGTCTGACCTTTATGGCAAAGGAGAGTCGCTTATCTTTCTATATAGGTTTCAACTGTGCAAGCGCTGCTGTTGGCTGTGCTAATCTGGCCAGGACCTCTGGTGTTGATCCCTCATCACTGAACTCAAGTGATTTAAGCGGTTCACGGTTTCAAGCTCCTGTCCATTTGCTTGGACTGCTGTAAAATCTGACCTATTTGTCATATAAATTACTTAGCTGAATTAGTCATTCCTACTCTACCATCACTATATTAGTCACGCCAACTTTACCATCATTAAATTAGTCACTTTAATGCTGCGTGATCTGTAACATTATATCTTGACACTTTGCCTTCGGTTGCTGAAAGATAAATAACTGATTGCCACTATCACAAGAGTCCACGAGACTTCCCTCCATTCACTCCTACAAACAAAAACCCTGATCCAGGCTTAGGCACAATTCAATTATTGTATGACCATTACGTGTTGTTCATCCAAACCGAGTGATGAAGGCCTTTTCTCTTTTCGTTCAACCAGTCCTTTCAGTTGAGTATTCTGTGAGTCGGGGTTGTAGATGCGTGTGAATATGGCTGACGAATCTGATATGGAATCTGCATACGAGCATGCATTGAGGGCATGGAATGTGATTGCATCATGATGGTATCAATGCTAGGTATACCAGCTCTCTCAAGAACAGCAGTGTCCGGATCCTGTCTTGCCATTTGATGTTCATCAAATGAATAACCATTCCATGAACATGCACTGTCCCAAATATCATTACTATAAAAGCTGATGTACTTACCACATGTACAAATCTTGCTTCTTCTTCCCCTCAAAGTAGAGACACTTGTTGCAGTTTTTCATTTCACAAATCTGCAGAGAACAAACATATATAAGCACATGTAAATAAAAAAAATAAAAAAAGACAGCAGTGATCCATTACTGGCCGCCTTCATCAGGGTCAGTGACCCATAATTGACAAAAACAGTATCCCACCTGCAAGTAACGGCCCTGAAAACAGACGGCAATCTTGCAGCCTGGCTATGAGATATGGATAGAAGAGATAAGGCATACCTGGTCCTTAAAATGCTGTGCTGAAATCGGATGTGTCTGTTTATACTTCCTATTTATGTTATGATACTTTCTATTTATGTTATACTTCCTATTTATGAGTTGATACTTTCTATTTATATGTGTATACTTTCTATTTAAGTGTTGATACTTCCTATTTATGTGTTGATACTTTCTATTTATGTGTTGATACTTTCTATTTCTTCTTCTTCTTCTGCGTACACAGTCAGACAGTAACCATTATTTTTTCGAAAAAAAGCGGCGGTCATCCTGAGACTCTCGCCACTACCATAGAGCTTGTCTTGCAGTTCCACTGGCAATGGCCACATCTGCTCTCTCTGATCCTCATATGTCGGGCAGTTCTGCAGCAGATGTTCAGTGGTCATTTTACCAGTACCGCACGGGCATTCGTCGGTACACCCTATCTTCAATTTGTTGAATAGGTGGTACCTCAGTCTGTTGTGGCCAGTGCGAAGTCTGAAGACAACGACCTGCTCTCTTCGGTTCAACTGGTAATAGGCATCGTTTTTGGTGTAACCAGTATGTTCGGTTTCCCATTTGGTCATGTACCTGGCTTTGATAAGCCGTTTTGACTCTTCGTACGTCATACTGGTATCTGTTTGTGGTAGCCTTGCACCTTCTTTTGCCAGTCTGTCTGCCTCCTCGTTGCCTTGGATGTTGCAGTGTGACGGAACCCACTGTACCACTACCCTTTTTGGTGCGGACTGCTGGCACAGTTTGCAGAGTGCTGCTCTTAAGTCATTAAGCTCAGTGTTTTTCTGGCTTTTTAGCGCTGTGACTACGGCGAGAGCATCTGTCAGCAGGACTATATGGCTCTCATTTTCACTGTGTGTTACCATTTCTTCCACTGCCGCCCTCAGTGCCTCTGCCTCCGCTCTGAAATTGCTTGTGTACTTACCAGTAGCGAATGACAGTGTTATTTTTCTGCCATTTGGTAGGTTCAGGAATGCTCCTGCCCCTCCGTTCTGTGTAGTGTTTGTTACAGAACCGTCGGTGTATGCATGGGTCCAGTCCATGCTTGGGTAGCTTTTCGTTATGAAGCTTAGGGTAGTGTCTCTCCTTTCTTTTTCAGTCTGGCAGTTTTTGTTTGCAATACCTGGTATATTTTCTACCACCTCTGGAAATATATCCTGCCTCCAAGTAGGTTTTCGTACAGTAGTGATGGGTTTTGGTGTTGTTAGTGCGTTTATGGGATCTTCGTGCATCTTTGCTTTGGCTATTTCTGCAAAGTTTCTCCGCTTTAGTTTCCCAGTTCCCAAATTGTTTAGTCTCTGATACATTGGGTGGTCCGTCAGTCTTCTGAGTTTCTCTGACTGCAGCTGGGCTCTGCAGTCTCTTCTGTCGGTCATGGATTGCAGTTTTGTAATCTTTTCAAGTTCTACAATTGGCGTTGACTTCATGCCACCTGTTATAATTCTCATGGCTTGGTTTTGAAGTTTGTTAACTTTATCGAAGTTCGCCTTCGCTGCTGTTGTCCATGCCGCAATGCCATACTCAAGAACTGGTCTCACTCTTCCAGTGTACAGTTTCTTTAGTATGCCTTCGTCTGCTCCCCAGCTTGTGCCAGCAAGTTTCCTCATGATCGCCATTCTTTCTCTGGCTTTCATTCGGTTTCTCTCAATCTGACTTTTCCATGTCATGCGCCGATCAAATGTGACTCCCAGATAGGTTGGGTTGTCGTTTGGCTGCAGGATTTTGCCATTTAGGCTTAATTTGGTACTTTGGGGTTTTAATGAGAGCGAGAATATTGTGCACGTGGTTTTCTCCTCGTTTATTTTGACCAGCCATGAGTTCGCCCACTCTTCCAGCGATGTTAGGGCCGTCTGCATCCGATTTCTTGCTATGGTGAGATTCTTTTCAGAGGTCCACATAGCCAGATCGTCTGCAAACATTGAGCTATGGACTCTTCTTGGTATATTCTCTGTAATATCGTTTATATATACCAGGAAGAGTGTGGGTGACAATACTCCCCCTTGGGGTACTCCCTGCTCGAGTGTCACCTTTTTGCTCATCTGCCCTTGTACTTGGACTCTGGCCGTTCTTTGTTTGAGGTAGTGGTTGATCCACTTGTACATCTTCCCACAGACATCACTTCTTCTTAGCTTGACTCTAAGTCCATCCTTCCAGACTTTGTCAAATGCCTTTTCCAGATCCACCCAAACAGCTACTGTGTGTTTCTGTGCCTGGTAGGCATCTTCTATCTCCTGGGCTATGAGGATGACCTGGTCCTCAGTGGATCTGTGTTGTCTAAAGCCGGCTTGCTGTGGAATTAGTATTTGTTTTTCTTCCAGATGCCACATCAGTCTGGTGTTTATCATCCGTTCCATCAGCTTGCCGACACAGCTCAGTAGGCTTATGGGCCTGTATCCATTTGGATCTGTTTTGTCCTTTCCTGTTTTTGGTACTGGTACCAGTATTGCATCTTTCCATGCCTGGGGTACAATACCCCTTTTCCAGCTTTGGTTCAGGACTGATAGTAGTTTTTTCTTCGCTGTTTGGCCCAGCCCCATCAGCATTTCGTTTGTTATCCCGTCTTTTCCGGGAGATTTCCTTTTCTTTAGTGTTCTCATAGCCTCTTCCATTTCGCGCATTGTTAGTTTGGCCATCATGTGCTCTTCAGGAGCCGTATTTATGTTTTCGTGTCCCTTTAGCTCTTCGCTAATGTCTGTATGCTTATCTGCAGGGACCTCGATGTGGTTTGCTCTGGCATAGTGATCGACAAAGGCGTTTGCGGCTTTCTTACCTGTGATCAAGTTCTCGCCCTGCTTGATAGTAATTTGTTTATTTGACGGGGATACTTTCTATTTATGTGTTGATACTTTCTATTTAAGTGTTGATACTTCCTATTTATGTGTTGATACTTTCTATTTATATGTGCATACTTCCTATTTATCGTCATCTACCATGTAGTCATTGATAGACTTCAAAATGTCAATCCTATACATATCTTGTGGGCCAATAATTGATGCATGTGAAACCAGGATATCTGCTCTTTCGGTGCCCTGAAAAACAGAATGACCAGGACAGTTGATCCTCAAAAACCCCTGCAGGTTTGATACCTTTACAGCTGCCATTCACACGTGTCTTAAACCAAAGAAGGGAGGATGATCAAATTCTTATTTATGATATTCTTTCCAAACATCTTGTAACATGAGTTGGTGTTTCGAATGCCCACAATGAGTAGGTTTACGCTTTTGTGCGCCCTGAAAAGGACGTTAAGCGGCAGGGTTGTAGTAGCTTTTCTCACATCCTGAGCGTGCCGATGAAGGTGGGTCGTGATCCTTCCGGCGGTTGTGCTATGTTAGACTTCATCTGAGTGTCACTTACTACTACTGCCACGAAAACAGTCCATTTCCAGAAATAGCTACAAGGACGCCAAGGTGAGGGTCATTGCAAGTATGTTTTACCTGACCCTGACAACATGTCTGATCGGTATATTTTGTCTGACCAAACGTTCATCTTCATTTCCTTGTAACATGAGTAAACAGTAGCAATGATGTAGCTTTCAAAACATGGATCTTTTTCTCATTATTATTCTTCCTGCAATTTGGTAGTGGTTTCTAGTCTTTTGTTTGAAATGATGAGTTGGTTTGTCAGTTTCATACAACAGCTAGGGGGGTCAAGAAGCTGAGCAGCGCATGAGCTGCAGTGGTCAGCGACCCATAGCTGACTGCCAAGACCCTTCTACACCTCCACGTGGTGATCCTGGATAACAGGCTGCAGCAGGGCAGACTGGCTAAGGAGAAGGGATCGAAGAGGGAATGCTAACATGGTACTCAAAAAATGCTTGCTGAAGTTGGATGTTTTGGACCGAAAGGTGCAAATATCGCAGTCAAGCTGTAAACTACAACACAACGCATTCCGTTCTCTGGACTACATTCTGCTACTTAAGCCCTTTCATGGTTTGGTAGTGGGAGATTGAGAACGAACGAAGAAATAACAGCTAGGGATTGAAGATGCAGCAGTGAATGAGATGACAGCAGTAAGCACCCCACAGCTGGCTGCTTGCATCAGTCAGTGATCTATAACTGACCAAGACTATTCTGCCACCTAGAGGTGACCCTGGAAACTGACTGCAACCATGCAGCCTGGCCAAGAGATTAAGGATTGAAAAGGGAAGGCAAACCCGGTCCCGAAAATTATCTGTGATCCGCACTGACCTCATAGCTTCATCAAACCTCTTGATTATAAAATTAAAATTCTGACCTCTGTCTGTTAGACATAACAGTTCAATGAGATGTTTTTAACAATAAATTAACATACCTCATTTATTATGAACAGTTTATCTTTCCTGTCCATCTTAGGTTCTGCAATACACCAAAAGAAAAGTTAAGTAAACTGTTTAAAGCACATGAAACAAGCTTAATAACAAACTGAAATGGGATGGACTGATAAAAGAAGCCTTCTACATGTTCCTTAAAAATTTCGCTTAAAATGGTTACCATGAACTTCAAAATTGGTAATACAAACAAAAATCATTGCTACGGTTTGCAAGCTACCTGCTTGGCAGCAACTACATTTACTAGCTTAGCTAGGAGTAGAATCGAGAATGGGATAACATTTTCAGCTAAATGTACAGCCTGCACATCACACATCCTCTTAAGCTTTTAAATCCTAGCCACCTGGTTTGTAAAATCCCATGCCCCTGTGCTTCTGAGAAAATACACATGAACTATGACATCTGGGGAAAGCTATCTACTATGACAAAACTATGTGCTCCAATTTAATTTTCTATCTCAAATTGACTGACGTGATCATCTCAAATATTCCTACTTGCAAAGCTAGTAAATTGTGGAATATATTCATTGAAGACCATTCTGTATCAAATGTACTTGATACATTACGTCGGGCACAGAACGCCACACCTTGTCTAAAAATCCTCCAAAGGACAGGAGCGGTTCTAGCTTGCTCACATACGACATTCAATTAATAACTTGTTCTTTACTGAATATCATTTAAACCAAATTTATCCGTCTCCAAATCCTTTCAACGGCTTGTTCTGCCATTAACCATTCAACAACAACGTGTGTAGTTAAGCATGGTGGAGAGCTGATGGTGACTTTCTTGGGTCAAGTGTGTTGGGTCTATGCAAAGCCATGATGTTATAGTATTTCTGCTATATAGCCACAATGTGGTCTTCCTCTGTGACTTGTAACCCAGATAATCTTGTGTTATATGCATGCAGTGGTAGTGGGCTAGGTTGCATGCTTATGACATAACCAAGCCATCTCTTTTTTCTGTCTTGTTATGCATTCAGTAACATGAGCAGCTTGCACAATATTTCTAATGTCCTTTTTTTCTTCTCATTATGACTCTACTGATGACATTGTTGTTCTTGTTCACAATGAATAAGTTTTCTCTTTTGTGCGCCCTGAAAAGGATGTTAAGTGACGGGTTGTGGCTGTTTTTCTCACATCCCCGCCATCCTGATCAAGGTGGACCGCTGTCCATCAGGCGGTTGTGCAATGCTTGACTTCATCTACGTGGCGCTCATTAATACAGGGATCACACCGATTCACATCACGTTAGCCAGGTTTCTTTGAAAACAGCCTGTTTCCAGGGAACACTACATGGAAGAGAGATTGTGGTCTTGGCCAGCGTATTGTGTTTGACCCTGACGCGATATCCTGGTCAGTGTGTTGTACCTGATTGGACTAGTGTCTCAGTCCTCGCCTGGTGACATTAATAGCTGTTCTCCATTTCATTTCACATTTTCTAATTTTCCTCTCCTGTGCCCTGGACAACGGCCAAGTGGGACACTGGTAGCAAAGAGCTGGTCTAAATAAACTGTTCATCAGTTGTTATATTGTGACCAAGCTGATGTTTGGGGCATGCATTAGTTAGTTGCCCATCGCAAGCAAAGATGGCGACAGTGTCATACATATTTATTCAGATGTGACTGCATATGACCGTACAGTCTGATCTGAGCGTGACAAACTATACACCATATAGGGCACACATGAACAACATTTGTAATTGGGCCACCTTACATTCTTCCTTTCGCGCAGCTCACTTTTCCTGCGACTCTGTAATGATCCTCTGCTCAGCAGTGCAAACACCATGTGTAATGGCAGTGTTCCAGGCTGAGCGGTTCAGATCAAGCAGCTCCAAGACAGCAATATCAATGAAGAAACCATTCAAAGAAACTGCTAGAGTGTATTTGTATCGTTTCTTTTGCTCCCTCAGTGGGCGCTGTCCCGAGCTCACAGTACAACGGTTGTTTAGGGAGACGCTCATCTGACATTGAACAACATGCCCAGTCCATCCGAACTAGGTTCTCTGCAGCAGCGCAGTGATGTCAGAGAATCTAATTCTGCTGAGGACTAAAGAGTTTGGCACTCTATCCTGAGCAGTCTGCGGAGACAGTTTACATGGAAATGATTAAGTTTCCTGATATGCCTGCCATAGACTGTTCATGTTTTGCATGCATACAGAAGATCGGTTAGCAAAACAGCCTGATACACAATTATTTTGATGGAAATGCTGATTCCCTGCCAGTATCTGTTTTCTTGTTTGGAGTGTTAAAATAGTAGTGACAGTTAATAAGCCACAGCAGAGGCATTCTGGTATCTGGTTTCAATTTCCCTATCAAACCCTCCATTGTCTGTTATAATGCTTCACTGGTGCTTGAACTTTTGAGTCTGTTTCAGTTTGGTATAGTTTACATGTATGTTAAGTGAACCTGATGTTCTAAGTCTCATAGTTTCTGTAATTCTTCTTCATCTTCCTCATTCATCTTCATGCCTCGACTTCAATGACTCTAACGAAGGCAGCGGTAAACTTGAGGCTA
The DNA here is from genome assembly GCA_036924085.1 of Ariolimax columbianus. Classification (NCBI taxonomy): domain Eukaryota; kingdom Metazoa; phylum Mollusca; class Gastropoda; order Stylommatophora; family Arionidae; genus Ariolimax; species Ariolimax columbianus. The sequence goes on along the minus strand of JAVGWX010000008.1, from coordinate 40,105,947 downwards.
CGTGCACTTCAGTACAGCTTCACGTGTAAGGACAATGGCTGTTGCCAAATGCTACTTCTGCCGGTTTACAGTGGGCAGAACTGAAAAATGTGTTCTGCCTTTATGGGGGCTCTGCTACAGGCACAAAGGTCTGTAGTGCCAATCTTGAACTTGCTGTACAGATGACATATCAGTCTGTTGTGTCTTGTGCGAAGCCGGAGTTTGATCACCTGGTCTTGCCTGGACAGTTGGAGGTAGGCATTGTGGTCAAGGTGGTCTTTTTTGCTGCAGCAATCCACCGTTTCTGGCGAGTGTCGGCCTCCTCATTGCCTGGAATGTCGTAGTGGGCTGATATCCACTGGACTTTGCTTTTTTTTTTTTTGAAGCACTGGGACAGGCGTTTGAGTGAGTCTGCCAGAGCACCAAGCTCATTTTTGTGCTGGTTCTTGAGTGCCATTAACACTGCGAGGGCATCTGTGAGAATGACCACTTGCTTTTCTGCCTGTTCCTTATGGTCTATAAGGGTTTCAGTTGCTTGTCTCAGGGCACTGAAGTTGCTGCAGCGTCTCCCAGTGGCAAATGCTGCTGAGTATACTTCGCTTTTTAGTTTTATAGTGATGCCCCCCCCCCCCCCCCCCCCATTTCAAATGGCATCTTTGTCTGAACCATCCATATAGGCAGGTGCCCAGGCTGTTGTTGTAAATTTTTGGTTGGTTACTGTATTTGATGTGTTGATCTTCATGTTGTCTCTCACAGGCTGTGTCAAGTGAATCCATATCATTGAGCAGTGCATCAGTACTTACTAACAGGAGAAAAGGCCATTATGAGTCTCTGGCAACCAAAATCAAGAATGCTCTGCACAGACGCTCGCAAATTATATTTGGCAAACCAACTAAGAAAAGTATTTGAGTGTTACCTGGGTCTGAAGTGGCACAAACAATAACAGCACTGCAACATGCCAGGCATGTTCTGAGAGACAACTAAGGAGGGTTGGACATGAGAAACTTGTCCAGATATAAAAAGATCAACATCTGATTCCTTGGCATGCATTTGTTGAACACATACTCTTCTGTGTTGGTTCTCAATCTCCCGCTACCAAGCCCTGAACTTTGCAAGTAGCAGGAGAATGAAATGTGTTGTGGATACCCGCCTTCAGCAGGGTTGAACACATATGTTAACCCCAGGGAAACATATAGGTATAGGTTCTGATTTCTTCTTGATACGCTGTCAGACGTTGACTTGAATTTGTTCAAAGAAAACAGTGGTCATCCTGAGGCTGTCGTTGACACTGCAATAAAGTTTGTCTTTTTCTTCTTCGTCTGTTCTCAATCTCCCGCTACGAAGCCCAGAAAAAAGCTTTGCAAGTAGCAGAATGTAGTTCAGAGAACGGAATGCGTTGTGTCGTGGTTTACAGTTTGACTGCGATATTTGAACCTTTTGGTCCAACACATCCGACTTCAGCAAGCACTTTTGAGTACTGGGTTGCCCTCCCTCTTCGATCCCTTCTACTTAGCCAGTCTGCCCTGCTGCAGCCTGTTATCCAGGATCACATCGTGGAGGTGTAGAAGGGTCTTGGCAGCTCTGGTTAGCTGACCCTGACACTAGCAGTCTATGCGCTGCCCAGCGCCTTGATACCATAGAGTTTGTCTAATGTTGGACTGGTGATGGTCGCATGTGCTTTCTCTGTCTCATATGTCAGACAATTTTGCGGCATATGTCAATCGTCAGTAGCACCTAGCTTCAGTTTATTGATCAGACGGTACCTTACTCTGTTGTGGCCTGTGCGGAGTCTGAAGACCACCACCTGCTCTCTTCTGTTCAACTGGCAATAAGTATAATTTCTTGTGTAACCAGAATGCTGTTTCCCATTTGTCTATGAATCTGGTCCTAATAAACCTTTTCGACTCTTCATAAGTCACACTTGAATGTGGTAGGTTTTGATTTGACTGAAGTAAGGGAAAGAAAACTTCAAACCTCCTGTTGTCTCACAAGCAGACTCGGGACAGTCAAAAGAATATGAAAAGTTACCTTAAATAAAAATCCTTGTAAAAGTCAGATGTAGTGTGCCAAAGGGTGCGGTGCAAAAATAGCAGAACAACATTTTCTTTCACTTTGACAAACAAGGGCAAATTGTGCACTTACCTGCTTTGGAATGAGGCATCAAAGTGCGGAGATCAATCATTAAATGGCGAGTTCTGTAAGAAATTCCTCTTGATGAGAAAATCAAAGCTCTCTGCTTGTTTGTCCATTTGGTCTATTGGTAAATCACAGACAAGTATGATAGGAATGTCTAAATGGCAACAACCATAATTATAACTAGTAGGTAATATAAAATGTCACATTTTCAACATATACAACAAAATAGATTAAATTATCAAGTTCTACTGCTTTTTGTTATATGAAATCATAAACTACTATTGCTGATTTTAAAATTAAAGCAAGCAACCAAGTGTTTCATAGCAATAATAAGTTAACCTAAAATTGTAATTTAACATTTGCAAATGACATCCTGACAAACAGGATTGGCTCAGATGGTAAAGATAAAAATTTTGTTAACTTTTTTTTTACAATTTTCGAAGTGAAGATCCTGATTACACAACTGTTGGCATATTGGGGGAAATGGTGTTAGGCCATATATTTCTAACAATGGCACACTAGGGGTAGGGGTGATGTCAACATCTTGCCAACTGTCCTTAATTTCCAAGATTATTCTGGCACCAAATTGTGTAGGCTAGATGGGACCTTGGAAGCAGTTTTATGATCTAGATAAATCCAGCACCAAGATGGGAACGTAACCCTGATCGCTCAGCTGGGAAGCTAGTGCACTAACCATGGCGATGCCTGTGATCCTGGCTCAGATAGACATGAAATGATCAGTTATATTCAGGTGACCTTGCAGGTAATCTAATAGTGGTGTGAGGACTCCAGCTCCCAGATCAATCCTAACAAAGCCTGTGTGATGAAGTGCTCCCTGAACAACTCTGTAGCAAGTGCTGACCTCCCTCTGATGCCATTAACAAGTGCAGCATGTTGAAATACCTCGGAGTAACATTTGTTTGCAGCCTGTCATATAGGTTGTTGTTTAATGCCCACAATGAGTAAGTTTACTATTTTGTCTGTCCTGAAAATGATGTTAAGTGGCGGGTTGTAACAGCTTTTCTCCCATCCTGAGCATGCTGATGAAGGTTGACTGCGGTCCCCCAGGCGGTTGTAATATGCTTGGCTTCATTTGCGTATGTTCACTAATAACAGGATTATATCGATCCACATCTCCGCCAGGCTGCCTTGAAAACAGCCTGTTTCCGGAGAACATGGAAGAGAGATTGAGATCTTGGTCAGTGTATTAACCCTGACTGGTCAATTTTGGGCCTGACTGGACTAGCGGCTTTACTCCCCATCATATAGGTATCAAATCAATCAAAACATACCAAGATACTAGCAAGAGCCGGCAGCACAAGACAACGGCAACTGCAAACTTAGAACAGCAACTGCTTTTCGTCCTCTATTGTCAGTTAGTACTGCAGATTGTTGATTATGAACTGAGCATCCACACACTATCAAGATCTCAATGTGACGGGCTGGAACTCATCCAGAATGAAAGAATATGCAACTGATTCTGAGCTGCATTTGATTATCCATCAATATCAAATGTGATGATGATTTCTAACTCCCCATCTCTGAAAGCGCCTATCAGCATGGCAGAGAACATGATACAGAACATAGTTGGTCACCAGTGCAAGCAAGCAGAGACCCTTGTTTAACTCCATATGAGATGGAAAAGGACTCCAATATAGCTGTTTTCCTGAATTTTAGTCAGCATTCTATCATGCAGTTTCTGTACTGTGATATATTTCTTTTAGCAGCCCTATTTTGCCATGATTTTCCATAGACCATCTCTACTGATCATGACAAGTGTCTTTTGTCTCAAAATCTGTACACATGTCAAAGTGCTGTTCGTGTTTTCTCTTTTAGCTATTTTGCAGCAAATACTGCCATATATGTTGGACCATAGACCACTTTGAGTGCATGGTAAGAGTTTGTCATGTCATGTTAGTCAGCAAAACCTTGTATCTCATCTACTTTATATTGCCAAATACATGTGTTAGCGTGATCGGGCATGTCCAGTATACACAGCATGATATGTGCAGCACAGCTGAGATGGGCTAGCCATGTGATACGCATATCGAATCAACGTCTACCTAAAGAGCTGCTCTATGGTGAACTCCAAAATGGCAAGAGAGCAAGTGGTGGGCAGCGGAAAAGGTACAAGGACACACTAAAGAGATCACTGATCCAGTGTGGTATTAAGCATGATGACTGGGAAAGAATTACCACTAATCACACAGACTGGCGCAGCACTATTGCTGAGGGTGTTCAGAGACATGAGGCATCAAGAACAGATGAGGTTATCCAGAGACGAGCGCTCCGCAAGTCAACTCACATCAACCAATCCTCAACCCCTGTGGAAGGAAGTGTCTTATTTCCCTGTATAATGTGCAAAAAACAATTCAAGGTTCGGATTGGCTTATTTAGTCATCTTCGAACTCATGCGAACAGTTTACAGTGAATGCTGACAAAGTGGTCCTCATTGATTAAGATGGACGAACAAAATACAAAACATATTGCTCAAAGTCAATCATGAGTCCCGCATTTGGATGATTCTATGCATGACATGTAATTAATTGTTACGTCTAAGAGTAAGAGGGTCCTTTTAGGATGTACTTTGGGTCATCATTTACTTAGATGAGCGTGCAAATATCGCAGCCAAGCTGTAAACTATGACACAACGCATTCCGTTCTCTGGACTACATTCTGCTACTTAAGCCCTTTCAGTGTTTGGTAGTGGGAGATTGAGAACGAACGAAGAAGATCTATATTATTAGTATTTTGTATATATTTAGGATTTCTGTTATCGAACCAGTCATTTTGTTTTATGATGGTGGTAGTACTCATTAGTACTCACTGTACTGGTATCCATGATTGGATCTCTGTTAGTCTGTATCACTTACCACTGTGTGTGACTGTTACTAACTTACTCTACTCTAATGTTGAGTGTTGTAGATCTCTGATCTGCTCTGGCTTACATTTACTGGCTGCCCAATTACTCGTCACTTTGTGCCGTCTAACTAACGAGACCGATGGCGATTGTATTGTTTCTAGTCGAAGACGCCAGAAGCTCTTCTGTGGTGTCAATAAATGGTCAAATGACTGCTTGATGTTTATGTTCTTTAATTTTGTGACATTTAGTCTGTTCTTGGATGAAATGAATAAATAACATCAAATTTTAAAATTTAAGGCTGGAGTTTAAAATTAACGTCGACAGTCGACATCAAATTTGCTCAAATCAATTCAATAACATAAACGACAAGGGAACTTTTATGACCACCGGCAGGTTAATTAATTTATTCAATAGTAACTTAATAACACGATACCTGTCTGGGTACTGGTGCGTCCGATGTTACAATAGGATCTAACACAACATCCTTTTTCTGTCTCTTCCCCTTGGGATGTTTAACGACAAGATCGGTGATTCTCTTTCGCTTCGCCATGCTGTTGTGAAATAAATTAAAAATAACTCCACACGCGGAAAAGCTCTACAAAATACTAATGCTACCTTTCGCCGCTAAAGATCTCCACAGCTTAAACTGCGCCTTGCATGAAACATACTTTGTTTATAAATATAGATTATAATTTAATACATGTAGACTTGCTGTAGATTCGCTTAAATCTTAAACTTTCAGGAGAGTCAAATGATCAACATGTATAATCTTACCAAAGTTATCTGTACATTTTCCCAAGTGGTTTATTAAGAGCAGTTACAGATGGCGCCTAACTGGCTACGGGTCTACTTAGCTCTAGTGTTTGAGTCTATTGTATGCAGACTTGGTAGAGTCTTCTAAACCAGTATAAGTATAAAGACGTTAAGTTAAAATCACTGTAGGATGGTGGACACTAAAAAGGAGCCTCCAAGTACAAGGCGTGTTCAAATTAAACCGGACCTAACTGCCCCAAGTGAACATACGTACGATGTGCACAATGGTGTCACTTCTGGTGTAAACAGCATATACTTCTTCTTCGTCAATCTCTGCACCCACTAATTTCGCCTTGCAGCTCTTCCAGTTTTTGAGTCCAGAAAGGTTGGTAGTCTTTTTTTACAGCCTCTTTGAATACTCTTTGGGACAGCATCAAGAAGGCACCTATTGAAGGTTTGGAGTTTAGAGTTTGGGCTTTTAAGCCCGGTTTTGATTTTCAACAGAGAGCTGTCATTCTGTGATGTAAATAGGTTCAAATTTACTTTCCTATAGTTCCATCTAGGGAGGGAGATAGCCTATAGAATATCTTTTGTTCTCTAACAGCACATACGAACCATCAAGCTTACAACATTTCATTATCCTCCGACTCATAGTTTCCTCGGCAGACGGTCCACCCGAATTACCGCATCAATTTTGGCGATAGCATCTCTTGACGCAACAATATGCGCCTGACCTGGTCTCGGAAGATCTTTCATTAACTCCCGTCCTTCTTTAAACATCGTTGTCCAGTTCTTCACTGTTGTCTTCGACACACTTTTGTCCCCATACACTGCATGCATTCTGCAATGAATGTTAACTTACCCTAATGCAAGCTCTCCGCTATATGTCGCTGGCTGCTGTCAGCGCATGCTCATTCACTGCTGGATCTTGGTCCCGCGTAATCGCTGACCGAAAACCGCAGATAAGTGAAATGAAGCTTGTTGTGGAGAGATCCCACAAGCGATATGAGAGTGCGACGCACGCACGCACGCACGCACACACACACACACCATACCTAGACATAATCTCAGTGAGCCAAATTTTCAGAGGAAATACAGAGATTCTCGACAATTCAAATCTATTCATGCACAATAATACTAGTACACCAGACCAGAACATATCCTGCAGGACTGCCCCACTTATGCAAATCAAAGATAGGCAGTCTGGCCAGGGAAAGCGACCGTACTCGAAAAGCTGTGGAGGACCAGCAAAGACCTCAAAGGCACAGTCTCCTTCGTGAATCTCGTCTGGCTAGAAGCACATCATCAATTGATCGAAGAAAAAAAAGAAAAGGATGATGATACCGAAATAGGCGAATGAGCTTCTTCTTCTTCTTCTTCTTCTTCTTCTTTGTCTTCTTCTTCTTCTTCTTCTTCTTCGTCTTCTTCTTCTTCCTCTTCTTCTTCTTCTGCCTTCGTTCTCAATCTCCCGCTACCAAGCCCTGAACAAGGTTTTGCAAGTAGCAGGATATAGTCCGGTAAACGCAATACGTTGTGTCGCTAGTTTACAGTTTGACTGTGACATTTGCACTTTTCGGTCCAACACATCCGTCTTCGGCACAGACGAAGGAGCAATTCACAGGCTGTAGAGCTTCGAAACCGGGAGATGATCGACAAGACTTTGGCGCGAAAGAGGGCAGAGCAGGAGTGTGTACAACCAGCAAGCTACACGAACCATCAGTTTCCATACTCGTTGCAATTTACTGAAAGAGGCTGAGCACCTATGGGGATGCCAGGAGCGCAGCAAATTATATTTTTTTCAATAGAGCTTCTGCGTCATCTGTTTTTAGTTAAATAAAATTATGAATCCATCCAATTTCTAATACAAGTCTCGTTTATGAAAAGGCTTTGCTACAACAATTTCATTCGAACGAACCCAAACAAAACAAGCAACAATCTCCAGTGGAAGAAGGGTGATTGAGGAAGTTATTGCTGCTCTCCAGTGGATCTATGATACCGTTAAACACAAATTGTAACAGTCATTTTGTCCCCGATATTACAATGTAAACAAACAATGGATACAAAAAACAAAACAAAAAGAGAAAAAAAAGAACGCTATACATTATTCCTACCGACATTGTGATATCAGTGGCAGAATTGAACACTAACAAAGATAAAAGAAACATCGTAACAACAGGAAGGAAATGCCTGCGTAGAATGCTTGGAGTTACAAGAATGGATAGAAACAGAAACGAAGATATTAGGAGACCAGTAGGTGCACCATGAGCTAGACCTTTTCAAGAGACAACAAACCAAATGGTTCGGCCACCTGACACGTCAAACACCAGAGATACAAAGCCAAGGACCGACCACGGAAAAGATGAATAGCAGAAATAACAGAAGCAATAAAGCTCCTAATGTACGAAGCACATACTAGGGTCCGGCCAAGAAACCTCGTCACAGCCTGACGCTGAAAGGCATACGCGACGCTGAAAGGCACAAGCAAGACAAAAGTGAAGAAAGAAGAAAAGTCATTCTGTCTGATTCATTCTTACTATTGAAGGATACGAAGGGTTAATTCCGGCATGCGTCTATAGCATCTCTTTCGTCTCGTCTAGTCCGTTTCGTAACCTAGGTGGTTGTAGGGGCATCACATATCGGTACATCAAAAACTGTCCGTCGCCATTGTACTCTAACCATCGTTTTTAATTAATGCCATTCCCTGTCCACTTGTGGATATAATTTGTCCAGCGAATCTCAGGATGACCCCCCCCTTCTCCTGCCAGGAACAAGGCCTCGGGATATCATATTGGACAAATCATGAGAATATATCAATTGGCCGTACCAGTAGAACATTCATGCTTTGACAATTGAAAGGAGGTCCGGATACACAAAGCCTTAAAAAGATTGTGTGAACCTATTGCTGGGGTGGGGAACTGAGATGCTAGTCTGGTCAGGCCCAAAATACTGACCAGGACATCGCGCCAGGGACAGGCACACAATTCTGACCAGGACATCGCGCCAGGGACAGGCACACAATTCTGACCAGGACGTCGCGCCAGGGTCTGGCACAATACACTGATCAGGACATCGCGCCAGGGACAGGCACACAATTCTGACCAGGACGTCGCGCCAGGGACAGGCCTAAAATACTGACCAGGACATCGCGCCAGGGACAGGCACACAATTCTGACCAGGACGTCGCATCAGGGTCTGGCACAATACACTGACCAAGACCACAATCGCTCTTCCATGTAGCGTTCCCTGTAAACAGACATGTTCAAGGCAGTCTGGCGGACGAAATGGGGATCGACGTGATCCTCGTAGTAGCGAGCGTCACGTAGATGAAGAAAAGTATTACACAATCGCCTGAAGGACCGCAGCCTACTTTTATCAGCACGCTCGGGATGTGAGGAAAGCTACTACAGCCCGCCGCTTAACGTCTTTTACAGGGCGCACAACAGCGTAAACTTACTCATTATGGGCATTAAACACCAACAACAACAACTACTGGAGTTAACAGCAATAAATTAACTGCCATCTTAAATTTTTATAAAACCCACTAATAAAATTGGTTTACGGAGAGAAGAATGATTGGTATATTAAAAACAACTTCTTCCGAAGACGGATGTTTCGGACCGAAAGGTGCAAATATCACAGTCAAACTGTAAACTAGCGACACAACGCATGCCGTTCTCCAGATTACATCCTGCTACTTGCAAAACTCTGCTCAAGACTTAGTAGCCAGAGATTGAGAACAAACGCAGAAGAAGAAGAAGAAGAAAAACAACAAATCGGCGCCTGTTGGATAATGATGATGCAATTAATGACGTCACTTCACTTTGTCACTCCTCTTCTCCATCCTCTGGGAGTGTAGAGGTCCTATTTGTATATACTAGAAAGAAGATGTTCAAACAAACAGGCGATTGCTGTGTCTTTGCATAATGGTAGGGCTACCCCATTTTCAGACATATGTTGGCCACTATTAGATAGGAATTTCGTTAACCTTCAGAATGGTTGTCTGGACAGCGGATAACAGCCTGCTCTTTTCGATTTCCAACTGTCAGTACTTCTTTTACGTGCATGGCTTGTAGAGGGCACCTATGAGTTTATCGCCCGTCTCTGATACGACTATGCGTCGATATCACCTACAATGATACCATGAGGCACTTGAGACTTGTGGGAATCGAACCACCTGCTGGTTCGTGTTTTCGTTTGTTCGTTTCTTGATCGACGAGCGCATTACCTCTCAGTTAAAAGCCCCCCCCCCCCCCCCGATACGAACGCCTCCTTACCTCTCAGTTAAGAGCGTCCCCCTCCGCTCCCCCTCCCGCCCCACCGAGAGACGAACGCATTCTTTCCTCTCAGTTAAAAGCCACCCCCCCCCGCTCCCGCTCAGAGACGAACGCAGTACAACAACACCCCCCCCCCCCCCCTTTCACCTCCTCCACTCCCATCCCCGTGAAATGAGTAGCGGGAGATGAAGATTCAGACTAGTGAATAAGTGCACATCAGCCATCGACTCATTGCTGGCTGTTTGCACCATGGTCAACAAATCAAAAAAGCTCACAGACCATCGTCGGTCTCCCCTTCAAAAAAGACAAGATATTAGGGGTCGCAGTGTCTCCCCTTCAAACAAGACAAGATATTAGGGGTCACAGTGTCTACCCTTCAAACAAGACAAGATATTAGGGGTAGCAGTGTCTCCCCTTTAAACAAGACAAGATATTAGGGGTCGCAGTGTCTCCCCCTCAAACAAGACAAGATATTAGGGGTCGCAGTGGGAAGGCAACCCGGTTTCCTAAGCCCAACTGAAATCCGATGTGTCGAAAGGGACAGATATCACAGCCTTGATGTAAACAACGACACAGCGTCATTTTCAGGACAAACGCCGAAGAAGATGAAGAAGAATCGAGTAGATAAAAGCACATGACTGGACGGAGCATACGCGTATACAAAAAACAAGATGCATGAACCACGATCATCCATACTATCCTCTCTTTAACGAACGACCGTAGTGCATTGATGTCGATTCTGTATAACATAACATAACGTCCCATATTATAACATGACACACCGTAACAGCTCTTAAAACAGTTTTTTCTACGCTTCTCTCCCAACACACACCAACTAAATCGATTAGCGAAAATATGTTAGTTTTAACACATTGCCAATTTATGACTCATTGTCCGTGCAGCTCTGTTCAGATTCTAAAAAATGATAATTTAAAAAATAACGTCATTTAATCGGCTTTCATATATCCAGTTGGTCCCTATGTAAGAATGTAATATTGAACAGAACAGATTTGAAAATAAGGCCACCATGGCGCGACTGGTTTAAGGTAAGGACCCCGCTTGCTGCGGGATGTGGGAACAACTGGGTTAAAGTTACGTTCGCAACCGCAGACAATATAAGTCGGTAGTACAGGGGTTAATGTTAAACAACAGTTCACAAATCGTCATCAGATTCTCAGGAAGGTATGTATTTCTTATAGTTAAGTAAAATATAATATCTGTAAAACCAAGAAACACATAAACATACACGCTTATATACATTGTCATTTTCACATCATTATCAAGTGCCATGCCGATTTGCATTGATGACTTGTATCACGTATGTCGTTTATCAGTCCCGTCATTGATAGTCTTCCATGCCATTCCGTCAAGCTGTCCAACCCCCCCCCCCCCCCCCCCGCCCCATCTGCCTGTCTTCCCTGCCATTCTGCTTGTTGTGCCCGTATGTCCAACCCGCCTCTTCTCATGACATGCACGAAATAAGTTATTGCTTTGTTATGATTTTTTATCATAAGCTATCATTGTATCCGTTTCTTTTCAAGAACCACTTTATTCGAATCCTTTGCAGTCCATGGAAACTTCAGCATTCTTCTATAAAACCACATTTCATTTGCATCCAATGTGCTTTCCCACTAATTGTCCATGACTCGCTACTATATGTCAGCACTGCTTCCAATAAGCATCTAAGGAATCTCTTTCTCAATTAAAGTCATAGTGTTTTCGTCGAACAAGACTCCTCTCTTAAATTAACTTAACTTACCTTAACGTCTTTATACTGATTTAGAAGACTCTACAAAGTCTGTATACAGCCAGTGACTAAAACACTTAGAGCTAAGTAGACCCGCAGCCAGTTAGGCGCCATCTTAACAAACCACCTGGGGGAAGGCAGGCATATTTTTGGGGGTAGATTTTTAGTTAGAATTTTGATTTTGTCAGGGCAGCGGCCATTAAGTCTACTCTTTACGCTTTTTAACGGGCAAAGGATTTTGAACGTGCTCGACACTGAACACGGTTGTCCAAGACTTGATTTCGCCTACAACTAACGTCTCTGGAAACAGGCTGTGCTAGCCACTAGTGTAGTCTGGCTAATGGAAAGGGATCGAGGAGGATGGTAAACACGGTACTCACAAATAGACAGCTGAAAGCGGTGGACGATCGAATCCCGCACGTTTTAAGCGACTCCTGTTCTTTCTTTGTTTTTTTGGGGGGTTTTAAAAAATTTTTTGGCGTTCGCCTGATTTCTCTATTTCCCAAGGCGGTGCGCGCTGCACTACGGTTTTTATTTTGCGCCTGTCGGCCCAGTGCATCCGACTTTGGCATGCATTATATGTAAGGTTCTGCTTCCTCATGCACCTGCATTTTCTAAGGATTTGCTTCCTCGGGATAACGGCCGATGCTAGTATGAGGAACAAACCCACCACCTGGGATCAAGATGCTGCAGTGGTCAGCGACCCATAGCTGACTACTAGCGTCAGGGCCAGCGAAACAGAGCTGCCAAGACCCTTCTATACCTCCACGTGGTGATCCTGGATAACAGGCTGCAGCAGGGCAGACTGGCTAAGGAGAAGGGATCGAAGAGGGACTGCTAACCCGGTACTCAAAAAATGCTTGCTGAAGTCGGATGTGTTGGACCGAAAGGTGCAACTATCGCAACCAAGCTGTAAACTACGACACAACACATTCCGTTCTCTGGACTACATTCTGCTACTTCAGCCCTTTCAGGGTTTGGTAGTGGGAGATTGAGAACGAACGAAGAAGAAGAAGAAGAAGAAGCATCCACCACCTTCGGGTTATGAGCCGTGTCACTTAACGACTAGCCCACGCCGTCCCCGACTCCTGGTCTCAAGGGAGGTGGCGCCAGAATACCTGCATCCAGAGTTACCTCTAGCCATCTTGACTTATGTCTTGCCACTGGGCCAAGGTTGCTGGGCACCAGAGAGTGAGGTTGATCTCCAGCGTAGTTTCTTTCTCACTGTAATCCAAATAAGCGCAAGTTGCATCATCAAAACAAAAATGGCCTGACGATGTCGCCATCATCGCTTCAATCGGCCACTAACTAACCATGTTGGACCCAGGACCTCCTACAAACCATCTCTCTACCTCAACCTCGGTAGCCCGTGAAAACATATGAAGTTTAGGGTCACCAGGGCGTCACTCTGAGTGTCCATCTGTTATCCGGCATGCGCACACGTGACCGGCCCATCTGTATTTTCGTAACAGCGCGGCATCTATGATATCAGCGAAGAAAGTTCGACTTCTGATCTCTGCGTTGCGGATTTGGTCTTGATGGGAGATCATCAATGTTCTTCGCTCTATCGCTCGATTGGCAGCTTCGAGTCTATCTGCATCATCTTCCTGATTTCTATTTCACATATTCTATTTTCCTTTATTATATTTCCAAGATAAAATGAATTCTTGACCTATTCCAGTCTTTGGCTGTCTATTTTGTTAATCTGTAGAGTAGATTCAGAGTCTGCTTTGCCAACTATCCTAATTTTCGTTTACTGGTTTAGAAGACTTAGCAGAGTCTATATACAACCAGCTTCTGTTACATTCACTTGATCTAAAAATAAATATGCGCATCCAATCTATTCTTGAATGCAATAATTGACCCTGCCTCCACTATTTCCTGTGGAAAAATCATTCTAAGAATTCTCCACTCTCTGACTAAAAACAATATTTCTTGGTATCTAACTTGTATTTTCCGTTTTCTCGGTGTTAACATATAATCCAATATACTTGGATGTTGTTCTTAATTTTAAGCCAAAATTCCTGTACTCTTGCTCATTGAGTGCGGTGTTCCTATTTTTCCCTCTGCATTTAGGATTTTCAGGCGTCATACGGCCAACTTTCTAATTTGAAAAACAAAAATTCTTAGGAATATGATTGGTGGTCACTCAAAGGCGCGACAGATGTTAGGTGCTTCATTTAATACGTAGAGACCACATGCTCAGTTTAGTTCAGTTCATCCAGTGACCTCTTGGGATGGTTGGGGCACCCCTGCTGACACCTCTACAATCCTACGCCATCCATCTCTGCCTGCGGTTGCTTTTTGAGCCTCCTCGGGTCGTAGGTGAGTCCATTCATGGATGTTGTTTTTTCATCGTTTTCTCGGACGTCCTCGCCTTCGCTTGACCTGAACTATGCCCTGTAAGCACAAGATGTATTGGGCGGTGCTTTATCGTCTTAGTAAGAGTTTTACTCTCGCTTGGTTTTTTTCTCTCCCATCCGCGTTTCGGAGACCCGTCTTTGGGGCATCGGTCACTATTGCACAACTTTCACACGCGCCCTCATGGTGAGGCCCTTCCATTGCACTTTGGTTGGGCTAGCTTCTGAGGGCGCACAAACCTAGCATAGGTACATACAGACGCATACATGCATCCAAGCACTGGTTTATGCGTCCTGATATCGCCCAATGGACTACGGTCTGGGGTGGAAAATGGCGCGCCTCCGCCAGTAGAAACTAGTGAGGCAAACATCTAAGCAAAAAAAAAAAAAAACAAGGCCCCCGAGACGTGGCTTTCCTCTTTAGATCATTGTAAGAAGGTCGTCGTACAGTCCACTTGCATTCTCGACTCTGCGTCGTACTTCATCATTTGTGATACGGTCTTTATCTGTGATATTTAGGAGTCTTTCTAAAACATCTCATCTCCATGACCTGGATTCTTCTCTGGTGGTCTGTTGTAATGGTCCATGTTTCGCAGGCATAGAGGAATATCGAAAGAACCAGTGAGCACATTAATCTAATGTGCCACATGTTACCGGACCCATTTTGCTGATGTCAGTCACACAAACGTTTTGGCCTGACATGCAGCCTGTATCAGCTGTTGGGGAAAGATTGACATGAGCTGCTCAATCTTATTTCCATGCACTGGATAATGATTGGCAAAGCGTGTATAGCTTTTCTCAAGTAACAACTTAACCTAACTTAACACCACTTAACCTAACTTAAACTAACCTAAAATAACTTAACTTAACTTAACCTAACCTAACCTAACCTAACCTAACTTAACCTAACCTAACTAAACTTAACTTAACTTAACGTCTTTATACTGGTTTAGAAGACTACAGATTCTGTATACATCCAGTTTCTTGGAAACCCGTTTAACCGATGTGCGAGTCCATCTCAATAGACTCAAACACTGAAGTTAAGTAGACCGGCAGCAAGTTAGGCGCCATACATAGCTGCTCTCAACAAAGCCACCAGAGGAAAGGTACACATAACTTGGGTAGATTTTTAATTTGACCTCTGTCTGGGCAGTGACTGTTAAGCCTAATCTTTTCGATTTCCAACTGCCAAGGGATTTTTTATCGCGCTAGACGCTGAACACGGGAGTCCGATCTCACTACTCAGAGATCAGGGAAATTTTAACCAGAAGATCCACGTGAACAAAATTCCGATCTCCACCTGGATTTGAACCCGCAACCTCAGGCACTCGAGAAGCACACCATACCTTGAGACCACTGAATCCCCCTAAACACGTACAAGTTTACGTAACTGCTCCACCCACCCCCTCCCTTGCTGCATTATTCTTCCTCTTCCTCGGTCGCCATCAGACAGATAGTTGCCCATAATTACCTACTTTCCGTGTCATATAGCGTGCGGTATCAGGAAGCTGAGCGGCGTATAAGCTGCAGCGGTCAGCGACCCATAGCTGACTGCTAGCGTCAGGGCCAGCAAACCAGAGATGCCAAGACCATTCTACGCCTCCCAGATAACAGGCTGCAACAGAGCAGACTGGCTAAGGAGAAGGGATCGAAGAGGGAAGACTAGACCGATACTCAAACCATGTCTGCTGCATACAATGGATTTATTGGACAGAAAAGTGCAAATATCGCAGTCAAGCTGTGAGCTAACGACACAACGCATTCTGTTCTCCTGTTATTTGCAAAGCCCTGTGCATGGCTTCGTAGCGGAAGATTGAGACCGAACACAGAAGACGAAACAAGGTATAGAGTTCATCCAGTGTTCAGCGACTTAAATTGACCTGTCGTTCGCATTCAGCATGTCGCCCTCGTCAGATGTATCCGGTTGACCTGGATCTTGTACCACACTGCAGTCACATGTGTGGTCGTCCGAGAAACCCCCTCCCCTGGATCTTGTACCGCACCGCAGTCACGTGTGTGGTCGTCCGAGATATCCCATCTCTTTATGTTCTTCCTACATCGTCATAAGTCAGTTCAAAGTCTTTTTATTGTCTACTAAAGTGACTAGCGTAAGTAATGTCCAGGGGCAGGTTCCTCTTGAAGCTCGATCCCTCGGTCCTGTGTCATTCGGTGCCTTAATTAATCGCAAGCAATGATGCTGATATCGTGAGACGGTTTTGTTTTGTTAATGTAACTTGCGCTATATTTGAATTATAGTGAGAGAGTGGCTGCGCTGGTCGTCAACCTCACTCTCTAGTTCCGAGCTACCTTGGACCAGTGGCAAGAGGGTAAGTCGAGACGACTGGAGGCAACTCAGGATGCAGGCACTCTGGCCACATCTCCCTTGAGACCAGGGGTCTCATGCGGGACTCGATCCCTTGCCGTTTCTGTTCATCGCTTTGCGGGGAGAATGCCTTACCTCTCAACTACAGCGACCCCATCATACATCCACATCAATCACTTTAGCAGAGTCATGTCTTTGGCTGTCGTTGTGAGTCGTTATGGTTGAATGACAGACTACTCCCGGGTCATTATCACTCAGGGGAGACAATGCAGAGACTGGTGCAGTGGAAAAGTGGACCTCGAGGCTAGACAACTAAGTGAAAGTGTCCAGGATTATCATGCTGTTATATATACACCGATGAATCTGTGCTTTGCGGTATGACTTGGCGCTTCGGTTACAGAAAAGTGACAAGAAACGATGTATGCAGATAAAACTAAAAGATTAACTACTTGAACAGGTACAGAGTTTCTATCTAGGACATATAATAACGGAAGGTGGCAGCTGTTAAAAAGAAATCAGAAAGAGAAAAGTTATGGCCAAGATGGTGTATCAGCAAAATGCGACACATACTGACATCCAAACAGATAAATCAGAATTTTAAAATGAAAATTGTCAGGTGTTATGTGTACTCGTCACTACTTTATCGTGCAGAACATGGACAATAAATAACAAGTTGGAAAAGAGTATTCAGGTCAGGTCAGGTCAGGTCAGGTCCCGTAACCGGTAAGGTCGTTGGGGCACACATTAAGACATCCTCTCTCTGTCAGAAGCCGCTGCCTGTGACTCTTCTGGTCGGAGACTGGTCCATTCTTTTATGTTGTCTTCCCATCTCTTTTTGGGCCGGCCTCTTCGTCGTCTGCCTTGCACCTTCCCGTGGAGGATTGTGTTTACAAGACCGTTTGATCTCGATATGTGACCGTGCCAAGTGAGTATTAAAGCCTTCGAAATGTGGGTATATTAGAATATTGTTCACATTTCTTGGAAAGAGAAGAAAAACAAATTGGAGGTATTGAAAAAGTTGCGGGTGAAAAGAGAATTAATGACCGAAATCAAGGTTAGACAGTCAGTCATATAACAAGACACACCTTGCTGAAGATCGTACTGGAGGGTAAGGTGGAAGGCAATCGTTCACGAGGCCACAACGTTTTAAGTGAGTGGATAACATGAGGAGATGGACTGGAAAAAGCCTCTTAGGTTGCACCATTACGGCAAGAGATAGAATACACTGGAGATCCATTTCAGCCGATCTTCGATGGGGAGAAGGTACTTGAGCTGAACTGTTACAGAGCCGAGATCAACTACAGAGTAAGATTAATATGCTTGATATTTGGCACAGGAGGCTAGGACCACGAGCCTACGGAGGCAAAACCAAGATTATGAGAACACATTCGGGTGAGAATGTTCCGATTGGGCTGGATACGGCTCTCCTCCAAGATTTTATCTTGGAAAAAACGTGGACAAAATTGGATGAGCAGAGAACGATATCCACTTAAGAATCCAGAAGGCAAGGGGAGATTTAATTATGCTGGATCGCTTGTCTTGTCTTCATTCGTTCTGAATCTCCCGCTACATAATCCTAAAAGGGCTTAAAAGCTTTTTTTGAGTACCGGGTTAGCATTCCCTCTTCTATCCCTTCTCCTAAGCCAGTCTGCCCTGCTGCAGCTCGTTATTCAGGATCACCGCGTGGAGGTGTAGAAGGGTCTTGGCAGTTCTGTTTCGCTGGCCCTGACGCTAGCAGTCAGCTATGGGTCGATGACCACTGCAGCTCATGCGCTGCTCTGCATCTTGATCCCTTATGCTGGATGATGATGTTGATGAGGCACGCGCACAATGAGTAAGATTACTATTTTGTGTGCCCTGAAAAGGGCGTAATGTGGCGGGTTGTCGTAGCTTTCCTCACATCCTGATCGTGCTGGTGAAGGTGGACCGGGGTCCTCCAGGCGGTTGTGCTTTGCTTGGCTTCATCTGTGTGTCGCTCACTACTACGGGAATCACGTCGATCCTCCACCTCGTTAGTCAGACTGCCATGAATACAGCCCATTTCTGGGGAGAACTACAAGGAAGTCGAGGCGGGGGTATTGGTCAGTATATTTTGCCTGGCTCTGACTAACTAGTCCGATAAGTATATTGTGCCTAACCAGACGTTAGTCTCCCCTCCAAATTACTCCAAAAAACTCAGGACATTTAGGGAAATCAGGCCCACGACTGACATTAGGATTTTCAACTCAAATGTGAAATCGGGTTTGCTTTATGGTTCAGATGAGTGACGGGCAACACAGGAGTTATCAGAGGAGTGACGGGCAACACAGGAGTTATCAGAGGAGTGACGGGCAACACAGGAGTTATCAGAGGAGTGACGGGCAACACAGGAGTTATCAGAGGAGTGACGAGCAACACAGGAGTTATCAAACATGTGTTCCTACACGGCTGCCTGCACAACATTGTGTGTTCAAAGTGGTAGAGTAATATCCGTCCATCGCAAGTGATGATTACAACAGCAGTTCGACATATTGTGAATCACCTCGCAGGTGAGTTAGGAGGTGGCTGTATAGTTTAATTCTGGCACAGAAACTCTTTCCACATTTGTAGCATTTAAGGTCAGAATTGGTTATCTACGTGTGGCGCAGGCTGTATAACATTATATAGTGATAGGAGATAGCACTATTAACTTAACTTAACGTCATTATACTGGTTTAGAAGACTCTGCAGAGTCTGTATACAACCAGTTTCATTTACATCACCTTGCTCTAAAAGCTATGCACATCCAATATATTCTTAAATGCATTAACTGTCCCTGCCTCCACTACCTCCTGTGGCAATGCATTTCAAGCATTTACCACTCTCTGACTAAACAGATATTTCCTAATATCTAATCTGGACCTCTCTTTAGTTAATTTGTAGCTATGTCCTCTTGTTCTTGTGGGTGGCTGTATTAAAAAAAAAATGGTTATAGTCTAAATTATCCATTCCTCTGATCATCTTATAAAACTGTATTAAGTCACCACGAATTCCTCTCTCTTCTAGACACTGTAGGCCGGTTTTTCTTAGTCTTTCCTCATAACTGTAATTCTGGAATCCCACTATCAGCTTTGTCGCTCTTTTTTTGTATTCTTTCCAGCATGTTTATATCCCCTCTATGATAAGGACTCCACACCTGTACATAGTACTCCAATCTAGATCTAACTAATGCTTTGTACAGTTTGACTATCACTTCCTTGCTCCTTTGTTTAATATTTCTTTTTATCATAACTAACCTTGCATTTGCCTTTTTCACTGCTACCTTAACTTGCTCACTCACCTTACCTGTATGATCTATTATAACCCATAGGTCCCTTTCCTTTTCTATCTTTCTAATATTGTTCTCTCTATCCATGCCCGGTATTGTTCTAATGATATTGTCGACGCGTGACGCAGGTCGAACCAACAGTTGGCAGTGCAAAAATGGGAAGAATAGACGATGCGGATGGATATATATTACACATTGAGAAGGGAAACTGGTAGCATTACCCGACAGTGTCTGCACTGGAACCCGATGGGAAAGATAAAGAGAAGTAGACCATGATACACCTGGTGGCGGGAAGTGCAAATAATTATAAAGAGCACTGGCCGGTCAAGGATATAGTTGAGGCGGCTGGCTGCTGATCGAAGCTCAGTGGATTATTTGTTGAGGACCTATGCTCCACACGTGGTTGAATGGTTTTGATTGATTGGTTTACTATCGTCCTCGTTTACCTTAAACAAGCATTACCCAATCCTCCACCCCTCCGATTTAAATGCTAAACGCATCATTCACTATACCTTTCGTGAGCTCGCATTTACAATAACATAATCTTCTCTTATCCCAAAAGTATCGACCATAGCTTTCTTAACATTGTAATATCAATCAATGGTATAGTTTCATTGATTTATAAGCAAACTTGTCAGATACATCTGCTTCACGAAGAAACTTGACGAGGGGTCAATACTTCTGTATATCATATATACAAATAATTGTAAGGACAAACCGGAACATATATTATATGG
Source organism: Ariolimax columbianus (assembly GCA_036924085.1). Classification (NCBI taxonomy): domain Eukaryota; kingdom Metazoa; phylum Mollusca; class Gastropoda; order Stylommatophora; family Arionidae; genus Ariolimax; species Ariolimax columbianus. The sequence continues at coordinate 40,085,489 of JAVGWX010000008.1, read as the reverse complement.
CTACATCCGCTGAGCAATGAATACAGCAGAGCAGACACGAGGCAAATATTAGCGTCTTGCGCACAATATTTTGTTTGCGCCATCTTCAAACGTCTGTTTTAAAAAAAAGAAACAACGCTCATGGATGATATATTCCATTAAAAAAACAAAAAAAAAACAACATCCGCCTTATTTCTCTATTCCAGAAGGCGGTGTGCGTTGCACTATGTTTTTATTTTGCGCCTGTTGGCACAGGGCATACGACTTCAGCATACATTTTATGTAAGGGTCTGCTTCCCCCTGCATTTTCTAAGGGTTTGTTTCCCCGGGGTAACGGTCGGTGCTATGATGGGGAGGAACGAACCCAGCACCATCGGATTATGAGACGTAGACGGTGATGACATAATTTATTTTGCTAGCGATATTTTAACTGCGCTACTTGTTATCCTCACTCTCTCGTCTCGTGCCGCCCGACCCCAGTAGCAAGTCAAGGACAAGACGACTAGGACGCGACTACGAGATGCAGGGGACTCCGCATCAAGGACCCGTGAAAAAGACGGCGGAGTCCGGAGTCGAACCCACACCGCCTGATCACGAGGTCGACGGCTTAACCACTTCGCCACGGAATCCCCGTATATAAGATACAACTAATTACCCTTATTTAAAAAAGGAATAATAATAGTATTTACTCATTATTTTATGTATTGCATGTAAAACATTGAAGAACTGAGACGGTAGTCTAGTCAGGCCCAACATACTGACCAGGACGTCGCGCCAGGGTAGGCCCAATATACTAATCAAGACCACTATGTCTCTTCCACGTAGCATTCCATGGAAAATGCTGCTGCAGTGCAGCCTGACTGACGAAATGTAGATCGAGGTGATCCCCGTAGTAGTGAGCGATACGCAGATGAAGCCAAGCATAGCACAACCGCCTGGAGGACCACAATCCACCTTCACCAGCACGCTCGTGATGTGAGGAAAGCTACTGCAACCCGCCACTTAACGTCCTTTTCAGGACGTGCAAAAGAGTAACCTATTTATTGTGGGCAATCCCAAACAACAACAACAACAACAGCAGCAACAACAACAACAACAACATCTGAAGAGAGGCAGAACGAGCAGCTCAGGGCCGTGTATGCTGGCGGGATGTTCTCAATGTCCTATGCACCGAGAGGAGCGACGAGCCTTGATTGTATGGTTGAACTGTCACGCCTGTTCTATCGCCTGTGGATGTAGAGTCTTTTTTTTTTATATACTTGCAGCAGGGGCCAAAGATGCAGCTCAGTGAACAAGCTGACAGTAGCCGCCGACTCAAAGCTGGCTGCTAGCACCAGGGTCAGCGAAATAGAGCTGACCTTTTCTATCCCTATTCCGCCTCCAATCGGCAGCCACAGAAACAGTCTGCAGTCGTCTAGTCTAAGATAATATGGAACGCAGGGGGAAGACAGCCGATACCAACACATGCCAACTGAAACCATTCAGTAAACTACGTCATACCGTCGCAACTATCTTTTAAGCACAAAAGCCGAAGAAGGAGAATATGCTTTCAATCGAGTGTTCAGAGTGTTGTGTCTTTGTGTGATGGAGGGGATGTCTACCTTCATGCGCGCCAGTATTGGATAGGAATGGCATTACCCTTAGGCGGCCAATTGCTCGCTACTTTTGATTTTTCATCTGCCATGGGTTCTTTTTCATGCACATGAAATTTTCGAGTTTCTCGCCCGTCTCCGACACATCCGATTTCAGCACGCATTTTTTGGGACCAGGTTTGCGGTCTCTCTTCGATCTCTGATCTCTTAGCTAGACTGTTTGTTATTAGTCCGTTTCCAGGAGGTGGAATAGGGTCTTGGTCAGTTATGGATCCCAGACCCGGATGTAAACAGTTAGCTGAGTCGCAAGCTGCTGTCAGCTAATTCGCTGAAGCATCTTTGCCCACCTGCTACATCTTTGGTCTGCTACATCTTTGGTCTGCTACATCTTTGGCCCCTGCTACATCTTTGGTCTGCTACATCTTTGCTCTGCTACATCTTTGGTCTGCTACATCTACGGATTTCTGCTACATCTTTGGCCCCATGTTACATCTTCGGCCCCTGCTACATCTTTGGTCTGCTACATCTTCGGCTCCTGCAACATCTTTGGTCTGCTACATCTTCGGCCCCTGCTACATCTTAGGCCCCTGCTATATCTTTGGTCTGCTACATCTTTGGTCTGCTACATCTTCGGCTCCTGCAGCATCTTTGGTTTGCTACATCTTCGGCTCCTGCAACATCTTTGGCCTGCTACATCTTCGGCCCCTGCTACATCTTTTGTCTACTACATCTTTGGTCTGCTACATCTTTGGTCTGCTACATCTTTGGTCTACTACATCTTCGGGCCTGCTACATCTTCGGCCTTCTGCTACATCTTTGGTCTGCTACATCTTTAGTCTGCTACATCTTTGGTCTGCTACATCTTTAGTCTGCTACATCTTTAGTCTGCTACATCTTTGGTCTGCTACATCTTCGGGCCTGCTACATCTTCGGCCCTCTGCTACATCTTCACCCCCCAACCTGCTACATCTTCACCCCCCAACCTGCTACATCTTCGCCTCCCCCCTTTTACTTCTTCGGGCCCCTGCTACTTCTACGGCCGGCCCCTACAACTTCTTCAGCCCCTGCCCCCCTACAACTTCTTCGGCCCGCTTTTACATTTTCGGCCCTTGCAACATCTTTGGTCTGCTACATCTTCGGTCCCAGCTATGGGTCGATGACCACTACAGCTCATGCACTGCTCAGCATCTTGATCCCAGACATTACTTAAAATAACATTTAACAAATTCAACAGTCATGGCTTCTTGAAACAAGCATTCGCTTTTATAAATACGCGTCGTTCAACATTCTTTACCAAAAGTTGTTCAAACCGTTTTAGAAATGTCACAAAGCAAATTGAAACGGAAAGTATTCCTACTTTTTGGGTCTATAAATGATTATACTGATCTTTGACATATGTATTCGTTGCATGGTACTATTTGGTCAAATAATAATACGCCATAAAATTCACTTCGGCACATAATCGAATACGAATCGGTTATTCGGTGCATCCCACATTTTTTGCATAGAAAGATATTGTGAATGTTTGAATCAACAGGCTCAACTAAAAATTAGACTTAAAAAGGTTTTTTTCCCTCAAAATACAGATGCCTACACGAACACGAGGTCGAGATTAGACACCAGGAAATATTTTTCTAGTCAGAGAGTGGTGAATGCTTGGAATGCATTGCCACGGAGAAATAGTGCAGGCAGGGTCAAGTAATGCATTCAAGAATAGATTGGATGCGCATAGGTATTTTTAGATCAAGTGACACTGGTTAGAAACTGGTTGTATACAGACTATACAGAGTCTTCTAAAACAGTATAAAGACGTTAAGTTAACTCGCTCAACAACATATTATAATGGGGACCTGATTTACAATTAGGAAAGGCAAGACAACGAAGTAGGAAAGTGGGGGCCATACCTCATAAAAAGTTGAGACCTTAAAAAAAACCCACTTCATCCTGAATAGCAGTGTATGCTATTGGCCATCCTGTTACAGATACTGTCCACGAGGAGGAATTATTAAAATCTTAATTGTACAAGATCTCCCATTTTGTGTGGGCTATGCGAGGTGACCAATTCCCTTCCTCTTTGCAGCAACTTCCCCAATCATTTCAGCGCCATCCATCAAAGTATAGTCAAATAAATAAAGCGTGGCGAAGAGGCATTTAATTCCCCACTGGTTAAGGATCCTGGTTATAACTCAGTGGTTCTCGACCTTTATTTTGTTCCATTACCCCCTTTTGACTTTGCTCTGTAACAATTCAGTTCAGTTCCCGTACCATCTCCGCATCGAAGGTCGGCTGTAATGGATATCCAGTGTACTCTATCTCTTGCCGTAATGGTGCAATCTGAGAGGCTTTTTTTTTATCCACCCACTTAAAACGCCTGCCCCTTGAACGACTGCCTTCCACCCTACCCTCCAGTATGGTCTTCAACAAGTAGATATGTCTTGTTATATGACCACAATAACGTAACTGTCTAACCTTGATTTCGGTCATTAATTCTCTTTTCACCCCCAACTTTTTCAATACCTCCAAATTTGTTTTCTTCTCTTTCCAAGAAATGCGACCCAATCTTCTAATTTACCCATATTGCGAAGGATTTAATATTCTTTGCTAACTTGTTATTCACTGTCCATGTTTCTGTTCCATAAAGTAGTGACGAGTATACAATACCTGACAATTCTGATTTATCTGTTTGTATGTCAGTTTGTGTCTCATGTTGCTGAATACCATCTTGGCCATACCTATTCTCTTTCTGATTTCTTTTTCACAGCTACCATCTTCCGTTATTATATGAACTAGATAGGAGAAACTCTGTACCTGTTCAAGTAGTTGATCTTTTATTTTTATCTGCATACATGGTTTCTTGTCACTTTTCCTAATTATCATATCCTTTGTTTTCTTTATGTTTATGTCTAATCTAAACTGAATAATGGTCCCAATCCCCCCCCCCCCACCCGAAACCCTACAATTCTCCCTGAAATCATAAAAGTCCCCCCCCCCCCTTTGTTGAGAACCACTGCTCTAACTAGTTCAAGGTCGCTCTCTGTATCTAGACGATGTAACACTTGTACGTTAGTACAGTAAGGGGTTTGATCTAGTTACACATGACTTAGCCAATCTCAACTTTCATTTCCTAGTTTGAGAAGTACTACGGCCACGTTTTACCCGCAGCTTTCGTGAAGTAAGTGTTCATGGAATAACATATAGATAAAGTATTTCAGTGAAGATAGTTAAGCGTTCTACTTTTGCCTTTGTTGTACCATCAGAAAACGCGCAAATGTAGCGTTCGTTGGGCTGTTTCTGTTCAACTCTTGCATTAAATGACAGTTTTTGTGTGTGTTCGCTGATTATTGCAGCTGATGAATTAGTATTTCTTCTTCTTCTTCCTCTTCTACATCTTCTCCTTCTTCTACCTTTTCTCCTTCCTCTTCTAATTCTTCTCCTCCTTCCTCTTCTACTTCTTCTTCTTCTTCTTCTTCTTCTTCTGCGTTCGCCATGGAAAATTACGTTATGGTGAGTCTCAGTTTACAACAATCTCTGCCTTTCGACCCAGCACATCTGACCAGTTGGTTTTTGGGAAGGAGCTGGTTTGCCTTCCTATTGCGATTCCTATTCCTTGACCAGACTACACTAGTGTAGCCTGTTTCCAGGGCCGTCACTTGGAGGTGGAATAGAGTCTTGGTCAGCTATGGTTCCCTGATCCCGATACAAGCGGATATCTATGAGTCACTGGCTGCTGTCAGCTCATGCGCTGTTGCATATTAGCCCCTTTGTAGTGTTTCATAGAATATTTAAGCAATTTGAGAGCACGAGAAGTATATATTTTTATATGTCTCCATAATTTGTGTTTATGGAATATGAAAAAGACTTCAGCAGCGTTGAAATAACAGCAGTGGCAAATGCCTTGAAAAATAGTAGTATTGAAGAAAAGTATTCTCAGATGATGTTCATCATCGTCATTGTCTTCCTCATCGTCATTAACTGGTTGATCCGTCCTAAAATTGGCTGTAAGTTTGTCCGAGCATGCCTCTCTATTTGACCCTATCCTCTAACTGATCTGTCCTAAAACTGGTTGTAAGATTGCCTAAGAATGTCACTCTATATGATTCTAATGGCGAAATGTAATTCATGGTTTGTCAGGAAGGCTCAACACTTTAAAAGGGATCATGAGGTGGGGTTCTTGGTCAGTATATTTTACCTTACCTTGACGTGAGTATATTTCACCTTACCTTGACATGAGTATATTTCACCTTACCTTGAAGTGAGTATATTTCACCTTACCTTGACGTGAGTATATTTCATCTTACCTTGAAGTGAGTATATTTCACCTTACCTTGAAGTGAGTATATTTCACCTTTCCTTGCCGTGAGTATATTTCACCTTACCTTGACGTGAGTATATTTCACCTTTCCTTGCCGTGAGTATATTTCACCTTTCTATGACGTGAGTATATTTCACCTTTCCATGCCGTGAGTATATTTCACCTTACCTTGACGTGAGTATATTTCACCTTTCTTTGCCGTGAGTATATTTTACCTTTCCTTGAAGTGAGTATATTTCACCTTTCCTTGCCGTGAGTATATTTCACCTTACCTTGACGTGAGTATATTTCACCTTACCTTGACGTGAGTATATTTCACCTTTCCTTGCCGTGAGTATATTTCACCTTTCCTTGACGTGAGTATATTTCACCTTACCTTTACGTGAGTATATTTCACCTTACCTTGACGTGAGTATATTTCACCTTACCTTGAAGTGAGTATATTTCACCTTACCTTGAAGTGAGTATATTTCACCTTTCCTTGACGTGAGTATATTTCACCTTACCTTTACGTGAGTATATTTCACCTTACCTTGACGTGAGTATATTTCACCTTACCTTGAAGTGAGTATATTTCACCTTACCTTGAAGTGAGTATATTTCACCTTTCCTTGCCGTGAGTATATTTCACCTTACCTTGACGTGAGTATATTTCACCTTTCTTTGCCGTGAGTATATTTCACCTTTCTATGACGTGAGTATATTTCACCTTTCCATGCCGTGAGTATATTTCACCTTACCTTGACGTGAGTATATTTCACCTTTCTTTGCCGTGAGTATATTTTACCTTTCCTTGAAGTGAGTATATTTCACCTTTCCTTGCCGTGAGTATATTTCACCTTACCTTGACGTGAGTATATTTCACCTTTACTTGCCGTGAGTATATTTCACCTTACCTTGACGTGAGTATATTTCACCTTTCCTTGCCGTGAGTATATTTCACCTTTCCTTGACGTGAGTATATTTCACCTTACCTTTACGTGAGTATATTTCACCTTACCTTGACGTGAGTATATTTCACCTTACCTTGAAGTGAGTATATTTCACCTTACCTTGACGTGAGTATATTTCACCTTACCTTGAAGTGAATATATTTCACCTTTCCTTGAAGAGTATATTTCATCTTTCAATAGGGTGCTATAGAGGATGTAGTCAAAAAGGAGAGTTGGGGTAAGGGAAGTGTGAAATAAGTAGTGGAAAAGCAAAAATAAAAATGATAAAGCAAAAGCAAAAAGTAGAAAAACAACAAAATTACAAACTAAAATGTTTTTATGCAAATGTGAGAAGCATAGTAAATGAAAGAGAAGAATTGGAACTGTATATATAAAAAAAAACCCAGACATAATAGGTTTAACAGAATCATGGACATATGAAGACATTGCAGATATTGAACTTGAAATAGAGGGATATACAATGTTAAGGAAAGATAGGGTAGTTGGAGACAAGATTAAGGGAGGTGGTATTTTATTATACTGTATAAATTCTATTAATATAATGATCAAAGAGTATTTATCATGTGGCAACAAAAATGAAAGTGTATGGGGAGGAATAGAAAGTGATTGGGGTGTGCTATAGATGTCCATCAAGTCAAAAAGAGGGAGACGAGGAGCGGATTAGTAGCATAGCAAAGGCAAGTGAAGGGAAATTATTATTAATGGAGGATTTTAAATTTCCAAAAATAAAATGGGAAATGGCAGAAGCACTTGTAGAGTCAAACCATTTTGTTAAGTAAATAGCAATTTTTTAATTCAACATGTAGAGGCAAAAACACACTCGACTTAGTTTTTACTACAAAGGAAAATATGATTAAAAACGTTACTGTTGGGGAACTGTTTGGTTCAAGTGACCATCAGATCAACTGTTGGGATCTTATTACAGGGAAAGAAGTAAACATAAACATGCGAACATACTCTAAGGCAGATGTTAAGAAGATCAAAGAGGCAGCAAGTCACATAATCTGGAAAGATATTGTAGGAGAAACAGATGTTGAACAAGAGTGGGAGAGTTTTAAAACAGTTCTATAAAATAGGAATGTGTTCCATGCAGGGAGGTAAACCGCAAGGGTAAAAAGTGGATAACTAGATTTGTAGTAAAAATAAAGCATGGCAAAAAATATATATAGGCAAGTAAATCAAACGAAACATATTTAAAATACTTGGAAAGGCTGAACATATCTCAGAAAGTGAATAAAACAGAAAAAATAGACTTCGGAAAAAACTAGCTCAGAGGATCAAGACTGATAGCAAAAGCTTCTTTTCTTATGTTAGAAATAAACAAAGAACGAAGGTCAAAGTAGGCCCTCTCATAGACAGTACAGGGGAAATAATAATAGGGAGGCAGCTAATCTGCTCAATCACTACTTTGGCACAGTCTACACAAAAGAGGGCTGCTCCAAGATCCCAGAGTCTATAGATTTCTTTCAAAGAGACATGAATACAGCAGGATTAAAATTATTCTGTATTACAGAGGAAATGTGTTTTTTTTTAAATTGGAGGGGTTGAAAGTGGGCAAATGTCCAAGTCAAGATGGTATTCATCTAAAATTGATGTTTGAAATTAGGGACCAACTAGCAAAACCATTGGCTATATTATGTTCTCAATCATTTGCAAAAGGGATTGTTCCACGGGATTGGAAAGATGCAGGAATGATCACATTAAAAAAGGGCAAAAAAATCAGATCCAGCAAATTATAGACCGGTGAGTTTAATGAGCGAAGTTTGTAAATTGTTAGAGTCAATAATGAAAGAAAACAATGTACTGCATTTAGACAAGTTTAATCTAATCATAAATAGTCAGCATGGGTTTACTAGAGGGAGATCGTGCTTAATAAATCTATTAGAATTCATGTAGGAGGTTACCAAAATGATAGATAAAGGGGAGCCAGTAGATGTTATTTATCTAGATTTTGCAAAGACCTTTGATAGAGTAGCTCATCAAAGATTATTTAGAAAGTTAAAATCACATGGAATAGGCGGGAAAGTTGCCAAATGCATTGCAAATTGGTTAACGGGAAGAAGGCAAAGGGTGGGCATAAATAAGGAGTACTCTGAGTGTGTGAAGGGAAAAGTAAAGTGTCGCAGGGCTCGGTTTTGGAACCAATTTTGTTCTTGATATATATATAAACCTTTTGGACATTCATATGGGATCCATGATTGCAAAATTTGCTGATGACACAAAACTATGCAGTAATGTCTCATCTAAAGCAGAACTGGATATATTGAGGTTGAATTTAGATAAAATTCAAGAATGGTCTGTAAGCTGGTAAATGGAGTTTAATGTAGATAAATGTACAGTCATCCACATGGGTAGATTCATTATGGAACATAATTACAGAATGGGTATGAACAATATTAGAAAGATAAATAAGGAACGGGACCTAGGGGTTATAATAGATCATACAGGTAAGGTGAGAAAGCAAGTTCAGGTAGCAGTGAAAAAGGCAAATGCAATGTTAGATATGATAAAAAGAAATATTAAACATAGGAACAAGGAAGTGATAGTCAAACTGTATAAAGCATTAGTTAGACCTAGATTAGAGTACTGTGTGCAGGTGTGGAGAACTTATCATAGAGGGGTTATAAACTTGATTAGAAAGAATACAAAAAAGAGCGACAAAGCTGATAGTGGGATTCCAGAATTACAGTTATGAGGAAAGACTCAGAAAAACCGGCCTACAGTGTCTAGATATGAGAAGAATTTGAGGTGACTTAATACAGGTTTATAAGATGATCAGAGGATAGGATAAATTAGACTATAACAAGTTTTTTTTCAAAATACAACCACCCACAAGAACAAGAGGACATAGCTACAAATTAACTAAAGAGAGGTCCAGATTAGATATTAGGAAGTGTACGAAGAAGAAGAAGAAGAAATTAGGAAACATTTTTTAGTCAGAGTGGTGAATGCTTAGAATGCATTGCCACAGGAGGTAGTGGAGGCAGGGACAATTAATGCATTTAAGAATAGATTGGATGTGCATAGCTTTTGCAGCAAGGTAATGTAAATGTAACTGTTTGTATATAGACTCTGCAGAGTCTTCTAAACCAGTGTAAAGACGTTGGGTTAAGTTAAGTCAAGTTACACTGACGTGAGTATATTTAAGTATATTTCATCTTAACTTGGCATGAGAATATTTCATTTTACTTGAAGTGAGAATATTTCATTTTACATTGACATCAGTATATTTCATCTTACATTGACATCAGTATATTTCATCTTACATTGACAGAAGTATATTTATCTTACATTGACATCAGTATATTTCATCTTACATTGACATAAGTATATTTCATCTTACATTGACATCAGTATATTTCATCTTACATTGACATCAGTATATTTCATCTTACATTGACATCAGTATATTTCATCTTACATTGACATCAGTATATTTCATCTTACATTGACAGAAGTATATTTATCTTACATTGACATCAGTATATTTCATCTTACATTGACATCAGTATATTTCATCTTACACTGACATCAGTATATTTCATCTTACATTGACATCAGTATATTTCATCTTACATTGGCATCAGTATATTTCATCTTACATTGACATCAGTATATTTCATCTTACATTGACATCAGTATATTTCATCTTACATTGACAGAAGTATATTTATCTTACATTGACATCAGTATATTTCATCTTACACTGACATCAGTATATTTCATCTTACATTGACATCAGTATATTTCATCTTACATTGGCATCAGTATATTTCATCTTACATTGACATCAGTATATTTCATCTTACATTGACATCAGTATATTTCATCTTACATTGACATCATTATATTTAAATTTACCTTGACGTGAGAATATTTCATCTTACATTGGCATCAGTATATTTTATCTTACCTTGATGTGTGCGACTTTGCTTCCTCAGTTTGACATTAAAGATGCAAAATAAGATATATGTAATTTAAAAAAGCAGACGTACAGACACACACAAACCCATTCCTTTGTTCATTACTAAATGCTAAAAGATTAACATGTTTTATTTTGCAGGCTGTTGTAATTCCAAGCTGATTTCCCAAAGCCTTCTGCAGCTCGCCCGATTAGAAACGACAACTCTTGCTGACGGTAACGCCTTCAGAAATTATGACAGAGTTTCAGCATAATCTCTGCGATTGTTTCAACAACATTGGCCTTTGCCTCATCACATATTTTGTACCCTGCTACACGTTTGGCAAAAATGCGGAAGCTGTCGGAGATTCTTGTCTTCTTTGCGGCCTGATATACTTTGTCCCCATCGTGGACATAGTGGCCTTCGTGCAAGTGCGGGGGAAAATCAGGGATTCCCGGAACATCCATGGCAGCTGTATCAAGGACTTTTTTACTGTCATCTGTTGCCATTTTTGTGCCTTGGTCCAGGAAGCGCAGGAGGTGCAATCGCCTGGTTTGCAACACATTGCCAGGTCGTGAGATGGCCCAGCGCAATGCCTACGCCAGGTCGAGAGATGGTCCGCCATCATTTTATGGCCCCGCCGTAATGCCATCGCCAGTTCATGAGATGACACTGTGTGGTGGCAATAGTTAGGTATATAAAAATGTAGCATATTACGCTAACTAAATTAAAGCGAATAAATTGATACATTTTTTCTGGGCTTTTCCCCCATCATTTTATCTTCTATATGTTGTTGTTACAGACGGGTGGAAAAGTTAATGTACATTAGATTTATGAGTATCTTTCACACTTTCGCTCCAAGTGAGCATAGGGTCACAACTACATCATCATCAATTCTCGTCACTCCTTTCGGGACAGGCCATTGACAACCCTCCTCCCGCAAAATCGATTTTGAACTGCTCTTTTTGTTTCTCTCCAGTTGAGGTTCAGGGACCAAAAAGTTCGTTTCCGATGTTTTCCTTTTCCCCTGTGGATTCCATGTCAGGGCATGTCTGGCTACGTTTGATGGTACTTTCCGTAACGTATGTTCTATCCATCCCCATTTCCTAGGTTTGATCTGTTGTTCCACTGGTTGTTGTTGGCCCCTTTCCCATAGGTCTTCATTCCTCTCCATGTCTTACCATCCTAAAACCATTAGCCTCCCTAGCTATTTACTGACAAACGACTGGAGTTTTTTCTGTATTCTCTTTGCCGTTCTCCAAGTTTCTGCTCCGTACAGGTGAACTGACCTGACACTGGAATTCAACAACCCTGCACAACTACAACTAACCCTTATTTATAGGAAGTATGTATGGCTTGGCTTGGCTTCGTTCATTCGTAATCTCCAACTACCAAACCCTGAAATGGCTTAAGTAGCAGAACGTAGTCCAGAAAACGAAATACGTTGTGTCGTAGTTTACAGCTTGACTGCGATATTTGCACCTTTCGGTCCAACACATCCAACGTCAGCAAGCATTTTTTGAGTACCGGGTTAGCATTCCCTCTTCGATCCTCCTTAGTCAGTCTGCTCTGTTATCCGGGATCACCACGTGGAGATGTAGAAGGGTCTTGACAGCTCTGGTTCACTGGCCCTGACGCTAGCAGTCAGCTATGGGTCGCTGGCCACTGCAGCTTATGCGCTGCTCAGCGTCTTGATCCCCAGAAGCATGTATCATTGTTTGCAATGACAGCGTCAGTAGCAATAGCTGTACATGATGAGTTTGCTAAAACCATTCACACCTCTCTTTAGTCCCATTTTACAACGTACTTGGATGGTTACATTGATCCTATACTTTCAAAGTCTGCTACCCATTCTTCCTCTTTTTTTGGCATTTGGCCTAAACAGGACATTGTGTTGAAGTTTACGGTGAGTCTGCGATATCTGCCCTTTCAGCCAGACATTCGATTTTCGTTCCGTGTTTTTGTCTTCTCTTCGCGATCCATATTTTTTAGCCAGACTAGACAAGTGCAGCCTGTTTCCAGGAAATTCCGCTTGGAGGCGGAATAGGCTCTTGGTCTGCTCTTGGCGATGTGAGGACTTGACTTATTCCTGTTAGATCCGCTTGTTGAATCTATCCAGCATGTATCTGATAATCTATTTGCTCGAGGATGACTTATTTCTACTAGATTCCCTCGAATCTGTGTAGCATGGATCTTCTTCTTTTTCGTACGCTGTCAGACTTCAACTTGAATTTGTTCGAAGAAAGCAGCGGTCATCCTAAGGCTGTCGACACTGCCATATAGCTTGTCTAGTGTTGCCACTGGTGATGGTCACATGTGCTTTCTCTGGTCTTCGTATGTCGGGCACTTTTGCAGCAGATGTTCAGCGTTCATTTTCCCTGTGCCACAGGTGCATTTGTCAGTGGCACCTATCTTCAATTTATTGAATAGATGGTTCCTCAGTCTGTTGTGGCCTGTGCAGAGTCTGAAGACCACGACTTGCTCTCTTCTGTTCAGCTGGTAGTAGGCATCATTTTTTGTATAGCCAGTATGTTCTGTTTCGCATTTGGCCATGCATCTGGCCCTAATAAACCTTTTGGACTCTTTGTAGGTCACACTAGAATCTGGTTGTGAAAGTCTTGCACCTTCTTTTGCCAGTCTGTCTGCCTCCTCGTTGCCTTGGATGTTAGTGGGATGGAACCAACTGTACCGCTACTCTTTTTGGTGCGGACTGCTGGCATAGTTGACAGAGTACTGCTCTTAAATCATTAAGTTCAGTATTTTTCTGACTTTTTAGTGCTGTAACCACGGCCAGGGCATCTGTAAACAGGACTATCTGGTTTTTCATTGCTTTCGCCTGTGAGCGTTGCTTCTACTGCAGCCCTTAGTGCCTCTGCCTCCGCTCTGAAATTGCTTGATAATTTTCCAGTTGCCAATGACAGTGTTATTTTTCTACCATTTGGTAGGCTCAGGAATACCCCTGCCCCTCCATTCTGTGTTGTGTTTGTTACAGAACCGTCGGTGTATGCATGGGTCCAGTCCGTGCTTGGGTAGTTTTTCGCTATGTACCTCAGGGTTATGTCTCTCCTTTCTTGTTCAGTCTGGCTGTTCTTGTTTCCAATACCTGGTATATTTTCTACCACCTCTGGAATGATATGCTGCTTCTATGTGGGTTTGCGCACAGTAGGGATGGGCTTTGGTGTTGTTATGGTGTTCATAGGGTATTCGCTCATCTTTGCTTTGGCTATTTCTGCAAAGTTTCTCCGCTTTAGTTTCTCTTTTCCAAATCTATTTAGTCTCTGTTGCATTGGATGGTCTGTCAGTCTTCTGAGTTTCTCTGCTTGCTGCTGGGCTCTGCAGTCTCTTCTGTCGGTCATGGATTGCAGATTTGTAATCTTTTCAAGTTCTACAATTGGCGTTGACTTCATGCCTCCTGTTATAACTCTCATGGCTTGGTTTTGAAGTTTGCTAATTTTGTCAAAGTTCACCTTTGCTGCTGTTGCCCATGCCCAATGCCATACTCGAGAACTAGTCTCACTCTTCCAGTGTACAGTTTCTTAAGTATTCTTTCGTCTGCTCCCTAGCTTGTGCCAGCAAGTTTCCTCATGCCTGCCATTCTTTGTCTGGCTCTCATTTGGTTTCTCTCGATCTGACTTTTCCATGTCATGCACCGATCAAATGTGACGCCCAATTAGTTTGGGTTGTCGTTAGGCCGCAGATATTTGCCGTTAAGACTTATTTTGGTAATCTGGGGTTTATTTGAAAGCGAGAATATCGTACATGTTGTTTTTTATTCATTTATTTTGACCAGCCATGATTTCGCCCACTCCTCCAACGATGTTAGGGCCTGCTGCATCCGATTGTTTGCTACGGTGAGATTTTTTTTTTGAGGTCCATATAGCCAGATCTTCTGCAAACATGGAGCTGTGGACTCTTCTTGGTATATTCTCTATGATGTTGTTTATATACACCAGAAAAAGTGTGGGTGACAGTACTCCCCCTTGGGGTACTCCTTGCTCCAGTGTCACCTTTTTGCTCATCTGCCCTTGTACTTGGACTCTGGCTGTTCTGTTTTCGAGGTAGTGGCTGATCCATCTGTACATTTTCCCACATACTTCACTTCTTCGTAGCTTGACTTTAAGTTCCTCTTTCCACACCTTGTCAAATGCCTTCTCTAAATCCACCCAAACTGCTACTGTATGCTTTTTCTCCTGGTAAGCATCCTCTATTTCCTGGGCTATGAGAGTGATCTGGTCCTCAGTGGATCTGTGCTGTTTAAAACCTGCTTGCTGTGGAATTAATATGTGTTTTGCTTCCAGGTACCACATCAGTCTGGTGTTTATCATACGCTCCATCAGTTTTCCCACACAGCTCAGTAGACTGATAGGCATGTAAGCATTTGGATCTGTTCTATCTTTTTCTTTCTTTGGTACTGGTATAAGAACAGCATCGTTCCATGCCTGCGGTACAATTCCCCTTTTCCAGCTTTGGTTCAGGACTGACAGTAACTTCCTCTTTGCTGTTTGGCCCAACCCCATCAGCATTTCATTTGTTACCTCATCTTTTCCGGGCGATTTCTTTTTCTTTAAAGTTCTCATGGCCTCACCCATTTCGTTCATTGTTAGTTTTTCCATCATGTGCTCCTCTGGTGCCATCTTGATGTTGTCGTGGCTCTTTTGTTCTTCACTTATATCTGTATGCCTGTCTGTAGGGGCATCGATGTGGTTTAGCATGGATCTAATAATCTATATGCTGGGAGGACGACTTATTTCTGCTAGATTCCCTGGTTGAATCTATGTAGCATGGGTCTGATAATCTATATACTGAGCAGGACATGACTTATTACTGCTAGCTTCCCTGGTTGAATCTATGTAGCATGGGTCTGATAATCTATATACTGAGCAGGACATGACTTATTTCTGCTAGATTCCCTGGTTGAATCTATGTAGCATGGGTCTTTTTTTAAAATTTAAAAAAAATTTTGTTCGCCTTATTTCTCTATTCCCCAAGGCGGTGTGCGTTGCACTGTGGTTTTTATTTTGCGCCAGTCGGCCCAGTACATCTGACTTCAGCACGCATTTTATGTAAGGGTCTGCTTCCTCCTGCATTTTCTAAAGGTTTGCTTCCCCGGGGTAACGGCCGGTGCTGTGATGGGGATCGAACCCAGCACCTTCGGGTCGTGAGCCGTGCCACTTAACCACTAGGCCATGCCGTCCCCTTAGCATGGGTCTGATAATTTATATACTGAGCAGGACATGACTTATTTCTGCTAGCTTCCCTGGTTGAATCTATGTAGCATGGGCCTGATTATAATCTAGGTGCTAGATTTACATTTTCTAGATTCCCTTGCTGAATCTATGTAGTATGGGTCTGGTAATCCAGATAGCTGGAGGATTTGACTTATTCCTTCTAGCCCCAATGTTTCCTATTTTGAACTATCATCATAGCCGCCCCCATGAGACTCCGATAGGTCTAGTTTCCATTTCCGCTTTCCCTCACCTGGTGTTCTTTGACTGAACTGACAGGAGATCTTGCTTGCTTAGTTGCTGATCATCTACCAAACCGTAGTTTTATAGCTCCTTCTGGATGGTGCAGTCTGCCCTGTGTCCTTAGTTGCCTTTTACATGTCTGACATTCTTTGCTCCCCTTTTAGGATCTGGTAACACATGGGTGTGAGAGCATGAAAGATATAAACAAACAAAAAACAAACACATTTACAGAAGCTTACAGCAATGTTATATACAAGACGCTGGGCCGAAGATACAGCAGTGACTCATAGCTGGCTGTTTGCATCTGGATCATTGACCCATAACTGACCAAGACCCTATTCCGTTTCCAAGTAATGACCCTGGAAGCAGACTGCAACCATGCAGCCTACGAAATTAGGGATCAAAAAGTGAATTCAAGCCTGGCCCCTAAAATGAAGTGCTGAAATCGGATTTGTCAGGCCAAAAGAGGCAGACATCGTAGTCTCAACAGCAGCTATGCACTCGTACCTAAGCCATCCCTTCTGTACTTTCTGAAGTATGGCTTGCGCGTCTGTCACAATGAATAGGGAACGAAAAAAAAATAAAAAAAATGTGATACGTTATCATGGTTAACCAAATGTGATACTTGGAGGAGCAGTGCCTGGCAATAGAAGGAGAGGTCGCACTAAGATGGGCTGGACAGATAATGTCCCCAAGTGGACGGGCATGACATTAATTGAAATCGCAACACGTACATTGTAAAGAGGGTGACAACAACGGACAGTTCATAATGTACCGAGATGTGATGCCCCTACGACCACCTAGATTGCTGGACAGTTGAAATGAGAGAGAATCTAGTGTTAAACACTGCATGCAAACTTTTAAGGCCAACAGAAAAACAATTGACAAACAAGAACAATAGAAAAGCCAACACAATTCCCTCATTGATAACTTTTTATTGTATTATAGCGAGACAAGACCGCTGACAAACATTAGTGTTCAAAGTAAAAAAGAAATGAAACAATATCAAATTACAAAATAGTAAGAATGACATATGATATAAAAACAGTATAAATATTCAAGGTTAACTCACAGCTACACTTTATAAAGTGTGTCTGTACACCAGAAAGAACAATTTTGTGTGCCGAAACTTAAGAACTAATTAATGTCAACACAACAATGCATATACTAATCTAGCACTGGCTGACGGACTTTGAAAGAAATACAGTTTAACATAAATAATCAGTAACAACGTGTGTTCTTTGTTTAATATGAAAAATGTTTTCACGATAAAGGCCTAAACTTTGCACAGGCTACCACCAGACTGAGATACCATCTAATTCAACGAACTAAAGATACGATCAACCGATGATGTGGCTGAGGTACTGACATGATGACTGCTGAAAATCTGCTAAAAAAAAAACCAATATATAGGGTACAAAGAAAGTACAAATTATAATCACCAGTACCATTCTAAGACCAGCTCAATGAAGATGACAGTACACAAAGACAGACTGTCCACTTCTTTCTGTAGATATATTCAGAGATGACAATACCCAAGACTGACTGGCCACTTCTTTCTGTAGATATATTCGGAGATGACAGTACCCAAAGACTGACCCTCCTATCTTTAGATATATTCGGAGATGACAGTAACCAAAGAATGACTGATCACTTCTTTCTGCAGATATTTTCAGAGATGACAATACCCAAGACTGACCCTCTTATCTTTAGATATATTCGGAGATGACGATACTCATAGACTGACCAATGCTTTCTGTAGAAATATTCGTAGATGACGATACCCAAAAACTGACCCAACCCTTGTATCTATCTATATATATTTAGGAGATACCCAATACTGACAAATATCTTGTGAAATTCAGTCTGCTAGGGAATCAAATGCACCTATGGGATCTTCTACCAAATATCTTGTCAAAAATAGTCCGTTAGGGAATTAAAGAAAGAATATCATGTACAAAGGTGTCTATGAAGACTTATGCATGGGTCTGCAGCACAATGAATGTAAGACTGCTTGCATCAGGACCAGTGAGCCACAGCTGACCAAGACCCTATTCTGTCTCCCAGGGGTGGCCCTGGAAACAGGCTGCACTAGTGACATCTGGCTAAGAGACTAGGGATCAAAGAGGCAAGATAAACCTAGTCTCAGAAATGCCTTGCTGAAATCGGATGTGCTGGGCCAAATGAAAAAAGGGCAGATATCTCAGCAAACTATGACACAAACGTTCTTTTCAGGAGGAACATGAAGAAATTACTTCAGTACAAGTGGCTTCCGTCTTCTGTGTTCATTCTCAAACTCCTGCTACCAAGCCCTGAACAGGGCTTTGTAAGTAGCAGGATCTAGTCCGGAGAATGAAATACGTTGTGCTGCCAATTTACAGCTTGACTGCGATATACACACCTTTCTGTCCGACATCTTTGGCAGAAGTGGCTTCTAACAGCAATAAAATGACAAGATTGCTTTATCCCATGCACCACCCTCTTTACATCCTGTGTAGAGACTTCCAGTGGTTGTGTTCTTTGCTCTCTGGTGTCCACGATACGAGTGAAAGCTAATAAAGACCTATAATCTACATACTTACTTAGTCACTACTTTTCTACCCTGGGGTATTGGGGTTTGCCAGACTATTCTATCCACTGTCTTCCGCTTGGCCTGGTTTCAGTCTTAGTCTACGGTCTCTTAGAGACTGATTTATGTTGTCACCCCAGCAGACTTTGGGTCACCCCACCGGACTTTGGGTTGCCCTCAGGGACTGGATCATTGTCATCCCAGCGAACTTTGGGGGCCGCCCTCAGGGTCTGGATCCTTGACTCTTTGCTCCCCATGGCTGTCACGGTAGCCGATCCTCTTTCATTCTGCAGACATGGCCAAACCATTGAAGTTGAGATTGGTCCACGAGTCTGCAAGGGCTCAGCTTGAAGACCACACTGTATTGTCTGATTTCGGCCCTTGGCTCGCCTTGTTACATCGACCACCTTCCTTAGATATCTAATTTATGATGTATGAAACTGTTTTTTTTTGGGGTTGTTGTCATTGTACTCAGAAAGTTATACCCAACGACAGCACAAGCCTCCCATTTGGCGATAAGAAGAAATCTACACATCCCACCTCTCTGCAACGAGGTACAGCAAGAGCAGTAGGACAGAAGAAGAAGAAGTCATTCTGCACGATTCACATCCATAAGTCAAAACTGGTACATAGGTGGAATGGAATCCATCCATCTTAGCATTATTCCTTATTTCTATAAAGAAACATATAAAACATATATAATAACATAATGAATAGGAAGATTTGTATTAGAAATTAATACGAATATATGTGGACAATTACGGACAATAATACTGAAACAATGCTCATCACATAATGGAAGTGAGGTGGGCAACACTGAACATGAAACTTGTCCCTATGAACATATAAATGGCCCCACTAAATCATGAAACTTGTCCATAGCAACATATACCTGGCCCTAGTGAACTCGATACTGGCTACAGTGAACATGAAACTTGCCCCACTGAAGGTGAAACTTGCTCCCAGTGAACATGAAACTTGCCCCACTGAAGGTGAAACTTGCTCCCAGTGATCATGAAACTTGCCCCAATAAACACAAAAGTTGCACACTGTACATGAAATTTGGCCCACTGGACATGAAACTTATGCTGCATCTGTTACTTTGTGGTTTTGTAAGTGGCACTAGCCGTTCTTCTCTCGGACTTACCAACGGTAAAGAAGTTTGCAAATACCATTGGTTCATTCCCCTGGTCCAGAATATAACATGGACCAGGCAGTATGATAAATGAGGAGAAATGTGCATGGGGCTAGCAGACTCGTTGTGTAAACCAAATTGCTACAGAAACCACCCCTTAAAAAGCAGGCAATGTGCTTTGTACAGGCTTCCTAAAGGAGGCCGACTGTAGTGGTGGTCCTATACTCCAGCGTGGACAAAAAAGGGATATAAAAAGCTAAAATGCGAGTCACATTTTGGCTTGTTAAGGA
The DNA here is from genome assembly GCA_036924085.1 of Ariolimax columbianus. NCBI lineage: Eukaryota > Metazoa > Mollusca > Gastropoda > Stylommatophora > Arionidae > Ariolimax > Ariolimax columbianus. The sequence continues at coordinate 40,065,289 of JAVGWX010000008.1, read as the reverse complement.
GCTACTAATTTAGCTCCAGTAACCTTACTTTGGATGGCAAAAGAACCAGCAAATGAAATGTTAAGGGACCACAATTTGGTTTGGTAAAGGATCACAATTTAGTTTGGTAAGGGACCACAATTTAGTTTATTAGGGGGCCACAACTTGGATTATTAAGGGGCCACAACTTGGATTGTTAAGGGACCACAATTTGGTTTGGTAAGGGACCACAATTTGGTTTGGTAAGGGACCACAATTTGGTTTGGTAAGGGGGTCACAATTTGGTTTGTTGACAGACCACAACTTGGACTGTTAAGGAACCACAACTTGGACTGTTAAGAGACCACAACTTGGACTGTTAAGGGACCACACCTTGAATTGTTAAGGGACCACAATTTGGATTGTGGACTGTTAAGGGACCACATCTTGGACTGTGGACTGTTAAGGGACCACAACTTGGACTGTTAAGATGCCACAACTTAGACTGTTAAGGAACCACAACTTGGACTGTTAAGGAACTACAACTTGGACTGTTGAGGGACCACAACTTGGACTGTTGAGGGGCCATAACCTGGACTGTTAAGGGACCACAACTTGGACTGTGTACTGTTAAGGGACCACAACTTGGAATGTTAAGGAACCACAACTTAGACTGTTAAGGAACCACCACTTGGACTGTTAAGGGGCCACAACTTGGATTGTGGACTGTTAAGGGACCACAACTGGGAATGTTAAGGAACCACCACTTAGACTGTTAAGGAACCACCACTTGGACTGTTAAGGGGCCACAACTTGGATTGTGGACTGTTAAGGGACCACAACTGGGAATGTTAAGGAACCACCACTTAGACTGTTAAGGAACCACCACTTAGACTGTTAAGGAACCACCACTTGGACTGTTAAGGGACCACAACTTGGACTGTGTACTGTTAAGGGACCACAACTTGGACTGTTAAGGGGCCACAACTTGGATTGTGGACTGTTAAGGGACCACAACTGGGAATGTTAAGGAACCACAACTTAGACTGTTAAGGAACCACCACTTAGACTGTTAAGGAACCACCACTTGGACTGTTAAGGGGCCACAACTTGGATTGTGGACTGTTAAGGGACCACAACTGGGAATGTTAAGGAACCACCACTTAGACTGTTAAGGGACCACAACTTGGACTGTGTACTGTTAAGGGACCACAACTTGGACTGTTAAGGGACCACAACTTGGATTGTGGACTGTTAAGGGACCACAACTGGGAATGTTAAGGAACCACAACTTAGACTGTTAAGGAACCACCACTTAGACTGTTAAGGAACCACCACTTGGACTGTTAAGGGGCCACAACTTGGATTGTGGACTGTTAAGGGACCACAACTGGGAATGTTACGGAACCACAACTTAGACTGTTAAGGAACCACCACTTAGACTGTTAAGGAACCACCACTTGGACTGTTAAGGGGCCACAACTTGGACTGTTAAGGGACCACAACTGGGAATGTTAAGGGACCACAACTTGGACTGTGGACTGTTAAGGGACCATAACTTGGACTTTTAAGGAACCACAACTTGGACTGTTAAGGGACCATAACCTGGACTGTTAACCAATTACACCCTACGGCGCCCAAAAGCTCCCGACGATCACGTGGAATCTTCTGTTCTTACAATTTCAATTCAACAAGCACGATCTTTTATACGAAACGAAACGTTCGTGTTTTTAATAGCTTCGCCGAATATTCTAGTTTCATTTGAAACCAAAACGGCGTGTGTAGGAGTACCTCGAGAAAAGTTACAATTTTTCAAAGTTTGTCTTCATTTTTGCGAAAACGATGGCTTTTGCGATTCTCGGCGGATGGCTTCAAGATATGAAAGATGCTCCTAATACTGATATACCTACAAGTGATACGGAAAGCGAAACCGAATCAGATGTAGACATTCTTGTTAGCAATAATAATGGTGATGTCGGCGATTCTGATTCCATTGATGCCGTGATTGATGGTGATATAGATGTCGAATTCACTGCCGATAAGCCTATCTGGAGTGAAACATTGACTGACGTCAATATTGAACATTTTACAGAGTCTAGCGGCCGGCCCTGTCCATAGTCTAGGCCTAGGAGCATCGGCAATTGATTATTTAAATTTATTTATACCAAACACTTTTATTGAAGTAATGGCCACGCAAACGAACTTGTATGCTGAGCAGGTGCAAGCAAACAAAGGAGTTCAGGACAAGTATTGGAAGCCAGTGGATGTTGAGGATATACGAAAGTGTATCTACATCAACATGATGTTTGGCATTCACAAAATGCCAGACTACAGATTGTACTGGTCCACTAACAAACTCCTTCGTGTTCCAGCTGTTGCAGATGTAATGGGCAGGCAGCGGTATGAGAAAATAAACCAATATAAATGAGAACACTAACCAACCTGCTAGGGGCACACTCAACTACGATCTCATGTTCAAAGTGCGGCCTCTTTTAGATTTGGTTAGACTTGCGTACTCTTCTGTTTACAAGCCAGACAGACACATAAATGTGGATGAAGCCATGATTGGTTTCAATGGCAGGGTGTATTTCAAATAATACATACATGGCAAATCAACCCCATGGGGAATAAAAGTCTGGTGTGTTGCAGAAGCCAAGACCGGCTACATGCTGAATTAAAAATTTTACACCGGTAAAGAGAATGAGCCGATGTAGAATGGTATTGGCCACAGTGTAGTTATCAACAATGCAGCTGATTACCTAGATAAATATCACTGCATTTACTTTGATAACTACTTTTTTTCTGTCAAGCTTACCGAGGATTTGCTGAAACGGAAAACCTACAACTGCTCAACTACTCGGCCAGCTCGGAAAGGATGGCCATTCCCAGCCAAAACCAAGGTGAAGAAAGGGACGTTGCTGATGAAGCAGAAAGGCAATCTAGTAGCAACACAGTGGACAGACAAGAGGCAGGTGAATGTAATATCAACAAACTGCTACCCTACAGTCGGTGTTGCAAGTCGGCGCACAAAACATGGAGCTGAGCAGCAACCAATACCAACCCCTGTTCTTGACTTCAACATGTACATGGGAGGGGTTGATCTTGCAGACCAATATCGTTCTTACTACAATATTCATAGAGCAGGAAAAAAGTGGTGGAGGTATGCTGTTTGGTTTTTATTTCAAATATCAACTATAAATGCATTCCTCCTAATGAGAGCAGCTCACCCTGGTGCCAACAAGCGTTCACCTGCCTCTAGCCATCTGTGTTTCCGCTATTTCATTGCTGAAGAGCCTTTTACAAGGCACTAGATCAGCGTCGAACATTGGGGACTCTCCCAGTGTTTCCGGAAGACTGGACCCTTCATCGGAAAATCAAACGTACGAATTCCGGGCAGAAAGAAAGCATGATATCAGTGCTAGAAAAATAACGTGAATACCTCAGGCAAACGTTGTGACAACTGTTTACGGATGCATGCTGTGCTCTGTCCATTTATGCAAGGGACAATGTCATTTGACATTTCATTTACAGGTGTAAATGTGTTGATGAAAGACCTCTAAAAATTGTTATATGTGATGGACAGAAGGTAAAATGGAATACATGTTTATTAAAATTCATTTTTTTAATGTTTTATATTTTTTTAATGACCACTATTTATCACAAACAACTACACAGTTATATTTTTCTGAAAGTCTGTCCATTCTTCTATATAATTAAACTTGTCATTTGAATTTTTTAACATGTTAAGATATTTAATTCTTTTTTTCCAAAAAACTATATTTGAATGCGGAATAGAGTTATCTCCCTGTGCTTAGGAATAGGGGATGTATTTACTTTTTGGTGCTTAGGGTTTAAAGGGTTAATGGGCTACAACTTGAACTGTTAAGGGGTCATAACTTGGTTTGGTAAGGGACCACAATTTGGTTTGGTAAGGGGGTCACAATTTGGTTTGTTAACGGACCACAACTTGGACTATTAAGGGACCATAACCTGGACTGTTAAGGGGCCACAACTTGGACTGTTAAATGACCACAACTTGGACTGTGGACTGTTAAGGGACCACAACTTGGACTGTTAAGGGGCCACAACTTGGACTGTGGACTGTTAAGGGGCCACAACTTGGACTGTTAAGGGGCCACAACTTGGACTGTTAAGGAACCACCACTTGGACTGTTAAGGGACCACAACTTAGACTGTTAAGGAACCACAACTTGGTATGTTAACGAGCCCCAACTTTGATTGTTAAGGGGCCATGTAATCTTTACTTCCCAAATGAACTCACATAACAAAAGTCAAGCATTACTATCACCAAGTGAATCCAATGATTGAAACACTAGGCCCAACAACTTAAACAAACCAAACTAGGAAATGAACAATAACGACAAGTATCTCAATTGGCTACTTATTTCTCGTTTCAATCTCTAAGATGAGGCAGAATTCCTAAGTCTCCAGAATCATTATCGTCTCCTGACATCGGCCTTGACCTTGTACAACATCAGCTGCATGCAGGCTACAGCATCCTCCTTGCTGTCATGCCCACCATCTGAAAGAAATATTTGTCCATATCAAATGTTATCTCCCACAATGAAAGTTAACTGCAATGTCTTTTATCTATAGCTGTGATAGTGTTATCAAGATTTTTCTTACCTATCTCTTGATTAAGAATGTTAGAGAAGACGAAAACAATGAAAGTTTCGATAAATTTACGATTGGTGGTTACGAGATTCCAGAGTTACGATACTGTGGTTGCAGTAGCTTTCCTCACATCCCGAGCGTGCTGATGAAGGTGTACTGAGGTTCTCCAGGCGGTTGTGCTATGCTTGGCTTCATCTGCATGTATCTCACTACTACGATAATCACGTCGATCCCTCACCTTGTTAGCCAGGCTGCCATGAAAGCAGCCCGTTTCCAGGGAGGGCTATGAGGAAGATGAGGGTAGGGTCTTGGCCAATATGTTTTGCCTGACTCTGTATACATGTTTGAGCAGTATATTTTGCTTGACCAGACATTGGTCTTCCTCGCCATTAGACATAAAACATAAATTTTTTCCAGACTAAAACATTCTAGAAAAGTGCGGCAAATGTTAATATGGTCCATTATTTTTCTTATCGCCAGACCAAAGTAATAATGCCAGATTTTTCTGAGTGTCAAACCAAAGCAATAATAACATTGCCAATAAAATTGTAAATTGATAAGCTCACCATCTGACTGAATAATTTTCTGTAAATGATCCACCATCAGAGATCGGAGTGCTCGCTTGTATGGAAGTCCTAGGCGGTGGGGAAACACGAGGGATGTGTCTACTACAGTGCCGTGGATTAACTGTAAAAAGAGATGTGTGAACGGTAACTTCTAGATTTGATACAATGGGTGGTAGGAATGTAGCAAGTAATTGGGATGATAGAAGGAAGGAAGATAGTGAGTAATCTAGATGATAGGAGGGAGGAAGGTAGTGAGTGAGATGATAGAAGGGAGGAAGGTAGCAAGTGAGATGATAGAAGGAAGGAAGATAGTGAGTAATCTAGATGATAGGAGGGAGGAAGGTAGCAAGTGAGATGATAGAAGAGAGGAAGGTAGCAAGTGAGATGATAGAAGAAAGGAAGATAGTGAGTAATCTAGATGATAGGAGGGAGGAAGGTAGTGAGTAATCTAGATGATAGGAGGGAGGAAGGTAGTGAGTGAGATGATAGAAGGGAGGAAGGTAGCTAGTGAGATGATAGAAGGGAGGAAGGTAGTGAGTGAGATGATAGAAGGGAGGAATGTAGTGAGTGAGATGATAGAAGGAAGGAAGATAGTGAGTAATCTAGATGATAGGATGGAGGAAGGTAGCAAGTGAGATGATAGAAGGGAGGAAGGTAGCAAGTGAGATGATAGAAGGGAGGAAGGTAGTGAGTGAGATGATAGAAGGGAGGAATGTAGTGAGTGAGATGATAGAAGGAAGGAAGATAGTGAGTAATCTAGATGATAGGATGGAGGAAGGTAGCAAGTGAGATGATAGAAGGGAGGAAGGTAGCAAGTGAGATGATAGAAGGGAGGAAGGTAGTGAGTGAGATGATAGAAGGGAGGAATGTAGTGAGTGAGATGATAGGAGGGAGGAAGATAGTGAGTAATCTAGATGATAGAAGGGAGGAATGTAGTGAGTGAGATGATAGGAGGGAGGAAGATAGTGAGTAATCTAGATGATAGGAGGGAGGAAGATAGCGAGTGAGATGATAGGAGGGAGGAATGTAGCAGGTGAGATGATAGAAGGGAGGAATGTAGCAAGTGAGATGATAGGAGGGAGGAAGGTAGCAAGTGAGATGATAGAAGGGAGGAAGGTAGCAAGTGAGATGATAGGAGGAAGGAAGGTAGCAAGTGAGATGATAGGAGGGAGGAAGGTAGCAAGTGAGATGATAGGAGGGAGGAAGGTAGCAAGTGAGATGATCGGAGGAAGGTAGCAAGTGAGATGATAGAAGGGAGGAAGGTAGCGAGTGAGATGATAGGAGGGAGTAAGGTCGCGAGTAATTGGGACGATTGGAAAGAGGAAGAAAACATAACTGGGCCAATAGGAGGTAGGACCGTGTGCCAGGCAACCACTATTATTTTATCAAACAACAGCAAAGAAATCTAAGTAATAGACATACCAGAATTCTTCATTCACACTAGAAATATTTGGACTCTCATAATGATAGAAATCTGCACGAGGTCCATATTTCCTCGTGAAAAGACGCAGGCTGATTGTAAGTGTCCAGCCTTTCCCCACTCTAAGCTGGGCAGGCCTGTAACAAGTGTTCAGCTGTCATGTGGCCAGAGCCAAAGGTCGATACACACGAAGTACCTATCTTGAATTTATAGTTGCGATGACTCCAAAGAGTTTGGGAATTTTCCTCCTCCAAATGGAAATACGGAATGTACATCTAGGGTGTTCAGTTGACAGATTCGCCACTATTCTCTGTATTACAGTGAGGCATATTTGTCAAGTAAGATGGTCGCGACTGACTGGCTATGCTCTCGACTCGCTCTGGTGTTTGTGTTGTTTTCTGCTGTTTGCTAGTTCCTGTTATTATTATAATTGATAACTCCTTCACCAGGTGGTATCAAGGACTTTATTCTGTGGAATTTATGTGCTTTCGATCGGTTATCCTGTTTGTTATGCTGCATCTTGCTGCGGCTATGCCTGGCATAAGTTGCGGGAAACTAGTCCATGTTCAACAACTCAAGGGCCTTCCTGCTTGGACTGGACTGAAACCTCCTTCCACCTACCCCCCTCCACTGAAGGTCACATGATACCTCTCCCAACTTCATATCCTCAGCACAGCAAGTGTCACGCTGACCCGAAGGTGGACACAATCCATAGGACTCTGGGGCGGAATGTGAAAAGACAGGGAGTCAGACACAGACAAAGAAAGCCTGACACAAACATTGGTCCAACACACACTTCTCGCTGCCCTCATCCCGAGGCAGCGGAGTATTCGGCTCCACCTGAGGGGTCTGTAGGGATTTCGGCATGAACAAGCCCCAGCAATTGAACATGGTAGTGGTCGTCCGACGCAACATGCCTTAGATGCCTATGCGAACATTATTATTATTTGTCACATTGACAAGACTGGGTTCCAATTCAAAAAGCCTTTTACTTCAATTTCGACACTATTGTCTATTATATGGCATGGATGCTGGGCCTGTCAGCCCTTGAGAAAATCTCATATCAGTGGCACACGAGCATCCATGCACTGCTGTAAAAGGCACAACTAGGATGGTCTGGACACCTCGTTTGTATGTCAGACGAACGGCTCCCAAAGAAATGTTTTAAAGACAGTCTGAAAGACTCACTGAAAAGTTGCCAGATAGATGTCACCACCTGGGAATGTCTTGTGCAAAACAGATCTGACTAGAGATGCGCAGTCAAAGCGGGTTAGCTACCAGCGAAGACCACCATGTTGTGATAGCCCAGAGCAGAAGTGAGACCTGGAGATCACTAACAGCGGGAACACCCATCACCTTCTACTGACCTCGTGTGCCTGTTATGCAGCAGATGTTTCTGTGTCAACATTGGTCTGCTCAGCCACGTCGGCGGCCCTCATCGACAACGATGAACAGCTATTATTATAATTATATATCCTCTAAAAATTTAAACAAATATTTGTCCCGTGACCATTGTTTCTCCTTCTTCGTTCGTCCTGAAAAGGATGTTGTGATGCTGAGACTTCGACATCTGCACTTTTCAGCCTAACACATCTGGTTGCAGCTGGCTTTTTTGGACATCGAGTTTGTCTTTCCACTGCGACAATTCTCAATCTCCCGCTACCAAACCCTGAACAGGGCTTCGCAAGTAGCAGGATGTAGTCCGGAGAACGGAATGCGCGGTGTCGCTAGTTTTCAGATTGACTGCGATATTTAATCTTTCGGCGAGACACATCCATCTCCAGCAGAGAAACTGCGATTCCTATATTCTTAGCCAGACTACACTAGTGCAGCCTATTTTCAGGGTTGCTACTTGGGAGCAGAATAGGGTCTTGGTCAGCTCTGATTTTCTGACCCTGATGCAGGCAGCCAGCTTTGAATCGCTGGCTGCCGTCTGCTCATTCACTGTGCTGCATCTTTGACCCTGACCCTTGCTCCTACTCTGCAATTTACATGCCACAATTTGTCTTACTAATCTGTCTCTTAGAAAAAAAAAAACATACCTTCAGAGACTGAAGATCACTCTCCAGACTGTGTCCAATGAGAATTGTCTGGTCAGAGATCATGCTCAACATCACAGCCTGCACACCCCTCAAGTTGGTGGTCACCCCTGTCATGTCTTTCTCTGTGATCCCACTGAATCTGAATAAATAATAAATAGACAAGCTGACTTTCACGAGCACTCTCTCTCTCTGTTTGTGTGTGAGAGGGGGAAACTCCATAACAAGGTAGTGAGAGTACCTGTCTTTCACAGCTTCTTATTCTCAATCTCCAGCTACCGAGCCCTGATAAGGGCTTTGCAAGTAGCAGGTTGTAGTCAGGAGATCGGAATACGTTGTCGTGGTTTACACCTTGACAGCGATATTTGCACAATTTCGATCTAACACATCCGACTTCAGCAAGCATTTTTGAGTACTAGGTTGCCTTCCCTCTTGATCCCTTCTCCTTAGCCAGTCTGCACTGTTGCAGCCTGTTATCCAGGATCATCGTGTGGAGGTGTAGAAGGGTCTTGGCAGCTCTGGTTTGCAAACCCTGACGCTAGCAGTCGGCTATCAGTCGCTGACTGCTGCAGCTCATGCGCTGCTCAGAGTCTTGATTCCTTGTCTTTCACAGCAAATGGTTGGGGGTTTGTGTGTGTTGTCCATGACTACTTCTGCTGAGTTTTTATTTGATGAATTTTCTTCAGGGCCAAAGATCCAACACAATTAATGAGCTGGCAGCAGCCAGCGACTCACAGTTTGCTACTTGCATCAGGGTCAGCGAACAAGAGCTGAACAAAACCCTATTCCGTCCTCAAGTGGCAGCCCTGGAAACAGGCTGCACTAGTGTAGTCTGAAGAAGACCACAAACTGGTGATGGTCAAAGTTAAGAAAAAAACCAAGCTCCTTAAACTCAACATTATCAACAAGGAACCAATCATGCTGGGGAAACAAGCGTTGGAACAAGTAGATACCTTTACCTTTTTGGGCAGCACAATTGACACATCAGGAGGTGCAAATGTGGATGTAAGGACCAGAATTGGAAAGACAAGAAGAGCATTCCTGAAAATAAACAACATATGGAGATCCAGGGAAATCAGGACGCACCAAAGTTAGAATATTCAACGCCAGTGTCAAGTCGATGGTGCTGTATGGAGTGGAAACATGGAGAATGACCAGGGCAGTACAATAGGTAAAGACCCCAGTAGTTCGTCAACAGATGCCTACCAAGGATAATGGGCATAAAGTGGCAGGACATAGTAAGAAATGAAGAGGGCGTAAACAACAGCCACTGAAACAACAAATTAAGCGCAGAAAATGGGGCTGGATAGGACTCACACTACGGAAAACTCTCAAACATAGCAAGATAGTTTCTTACATGGAATCTGAGAGAGAGAGAGAGAGAGGGAGTTTCTTACATGGAATCAGAGAGAGAGAGAGGGAGAGAGGGAGTTTCTTACATGGAGTCAGAGAGAGAGAGGGGGAGTTTCTTACATGGAATCAGAGAGAGAGAGAGAGAGAGAGAGAGAGAGGGAGAGAGGGAGTTTCTTACATGGAGTCAGAGAGAGAGAGAGAGAGAGAGAGAGAGAGAGGGAGGGAGGGAGAGAGAGAGGCAGACCCAAACATACATGGAGAAGAGAACGTGAGAAGAAACTCTGATTAAATGATTACACTTGGAGAGAGGCAGAAAGAGCAGCCCAGGGCCGTGTATGTTAGCGGGATGTTGTCATTGGCCTATGCATTGAGTGGAACGACGGGCTTTGATTGACCGATGAAATATCAGAACAACTCAAGTGAACAGGCCTGGCTATAATGTGGAATATCTCAAGGAGATGAGAAGAAAAAGAAGTTCAGCATCACATTCAGTAATAAATTTCAAACACTGAAACAACTAGACAACGGAGAAAAAAATGGGAACAGCCACAGAAGGTCGAGGAAACAACTTGCAAGTTCTGGGTAATAAGGAATGCTAGCACAATGGCAAAAATTCTCACAAAGATTGAAGATTTTAAAAAAAATCAGGCAGGGGTGAATGCTTGGAATGCATTGCCACAGAAAATAGTGAAGGCAGGGTCAATCTATGCATTCAAGAGTAGATTGTATGTGCATAGCTTTTAGATCAAAGGAATGTAAAAGAAACTGGTTGTATACAGACTCTACAGTCTTCTAAACTAGTTTAAAGACGTTAAGCTAAGAGACAAGAAAAAAAAAAGTGGCTTTACTAGAGCCACTAAAGCAAAGCATAGGAAAACTATACAGCTGTAACTTGTAATCCTGGTATTCTATCAGACATTGGATGTCTGATGACAGGGGCCAAATGACATCTAAATACATATCTGTCCTTTGCCTAGGAGAACCACGTTGTACCAAGAACCTCTCTCAGGCCAGCTCTCCATCTCATTGGTGGACGTCCTGGAGGCCGTCGAAAGTTGTAGGGCCACCAGCACATAACTATGTGTCCATCGGTTGTCGGACAAGCGTATAACATGACCTGCCCATTTGTATTTTCTTAATAGCGCTGTATCCACGACGTCATTGAAAGAGGTCTGGCTGTGTATGCAGTCTCGTAGGGAGACTGCCAGTATTCTTCGCTCCATCGCTTTGTTGGGTGACTCAAAGTCTGTCAGCATCTGTTTTTCTGAGGTTCCAGACCTCACAGCCGTATATCATGGTAGGAATGACCACACTGTCAAATATGTGAGATCTCGTCTTGTCATTTTTCATCTGCTGAAGGATGGGTTTGATTTGGTGAAAACTGAGCCAACCTGCTGCTATGCTCCTTGAAATCTCACGATTCAGTTGATGAGAGTTCGTAATTTCCTGGCCCAGGTAGATGTCAGAATTTACGTTTTTATCGGAAACATTTCCTAGCATTAGTTCCTCATGAGAACAAAATATATTCAGCATGTACTGGGTTTTGTGTCTATTTAGTCTTAGACCTACAGCTATGTTATAAACAAAGAAATAAAAAAAAAGCCAGTGGGGGACGGTGTAGTCTAGTGGATAAGTGACACGGCTCACGGCCCAAAGGTGCTGGGTTCGATGCCCAATCACAGCACCGGCTGTTACCCTGGGGAAGCAAATTCTTAGAAAATGGAGGAATGCACTGGGCCGACAGGCGCAACATAAAAATATAGTGCAACGCACACCTCCTTGGAGAATAGAGAAATAAGGTGAACGAATAAATAAACGTCCAAAAAACCCAAAGTCACTGCTTCGATCTCCATTCTCACACTGAACATTAAAATCAATAAGGCAGAAACCAGGACACAATATATTAAATTTCACACCAATTAAAGTAGTACATAAAGAACTCGCAAGGAAGTTCAGAGTAACTCTAAACCAGTATAAAAACGTTAAGTTAGGACAAAAACCGTAGAAGAAATATGCACACATTCACATCTCTAGCACAGGCCATGCTGTCAAGTAGGTGATCCATTCAGTCTGTCTAAATGCCAGAACCCCCTACCTGGTGTTGTAGTCAATGATCTTTGCGTCTGGCTTGACCAATGTCTCGTACTTGACACTGTTGTCATCCCCAATAACTGTCACTCTGGCCAACTCCAGCCCGTTCTTGGTGTACACCTGGAATGACAAGGAAAATAAGAGTTATCAAGTGACCTAGATGTTGTTGTTTAATCCTTAAGATTCTATAGGTAATTTTCATTATGGTCCATAGAATCCTGAATCAAATCAAAAAAACCAATGAGAAATGGGTGTCTCTTATTTTATCTGTAACTTTTTTTATTTGTTATGGTATTTTAATAAATGAACTTAACGTCTTTATACTGGTTTAGAAGACTACAGAGTCTGTATACAACCTGTTTCTTGGAAGGTGGTTTAACCGATGTGCAAGTCCATCTTAATAGACTCAAACACTAGAGCTAAGTAGACCCGCAGCCGTTTAGACGCCATCTATAACTGTTCTTATGAAACCACAAGGTACAAATAATTTGGGTAAATTTTTAACTTGAATTTTGTCAGGGCAGCGGCCATGAAGCCTACTCTTTTTGATTTCCAACTGCCAAGGAATTTTTAACGTGCTCGCCACTATACACGGGAGTCCGATCTCGTTACCCAGAGATCAAGGGAATTTTTACCAGAAGCCCCACATGAATTATGTATGAATGGATGAGTGTCTCATATGTGTGGCTAGTGTGCAAACAATAGAAATTGCTGTACGTGTGCACCTACTACAATAAAAGCTACACCCATCCTGAGCAGTGCATACCGAATGTTCATTCCCTGTGTCGTTCACACTAGAGTCACTAGGCCTATGATCATCGTCAACTGACCCGACCATCAACGATACCATTGCTGTGGTATAGATCTAGCTCATCGTTATCACTTTCTATCTCGATATCTGATTGATTATCATCATAATCAAAGTTTAGCTTGTCAAATAGAGATCAAACAGATTCTGTCTTGATGGCCCTGCTTGCTAACTATCACATAAATCGCTAATTTTTTGGTAAAAATGAGGAAAGCGTAGGCTAGAGGTCAAGTGACACGGCTCACAACTGAAGGTGCTGGGTTCGCTCCTCAATCACAGCCCGGCCGTTACCCTGGGGAAGAAAACCCTTAGAAAATGCAGGAGGAAGCAGACCCTTATATAAAATGCATGCCGAAGTTGGTTGCACTGAGCCGACATGCGCAAAATAAAAACATAGTGTAGAGCACACCGCCTTGGGGAAAATAGAAATAAGGCGAACACAAAAAAAAAAAAAAAAAAAGTAAACTGGTTTTAACAATACTTTCTCCTTGCATACAAATTCAAACCAGAAGGCAATGTTAGGCGTAGCAACCGAGAAACGAACACAATGAGAACAAATGATTTTCAGCAGTTTAGGATCTTCAGGGTGAATGCCCAGAATGAGTATGTTTACCCTGAGGTGGCGGGTTGTAGCAGCTTTCCTCACATCTCGAGCGACCCAAAGCTGACTGTTAGCGTCGCGGCATCGACCTAAAGCTGCAAAGACCCTTCTACACCTCCAGGCGATGATTCTCGATAACAGCCTGCAACAGAGTAGACTGGCTAAGGAGGAGGGATCGAAGAGGGAAGGTTAACCCGGTACCCAAAAATGTAGGATGTGTCAGAAAGAAATGTGCAAATATTGCAGTCAAACTGTAAACTAAAATACGACGCATTCCGTTCTCTGCACAACATCCTGCTACTTGCAAAGCCCTTTTCAGGGCTTGGCAGAGGGAGTTTAAGAATGAATGATGAAGAAGAATAGATGATATGAGGCTGAAGATGTAGCACAGTGAATGAGCTGAAAGCAGCCAGTGACTCATAGCTGGTTGATTGCTTCAGGGTCAGTGACCCATAACTGACCAAGACCATATTCTGCCTCAATGTGGCAGCCCTGGAAACAGACTGCAACCATGCAGCCTAGCAAAGATATTAGGGATCGAAGAGAAAAGATAAACCTGGTCCAAAAAATGGAATGCTGAAATTGCATGTGTCAGGCCGAAAAGCGCAGCCTTTCTGTAAACTAGGATATAAATGTTCTTTCCAAAACGAACGTCAAAGAAGAAAAAAACTCCAGCTGCAAAATGTGACACAACGTAATTTACACTCATAAAAACAATGGCCAAAGAAATAGATCTACTTCTAAAACAAATATTAGAGAAGAGCCCGTTTGAAAGAAATCTTAAAGATGTACCATTTCACAATCCAGGGAGAACACTCCGTAGTTCTGTGCAGAGAGTGGTGATGAGGCTGGCAACGTCTTCATATATCCAGTCAGGCAATCTGTCTTGTTCTTCTCATGGACATGGCACTGAAGAGCAAAAGACAAGGCTTTAACTAAACTGAGGTAAATGGCACTAACTAAACAGAGATAAAAGGATTTAATAAACAGAGGTAAATGGCACTAACTAAACAGAGGTAAAAAGTTTTAACCAAACAGAGGTAAATGACACTAACTAAACAGAAAAAAAGGCTTTAACTAAACAGAGGCAAATGGCACTAGCTAAACAGAGGTAAAAGGATTTAATAAACTGAGGTAAATGGCACTAACTAAACAGAGGTAAAAGGATTTAATAAACAGAGGTAAATGACACTAACTAAACAGAAAAAAACGCTTTAACTAAACAGAGGCATGTGGCACTAACTAAACAGAGGTAAATGGCACTAACTAAACAGAGGTAAAAGGCTTTAACTAAACAGAGGTAAATGGCACTAGCTAAACAGAGGTAAATGGCTTTAACTAAACAGAAACAAAACAAGTGACACGTTTCTTCTTAATAAATCTCTCCCAAAAAACCCAACATTAACACGATTCCAGAATTTAACTTGAAGAATCCACTTAACCTCCCATTCAGACCTTCAACAATAAATATATCCATGTCCTACTTAACCCTTTCCAGCTCATAGGTTGAGAAAACTTAAAATTGCCACCCGCTACATACAAAGTCAACCTCTGAAACATTTACTTGGATGCTTAGAATTCTGGTATTCAAACAGGATATATTATTGTCTGTTGACACGTAGCCTAAGGCTATCAGCTGTCCGTAGTAGGTATTTTAAACTTCCTGCGACTTACTAGGCCTGGGGGACGGTACAAATAATTTGCGTAGATTTTTAACTTAAATTTTGTCTGGGCAGAGGCCGTTAAGCCTACTCTTGTTGATTTCTAACTGTCAAGGAATTTTTACTCAATAGTAGCTTTGTTCACTACTAAATTTGCCGCAAAAGTGTAGATCGACTTTGATAAAACAGAGTTTTGAAAGGATATATTCATTCTTTTTCAATCGTCATGGACTCCATTATTGGAGATGGTGAAGTAAGTTGTAGAAGATCTCTGTGAGACAGGTCTGTTTAGTTCGTTGATATAGATGTCATAAATACGTTTTTAGTGTAAACTAACAGTTGTGCCAATATTATAATCACAGTATCGATACTTTGTTATGATTCCGATGGAATATACGAGGAGCGACGTTCCCTAATCAGTAAGTTTAAAAGTTTGTGCTTTGTTTCTATAAACTTTAACCTTCATGTTCTTTTATCTCATAAACTAACACACACACAACAAAAACAATAACACCAGCAAGTTCTTTATTCATTTATGTCTCCACACACAACAAAATTATATCTATAGGTCAACTAATAAAAAGGTTACATGCTCTCAAAATCAACAACCATGGTAAAATATGACGTGCTGAAAATGAATGCAGCTGCAGGGAAAATTACGTCAATTCTGTAGTGCAGCCTGATGAAGGTTAATTTCAAACAACTCTATTTTCTTGTCCTTGACTTTTAAAAAGTCTGACCCTGGTAGTAGAGTTGGTATGAATATTTATTTTCATTTCGATGGATCACTTTATCTATGCTCGTGAGACACGGACAATTACAGCTGACCTGCAGTGGAGGATACAGGATTTGGAGATAAGATGTAACGGAAGACTTCTAAATGTCACGTACAAAAACTGAGTTACAAATGAGGAAATACGAGAAAGAATTACAGCAGCAATAGGGCCTTTTGAAGATCTCTTGGCAACTATCAATAGAAGGAAACTCACTTTGTACGGCCATTTAGCGAGATCAAATGGTTTTGCAAATACAATCCTCCATGGAAAGGTGCAAGGCGGACAAAGAAGAGGTCGTCCCAAAAAGAGCTGGGAGGACAACATAAAAGATTGGACCAATCTCCGACCAGAGGAGGCACAGGCAGCAGCCGCTGACAGAGAGGGATGGTGTGGGTTGTGAGGATATCTTCATGTGTGCCTCAACGACCTCACCGGTTACAGGATGACCTGGTCTGACCAACTTTCAGCTTTGACCACCGACAATCATCTATTTCGTCTTCTATCATCCAGGGGTGCACATGCCATCAACCAACCCTTGCCAAGCAGCTCTATCCTGTGCAAATCTTTTCCACTTCCTTCCAGCTTTCTTTTTAAATATCCTGGTCTGTCCCTCCTTCTTTGTTGATAATACTTCCTTGGTATGTAAATACCTCTACCTCTTTCAGTGGTGTTCCTCTCAGTCTGATTGGTTCTGTGTTTGCTGCATTGGCCCTAATTATTTTGGCATTTTTCTCATGGATCTTCAAACCGACTTGTTTAGAGGTATAATCCAGTCTATCCAGTTTCCTTTGCATTTTGCTGTGGGACAGAAGGGCTATATCATCCACAAAATCCAGTTCCTCCAGCTGTTTATTCAAGGTCCACTGGATTCCATTTCTCTCATTTGTTGTCACTTTCATAATCAAGTCCACTGCCAGGATGAACAGGAAAGGTGACAGTAAGCAATCCTGATTTAATTTTGAATGGCTCATCTGACAATCATATGAGCCCCATACTTCGGATGCCCATCCTGCAGCAAAGGTCTTGATTCTGTAACATAGTTGCTAGTTACATTGTCAGGATTATTAGCCCTTGTTGCTTCATTGATCACCTTGGAAGACTAGAGTTCTTATTGTAGCCTGACTCCATCCTGTGCAGGTCTGCCAAACTTGGTAGTATATGCCAGGAGCAAACATACAATTGGCATGTCACAGTAAGGTCTCCAGCAGTGGAAGATTAATTTAAGGAATATGAGGAAACTTCAAGGCAGTGAAGATTATTTGTTCGTTGATCGTTCATCATCATGTACAATGTTGTCCTTTGCAGAATGCCGCTCTCATAAGGCCGATCTGTACGACACTCGACCCCTAGCATGACAGCCGATCTGTAAGACACTCGATCCCTGGCCTGACAGCCAATCTGTAAGACACTCGATCCTTGGCCTGACAGCCGATCTGTAAGACACTCGATCCTTGGCATAACAGCTGATCTGTAAGACACTCGATCCCTGGCCTGACAGCCGATCTGTAAGACACTCGATCCCTGGCCTGACAGCCGATCTGTAAGACACTCGATCCCTGGCCTGACAGCCAATCTGTAAGACACTCGATCCTTGGCATGACAGCCAATCTGTAAGACACTCGATCCCTGGCATGACAGCCGATCTGTAAGACACTCGATCCCTGGCCTGACAGCCAATCTGTAAGACACTCGATCCCTGGCCTGACAGCCGATCTGTAAGACACTCGATCCCTGGCCTGACAGCCGATCTGTAAGACACTCGTTCTCTGGCATGACAGCTGATCTGTAAGACACTTGATCCATGACCAGCTCGCTTGCCTCTGTTAACCCCCTAGAGCCTCTGTAATGTATGTCTATTATCAATCTTTTCCTCAGTCTGCCTCTTTTGCCAGGTACCATATTCTCCAGTACCATTCTTTCTAAGCCAATGAGACATTTGATGAGGCCAAAACATGTTAATTTCCTAAAAATGTTATGTTTTGTTCTATACAAAACTCCTGCAGGATTTCTGCGTTTTTCTTTTTCGCTATCCATGGTTTTATTTTAGCCCCCTCCAGTAGTATTTTTAGATCAAATGATTCAATCTTCTTCCACAGGGTTTCTGTGGTTGACCATGCCTCCTATCTGTACCACCAGGAAGATGCAAATCCTCAGGATCTTTATTTTTGTAAATTTGTTAGTGTTCTGTCACATGCTTTTAATTTTAATTATCCTTTGCAGGGCTATGTCCATTCTTCTCCTTACTTCTTTTTTACGATCTCCGTTGTTGCTGATAGTCGTGCAGAGATATTCAAAAATTTGTGACATTCTGAACTATTTGCTCCTCTAGGATAACTTTAGGTCTGGTTTTTGACTTGTCAGTGGTCATTATCTCAGTCTTGCAAAAGTTTATGAATAAACTTTGTTCCTCACTGCGTCGTTTAACCGACAGGATCATTTGTTCCAGCCCGTTAGATCGTTGTCAAGACTACTATTGAATTGACAAAATTTTGAAGTAAAATAAAATACTCACTTTAGCCACCTGGCATCCTTTACTTCCAATTCGTTCATTGCAGCAGCCATAACGAGAATCAATGAAACCAGCAACTAATATGTGTAAGAAAAAAAAACAAGGAATGAGTTTGCATTTATAGTGAAGTTCTACAATCTCACAACTATTATAATTTCTGAAGGGTTATGTTACTTTGTGACAACCTGTGCCTAATAAAAACATGCGACGAGATGAAGAGAGAAACTATGAGGATCAGCAGAACACCTAGGCCACTCTACATAAGTGTCACTGATACTGCTCTTCAACAGGTCCATGAGTTCAGGGGCAGTATTTTGTCTACAGATGGCAGGATCGACAGGGAAATCGAGATTAGGTGTCAAAAAGCATCTGCCGTGACTTAAAACTTAACATCTTTATACTAGTTTAGAATACTCTGTAGAGTCTGTATACAACCAGTTTCATTTACATTTATTTGCTCTAAAAGCCATACGCATCCAATCTATTCTTAAATGCATTAACTGTCCCTGCCTCCACTACTTAGTGTGACAATTCATTCCAAGCATTCACCACTTTATGATTAAAAAAACATTTCCTAATATCTAATCTGAACCTTTCTTTAGTTAATTTGTAGCTATGTCCTCTTGTTCTTATAGGTGGTTGTATTTTTAAAAACTCGTTGTGGTCTAATTTATCCGTTCCTTTGATTATATTATAAACCTGTATTAAGTCATCTCAAATTCTTCTCATTTCTAGACACTGTAGGCCGGTTTTTCTGAGTATTTCCTCATAACTGTAATCCCAATATCAGCTTTGTCACTCTTCTGTGTATCCTTTCCAGCACGTTTATATCTCCTCTACGATAAGGACTCCACACCTGTACACAGTACTCCAATCTAGGTCTAACTAATGCTTTATACAGTTTGACTATTCACTTCCTTGTTCCTATGATTAATATTTCTTTTTATCATACCTAACATTGCATTTGCCTTTTTCACTGCTACCTGAACTTCCTCACTCACCTTACCTGTAAGATCTATTATAACCCCTAGGTCCCTTTCCTTATCTATCTTTCTAATATTGTTCTCACCAATTCTGTAATTATGTTCCACATTGGATCTACCCATGTGGATGACTGTGCATTTATCTACATTAAACTCCATTTGCCAGCTCACAGACCATCCTAGAATTTTATCAAAATTCAATCTCAATATATCCACTTCCGCTTTAGATGAGACACTACTGCATAGTTTTGTGCCCTTCGCAAATTTGCAATCAAGAACTTATTAAATATCATCACAACTTAGGTATTAGTTTGGCAACAAAGCAACAGCTGACAAACAGTATAATTATGCCAACTCTGTGCTACTAATGTCAAAAATGGCATCTGTCCAAGATGCGTGAGAGAAGAATTTTTATGTGTGAAATTACCTACGTCCTGTGCAGAGTACATTTCCAGGCACAAAATTCGCTGATTCGGTCATCTCATGATGGCTTACAACCCTGGCTATAGGGCAAGGCGGTGGCCACATGGCAAGTGGATTGATAACATTAGAGAGATTGTGCAATGACACATGCTCAAAACGACCAAAGCAACGTAGTTGGAGCAGGACATATGACTTAAGCTCCCTTAGACGCTGAACGGCATCAGGGGTCCCTTAGACGCTCAACGGCATCAGTGGGTAGAAAACTAACTAAATATGGAACTTTACGAATAGGTTCAACTGCTGAAGACTTAACAAAGAGGCTTGGCTGAATAGATGGGCAATGGGAAATACTGGGAGAAAAATCTACAAACATATGGCCATCCCAATTACAACATCAACCTTCTGAAAAGGAGAGACCAAAGCACCATTTTCTGACTCATAACAGCACATACAACCAGTCACTTGTACAGAATCCAACCACAATATACTCCAGAGTGCCATTTGCGCACACATCCCTATAAAACTGTTGAGCCCCATCTTTTTTAATGTCCGGTGCTTGCCAGTGTTAGAAAAGAGCTTCTTTCCCCAAGGCCAGACAAATGGAACACTTTGTATGGAACTAAACAACAGCTCACAAATAGTTGCAGATACCACTATATGGCATTGGGCCAAAGGGCAGGGGACCACAGGCTGCTGGATCAATAACCAGCCAACCAATAGGCAGAATGAATTATCTATCTATCTTCAGTCCACTTATGTCGTTAGATGTCGTAGGGAGGTGCGATCTCCTTTTTTTCATATTTTTTGGCAGGTGAAAATCTACTGGTGACTTGCCAAGTCAATCCCAGCATCTGTTAGCCCCTGGGATATACGATCGTCTATTTTTGGGACTGGCGGAGGTGGAAGCGTAAATCAGAGCAAGGTAGACCCGCAGCCTAATGGCGTCATCCATGCTGCTCCGCTAACCACATAACCAAGACCTGATGTTATAGCCACACATGAATTGAGGCGAAGATAGTCCCTTATCAAGTAATGTCACATGCTGAGGATCTGCTGTTGTTTGTGTAGCTTGAAGATTACCACTTATTCAGTATTGTTGAACTGGTAATGTGCATTTGTTTGTTGTTTTTGTTGTATGATTCTGATAAACATCCTGGTAGCCGGAAGTTGTTCTGAGAATTTATAACTGATTCCTTACAGGAAGTTGTTCTGAGAATTTATAACTGATTCCTTACAGAAAGTTTGAAAATATTAGTAAGTGTGTCAGAGATTATGAAAATCGAATCTATATCTCTTGTCTTGTCTATCCCGTAACCTTAAGAGGACATAGATGCATTACATCTCACTGCCACTTGCTCAGGGTGTGAGTGATGTGTTGTGGGCATGTTTCTAACAGAGCGGGGCCCAACCCTCTCTGGACAGAGTGATCCTATATCAGTCAGGCATTTGTGCTTATTTAAAACAACAAAAGTGAAAGTCTTGAGAGCCTGTGTTTTACCTGTGGCAGCATATGGCTGCAAACCATTGACAATTATCAAAACTTTTAAGAAAAAGAATCAAGTCCTTCAAGTCAAAATATTACAGAAAGATCCTCAAGAATACCCTGGATGGAGAAAAAGACAAATATAGACATTCGGCAAGAGTTGAACATGGAGAAGAACTGGTTTATTAATTCCATTTTGGTCAGAAAATTGAAATACTTTAGTCACATAAAGAAGCACAACGGTCTAAAGAGAACAGTGATGAAAGGTATAGTCTAGAGAAAGGGAAAGAGTTTCTTTCATGCAGGCTGTGATGGGAGCGTTGTTCTACAAAGGACATGCTCTACATGATGATTTGTGCTTAGCCTTTTTTGTTATTGTCTTCCTCCCATCTTCCCTCTGGGGGTGACTCAGTGGTCTCGAGGTAAGGTCTCCGCCTCGGGTGCCGTGTTTGAATCACGAGGGAGACCTAGACTTTTTTCATGTGAATGTTCTGGTAAAAATTCCCCTGATTTCTGGGTAGTGAGATCAGACTCTGGTGTTCAATGTTAAAAATTCCTTTGCAATTTGAAATAGAAAAGAGTAGGCTTAACGGCCGGTGCCCGAACAAAATTAAAAATCTACCCAAATTATTTCTACTTTTCCTCAAGTGGTTTGTTAAGAGCAGCTATAGATGACACCTAACTGGCTGCCGGTCTACTTAGCTCTAGTATTTGAGTCTATTAAGATGGACTCGCACATTGGTAGAACCACCTCTCAAGAAACTTGTTGTATACAGACTCTGTAGAGTCTTCTGAACCAGTATAAAGACTTTAAGTTAAGTTACTCACAGAGAATCTGTATACCACAGCATCATTGTTTGAAAATAAAATTTGAAACTCATCATAGCACTACAATTTATCAAAAACACTAACATTTCTTTTTGTATGCATTAGCATAGTGATAGACACACTGCTCCACTGTTACAGGATCTCCATCTTTGTTTATATAGAACCTTTTGCCACATCTCCTGCACGTCCGCTCATTGTCTGCCAAATAGGGAGAGAGTGTAAATCAGTTATTAGAAATGCAGGGACATCCATTGAAATAAATGTAATATTTGTTATTAACAATGTTTCGATAATAATTTTAACTCAATTTATTTTATTTAATGAATTTTATTTTGAATAATGAGGAACTGAGACACTAGTTCAGTTAGGCACAACATACTGACCAAGACCACTATGTCTCTTCCATGTAGAGTTCCTTGGAAACAGGCTGTTTTCAAGACAGTCTGGTTGACGAGATGTGGATCAACGTGATCCCTGTAGTAGTGAGCATCATGCATATGAAACTAAACACAGCACAACCACCTGGAGGATGGTGGTCCACCTTCGGGATGTGAGGAAAGCTACACAACCTGCCATTTAATGTCCTTTTAAGGCTTCACAAGGGGAGGCAATGTATACTGAACAGACATGTTAGTCAGAGTCGGGCAAAACATACTGGCCAAGACCCTCACCTCGGCTTCCTAGTAACTTTCCCTGGAAATGAGCGGTTTTTATGGCAGGATGGCTATCGAGGTGAGGGATCGATGTGATCCCCTTAGTAGTGAGTGACACGCAGAGGAAGCCAAGCATAGCCCAACCGCCTGGAGGACCCCGGTCAACCTTCATCAGCACGCTAGGGATGTGAGGAAAGCTACTGCAACCCGCCACTTAACATCCTTTTCAGAGCGCACAAAAGAGTAGCCTACTCATTATGGGCATTCGCAAACAACAACAACAACATTTAAAATAATACTACTTGACATAAGGAGTTGTGACACTTGCACTGAACTAAAAGACACAAATCCAAGACAAGAAAAGGTTAAGACTCCTGAGCTAGAAGTTGCAGGTTTAGCTCAAAATTATAAACCAGTACAGGATGATATTCTTATTCACTGTCTTCAATAACCTCAAAGGAAAGACATTTATTAGCCCCTTTCTTTCTTTGGGCTCAGGATATCTGCTCATGCTACATCTGCAGGCCAGTTGCCATGATGAAGTCTGTAGTTCTTACCAGGTCGGAGTGACTACCCCATATCTTTTGTCTCAGCTCCGTGCCCTCTGGCCGGGACTGGTATATCATTTTCCTATAGAGTGGGCATTCCTGTAGAATGTGTTCAGGATTCTGGCCCCCTGTTTCACATGGGCATTCATCGGTGTGAGATCTTTAGTTGGTTTAGATGTTCCAGTAGTCTGCAGTGACCAGTTCTCAGGTGAAATAAGGTAGTTTGTTGGTTTCTTTTGAGTTGGTGATTTGGGTCTGGTCTACCGCTTATGTTCATGTCTTCTCTCTATTGGTGTATATACTGATTTCTGATGATGTTCTTGATCTCTCTGTATGGTACTTGATGATTATATTGTGCCTTTTTACTGCCATCTTTTGCTAGAGCGTTAGCTCTCTCGTTTTCTAGGACTCCGCAGTGGGAGGGTAACCATTAGAGCAATTTTATTGAGGATCTTGTACGTTTTTCTAGTTCTGCTCTGATTACAGCGGTTCATGTTTTGTTTTCTGTATTAGCCTCTTAGTTCCCTGTATCAATAATTATTTGGGCAGGAGGTGTTTCTAGAGCTTTCTTTTAAAGCCAGTTGGCTTTCAGATTTCCGCGACGTGAATGCCAAATGTTAGCAAGTCTTCTTCTAGAATCATATGATGATGACGATGTTCGTCCATCATATGTGATGAAGACCACTCTCTTTGTTCAGCCGTATGGACAGTCTTTTCTCTTGCTGTGTTCGCTGATATGGGTGACTTGCGCGGTAATTTGGATTAAAGTGAGGAAAAAAACTGCGCCTTTTGTCAACCTCACTCTCTAGTCCTGAGGTATCTTTGGCCAGCAGCAAGATTTTATAGAGACAACTGGATGCAGATTTTTCTCTGGGTTTACTTCCAAAGCCTTTACTGTAAACAGGTATCCCACAATGCAGCGGATGGGAATGACATCTGTCTTCTTGTGTCGTGCCTCTCCCATAGCTGCAGGATGTCATAGGGACATCACTCACTGTGCGTGCAAATTTGGGGCCTGGCGGAATCCATTATGAACACCAGAGCAATGTAGACCCACAGCCGGTACAGCGCCATCTTTGCTGTTCACATACACCCTCTCTAACTCACCTTTCAGCATTTTATCTGTTTCATTTTCCTTGTAAAACTTAGCCTTGTTGCTTCCATCTTCGGCTGACCGTGGATATCCATTATCTCGTAGCTGCTGCTCTGTGAGCAAATATTTTGTCAGATGGTCATACAACTCCTTTCCTGTGGTGAAAATAGAGGTAAAGGTTATTGAGATGATGAGATGTACGATAATTCAAACAAGTATATGGCAAAGAACAATAAAAATAGATATAGCTTGTAGAGAGAAAGAAGAAATCACATGTGTTGGAATGAAACCTTTTTTCTTTTTTCCTGCGCTTGCCTTATTTCTCTATTCCACAAGGCTGCGTGTGTCGTACTATGTTGCTATTTCGTGCCTGCCAGCCCAGTGCATCCGACTTCGGCATGCATTTTATGTGAGGGTCTGCTTCCTCCTGCATTTTCTAAGGGTTTGCATTCCCGTGATAACGGCCGGAGCTGTGGTTGGGGAGTGAACCCACCACCTTCAGATTGTGAACTGTGTCCCTTAACCACTAGCCCATGAATAGAACCCCTAAAGGTAGACCACGAGCAGCAAGGCCAAAGAACACCTGGTTAAGAAAAGGTGGAAGAGAAAACCAGAGTTGCTGGAGTCACATGGGCCTAGCTAAAGAAGACAACCCAAAATAGGAACAGGCCAAGAGAATCCATTGGAGCCTTATGCTCCAAAGGAGTACCAGATGGATGAAGTCAACAATAGGACTAGGAAATACTGAAGAACTTTGAATACCTGTCATCTATCAGTCTAAAAAAAACACAATGAATCTGTCATTCTGAGAACAACACAATGAATATGTCAATCTGAGAACACAATGAATCTGTCATTCTGAGAACAGCATAATAATATGTCATTCTGAGAACAACAATCAGTCATTCTTAGAACAACAATCAGTCATTCTTAGAACAACAATCTGTCATTCTGAGAACAACAATCAGTCATTCTGAGAACAACAATCTGTCATTCTGAGAACAACAATCTGTCATTCTGAGAACAACAATCAGTCATTCTTAGAACAACAATCAGTCATTCTTAGAACAACAATCTGTCATTCTGAGAACAACAATCAGTCATTCTGAGAACAACAATCTGTCATTCTGAGAACAACAATCTGTCATTCTGAGAACAACAATATGTCATTATGAGAACAACAATCTATCATTCTTAGAACAACAATCTATCATTATGTAAACAACAATATATCATTCTGAGAACAACAATCTATCATTCCGAGAACAACAATCAGTCATTCCGAGAACAACAATCTGTCATTCTTAGAACAACAATCTATCATTCTGAGAACAACAATCTGTCATTATGTAAACAACAATATATCATTCTGAGAACAACAATCTATCATTCCAAGAACAACAATCAGTCATTCCGAGAACAATCAGTCATTCTAAGAACAACAATCAGTCATTCCGAGAACAACAATCAGTCATTCTGAGAATAACAATCAGTCATTCTAAGAACAACAATCAGTCATTCTGAGAACAACAATCAGTCATTCTGAGAATAACAATCTGTCATTCCGTTCTCTGGACTACATCCTGCCACTTGCAAAGCCCTGATCAGAGCTTGGTAGCTGGAGATTGAGAACGAATGCAGAAGAAGAAGCCAACCCATGACATGGCAACAGCAATGGTGAAGTGACCTGTAGTCCTCAGCTTAAAACCCCCCTCAACTACCCTAACAAGAGCATGAGCTGCAGTGGTCAGTGACCCATAGCTGACTGCTAGCGTCAGGTCCAGCGAATCAGAGCCGCCAAGACCCTTCTACACCTCCACGCGATGATCCTGGATAACAGGCTGCAGCAGGGCAGACTGGCTAAGGAGAACGGATCGAAGAGAGAATGCTAACCCGGTACTAAAAAATGCTTGCTAAGTCGGATGTGTTGGACCGAAAGGTGCAAATATCGCAGTGAAGCTGTAAACTATGACACAATGCATTCCGTTCTCAGAACCACATTCTGCTACTTAAGTCCTTTCAGGGTTTGGTAGCGGGAGATTGAGAATGAATGAAGCCAAGCCAAGCCAACTACTCCAGCAATGGGAACAAAAGTCGAAGCCAGTATTTTATAACTAAGAAGACATAACACTTTACAGACAACCATACTACACGTGACAGCGGAAGAGGTATGTGCTAGAAGACAATGCTGTATGTAGTATCATAACATCAAGAGATTTATCGAGGGGACGGCGTGGGCTAGTGGTTAAGTGACATGGCTCACGACCAGAAGGTGCTGGGTTCGATCCCCATTGCAGTACTGGTCATTACCCTGAGGAAGCAAACCCTTAGAAAATGCAGGAGGAAGCAGACCGTTACATAAAATTGCATGCTGAAGTCGGATGCACTGAGCAGACAGGCGCAAAATAAACACCACAGTGCAACTCCCGCCGCCTATGGGAATCGAGAAATAAAGTGAACGCAAAAAAATTAAAAAGATTCATCATCAATGTGATGGATAGAAAACTGGGCTCTTTTGCAGCAGAAATGAGTAATGTTGAGATGGAGACTGATCCGATGTTACCAAGCACAACCTTCAGTAGTCTACTTATATTCTTCTTCAGTGTTTGTCCGGTAAAGGACATTGTGTTGTAGTTTATGAGGCTGTGTATCTGCGCCTTTCACCCCGAAACATCTGGCGTTTTTAGGGATTGGGTCTGCCTTCCCCACTGTGATCCCTATTCTCTTAGTCAGACTACACTAATGCAGCCTGTTTGTCAGGGACGCCGCTTGGAGGTGAAATTTGGGTCTTGGTCAGCTCTGGTTCGCTGATCCTGATGCAAGCAGCCAGCTATGAGTGGCTGGCTGCTGTCAGATAATTGACTGGGGGCCAAGGTGCAGCAGTGCATAAGCTGACAGCACCCAGTGAATCATAGCTGGCTGCTTGCATTAGGGTGAGCGAACCAGAGCTGACCAAGACCCTATTCTCCACGTGGCGGCCCTGGAAACAGGCTGCACTAGTCACTAGTGTAGCCTGGTCAAGGAATGGGGATTGCAGTGGGAAGGCAAACCCTGTTAAAAAAAATCCAGCTTAAACTGAATGTGTCTGGCTGAAAGGCACAGATATCGCTGCAAACTACGACATAGCGTCCATTTCAAGACGAATGCAGAAGAAGGAGATCATTCACTGTGTTGCATCGTTGGCCCCGTC
Organism: Ariolimax columbianus; assembly: GCA_036924085.1. Classification (NCBI taxonomy): domain Eukaryota; kingdom Metazoa; phylum Mollusca; class Gastropoda; order Stylommatophora; family Arionidae; genus Ariolimax; species Ariolimax columbianus. Next base: position 40,037,671 of record JAVGWX010000008.1, on the reverse strand, counting down.
TACTTTTATGATCTGCCCAATAGGACTCAAGGGAACTGAGACTATACTCCAGTCAGGCACAAAATAGTCCAGGTCATCATTGCAGGTCAATACACTGACGAAGACCACTCTCTCTCTTCAATGTAGTAAAGTAACCCATAGCATTACTGCCGTAGGAGTGTGAGGTGTTAGCAATCTCCCATTTCAAAGACTCGGCTATATGAGGGTTGTAGCCATCTCCTCCCATCATTTAAGGCTAGGTCGACCCAGGAGCCGTTACGGATTGAAAAAAACATTTACATCTCAACTGGGGAATGAACCCAGTACCACTCAGATGTGAAGCCAGCTCGCTAACCACTGCGCTACGTGGCTCCATGTAGAGTTTCCTGGAAACATGATGTTTTCAAGGCAGCATGGTTAACAAGATGTGGATTGATATGATCCCCGTAGTAGTCAGCGACACGCAGATGAAGCCAAGCTTAGAACAACCACCTGGAGGACTGTGGTCCACCTTCATCAGCACGCTCAGGATGTGAGGAAATCTACTGCAACCTGCCACTTAACGTCCTTTTCAGGGCGCACAAAAGAGTAAACTTACTCATTGTGGGTATTCAACAACAACAGTAGGGCTCAGTAGCCCTATTCTTTCCTATCCAATAAGGAGCCACAAGGGACTGAAATGAATCTGTAAGCTTACCTGAAAATGTCTGTGGAACACTTCGTACAGAATTGCCTGATCTATGAAGTGTATAGCTAATTTTGGCAGCCAATGATCCACCCAGCTGTGCTTCATGAGACTGTGCTGCCATTGAAGATGAAGTCAAACCTGGACACGGCTTCTTTGAGGATGATGGTTGCGATTCAAGTGCTTCAGTTCGTATTCTCTTGATAGTGTTTACTGCAAGCCTCAGGTAAATATTTTTATTGGAAGCTCGGTTATAGGCGACCTGCTCCTCCTCTTGGGCCTGTGGAAAAAAAGAAGGCGAATTACAACTTTTGTCGGACCGAAACGTGCAAATATCGCAGTCAAATTGTAAACTAGCAACACAACGCATTCCGTTCTCCTGACTTCATCCTGCTACTTGCAAAGCCCTTGTTCAGGACTTGGTAGCGGGAGATTGAGAACGAACGCAGAAGAAGAAGACAACTTTTGTGGGGAGCAAGACTAACGTCAGATCATGCAAAATATACTGATCAGACATGTTAGTAAGAGTCAGGCAAAATATACATGACAATACCCTCCTCACCTTCGCTTCCTAGTAACCCTCCCTGGAAACGGGCTGTTTTCATGGCAGCTTGGCTAATGACAATGTGATCCCCATAGTAGTGAGTGACACGCAGATGAAGCCAAGCATAGCACAACCCCCTGGAGGACACCTATTCAGCACGCTCGGGATGTGAGGAAAGCTACTGCAATTCGCCACTAAATGTCCTTTTCAGGGTGCAGAATAGAGTCATCATCATGTAGCATGTCCTTTATAGAACGTTGCTCCCGTCACAGTCTGTCTGAAAGAAACTATTTCCCTTGCCAAAACTCCAGCCTCTGGCACAGTCATACCTAGACACTCCTGGATATCTTCGCACCATCGTCTTCTTGGTCTACCCCTGCCTCTTTTGCCTGGCATCATACTTTCCATCCAAAGTATTTTCATGTTCTGGCCATAATGAAATTGATAAAACCAGTTCTCTTCTATGCTCAACTCTTGCAGAAAGTCTACATTTGTCTTTTTCTCCATCCAGCATATTCTATCTTTCTATAACATTTTTACTCGAAGGATTTGATTCTTTGTCTAGAAGTTTTGGTAATCGTCCATGATTCGCTGTCATAAGCTGCCATAGGAAAAACACAGGCTCTCAAGACTTTTACTTTTGTCGTTTTGTTAGTGCTCTGCCATAATTTCTTCAGGCTGTTCAGTCTCTACATTGCCATGGCTAGTCTTCTTCTGATTTCTTTCGAGCAGTCGCCATTTTTGTCAATTCTGGACCGCAGATATTCCAAATGCGTGACCTGATCTATTTCCTCACCACCCACTGTAAATTTATGTTGACATTGTGTTTTGTCGGTGGTCATTAGCTTTGATTTATTTATAAACAGAAAAGAGTAAACTACTTATTAAAGACATTCACAAACAACGACTTCTGTTTTCATCAAATCCTGTAATAGACCAGAAGGTCAAAAGAAGCAACCAATACAGTGACCACGAGCTAAAAGCTTTGGCACAAGTGATGATTGAGAAGAAATATGCCAAGAAATGGACACAAGTGTAGACAGATGGTTCAGCAGAGGAGGCATAATAACAGAAGAGGCTTTCCTAACAGGGGAACCGTCTACAAACCTCAGAGCAGAATCAATGGCCCTACTGTGAGCACTGAGAATACTTGAGACAACCACTACCAAAAAGTTTTCACAGATTGCAGATATCTAACAGAGGCAATACAGAAAACAAATAACGAACCGCTGTTATCAGGGCAGAACTATGAAAACTCCAGAGATCTTCAACAATAGCGCTCCAATGGCCCCTCTCACTGCGGAATCACAGGAAATGAGAGAGCTGATTCTCTAGCAAGAGATGGCAGTAAAAAGGCCCAATTTAATCGAATACCATACAGATATATCAGGAACATCATCAGAAATTAATATATACACCAATGGAGAGAAGACAGAAACATAAGCAATACACCAGATCCAATTCACCAACTCAAAAGAAATCAGCAATACCTTATTTTGCCTGAGGACGGGTCACTGCAGACTACTAGAACATCTATACCGACTGAAGATCTCACACACCGATAAGTGCCCATTTAGAACAGGGAGCCAGAATCCTGAACACATTCTACAGGCCTCCCCAAGCTATATGGAAATGAGATGCCAGATCTGGCCAGAGGGTATGGAGCTGAGACAAAAGTTGTGGGAATGCGATCTGACCTTGTGAAGACTATAGCATGACCAAAATCCTGAACGCAGAGAAGAAGAGGATAAGAAAGGATCTATAAAAGAAGAGTTGGCTACTGAAAGAGCAGCAACTGGAAAACTTTTTCTGTCATAAATAGAGGATTCCTCAGCAAAAGAAAAATAGGGAAGTAAACTAAGAACCAGTTTTGACTTATGGATGTGAGTCATGGACAATGACCACTACCCAGAATAGCCAGCTGCAAGCCTCACACATGAGATGTCTAAGAAAGGTGGTCCAAGTAGCTAGAAGAGACAGTCCTGAATCAAACAATATGGCATGATCTCGAAGTCCAGTCCTTCCAGACTTCAGTGGAGCAATCTCAGCTTCGGTAGTTTGGTCATTTCTGTAGAATGAAAGAAGATTGGCTACCTTGGCAAAGGAAGATTCAAGGATCCAGACCCTACAAGATGACCCTAAGTCAGCTGTAATGACAACATAAGAAGGTTTATAAGAGACCTAGGACTAGACTGGAACCAGGCCAAGAGAAAGACAGTGGAAAGAATAATGTGGCACTCTTTCTGGCAAACCTCTATACCCCAGGTTAGAAGAGGAGTGACTAAGTAAATAAGTCTTCATCAAATTGAAGATGTTCGAACATTTCTAGGGATGTTTTTCTACTTCCATTCAATAGTATGACAGAGAGCAGCAAAGATGGCGCTTAACAGGCCCCGGGTCTAAAAAAAAAAAAAAATGTCTGTGACGATTAAAAATGTTTGCTTGACAAGCCAAAAAAAAAAAGAAAAAGTTTTTAATCATTAATTACGTTTTTAATTGTTACTACATCTTGCTGAAGTCGGATGTGTTGGACCGAAAGGTGCAAATATCGCAGTCAAGCTGTAAACTACAACACAACGCATTCCGTTCTCTGGACTACATTCTGCTACTTAAGCCCTTTCAGGGTTTGGTAGTGGAAGATTGAGAATGAACGAAGCCAAGCCAATTGTTACTACATAACGACTCTAGCATGATTATTAATGATATTACGGTTCGAATTGATTGTACATAAGCTAGCTTATGATGGTGAATCTAATTGGACCTCCACTACCAAAATTTAAACTTCTTAAGCCATCGATAAATGGTCATTCAGTGCTTAAACTACCAAGCATGTTGAAGGACACAAACGCCATGCCTCTGATAGTAGTGCATTTTCTCTTAAGAAGAAATAGGCTAATACTGTGTAAGTAATACAATATATTTTAGTTTGGTACGCATTGTTATGTAGAAATAAAGGTGCATCAGTGCCTAGTTTAAATTTGTTTGCACAAATAGCATGACCGAAGTCCATGCCAACTGGTGACATTTTTGATTAACTAGGTCAGCCGTCCTAATAATTTTCAAGCCCTGATAATGACGTTAAATTAAGACCAGGGATCAAGACGCTGAGCAGCGCTTGTGCTGCAGCGGTCAGCGACCTATAGCTGACTGCTAGCGCCAGTGTCAGTGAACCAGAGCTGTCAAAATCCTTCTACAGCTCCATGCAGTGATCCTGGATAACAGGATGCAACAGAGCAGACTGGCCAACGAGAAGGAATCGAAGAGGGAAGGATAGCCCGATTCTCACAAAATGCCCGCTGAAGGTGGATGTATCGGACCAAAAGGTGCAAAAACCACAGTCATGCTGTAAACTATGACACAACGCATTCCTTTCTCTGGACTGCACTCTGCTACTTATGCACTTTTCAGGGCTTGGTAGCGGGAGATTGAGAACGAAGGAAGCCAAGCCAAATTAAGACCATACACAGTTTAATACTGGCCAAGAGAAAGACAACGTTCAAATGTGAAATGGGAAAAACTATAAGCCCTACTGGAATGATGAGTTACAGAAAGTGGAAGATGCAGTAACAAATGCGAGGAACATGGCAGAACGAGAAAAATCCGTGGAGGCAAACATCGCCCTCAAAGCCGCCGCGGCGAAGTACAAACACACTCTCAAGCAAACAGCAAGAGAAAGTTGGAAAAATAAAACGGAAAGTTTAAACCTGGACAAAGAAGGGAACAAGCTATGGAAGCTAGTCAGAGCCATGAACGACGAAACCCCGTCAAATAAACAAATTACTATCAAGCAAGGCGAGAACTTGATCACAGGTAAGAAAGCCGCAAACGCCTTTGTCGATCACTATGCCAGAGCAAACCACATCGAGGTCCCTGCAGATAAGCATACAGACATTGGCGAAGAGCTAAAGAGGCACGAAAACATAAATACGGCTCCTGAAGAGCACATGATGGCCAAACTAACAATGCGCGAAATGGAAGAGGCTATGAGAACACTAAAGAGAAGGAAATCTCCCGGAAAAGACGGGATAACAAACGAAATGCTGATGGGGCTGGGCCAAACAGCGAAGGAAAAACTACTATCAGTCCTGAACCAAAGCTGGAAAAGGGGTATTGTACCCCAGGCATGGAAAGATGCAATACTGGTACCAGTACCAAAAACAGGAAAGGACAAAACAGATCCGAATGGATACAGGCCCATAAGCCTACTGAGCTGTGTCGGCAAGCTGATGGAACGGATGATAAACACCAGACTGATGTGGCATCTGGAAGAAAAACGAATACTAATTCCACAGCAAGCCGGCTTTAGACAGCACAGATCCACTGAGGACCAGGTCATCCTCATAGCCCAGGAGATAGAAGATGCCTACCAGGCACAGAAACACACAGTAGCTGTTTGGGTGGATCTGGAAAAGGCATTTGACAAAGTCTGGAAGGATGGACTTAGAGTCAAGCTAAGAAGAAGTGATGTTTGTGGGAAGATGTACAAGTGGATCAACCACTACCTCAAACAAAGAACGGCCAGAGTCCAAGTACAAGGGCAGATGAGCAAAAAGGTGACACTCGAGCAGGGAGTACCCCAAGGGGGAGTACTGTCACCCACACTCTTCCTGGTATATATAAACGATATTACAGAGAATATACCAAGAAGAGTCCATAGCTCAATGTTTGCAGACGATCTGGCTATGTGGACCTCTGAAAAGAATCTCACCATAGCAAGAAATCGGATGCAAACGGCCCTAACATCGCTGGAAGAGTGGGCGAACTCATGGCTGGTCAAAATAAACGAGGAGAAAACCACGTGCACAATATTCTCGCTCTCATTAAAACCCCAAAGTACCAAATTAAGCCTAAATGGCAAAATCCTGCAGCCAAACGACAACCCAACCTATCTGGGAGTCACATTTGATCGGCGCATGACATGGAAAAGTCAGATTGAGAGAAACCGAATGAAAGCCAGAGAAAGAATGGCGATCATGAGGAAACTTGCTGGCACAAGCTGGGGAGCAGACGAAGGCATACTAAAGAAACTGTACACTGGAAGAGTGAGACCAGTTCTCGAGTATGGCATCGCGGCATGGACAACAGCAGCAAAGGCGAACTTCGATAAAGTTAACAAACTTCAAAACCAAGCCATGAGAATCATAACTGGTGGCATGAAGTCAACGCCAATTGTAGAACTTGAAAAGATTACAAAACTGCAATCCATGACCGACAGAAGAGACTGCAGAGCCCAGCTGCAGTCAGAGAAACTCCGAAGACTGGCGGACCATCCAATGTACCAGAGGCTAAACAATTTGGGAACTGGGAAACTAAAGCGGAGAAACTTTGCAGAAATAGCCAAAGCAAAGATGCACGAAGATCCCATAAACGCACTAACAACACCAAAACCCATCACTACTGTACGAAAACCTACTTGGAGGCAGGATATATTTCCAGAGGTGGTAGAAAATATACCAGGTATTGCAAACAAAAACTGCCAGACCGAAAAAGAAAGGAGAGACACTACCTTAAGCTTCATAACGAAAAGCTACCCAAGCATGGACTGGACCCATGCATACACCGACGGTTCTGTAACAAACACTACACAGAACGGAGGGGCAGGAGCATTCCTGAACCTACCAAATGGCAGAAAAATAACACTGTCATTCGCTACTGGTAAGTACACGAGCAATTTCAGAGCAGAGGCAGAGGCACTGAGGGCGGCAGTGGAAGAAATGGCAACACACAGTGAAAATGAGAGCCATATAGTCCTGCTGACAGATGCTCTCGCCGTAGTCACAGCGCTAAAAAGCCAGAAAAACACTGAGCTTAATGACTTAAGAGCAGCACTCTGCAAACTGTGCCAACAGTCCGCACCAAAAAGGGTAGTGGTACAGTGGGTTCCGTCACACTGCAACATCCAAGGCAACGAGGAGGCAGACAGACTGGCAAAAGAAGGTGCAAGGCTACCACAAATAGATACCAGTATGACGTACGAAGAGTCAAAACGGCTTATCAAAGCCAGGTACATGTCCAAATGGGAAACCGAACATACTGGTTACACCAAAAACGATGCCTATTACCAGTTGAACCGAAGAGAGCAGGTCGTTGTCTTCAGACTTCGCACTGGCCACAACAGACTGAGGTACCACCTCTTCAACAAATTGAAGATAGGGTGTACCGACGAATGCCCGTGCGGTACTGGTAAAATGACCACTGAACATCTGCTGCAGAACTGCCCGACATACGAGGATCAGAGAGAGCAGATGTGGCCATTGCCAGTGGAACTGCAAGACAAGCTCTATGGTAGTGGCGAGAGTCTCAGGATGACCGCCGCTTTTTTCGAGAAAATAATGGTTACTGTCTGACTGTGTACGCAGAAGAAGAAGAAGAAGAAATGTGAAATGGTTATGAATGTAATAAATTGTCCATTGCACTAAAAATCTATTTCCCACGTGAAACTGAAGATGGAGTACCATAACCACCATGTGGTACACGCGCGACAAAAAAAAGAGACCACGGGGACGCCCCCCCCCAACTCGCTGGCAAGATTCACTAGGAAAATACAACATTCACGACCCCACAACAGACTACACGCGCCTGCGGCAGAAAGGACTGGATCCTGAGTTGGGACCCGCTCAAGGGTGACCACCTCTTGATGAAGAATGGGTCGAACTAAGAACTGGTGGTCTTCTTCTTCATACGCTGAGCTGGTGGTCTGTATCAGGCTTCTCGTCACCATACACAAAGAAATAAAAAAAGTTTTAAAACTACTTCACAAACAAACTACAGAAAATACACTGTCTGAAATGGTAGGAGCATACTACTTGAGGAGATTAACATTTAAATCAATAATACCGGTATTGAGACTGTCACCTGGCCTTTCAGACACAAAACATCATTTTTTCAACTTATTAAAGATTAGACACAAAGGCATATGATTGATTAATTGATATAGGCATTGTTGTTCATCCATCATAATCTATATGATTGATTAATTGATATAGGCATTGTTGTTCATCCATCATAATCGATGAGGACCACTTTGTCAACATCCACTGTACGCATGAGTTTGAAGACGGCTAAATAAACCAATAGGAGCCCTGAATTGTCTGTCACATTTAGTACAAATAAAAGAGGACACTCCCTTCTACAGGGGCTGAAGAAAGGTTGCTGTGAGCTGACTTGTGGAGCAATCATCTCTGGACAGTCTCATTTATACTTGATGCCTCCTGTCTCTGAACACCCTCCGCAATAGTGCTGCTCCAGTCTTTGCGATTGGTTGCGTTCCTTACCCAGTCATCATGGTTAATACCACACTGGATCAGTGATCTCTTAAGTGTGTCCTTGTATCTTTTCCGCTGCCCACAACAGCTTGTTCTCTGGTCATTTTGCAGTTCACCACAGAGCAGCTCATTCAGTAGACGTTGATCCGACATGTGTAGCACATTTGGTAGACGTTGATCCAACATGCGTAGCACATTTAGTAGATGTTGATTCGACATGCGTACCATATTTAGTAGACGTTGATCCGACCTACGTACCACATGTAGTAGATGATGATCCGACATATGTATCACATTTAGTAGACATTGATCCGACATGCGTACCACATTTAGTAGACGATCCGACATGCGTAACACATTTAGTAGACGTTGATCCAACATGCGTAGCACATTTAGTAGACGTTGATCCAACATGCGTAGCACATTTAGTAGATGTTGATCCGACATGCGTACCACATTTAGTAGAAGATCCGACATGCGTACCACATTTAGTAAACGTTGATCCGACATACGTACCACGTTAAGAAGACGTTGATCCGACATACGTATCACATTTAGTAGACATTGATCCGACATGCGTACCACATTTAGTAGACGATCCGACATGCGTAACACATTTAGTAGATGTTGATCCGACATGCGTACCACATTTAGTAGACGATCCGACATACGTACCACATTTAATAAAGGTTGATCCGACATGCGTACCCCATTTAGTAGACGTTGATCCAACATGCCTACCCCATTTAGTAGGCGTTGATCCGACGTGCCTACCCCATTTAGTAGGTGTTGATCCGATATGCGTACCACATTTAGTAGACGTTGATCTGACATGCGTACCACATAGCCAGCCCATCTCAACTGTGCTCCACATATCATGGTGTGTATACTTGTTATGCCTGATCGTGCTAACACATCTGTATTTAGCACAATGTCCAATCATAGCACCGGCCGTTACCCTGAGGAAGCAAACCCTTAGAAAATACAGGAGGAAGCAGACTTTTACATAAAATGCATGCCAAAGTCGGATGCACTAATAAAAACATAGTGCAACGCACACCCCCTTGTGGAATATAGAAATAGCTCTGTTCAGTTCAGTTCAAGTGCCATCTCCGCATCGAAGGTCGGCTGCAATGGATCTCCAGTGTACTCTATCTCTGGCCGTAATGGTGCAATCTGAGAGGCTTTTTCCAGTCCATCTCCTGATGTTATCCACCCACTTAAATGATGTCTGCCTCTTGAACGACTACCTTCCACCTTACCCTCCAGTATGGTCTTCAACAAGGAGGGTGTGTGTGTGCTTTAAATTTTTTAAATCCGTTTCAGTTTTATCGGGGGAAAAAAACACAACAGCACAATATAGAGCTCAGTTCAATTACCTTACTGAAAGCCGTTTCCTCTGGGTTGAACTTCAAATATTCATCAATGATAAGGTTCAAGTACCGCTGGCGGATATTTGAAGGTACTTTGGTTCCAAACTCAGCTGGAATGATTGGCCGCACCAGATTAGTCTGAAAACAGAAATAAAAAAAGATATAGATAGTTGTATTTGTTACTTTCTTTTAACTACAAACCGCCAGAATTTCCCAGATTGGTGAATTTGCTCGAATAGTCCACTGAGTATTTGTGTATGCCAACGACAAGAATAGCACCACTGCCCCACAGAAAACATGTCGCAATAGGAGACTAACTGTGTAACTTTACATAACACCGGCCATGGTTAGTTAAGATGGACTCGTACATCGGTTAACCACCCTTTGCAGCACTTGTCCTAACACAGCGAAATTAGCTGCTCAAGCCTATCCCGCTAAGCTACATCCAGCTCACCGCAGAGCACATGAGCATTTGCTTCTGTAGAAGAACAGGTCGACTAAGACTGCCAGAATTTAAAATATTATCTGCTATGGAGAATATACATCACTGAACTTCAGGCGGACTCATAGCTGTTCAGTCTCTTTCAGCAAATGTATGGAAACTGATGGCTCTGGTATCTCACTTTCTATACACACCCCTGCATTGCCCTCCTAGGCGTCGTTGTTTGTTTGACTCAAGTCTGATTTTAAAATTCTACAGACTGGATTGTTGGTATTAACTACAGTTTCATCAACTATCAGGCAGTCATTGATTGATTCCCTAGAGTGTCATCAACTATCAGGCATTCATTGATTGATCCTGCAGAGTTTCATCAAGACCACCACCTGCTCTCTTCTGTTAAACTGGTAATAAGCATTGTTTCTTCTGTAGCCATTATGCTCTGTTTTCCATTTGTCCATGTATCTGACCCTAATAAACCTTTTGGACTCTTTGAAAGTCCCACTTTAATCTGGTTGTGGTAACCTTTCACCTTCTTTCGCCAGTCTGTCTGCTTCTTCGTTGCCTTGAATGTTACAGTGGGATTGGACCTACTGTACTACGACTCTTCTGGGTTTGTATTAGATAGTCCTGTTTACAGATGCCCTGGCCGTAGTCACAGCACTAAAAAGCCAGAAAAATACTGAACTTAATGATTTAATAGCAGTACTCTGTCAACTATGCCAGCAATCCGCACCAAAAAGAGTAGTGGTACAGTGGGTTCCATCCCACTGTAACATCCAAGGCAACGAGGAGGCAGACAGACTGGCAAAAGAAGGTGCAAGACTACCACAACCAGATCCTAGTGTGACATACGAAGAGTCAAAACGGCTTATTAGAGCTAGATACATGACCAAATGGGAAACAGAACATACTGGCTACATAAAAAACGATGCCTATTACCAGTTGAACAGAAGAGAGCAGGTCGTGGTTTTCAGACTTCGTACAGGCCACAATAGACTGAGGTACCACCTATTCAATAAATTGAAGATAGGTGGCACTGACGAATGCACGTGCGGTATCGGGAAAATGACCGCTGAACATTTGCTGCAAAACTGCCTGACATACGAGGATCAGAGAAAGCAGATGTGGCCATCACCAGTGGCTACACTAGACAAGCTCTATGGCAGTGTCGACAGCCTCAGGATGACCGCTGCTTTTTTCAAAAAAAATAAAGGTTGATGTCTGACAGTGTACGAAGAAGAAGAAGTATTACTGGCATATTTGACAGAGTACTGATCATAGGTCATTTAGGTCTGTATTTATCTGAGCCATTGATTGATTCACTACAGACTCATCAAATAACATGCAGTCCTTGATTGGTTCAATAAAAACTAGTATGACTCAGCTACACACGGAGACTGAAACAAAACTGAATCCACATTACAGCCACAATGGACTTGCCAGAAACAAAGAACAAACAAAAACAAATCACAAGTGAAAAGGTCAACCCAGTTGTAAATAGGTGTCCGATTCTGTTATATTATTCTGGATACCCTTTCTCACAAACAGATTAGAACTTCACAGAATTAGGTCAAAATCTGAGACCTCTTACAACAAAGTACCAGTTCTCAAAGTTTCAATCAGTACCTACAATGGAACCAATTTGACATGTTTAGTGATGTTTATACTTTACCGTAGTATTAACACTGAATACAGGCACCAATAAATAATGTGACTTTTAGTTTCTTATATCTAATTAAGTGATAAATTTACATTAGATTGTGTATTAGTCAAATCAGACACCGAAAACTTGCACCAATAAATAATGTCACTTTTAATTACTTATATAGAGATACACTTACATTAGACTGTATATCAGACACTAACACTTTGTGATATATGAAACTGATACTGCCTTTTTTTTCTTTTCTATATAAATCCTAGTATTTAGCACTTAGCAGAAATGAAACATCTCAGAGCTAAATTTAGAAACACACTACTGAGAAACCAGTGGTTCTCAAACCTTTTTTGGTCATAGACCACTTAGTCAGTTGAAGCCTGTTAATCGAGTTTCAGAATGTCTTAAAATGTATCAAACAAAATACACAGGATTGCCAAAGAAACCAATGATTACAGGATAAATAATTTTGCCTGGTGCCAGATATTGATCAAATTGTTAAATTCAACATCTTCTATAATTGCCCTTTCACGGCAAAACAAATATATAATTATTTTTGAAATGACATACAATTTAGGAAAAACTAAATTATTTATTTGTGATTAATCATTATCATGTAGCATGTCCTTTGCAGAATGTCAATCTTATAACAGTCGATCTGTAAGACTCGCCTTTGCCAGCTGTCCTGCCACTGGCACAATCATTCTTAGAACCTCTTCAATGTCCTGTGTTCATCTTATACTCGGACAGTCTCTGCCTCGCTTGTCAAGTATCATACCCTTCAGTATAGTTATTTCTAGACTATTGTGAGGTTTGATGTGGCCAAAGTATTTTAGTTTCCTTGACGTAATATTGTTTACTAACCAATTTTGTTCTATGTTTAGAATTTCTGTGTTTTTGTCTCTAGCTATCCATGGTCTTTTGAGCAATTTCACAATAAAGAATTCATTCTTCTTCCTTAATGTGTGTGTGGTTGTCCAAGTCCCCCATCCATGCATTGCTACTGGAAAGATGCAAGTCCTCAAGATCTTTATTTTTTGGTCATTTTATTGATGTTCTACAGTATATTTTTCACTTTAGCTAACCTCTGCAATGAGATGGCAATTATTCTTCTTACTTCTTTTTGGCAATATCCATTACTGTTTATGATCGAGCCGATATATTCAAAACTTGTGACGACTGTAACTTTTTGCTTATCTAGGATAACTTTAGGTCTGATATTTACCTTATTAGTGCTCGTTATCCAGGTCTAACTGACGTTTAGTAATATATTATATGTAGTATCAGTTTCTTTACATACCCATTAAATTAGACAATAATTTGAAGTTATATACTTAGTGGCTACTTAGTTTATGTTGTCGTACTCTACCAAGGGCTACAATTATTTGCTCTAATATTTGGTACAACTAACATACTGACACAGTTAAAATAATGTATGAGGAGCAGTTATTAAATAACATCAAATTTATTATAAAGTGCATGAAAAAGTATGTGTGACAGAAAAATCTTATTTCAGAACACAAAACAGCTGTTCAGCAACTCTCCATGTAGGGACTGTGACGATTGACCAGTATGCACCTACGTAATATAGCATACAACATGGCCAGTGTCGACTGACCAGTATGCACCTACGTAATATAGCATACAACATGGCCAGTGTCGACTGACCAGTATGCACCTACGTAATATAGCATACAACATGGCCAGTGTCGACCCACTCCACTAAAGATCAATGAGACTTTAATTGTTTTTTTGGTGATCAGAGACTGTAAAACCTTCTGAAATCTACAGAAGAATGAAGGTTAAGTATGGAAACAGTTGCTTGAGTCAGAGGAGAGTGTATGAATGGGTAGAAAGATTTCAAAACGTCATTGGTAGACACTGTAGCAGATCCCACTGTTTGCCTTGGCCGTGATCTAACTTAGAACATTCTCACACTCATCCACATCATCATGACCATACTCAGTAAATGACATATCACACATCAAGTGGCATATTTATTATATCATACTCATATCATAGAATGAGTAGAGAAATTACAAACACAATATAATACATATCTTAACTAAACATTCTACTAAAACCGGGAATTGTAAGCATTAGCTATTGATGGAATTCCCAACTATCTAAAAACCCAGTTCTATTGCCTTGCAATTGCATCACACACACATCGCCTTAACTGCGTCTTCAACACACCTTATCAGATACTCTTCCTCACTGAAATCCCCTCAGGCGGGCGATCTCGACATAACTCGTTCACAATGTGTCCTTGCTTACAAACACACTTTCAGATTATCCATTAATGCAAAAATCACACACCTATTTGAGCGCTCCTGTTTTATCACCAAACATTCGTCCAACCGTCTATCAATCGCTCCTCTATCTAAAGTCGGTGAGTTAAACACACTATCTACATTCAGTCTCTCTCTCTCTCATACAGCCTCTCTCTATCTAGCCTCTCCATCTCTCATCCAGCCTCTTGAGCTAAACTTTGTCTCGAGTTATATATCCTCAAGCAAGGCCAGAGCTTGACCAATCGATCTCAGGTATGGTCATCTTCAATCTCAATTGGAACGAAACACTTTGCACACCTGTCACTCATTCTCTCGCAGCAAGCCCCGTTGCCAATTTCGTCTGTCAATCAATCTCCCCCTACCAAAATCGGAAGGCCAGTGGTCAGTTTCTACCTGTCCACATTCCTTAACCCAACTCTGTTCTCCTTTGCTGAGACAGTGAGTGACCTTGACATGCATTCATGTAGCTTTAAGCTTTAACATGTTCAGGCATCCTAAACTCCCCTTGCTCCGGCGGGAACTGTTACAACACAGCAAGCGTGCCAATTGACGCAGTGTAGCAGAAGATCAACCAGCTAGTCCGTGGCAACAGGCGAGTCACGACTAATAAAATAGAGGTAGATCTCAACATGAGTCATGGCGCTATGCACAAAATTCTCCATGATGACTTTATAGGAAAGGGTGTAGCAGATGGGTACCAAGGCCACTGACGAGGTAATGGAGGAGGTGCAAAATTGGTTAACGGTCACACCAAAAAACTTTTTTCTAGACGGCATCCACGAGCTAGTGGACAGGTAGACAAAATGTGTTGTCAGGTGCAGGGACTAGGTTGAAAAATAAGACACATGCAATTTCTGGTTTGCACACTTGTAAAAATTGTTAATAACATTGATGTTGCTTAATGAATGTCCCTAGTACAGGCAAGTTTCATTATATTGTGTCAAGTTTAATTATATTGTGTCAAGTTTCATTATATTGTGAGGCAAGTTTCATTATATTGTGTCAAGTTTCATTATATTGTGAGGCAAGTTTCATTATATTGTGTCAAGTTTCATTATATTGTGTCAAGTTTCATTATATTGCGAGGCAAGTTTCATTATATTGTGTCAAGTTTCATTATATTGTGAGGCAAGTTTCATTATATTGTGAGGCAAGTTTCATTATATTGTGAGGCAAGTTTCATTATATTGTGAGGCAAATTTCATTATATTGTGAGGCAAGTTTCATTATATTGTGAGGCAAGTTTCATTATATTGTGAGGCAAGTTTCATTATATTGTGAGGCAAGTTTCATTATATTGTGAGGCAAGTTTCATTATATTGTTAGGCAAGTTTCATTTTATTGTGTCAAGTTTCATTATATTGTGAGGCAAGTTTGATTATATTGTGAGGCAAGTTTCATTATATTGTGAGGCAAGTTTCATTATATTGTGAGGCAAGTTTCATTATATTGTTAGGCAAGTTTCATTTTATTGTGTCAAGTTTCATTATATTGTGAGGCAAGTTTCATTATATTGTGAGGCAAGTTTCATTATATTGTGAGGCAAGTTTCATTATATTGTGAGGCAAGTTTCATTATATTGTGAGGCAAGTTTTATTATCTCGCTTTACAAGGAGAGGATAGGCTTCTCTCATGGGCTAAACTCCAGTTGAAGGAAGTTTATAAAAAATGTTGATGTTCTGAGATTAATGAGTTTACCTCTAGCTAAGGGAGGAAGACTAATGTCTGGTCAGGCACAATATACTGATCAAACATGTTAGTCAGTCCAGCAAAACATACTGGCCCAGACCCTCACATCAGCTTCCTAGCAGCCCTGCCTGGATACGGGCTGTTTTCATGGGCAGCCTGGCTAACAAGGTGCGAGATTGACGTGATCCCCATAATAGTGAGTGACACACAGATGAAACCAAGCATAGCACAACCATCTAGAAAGACCCTGGTCCACCTTCATCAGCACGCTCCGGATATGAGTAAAGCTACTGCAACCCGCCACTTAATGTCCTTTTCAGCGCACACAAAAGAGTAACCTACTCATTGTGGGCATTCGCAAACAACAACAACCATGTTGGGAATTTTGAAGCACAATTAATTCACTAAAAAATACTTTCAACTTTTTTTGTGGGGTTGACACAGATACATGTTTGACCTATTTTTTGGTCGTTTGCCTTATTTCTCTAATCCCCAACGCGGTGTGCGTTGCACTGTGATTTTTATTTTGCGCCTGTCGGCCCAGTGCATCCGACTTCAGCATGCATTTTATGTAAGGGTCTGCTTCCTCCTGTATTTTCTAAGTGTTTGCTTCCCTGGGGTAACAGCCGGTGCTGTGATGGGGATCGAACCTTCTGGTTGTGAGCCACGTCACTTAGCCACTAGCCCACTACGTTTGACATATCACTGAATTGTATTTTTTTAGGGCTATCAAACTGTTGTATTTGTAATGCCATAAAGTTCATTTGAAAATTTTACCAAAGTAGTATTGGCTGTCCCCAACCTTCCTGCAGAGCAAAATGTGTGTGTCTTGTGTGTTCTGCCTTCTTCCCTTTGACCCGTCAAAGCATAGAAACCCTGCTGGTAGCTAGTTACTCTCTGTATAGATATTGAGGGGCACACAAAGCTTCTCCTACTATGACTTAGCCGAAACACAAGAGAAATCTTAAGTTCAAATTTGCCCCAAACTCAGTTCACCGACCCCCCCCCCCCCCCCCATAAGATATGGGGTCCCTGGACTTCATAATAAGAATCCCTCCTCCAGCATGATGTAATGATTGTATGATTAACAGTACACAAAGAATTTCAATGATCCTACCTCTGAAACACTCATTCTCTGTTCTCACAGTATACCAACTTTCACAACAAAACTGAAACTTCTTTACTCTATTGAAACCAAAACACACAGTCTCTAGTAGTAGTTACAGTTTCAGTTTAACAGACTAATTCCTTGAAAAACCAATACATGTAATCCACTGGTGTGACTGTCAAATAGTTACAGTTTTATAATTAGCTGAGTAATACCAACATCTGCCTGCAAGCAATGGTAGAAGACTCTCCAACTCAAGGGACTACACACTCACTATTCCCACAGGCCAAAAAAATGCCGAGTGTGGATTACCCATCTTGGTTTAAAAGAAGAGTCTTAGTACCGTTTTAATACATGGGCCCACTGGGCAGTGGTCAAGGAGGCCAAATGATTATAGGGCCTTGTGGTGAATTTAGTTTAATTTAGTTGAAGAATCAACATCATTGCACACGGTTTAATCCATAAGTGCTCTGTTCTTCTTCATATTTTTGGAGAATCTGTGCACAATGCACGAACTCCGCAGCACTGGCGAGGATACCATAATAAATTGGGTAGATTTGAATTTTGCCTGGGCAGCGGCTGTTAAGCGTACTCTTTTCTATTTCTAATTGTCGAGAGATTTTTAACGTATACAACCCTGCATATGGGCATCCGATCTCTACTATTCAGAGATGCAGGAAAATGCCAGAACATCCGCGGAAAAGAATTCCAGTCTCCGCCATGATTTGAACCCCCAACCTCCAGCACCCGAGGCCGGCGTATTACCTCGAGACCGCTCAGTGGTAAATTTATCACCTGCATGGAAAGAAGCAGATTAAAAAGATACCACTCCAGATAAAGAATAAGTGACTAGAATAGACTCAGGCAGTAGCTAGAAATCAGAAACAAACATCCCAAACCAAATTCCACCATACAAAAAAAATCAAAATCCCCTGAGATGGTATACAAATTAAAAAGATAGGAACTCAGATTTAGAAAGAAAAATAACCCCCCAACCCCTGAATGCGATTCCTTTGCGCGCACCAGTTATCAAACGAACTATGTCGGTGGGAATGTATGTTCCTTGTAGGGCCAATGCCAGACTGGTCATTGGAGAGGGATCCGACTAATAATGGTAGCAGCTGGGCAGATGATACTCAAGAGCCCAGGAAGACATACCCCCTAGGAGAGGTAAACTTTACACAAAGTACGTGCTGATGGAGCTCGAGAACTGGGGAGAGCAAAACATCTAAGAGCAGTATCTCTCAAACGGAAAAGACAACCTGCTGCCTTGCGGAAAGGTTGGAGACAACCACAGGCTAGGGAGAGCAAGCCCAAAAAAAGCCAGCAGAAAGCAGGTGCACTTGGCCAGAGAGTGCACAACTAGGTGCAAATATAATCATGATATCATGCAGAATAAAGGATCCTAGATAAAGCGCTCTGCCCATGATGACCCACCAGGCAGGAAGAGTGTCAGGCCCTATGCCTAGTAGGGACCCACAAGAAGGATATAACCCACACCGACTCCCCTCAAGGAGAAACTATATGGCAGTATTGAGACCCTGAAAAAGACAGAAGAGTTTGGAATCCCATTAAAAATGAGAAATAATCACAGAACAAGTAAAAAGGAAAATTATCACAGAAGATTATCTTTCGAGGTTATACCCGCCAGAAACATGGATACACGTATATACAGATGGCTAAGCTGACAAAGAAGAATCCAATTTAGGTGGATAGGTCTATTACAGACTAAGGAACGAAGAAGAAAAAAACTAGTACTAACATCAGGAATATATTTCAATAAAGTACGGAAGTAGAGGCACTGAATGTTGATGATGAGCTTGTAATCCAAGATGGAGATATTCACCAACAGGACATAGTATTCTCATCAGTATTAGCAGCTCTACAATAACATCTCGAGCAATCTCTGATACAGGTCTCAGCAGAATACTAAAGGTTGGTCATTCAGTGGTTCCCCTTCTACTGTAATAATGATGACAATGAAGCTGCAGACAGATTAGAAAAGTGTAGAGGAGCTTCTCACAAACACACATGAGCATTGCGTATAATAAGGAAAAGATAAAAAATAAAGCCAACTTCAGGAGAAAATGGGCTGATCAACAGCCCCACTTTAAAACAGAAGGCATCTACTACAATTTAGCTAGAGAAGGAATGATACAGGTCTCACTAAAATATGAGAAATGCCTTTGCTGACGTACAGCCTCTGCCTATCAAGCCAATTGTACCTTCTCGAGCGGTCCATTAGCTGTGGTCCGGTGCTCCCTGTTTCAACCAACACTGCAATGGCGAACAGTGAGTATCCGGCGTTGACAGATTAGACTCCCGATGCCTGAAGGGATAAAATAGCAGGCTATGGGTGGGGTAACCCAAACAGAAACCCTCAGGGGAGTGTGACCTCTCTGTCAGGTGTTGAAACCACCAGCGCGTGGACATGACCCGATCCCCACCAAGGTCATACCCAGGTTAAAAGAAAAGCAACTGAAGCCCGACAGACAGTGTTTGGATGATCCGGGACATGGATAGGAAGATTCCCAAAACTTCCCCCACCGAAGACGGAACATGCCGGCCAAAATGCGTGGGTACCCAGAAATGGAAAAGGACATGTATGCATATACAGTTAATAAGTATGTTCAGATATATCACAAGATATGGGGATGCCCCTGTGGACTGCCACCAGGCGGAGGTAGCGTCGGATCCCAATCCTCGAAGGAATCCACCTTAAGCTACTGATGACAGCTCTGCGTATCTTTGTACCAGTATTAAGCAGAGTAAAGCTATTGGACTACACAACACTCTAAACATTGCATAATGGAACGCAGAGGGGGTGATGAGGAAGAAGCTCAAACTGCACAACTTCCTCTTTGAGCACAAGATAGATCTCATGTGCATACAGGAAACACATCTTCTTCTTCTTCTTCGTACGCAGACAGTAACCATTATTTTTTCGAAAAAAGCAGCGGTCATCCTGAGGCTGTCGACACTGCCATAGAGCTTGTCTTGCAGTTCCACTGGTGATGGCCACATCTGCTCTCTCTGATCCTCGTATGTCGGCCAGTTTTGCAGCAAATGCTCAGCGGTCATTTTCTCTGTACCACACGGGCATTCGTCGGTGCCACCTATCTTCAATTTGTTGAATAGGTGGTACCTGAGTCTATTGTGGCCAGTGCGAAGTCTGAAGACCACGACCTGCTCTTTTCTGTTCAACTGGTAATAGGCATCGTTTTTGGTGTAGCCAGTATGTTCGGTTTCCTATTTGGTCATGTATCTAGCTCTAATAAGCCGTTTTAACTCTTCGTGTCATACTAGTATCAGGTTGTGGTAGTTTTGCACCTTCTTTTGCCAGTCTGTCAGCCTCCTTGTTGCCTTGGATGTTGCAGTGAGATGGGACCCACTGCACCACTACTCTTTTTGGTGCGGCCTGCTGGCATAGTTGACAGAGTACTGCTCTTAAATCATTAAGTTCAGTATTTTTCTGGCTTTTCAGTGCTGTGACTACGGCCAGTGCATCTGTAAGCAGGACTATGTGGCTTTCATTCCTTAAACCTGTCACCATTTCTTCCACTGTCGCCCTCAGTGCCTCTGCCTTCGCTCTGAAATTGCTTGTGTATTTTCCAGTAGCGAATGACAGTGTTATTTTTCTGCCATTTGGTAGGCTCAGGAATGCTCCTGCCCCTCCGTACTGTGTTGTATTTGTTACAGAACCGTCGGTGTATGCATGGGTCCAGTCCATACTTGGGTAGTTTTCCGTAATGTATCTCTTCTTTCTTTTTCAGACTGGCAGTTTTTGTTTCTAATACCTGGTATATTTTCTACCACCCCTGGAAATATATGCTGCCTCTGGGTAGGTTTTCGTACAGTAGGGATGGGCTTTGGTGTTGTTAGTGCGTTCATGGGGTTTTCGTGCATCTTTGCTTTGGCTATTTCTGCAAAGTTTCTTCGCTTTAGTTTCCCACTTCCAAAATTGTTTAGTCTCTAGTGCATTGGGTGGGAAACACATCTAAATGCAAGTAGATGCTTTGGCATTAGGGGATATGAAACACACAGGTTGGACAGAGAGGGGCATAAAGGAGGTATCATCCCATTAGTAAAAAACTCCATAGCCGCCATAGAAACCTCCAGAAGCATCAATGGGCCTGAACATCTGACAGCCAAAATACATATCCTCCCAAAACTGCTACAAATTACCAATTACTACTGTCTCAATTGCAAAAACCTGGAACTATTTAACATTCCACACTACAACACTTACAAAAATCATCATACAGGCAGTGGAAAAAACCCCATAAAACAATGGAACCGCAAAAGCAAGAATGCAGTAAAGAAATGGGAAGACTCATGGGGTGTCACAATAAACAAAAGCAAGACCCTCTCAACACTCTTCTCGTTCTCTACAAAGCCAGACCAGGTCAACCTATATTTAGAAAACCGCCTACTGCCTAGAGAAGACAATCCTACATATCTAGGAATGAGATATGACAAAAGATTAACATGGGGCCCACACATAGAGGATACTTAAAAGAAGGCCACACCTCAGACTAAGGCTGATGAAAAAACTGGCATGAACAAATTGGGGTACAGATGCAAACACAGTCAGACAAGTCTACACTGGATATGTACGGCCAACACTGGAATATGGCATGGGTGCCTATGAAACAGCGGCAAAGACCAACCTACAGAAATTAGACATGGCACAGAATACCGGACTCAGAATTATCACCGGAGGTCTGAGAAGCACCACAATTAGAGAACTCGAAGTGGTAGCAGGCCTCCAGAGCCTCGGTGAGCGCAGAGAAGGAAAAATACTAAACCTGACAGAAAAATCCAAGCGTATAAATAAACATCCACTGCAGGGAAAAGTCAATGAATTTAAAAAAAAAAACCCATAAAAAGAACAAGCTTCAATCATCTATCAAAAGCCCTTACAGCATGGAACAGTGACATATCAAAATGTCAAACGACATGGGAAATGATACAGGTATATGAAAACACAGACCAACAGCCCAACTTCACGCTGGAAGCAAAAAATATCAGGTAAAAGGGGTAAGAATCAGACCATGCATTGAGAGAAAAAACCCTAAACCATATTGAAGACGCCTATCCTCAACCCATGTGGACGTATCTACACAGATGGATCATCATAGGAAGCATTGAAGAAAGGAAGGCGGGACTCGTCATAGTTCTACAAGATGTAACCGTTATAGAGAAAGCAAGTGCTGCTGGGAGCCCTAGACAAATCTAAGAACAGAGCAACAGGCAATAATTGAAGCAGCCAAACTATTGGATGGAAATGGGCTAAAGGATAAAAGAATAGTGTTTTTGTGTGACTGCGTGGAAAATTTAAAAGCAACACAAAGAGAAGCACGAGATAGTATGGAAAGAGAACTGAAAAGCCAGCTAAATAAACTCTAAGACTACAATAAAATCATCCTACAGTGGATTCAGCTCACTGCGGCATGCCTGGGAATGAATGGGCGGACAGACTGGTCAGGGAGGGAAGACACAGAGAACAATTCACCCACACAGTGGGGACGATGAGGCTAACGTCTGGTCAGGCAAAACACACTGATCAGAGAATGTTAGCCAGGGTCAGGAGAAATATACTGGCTAAGACCCTCACCTGACCTCCTCGTTGGTTGTCCTGGAAACAAGCTGTTGTCGAGGACAACAGTCTGGCTAACAAGGGGAGGTTCGACGTGATCTCCGTAGTAGTGAGCGACACGTAGATGTAGCCAATCATAGCACAACCACCTGGAGGACCCCGGTCCACCTTCACCAGCACGCTTAAGATGTGAGGAAAGCTTCTGCAACCCGTCACTTAATGCCATTTTCAGGGCGCACATAAGAGTAACCTACTCATTGTGGACATTCAAAACAACAACAACAACCCACCCAGCGTCACGGCACACATCCACAAAAAAAAATATAAACAACAGTGAATAGAGAGAACAAACAGCAAATACCCACAGGACGCAATCAATAGATTGAATAGGAAACAGTATACCACAATTTTCCGCCTCAGAACAGGTCATTGCAGACTAAATGCACACATGCATAAAATGAAAGCAGCACAGACTGTACAATGCACATGTCAGAGAGGACCCCAGACTCCAGAACACATCCTGCAAATAAGTCCACTGCACCAAGGCTCTCGTGAGAAGACCTGGCCCGAGGAAAGAAACATACAAGACAAACTGTGGGGAACCATTGAGGACCTGCGACTGACATGTCACGTCATGGAGGCGGTCCATCTAGTGGTATAACACGAGCATACGAAACAGAACGCAAAGAAGAATAACTAGAGAAGAGCGAGTCATCATTTTCAGACTGAGAACTGGTGATAATAGACTTAAGGGTCATCTTTACAACAAAATGAGAATTATCACAGGTATCCCAGAGAATATGTTGCAAAAAGTGGACGTATGGCTTTAACATCAGGTCTTGGTTATGTGGTTAGCGGAGTGGCATAGATGGCGCCTGACAGGCCGCGGGTCTACCTTACTCTAATTTACACTCCCACCACCAGTCCCAAAAATAGGAAATCATATTGTGTCTCTTGATGTGACCGAAGTATTTGCATTTTCTAGCCAAAATGGAATTGATAAACCAGTTCTCCTCCATGCTCAACTCTTGCCGAATTTCTACATTTGCCTTTTTCTCTGTCCAGGGTATTCTGAGGATCTTTCTGTAACATTTTGACCCGAAGGATTCGATTCTTTGTTTGTAAAATTTGTAATTGTCCATGATTTGCAGCCATAAGCTGTCACAGGAAAAACACAGGCTCTCAAGACATTTACTTTTATCATTTTGTTGGTGCTCTGTCATAATTTCTTCAGGCTGTTCAGTCTCTGCATTGCCATGGCTAGTCTTTTTCTGATTTCTTTCGAGCAAACGCCATTTTTTGTCTATTCTGGAGCCCAGATATTCAAAATGTGTTACCGGATCTATTTCCTCACCACCCACTGTAAATTTATGTTGGCATCATGTTTTATCGGTGGTATTATCTTTGTTTTATTTATGTTTATAAAAAGGTTTTGATCTTTACTGTGTCCATTTACGGCTGAAAGTAGCTGCTCTAACTCTTCTGTACTTCTTGATAGTATCACTGTGTCGTCTTCGTATCGTAACTCTGGAATCTCGTAACTGCCAATCGTAAATGTATCAAAACTTTCAATGTTCTCATCTTCTCTAACATTTCACATTATACTTTCCGCATAGATGTTATATGCATAAGGTTTCAAATCCCTGACATGCCGTAATATGTTTTTCCTTCCCAATTTTGTGCTTGAAATCTGAGCAATACACTACATTCTATTATGGTTTAAATAAATAAATAGTTGAGGACAAGAAACAGCTGCGGTTGGTTTACATTCTGACAAGTGCCACCAAATGTACAAAGTCGTAGGCGAAGTCATTTTTGTAAGAAACAAAACGTGTTTCTGTCTGCCTGCGTAGTCCAAAGAAACCAACATTATATATTTCTTTTGCGAAACTATATTTTCAGACGGCATGGTGGTCCTAGTGTGCTAGAGGTTTGTGGTTCACATCCTACACGAGTCTTATGATATATTTCTCTCTTCTAGTTTCCTGTTTAAAATCTGATTGAAACTTTTATCAATAGCACAGTTCCACTCACAGATGTTCTGCCAGTATATTGCTATTTATTCCACACTATATGTTTCATGTTTGTATAGAAAATAGAAAATCCAGCATTTGTGGATCACTTCAATCAACTTTTGCAATTTAAAAAAAATTCATTTAAATGGGCATAAATATGTAGTGTTAGTTTTACGTGGACATAAAAGTTTTAAAAATAACAAACGGCATTATGACCAAAAGGTTTTCATCAGGGATTAGAGACAAATAGTCAATAAACAAGATTAAATAATAAAGAAATGTACTTATCTGGACACTGGTAGATCCTAGGCGAATATGATAAACAAAAACGCCACAGAGTTTTGTTTAAAACCATTTGAATCAATCCCCTAGTTCCATCGACTCATTTATTCCTTCTGGTTCCCCACGAAATATAGGAGAATTGCTATCCAACTATCCCTATTTTGGGTTGTATTTGTTAACTTTGCCCATGTAGCTCCAGCTGCTGTGGGCTCCTCTGTCACTGTTCTTTTCGCATTGTGCCCTTTTAACTCCACATTCTTCTCATCTCCTATGGCTTCCAGTCCAGAACATGTCTGGTTATATTGTCAGAGCATCTTCCCAAGGGTGTGTCATACCGATCTCATATTTCTCTCCAGCCGTATTGGTTTTTGTTGTGCTATTTCCCACAATATATGTCCGTTTTTACAAATGGCCACAAAATACTAGTCTGCCGATATTCTGCAGCATATCACCACTCTCAGCACCAATAACCAAACGTATTTCCTTCTGCACTGTACAAACACACACTTTATTCTGCCACTTACAATCAGCTCTGGTGTGTAAGTGTGAATTGAAAAAAACTGATATCCTCCATTCAAACTACCTGTACCCTAGTCATTATAACACTCAGTAGCAAAGAATAAGGTCAGACCTAAATATAGAAGCACCTTATCACAGTGGTCCCAAACCCTTTGCCCGCCTATCCTCTAGTGTGTGCTCGCAACTGTTTGACCATGACTGTTGTTTCTTTCATCATAACTGATAAGTGAGTCTTTGCTCTGATGTTTCTTTTATCATGACTGATAAGTGAGTCTTTGCTCTGATGTTTCTTTTATCATAACTGATAAGTGAGACCTTGCTCTGATGTTTCTTTTATCATGACTGATAAGTGAGTCTTTGCTCTGATGTTTCTTTTATCATGACTGATAAGTGAGTCCTTGCTCTGATGTTTCTTTTATCATGACTGATAAGTGAGACCTTGCTCTGATGTTTCTTTTATCATAACTGATAAGTGAGTCTTTGCTCTGATGTTTCTTTTATCATAACTGATAAGTGAGACCTTGCTCTGATGTTTCTTTTATCATGACTGATAAGTGAGTCTTTGCTCTGATGTTTCTTTTATCATAACTGATAAGTGAGACCTTGCTCTGATGTTTCTTTTATCATGACTGATAAGTGAGTCTTTGCTCTGATGTTTCTTTTATCATGACTGATAAGTGAGTCCTTGCTCTGATGTTTCTTTTATCATGACTGATAAGTGAGACCTTGCTCTGATGTTTCTTTCATTATGTCTGATAAGTGGGTCTTTGCTCTGATGTTTCTTTCATTATGACTGATAAGTGAGACCTTGCTCTGATGTTTCTTTCATTATGTCTGATAAGCGAGAGTCCTTGCTCTTACCATGACTGATAAGCGAGCCCTTGCTCCAATGTTCTTTCTTTTACCATGACTGATACAATTTTATTTAAATATTCAATTGTAAATTAAATTCAGTTAAATAACAGACCTCTAGCACCCTAGGCAAGGATAATACGCCAAAACCACAGTGCTGATTGAAAACAGGTTTCGCAAAGCAAATATGTTGCGCTGGTTTGTTTTGACTACATAAGCAGACAGAAAGACGTTTCGTTTCGTACAAAAATTACCTCACTTCATTGATGACAAATTGTCCCCAAAATATCATTAACGTGTATTGTCATTGGGTTTGTATTTGTCCTGAAAGTTTCAGCTATCTGGCTTATAGAGAAGTGTCTGAATGTTCAAATACAAGATTTTACCCTAACTAACTAACAAACGAAGTTAAATAAAAGCATTAAAAATGTTGCTATTGTTGTAATTGCTATTTCAAGGTCCTGGCGTCTGAAAACAACTGACGCTACAATCAGTCTATTATAAGTGTTTAACAGCTAGCTTCAGCATGCCTACAAATATTTTTTGCACACTGTATAGTCAATGCATACAGTTGTATAAATGATGCCTACCGGGCTACTAGTAACAATGAATGTGCTCTGAGCTGTAAAAAGGTTGAGGACCCCTGCCATAGCAGGATGTGGTTTTTCTATTGCTTCAATTTAAATTTAGCTTAACAGACATTCTATAAATGTGTCGAGGAAAATTTTTTTCTGTGTGTGCCATTAAAATCAGTTAGGCATTACAAGGACTATTTTGAAAATTATATGATTGCAGATTGCATTTATGTTTATACTAGCTGCACACAGGAAATAACAGCATGTTCAGATCAGATGATATTAGCGGAATTAGCTACGCATCTGAGTGGTCCTGGGTTCATTCCCCAGTTGAGGCGGTAATGTTTTTTTCAGACTGCAATGGCTCCCGGGTCGACCCAGCCTTAAATGGGTACCGGTTCAGTCCAGGAAGTAAAAGCGGCGATGGAGATATGATGGCTACCGCCCTCATATAGTCGAGCCTTTGAAATGTGAGATCGCTAACACCTCACACCCCTACGGCAGTAATGCTATGGGATACTTTACTTTACTCATTTGTGGGCATTCAAAACAACAACAACAACTAGCCTACCCAAACCGAGCATCTTTCTAAGCACGTAAAAATTAGACCTCCTTACCAACAGGTAGGCATCAAAACCATTTGGCTACGCACATCTCTCCAATTTTTGTCAGTAAACCGGTAACAATTTTTCTTTGGATTTAATTGTCACATTTCCTGGTAAACAATATTCATAATGTTGTGCCCACAACTCGTAAAGGAAACAAGTTAACATTGTGAAATAAGCTGCACTGATAACATTGTGAAATAAGCTGCACTGATCTACAAATCGTCCATAAAATGTTCAGTGAAAATTTCAGATTGATATATTTTTCCACTTGCCTTCAGACAACAAAAAACCACACACAGAGAGGTAAAAAGAGCAGCTCAAAACCTAACTTCCTGGATGAGGGTTGTCAATGGCCTATGCCTCAAAAGGAGCAAAGTGATGGGCATTGACAATGAGCATGTTGAGTGTGGAATAGCCTTCTGAGTTATAAAGAAAGCTACAGAAACAATATCCCATATATGATAATGGTAAAAATGATTAATAACTAGTTTTCCAGAGGAGATGAGATAAAAAGAAAAGAATATGTATATAAATGCGGGAAACGAAACAGACATGATCGTACTCTTTAATTGTTGGTGGGCACATTAAGTTATCTGATGCCACTCTTTACTTACTAGTGGGCCACATTAAATTATCTGATACCACTCTTTACTTGCTAGTGGGCCACATTAAATTATCTGATGCCACTCATTACTTGCTGGTGGACCACATTCAATTATCTGATGCCACTCTTTACTTGCTGGTGGACCACGTTAAATTATCTGATACCACTATTTACTTGCTGGTCGGTCACTCTTTAATTGCTAGTGGGCCACATTAAATTATCTGATGTTATTCTTTACTTGCTGGTGAGCCACATAAAATTATCTGATGGGCCAGTTTCATACATCCCCGGCCAATCAAAAAATTATATTTGAAAATGAAGTAAAAACTTATATTATATATACAACAATGGGGAGGAAGCGAGTGGATAAGTAGGCAGAATACTGTCCCTCAATTTGGAGATACGAGTTCTAACCCTTGTAATGCCCCTGTGTTTTCAAACGGGAATGAAATAAAAATCAAGCCTCGACACAGCATGGAAAATGATGGGGTGCTTATGACCTTGAGCTTTCAGCCCTATAAACCATCAACCATTTGAATCACTGGCAAACACAATCCGCAGCTGCCACTGATATTCTCAACTAGGCTGCCTGTATACGGATACTCTCGCTGATTGCAGCACCGTTTGTGACAGCACTTTTCCAGATTAAACGGATTTTGAGCCAGGTTTTCCCAGGTATGTGTTTGACTACGCTTAAGGGACTCCTTCAGAATGTCCTTGAAACGCTTTGGACGTTCTTGTGATCGTTCTCCTTTACTCAGTTCAGGAGCCTCTTTGGCATTTCATTTTGGCATTCGAGCAATGGTGGCCAGTGTAACAGTTCCCGCTGGAGCAAGGGGAGTTTAGGATGCCTGAACATGTTAAAGCCTAAAGCTACCTGAATGCATGTCAAGGTCACTCACCGTCTCAGCAAAGGAGAACAGAGTTGGGTTAAGGAATGTGGACAGGTAGAAACTGACCACTGGCCTTCCGATTTTGGTAGGGGGAGATTGATTGACAGACGAAATTGGCAGCGGGGCTTGCTGCGAGAGAATGAGTGACAGGTGTGCAAAGTGTTTCGGTCCAATGGGACTGAAAATGGCCATCACCTGAGATCGATTGGTCAAGCTCTGGCCTTGCTTGAGGATATATAACTCGAGACAAAGTTTAGCTCGGGAGGCTGGAGAGAGAGAGGCTGGATAGAGAGTGAGAGAGAGAGAGAGAGTGACTGAAGGTAGATAGCATGTTTAACTCACCGACTTAGATAGAGTAGCGATTGGTAGACTGTTGGACGAATGTTTAGTGATAGAACAGGATCGCTCAAATAGGTGTGTGAGTTTTTCATTAATAGATAATGTGAAAGTGTGTTTGTAAGCAAGGACACATTGTGAGCGAGTTATGTCGAGATCGCCCGCCTGAGGAGATTTCAGTGAGGAAGAGTATTTGATAAGGTGTGTTGAGAACGCAGTTAAGGCGATGTGTGTGTGATGTAATTGCAAGGCAATAGAACTGGGTTTTAGATAGTTGGGAATTCCATCAATAGCTAATGCTTACAATTCCCGTTTTAGTAGAATGTTTAGTTAAGATATGTATTATATTGTGTTTGTAATTTCTCTACTCATTCTATGATATGAATTTGATATAATAAATATGCCACCTGTTGTGTGACATGTCATTTACTGAGTATGGTCATGATGATGTGGATGAGTGTGAGAATGTTCTAAGTTAGAATAACGGCCAGGGCAAACAGTGGGGTCTGCTACACCAGTCCATCTCAGTTGGATTGAAAGTAAAGTAAAGATCTCGTTTAAAACCATACCATGTATGGGAAATGTGCCATTAGCTCCATATTATTTGGTGACCCACTACCCATAATTGGTGATGTGGTCAGTATAACGCAGACTGCCTTTACTTCCTAGATTGCTCTGGTACTCAATTTCTGAGGCTGGGTCGACCATAGAAGATGACTAGCGATCTGAAAAAAATCCAGCACCAATTGGGGATCAAACCCTGATCGCTTGGTTAGGAAGACAGTGCACTAACCACTGCACTACCGCGGCATACATTGAGCTAAGACAAATTCAAGTATTTAAATTTGGCTAAAAAGAATTGTTCCTATTTTACTCTTTTCTTAGGGAAGGAAAACTAACGTCTGGTCAGGCAAAATATACTGATCAGACATGTTAGTCAGGGTCAGGCAAAACATACTGGCCAAGACCTTCACCTTGGCTTCCTAGTAGTCCTTTCTGGAAATGGGTTGTTTTCATGGCAGCCTGGCTAACGAGGTGAGGGACCGACGTGATCCCCGCAGTAGTGAGCGACACGCAGATGAAGACAAGCATAACACAACCGGCTGGAGAACCACAGTCCATCTTCATCAGCACGCTCAGCATGTGAGGAAAGCTATTACAGCCCGCCACTTAACATCCCTTTCAGGCTGCAGAAATGAGTAAACCTACTCATTCTGGGCATTAAACAACAACAACTCTTTTCTTCTGTGACACTATTATTATATAGCCTGAGTTCTATTTCTCCTATTCTATATATATAAATAGAGTAGGAAAACTAGAACTCAAGCTATATAATAATAGTGTCTTACCAATACTTATATATATAGTTTGAACTGTTGGACGATGACAATGAGGCATGCCCAGAGATTAAAAACATTTCACCATATATTACTTCGCAGAAGTCCTTGAACTCTCAACTTTGCTCTAGTATTTGAGTCTATTAAGATGGACTCGCACATCGGTTAACTATCCTCCGCTGCACTTGTCCCAACATAGTGGAGTAATAAGCTGCTCGAGCCTAGCCAGTTAAGCAGGGAATCCTCCTCCCAGCTCATACCAGAGCTGGGACCTGCACAGGGGCTTCTGCCACTGTAGAAGTACAGATTGACCAAGAGCTAAGGCCATTAAGCAGTGATGGTCTGCCCTCCGCTTGGTAACTAGCAAAAACAGGGCAAGGATAACAAAAACAGGATAAAAAGAAAGATAAGAAACACCAATGAATATATTTTGTGTCACCTACCTGAGTTGGTTCATGTGCTTTGCGTTTTTCTGTCTTGGAAGCCGTGCTTGCAATAGTAACATATTTTTCATCTGTCACAGAATCCGTGGATGTGGAAGGTCCAGCAGTCTTTGTTTTGTTGTAAAATGAATTTGGAGAACGGGTCGCAGGGCTGGTGGAAAGTTGTGCCAGTTTAGTGGGAGTCTTGAGGATAGGCACATGTGCTTCTCTTTTCTTGTGGGAGGAGAGGAGAGAAGAAGCTGCCTCCGATAACGATGATGATGAAAGCGGTGAAACCACGTTTCCTGCCAAGTTTGACCTTGCGGACAACTTATTTACAGTCGATAAGCTGGTATCTGATAACACCATTGGCTGCAAAGAAACAGAAGATACATACAATGGGGCTATAATATCTTCTGTCCCCTGTACCAAATAAACATAGAATACATACAATGAGGGCTATAATCTGCTGTTCCCTGTACCAAATAAACATAAAATACATAACATAAGGGCTATAATCTCGTCTGTCCCCTGTACCAAAGAAACATAAAATACATACAATATGGGCTATAATCTGCTCTGTCCCCTGTACCAAAGAAACATAAAATACATACAATAAGGGCTATAATCTCTTGTCCCCTGTACCAAAGAAACATAAAATACATACAATAAGGGCTATAATCTCTTGTCCCCTGTACCAAAGAAACATAAAATACATACAATGAGGATGTTGTTGTTGCTATACCATAGCTGGTGAGCAAGCCTGCTCTTGGCCCTCCAATGACAATCTTATTATAACTACAGGTCTCCTTCAGTTGTTTCACTGTTTCGTACAGTGTGTTGGTGGTTGTTGACAAGTGTGTCTGCAAGCAATCTGAGCTCAATGAGCAGGTATCTAATTGTTTCATCAGGATGGGAGCAGAAGAGTCTGCACATGGACATATGCTGAGGGCAGATATAATTTAACTGGCTATTGGGGAAGGAAGATTAACGCCTGGTCAGGCACAACATACTAAACAGACATGTTAGTCAGGCACAACATACTGAACAGACATGTTAGTCAGACACAACATACTATTAGTCAAGGTCAGGCAAAATATATTGGCCAAGACCCTCACCTCGGCTTCCACGCAACCCCTCTTGGAAACGGGCTGTTTTCATGACAGCCTGGCTAACGGGGTGAAGGATTGACGTGATCCCCATAGTAGTGAGCAATATACAGATGAAGTCAAGCATAGCACAACCACCTAGAGGACTTCGGTCCACCTTCATCAGGACACTCCGGATGTGAGGAAAACTTTGACAACCCGCCACCTAATGACCTTTTTAGGGCGCACAAAAGAGTAATCCTAATCATTGTGGGCATTCAACAACAACTGCCTATTGATTCTAGTGTGGTCTGTGTCGGAACTGAAAAATGAGACTGTCCTCGTCTGTGTAATCTATCTATGTTATCATGACTTTCTGGTTGTGACATTTCACTAAATACACTGCGACCTGATGTCCCTGTCACTCACCTGTTCCGTCGTGTTTCCCTGGTATTAAAACGCATGTTCAAATGAAACCGGACCAAACTGCAACAAATGAACATACGTACGATGCGCATGATGATAGCACTTATGATGTAAACAGTACATACCAACCGTCAAGTTTGCACAATTTCATTATTCTCCGGCTCATTGTTTTCTCAGCAGACCGTTGAAAACATGACAGGTGTGATACGGAATCCATCCAGAGTTGATCAGCGAGCGGTGATACAGTTTCTAACAGCTGAAGGATGTTGACCAGTTGACATTCATCGCAGAATGCAGGCAGTGTATGGCGACAAAAGTGTGTCGAAGACAAGTGAGAAACTGGACAAAGATGTTTAAAGAAGGGCGTGAGTTAATGCAACAATATGCGCCTGACCTGGTCTCGTAAGATCTTTCGTTAACTCACGTTTTCACATCGAATCTCAGCTGGCTTTTTAGAGTACCGGGTTTACCTTCCCACTGCGATCTCTATTCTCTATTCATCATGTTTTCAGGGCCGTCACTTGGAGGTGGAAAAGGTTCTTAGTTAGCCCTGTGATGCAAGCAGCCAGCTATGCGTCACTGGCTGCTGTCAGCCCATTCACTAGGCCAAATCTTCTGAACCAGAAGTTTGTTCAATTTCTCGTCGTTATGAATGGCAATGATTCTGGTCTAGAGGTAAGGTGTCCGCCTCGGATGCCAGTTGTTCGAATCACAGTGGTGGCCGAGATTTCTGTTCACATGGATCTTCTGGTAAAAATGTCCCTGATCTCTGGGTAGTGAGATCGGACTCCCGTGTTCAATGTCAAGGATGTTAAAAATTCCTTGGCAGTTGGAAATCGAAAAGAGTAGGCTTAACGGCCCTCACTGGACAAAATTCAAGCTAAAGATCAACTCATGTTATTTGTACCTTTCCCCAGGTGGTTTGTTAAGAGCAGCTATAGATGGCGTCTAACTGGCTGCGGGTTTACATAACTCTAGTATTTGAGTCTATTAACTATTAAGATGGACTCGCACATCAGTAAAAACAAGAAACTAGTTGTATACAGACTCTGTAGTCTTCTAAACCAGTATAAAGACATTAAGTTAAGTGAGGTTAGTTGTTGTCTGGTAGTGTTACCAGTCAACTCGAGTAACCCAGCCGACAGGTACTCCAGGACAGTGGTTAGGTACAGCGGGGCTCATGTACAAACACGCTCCGCACAGTTGCCTCTTCTCAGCTCAGCTCTGGTGGAACGGAACTTAGACTTGCCTTTGGCTTTTCCACATAAAGAAATGCTGTGTTGTTGTTTCGAATGCCCACAATGAGTATGTTAACTCTTTTGTGCACCCTGAAAAGAATGTTAGGTGACGGGTAGCAGTAGCTTTCCTTACATCTCGAGCGTGCTGATGAAGGTGGACCTCCAGACTGCTATGAAAACAGCCCGTTTCCAGGGAGGGCTACGAGGAAGCCGAGGTGAGGGTCAGTATATTTTGCCTGACCCTGACTAACATTTATGATCAGTATATTTTGCCTGACCAGAAGTTAGTCTTCCTCCCCTTACTATGTTGTTCGGGTAGGGTGCTACGAAATTAAACCTACAAAGTATCTTATACACAAACAAACATTTTGAGAAACAATATCGCAAAACCTTACCAGCTCAGACTCTCGCCCTTCCCTCTTGGCAGCCCTTAAGAGAGCTCTTTTCTGCATTTCTACGATACGGTTGTGCATGACTTCAGCTGGGCTCAGTCTGGGCTTCAACGTGGCTGGTGTTTTCACGGGTCTTCTCACCTGAAAAAATAAGTAGAATTATGGGATTTTTTCTTTTTTCTTGCGTTCACCTTATTTCTCTATTCCCCAAGGCGGTGTGCGTTGCACTGTGTTTTTATTTTGCGCCTGTGGCCCAGTGCATCCGACTTCGGCATGCATTTTATGTATGGGTCTGCTTCTTCCTGCGTGTTCTAAAGGTTTGCTTACCCAGGGTAACAGCTGGTGCTGTGATTGGGGATCGAATCCAAAACCTTGGGCTTGTGAGCCGTGTCACTTATCCACTAGCCCACACCGTCCCCTGAATTGTGGGATAATTCTGTATGATCATTACGTCTCTTTCAATCCAATCGGAGCATGTGGTGACCACTGTAGTTGGCTTCCCTGCAGAAACTCGTGCCAAAGTATTGATATGCTCTTGTAAAGGTGGTTTCTGTGACACATGAAGTTGCCAGCCCCATAGACATTGATAGTGTTAGTCCGCCTGCGATGGGAATCACAGCAAACAGCAAACCATGACGATTCAACCGAGGACTTCACCTACCTGGGCAACAAACAGACCTCTGACGCACGTATTCTTCTTCTGTGTTTATCCTCAGATCAAGGTCGAGGTTTCTCTTACAAAGGACACCGTTGCCTATAAGGCTGTTTTATCTCCATACAGCTTATGTCTCATATCTGTCTCGGAAGGCCAGTATTTTTCTCTCTTTTCCTGCGCGAGCATGCAGCTTTGCAGGATGTGTTCCACATGGACACTTGTCATCTGTCCCAATTCTCATTTTGTTGTAAAGATGACACTTGAGCCTGTTATGCCCAGTTCTCAGTCTGAAGATGACCCTTGAGTCTGTTATGCCCAGTTCTCAGTCTGAAGATGACCCTTGAGTCTGTTATGCCCAGTTCTCAGTCTGAAGATGACCCTTGAGTCTGTTATGCCCAGTTCTCAGTCTGAAGATGACACTTGAGTCTGTTATGCCCAGTTCTCAGTCTGAAGATGACCCTTGAGTCTGTTATGCCCAGTTCTCAGTCTGAAGATGATGACTTGTTGTCCGCCAAGTTAAGTTAGAGTAGCTGTCTTTTTTTTCTAAGTCTGGGTATTGATCAGCCCATTATATGTGATGCTCAAGTCTATTTGTGGGGATGCCCCTCCACTCTTTGCTAGTTTGTTTGCAGCTTCATTGCCTTGAATATTGCAGTGGGATGGAATCCACAGTATGACCAACCTTGGGTGTTCTGCTGAGAACTGTGTCAGGGAGAACATACATTGCTCAAGATCTTCATCTTTGTGTTGTTTTAGTGCTGCTAATACTGGCGCGGCATCAGTCAGGAATACTATGTTTTCTTGGTGGATATCTTTATCTGTATCTCAGCTGCGGCCTTCAGTGTCTCTGCAAGGAAGTTATTGGAGTATGTTCCCGTTGTTAATACTCTTATCCACATAGGTGGTGGGGCCAGTTTTAATCTGATCAAGTGGTTTACAAAAGATTAGGTAGTGAATGGCTTAGTTCAAATGAGAAGGTAATGTAGGGAATGGCTGACTTTGGAAGAGAAAATAAGGTAGGGAATGAATGACCAGAAGAGAAGAAGATAAGGAATGCAATGACTGATTTCAGAAGAGAAGATAAAGTAGGGAATGGATGACTTCATAAGAGAAGATAAAGTAGGGAATGGCTGATTTCATTAAAGAGAATAAGGTAGTGAATGGATGACCAGAAGAGAAGCAGTTAAGGTAGGGAATGGCTTACTTCTGTTATTATATTACCTAGATAGGAGAAACTCTGTACCTGTTCAAGTAGTTGATCTTTTATTTTTATCTGCATACATGGTTTCTTGTCTCTTTTGCCAATGATCATAGTCTTTGTTTTCTTTATGTTTATGTCTAACCAAACTCTTGACTTATTGTGTATATTGTTGTCACAAGCTCCTGTAATTCTTGCTCACTTTTTGCCATCAAAATTGTATCATCCGCATATCTTACCACAGGAAAAAGTAGAAGATGGTAGAGGAGGAATGACTAAGTCAAGCCAAAAGAGTAGCTTGTTGCAGCTCTAGTACTCCAAGGGGGATAAGAGAGATTAAACAAGAAAGTTTGAAAGCTGGTAGGAGGCTTGTAATATAAGCAATGGTGGAGCATGTAGCCTAGTCGACAATGAGCTGGCTTCCTAAGACTGGGACTACAGCGCGCGATAGTTCGAAATCACGGACGGACAGAACAAAATCATGGGGCGGTTCGTTCCTGGTCAACCCAGCTGTAAATTGGTACCCGACATATGAGTTGGGGAAGAAATAAACAGCAAGGAAGGGAACTGACCACTCCGCCTCAGATAGGAGGCGGCTTAGTACATGAAGAGTTATCTTCATCCCCGACGGTAATTGTTGCCATGAGACTGAACTTAAAATTTGTAATATAAGAAATAACATTAACTTGTTACAAAACAAATGAATCTTATCTTAGCATAACTGTATACCTGACTAGTAGACTTGTGTGCCATTCTTTTTTTGCTGAGAGACATTAGCAAGTTCTCGGAATCTTCTGTGACCTTTGGTACCTGATATTTTTTATGTACGAAAGAGAACAAGTCATAATGTATGATACAAATTTTGTTTAAATATGAAAAGCGAGTAGGATATCTATTTTCTAATCAGCAGGACACGGGTTAAAATCCCGGTAAGGACCTCTGTTTTCCCCCCA
This sequence comes from Ariolimax columbianus, assembly GCA_036924085.1. Lineage (NCBI taxonomy): Eukaryota > Metazoa > Mollusca > Gastropoda > Stylommatophora > Arionidae > Ariolimax > Ariolimax columbianus. The sequence goes on along the minus strand of JAVGWX010000008.1, from coordinate 40,000,643 downwards.
TCAGAGGTGAAATAACAACAACCGAACAGAAGCAGGTGACCACCAGTAGCATTGGATGGACCCTTTCGAGGCAGGAGGTCTGGCATCTCAGCGCCTGATGGGATTCTTCTTCTTCTTACGCTGTCAGATGTCGACCTTTATTTTTTTCGAAAAAAGCGGCGGTCATCCTGAGGCTATCGACACTGCCATAGAGCTTGTCTAGTGTTGCCACTGGTGATGGCCACATCTGCTCTCTCTGATCCTCGTATGTCGGGCAGTTTTGCAGCAAATGCTCAGCGGTCATTTTCCTGGTACCACACGGGCATTCGTCAGTGCCACCTATCTTCAGTTTTTTGAATAGGTGGTACCTCAGTCTATTGTGGCCAGTGCGAAGTCTGAAGACCACGACCTGCTCTCTTCTGTTCAACTGGTAATAGGCATCGTTTTTTGTGTAGCCAGTATGTTCTGTTTCCCATTTGGTCACGTATCTAGCTCTAATAAGCCGTTTTGACTCTTCATATGTCACACTAGTATCTGGTTGTGGTAGTCTTGCACCTTCTTTTGCCAGTCTGTCTGCCTCCTCGTTGCCTTGGATGTTGCAGTGGGATGGAACCCACTGTACCACTACTCTTTTTGGTGCGGACTGCTGGCATAGTTGACAGAGTACTGCTCTTAAATCATTAAGTTCAGTATTTTTCTGGCTTTTTAGTACTGTGACTACGGCCAGGGCATCTGTAAGCAGGACTATATGGCTTTCATTCCTTTTACCTGTCACCATTTCTTCCACTGCCGCCCTCAGTGCCTCTGCCTCCGCTCTGAAATTGCTTGTGTATTTTCCAGTTGCCAATGACAGTGTTATTTTTCTGTCATTTGGTAGGCTCAGGAATGCCCCTGCCCCTCCGTTCTGTGTTGTGTTTGTTACAGAACCGTCGGTGTATGCATGGGTCCAGTCCATGCTTGGGTAGTTTTCCGTTATGTACCTCAGGGTAGTATCGCTTCTTTCTTTTTCAGTCTGGCAGTTTTTGTTTCTAATACCTGGTATATTTTCTACCACCTCTGGAAATATATGCTGCCGCCAGGTAGGTTTTCGTACAGTAGGGATGGGCTTTGGTGTTGTTAGTGCGTTCATAGGGTCTTCGTGCATCTTTGCTTTGGCTATTTCTGCAAAGTTTCTCCGCTTTAGTTTCCCATTTCCAAAATTGTTTAATCTCTGGTGCATTGGATGGTCAGTCAGTCTTCTGAGTTTCTCTGCTTACTGCTGGGTTCTGCAGTCTCTTTTGTCGGTCATGGGTTGCAGTTTTGTAATCTTTTCGAGTTCTACGATTGGCGTTGACTTCATGCCTCCTGTTATCTTCTTCTTCTTCTTTCGTTCGCTTTAAAATATTGTCTATATCTGCAATGTTGTCTCTTGTATAAACTTCACTGTCTTTTGTAGTTCACACACAGGTCCATAAAGTTTCTCTTCCAGTGTTGTTTCTATGGGCCAGTGAGATTTTCTCTGTATATCATATTCGGGGCAGTTTTGCAGTATGTGCTCTGCTGTCTGGGGCGCCTGTCCGCATGGCTGAGTTGCCAATCTTCATTTTTGTGTACATGTGGCTGCGGAGTCGGTTGTGTCCTGTTCTAAGGCGCAACACAACAGTTTGCTCTTGTCTGTTCATGTTATGGTAATCGTCTGGTGTTACTGTTGGTGGCTTTCTGATTGATTTGATCATCTTTATCTTCTGTTGGTATGTAACTGGCACATCTGGTTGCTCGTCTGCAACACCCTCCTTTGCCAGTTGATCTGCTCTCTCGTTTCCTGGTATTCCACAATGAGAAGGTATCCACTGCATGACAATCTTGCACTGGTTGCTCAGTTCAGACAGTAGAGAATGTAGATCTGGCAGTTTCTCAAATTTAAGTGCTTGGAGTGCTGATTGTGCATCTGTAAGAAATACTACAGGTTGTGGACCGACATTGGTGTTCAACAGTTTCTAAGTTGCCACCTTGATTGCCTGTATTTCTGTATCATATATATGACAGAATTTCCCAGTTGGTACTTTGACTGTATCCCTAATGTTGTTTGGGTATTCTATGTACACTCCCGCTCCACCATTCTTTACTGCATTCTGTGCTGACCCATCTGTGTATACTCTGATCCAGAGGTCTTGTGGGTATTCTTCATCCAGGAAATTGAGGATCACTATCCTACATTGCACACTGTTCTGTTCATCCTTGTCTAATATTCCTTTCACTTTTGTTTGAATGCATACTGATAGTCCATGCTCCTCTCTCCAAGGGGTTTGTTCTGGCACAGACTTTAGGGGGATATCAACTTCAGGTAGATCCATAATTTGCCTGCAAAGTCGTTTTGCCTGATGCATAAAACTACTTCTTTTCAGTCTTCCCATTGCTAAATTTTGAAATCTGTCTTTCATTGGATGGCTCGGCATGCAGTGGAACTTTTCTGCCTGTGTTAATACCTTTGTGTCTCTGCGCTCTCTTAGTGCTTGTATCCTTCCCATTTTCTCCATCTCCACAATAGGTGTTGATTTCATTGCTCCTGCAATGACCCTAAGTGCCTGATTTTGCACCTTATCCACCTCTTTTAGGGTAGTGTTTGCTGCGTGGCACCACGCTGCTGACCCATATTCCAGATGTGGCCGTATACCTTGTTGGTAAACTTTGTTAAGTATTTTTCCACTAGCACCCCATGTGGTTCCACTTAATTTTCTCAGGATGGCTAACTTCCTCCTGGCTTTTTTGGCTGCCTTGTTGACATGTTCCCTCCATGTCAACCTATCATCAAATGTAACTCCAAGATAGGTGGGTTGTTTATCTTCTTTGAGGTGTTCTCCATTTATCTTGATAACTCCAGCTTTTTGTTTTGGGGGGAGGGTGAAAAGCGTAGTGCTACATTTTTCGGTGTTAATGTTTACACACCATCTGTTTGTCCATGAGGTCAAGGCATCAATAGCTCTTTGCAGCATTCTGGTGGCCACTGTTGCTTGCTCATTTACACACCATATTACCAAGTCATCTGCATACATTGCAACTTTTGTTCCTTGTGGTAGCTCAGCAATCAGGTCATTGATGAAGACTATGAAAAGTGTAGGGGAAAGAACTCCTCCCTGAGGCACACCATGACGCAGTAGAATTTTCTTACTCTTGAGACCATCTAGTTGTACTCTGGCTCTTCTGTTATGTAAGTATGCTTTTATCCATTTGTACATCCTACCCATCACTCCATTATTTCTCAGTTTCTTTAAAAGTCCTTCTTTCCAAACATTATCAAAAGCTTTCCTTAAGTCTATCCATGCTGCTAATACTAATTTCTTGTCCTGGAATGTGTCCTCGATCTCTTGTAAGAGGTATGTTGTCTGGTCTTCAGTGGAGTTGCATTTCCTAAATCCTGCCTGTTTTGGCACAAGAAGGTTTTGGCTCTCAAGATACCACTGGAGCCTTAGGTTGATGATACGTTCCATTGTTTTACATATGCAGCTTGTGAGGCTGATTGGTCTATAGCTGGATGCCATGGAACTGTCTTTCCCTGGTTTTAAGAGTGGTATCATGATTGCTTCTCTCCAGGTCTGTGGGACTGTACCTGATGTCCAACAAATGTTGAAGATCTGAAGCAGCTTTGTTTTTGCTGCTGTTCCCAAGTTCTTGATCATCTCATTGGACACTCTGTCTGTTCCTGGCGACTTTCTCATTTTCAGTTTGGATATTGCAAACTCCAGTTCTTTGTATGTGATTGGTATCTCCATAACTTCGGGCATGGCACCATCTCGCTCTGTATTTTGTCGTTCCTCACGAACACTTTATTGTTTCTCTCTGTCTACTTCAATGTTGCTATCTTTTGCAAAAGAGTCCGCAAAGTAATCAGCTGCTTGTTTGCCTGTGAGGATGTTTCCATCTTTGTTTAATGTAATTTTGTGTATCTCTGTGCACCCTCATTATTAAGTTGTTTTACCAACTTCCACAGTTTCCTAGTATCCTTTTCAAAGTACAGAGACTCTGTTTTCTCCCTCCAACTTCTTCTTCTAGCCTGCAACTTTTCCCTTTGAAATTTGGCCTTAGCATGTTGATATTTTTTGTGGTGTTCTTGACATGGACTAATCTCTGCTTGCTTTCTAGATGTTTCTACCTCGTTTTGCAGTTGTTCTAATTCCCTATTCCAGTATGGCCTATATTGTTTGCGGGCCCCTCTAGGTATTGTTTCATGGGCAGCCTGTAGTATGCATCTGCTGAAATTATCGACTACCTTATTTATGTCTTCATCTGTTGTTAGATTTCTAGTCAGCACACTAGACCGATGCTGGTACATTGACCAGTCTGCCTTCCTGTAATTCCACCGAGGCAGGGTACTACTTTCCTTGATATATTCATTTTCAATAGTTAGAAATACTGGTCTGTGGTCACTACCTCTAAGTTGTTTCCCTACAATGCGTGTAATGTTCCATTCCATGCATGGTGAGTGGAATGCCAAATCTGGTGTAGAAGTGGTGTGCCATGATCTCGAGTAGAAGGTCGGTGGGTCTGTTGGCTGGTTAATCAGGATAAGTCCATTGTCATCCTGCCAGTTTTCTAGCTCCTCACCCCTCCTATTCATTTGATCATAGCCCCAGCTCTGTGAGTGGCTATTGAAGTCTCCCCACACAATCAGTCTTTCCTTTGTTGCAATCGTATTCAGTGCCAGTGGACGATCACTCGGACAGTAATAATTTAGAAGGTGGAATTCTGTACTTTCTGTCTTGAGATGCATCATCTGGTATTCTGCCCCCTCCATATATACTTCCTGCTGATAAGCATTGATGCTATTTCTCACAAGTGTCAGTATTCCACCCTTCTTCCTGTCTTGTCGGTCAGACCTAAAGTACTGGTATCCTCTAATTTTGAAGGCTATATCTTTATTGAGATGCGTCTCTTGCAAGCAGCATACATTTACTTGCTCTTCATATAGAATATTCTCAAGCTCTAATTTTTTTACTATAGCCATCTCTTTTGCTGTTGACGCCTTCAGCATTCCAGTGCATTATTTTAAGTGTTCTTTCCTTTGTTTTGGGTTTTGTTTGGCCAGTAGCTCTATTCTCGTGTCTCCTGACTCCACTAGGCATCCGAGAAGGACCTCCAGTAATAAAGTTTGGGCCCTTTCGAGACGGGGGACCCGGCACTATACCTGCCTGGTTGTCCACCATAGGCCGAGCGCCATAACGTTTTGCAGATATAGACATACTCTCATGTTGCGTATTTGCGTGGCATCCTGATTTCTGTGGTGCGCCTTTTGGCTGGTTGCCTCCGTCTTCAGCACCTTAACGTTGCTTGGGCAGACTGTGGTCTTGCTCGAAAGGATGTGTGATGAAGATGATATGAACTTATGGACCCATTTTTCAAGTATCCCTGAAGAGAGGCAGTCCAGTGTGTCTGTGTCCCAGGATCGTCACGTCCTGCCAGAAACGTAGCATATACATGTGAGTGGGGTATCTCCTTACTCCCCTTTAGTATTCTTGGCTCCTCTGCAGTGATGGTACGCCTGGCATTCCCCGCCACCTGGGAGGTTGTCACAAAGGGGCAGAGGTGCAATGTCCTCTGGCCTGCATCTCTTCTGCGTCCATTGGGATGACTGATAGAAGACAAAAGTAAAGAACGAGGCAAGAATGCATTTATCCCATGAAGTGGGGGTGGATTGGTTTAGCCCAGAGCGTGTACCACTCGCCGGTGGGTTCTGCAGCTCCACCTACTCCTCGGCCTCTTAGTCTAGCCCTTCTCCAAGGACCTGTCCGGCTTGGGTGACCCTAACAGGAGTAAAACTCCCGCCGGCATAGCCCCCTGGATCACGCAAGCTCTCCAACCCCGTCAAGGTATGCCTCCTGTTATAACTCTCATGGCTTTGTTTTGGAGTTTGCTAATTTTATCGAAGTTCGCCTTTGCTGCTGTTGTCCATGCCGCAATGCCATACTCGAGAACTGGTCTCACGCTTCCACTGTACAGTTTCTTTAGTATACTTTCGTCTGCTCCCCAGCTTGTGCCAGCAAGTTTCTTCATGATTGCCATTCTTTCTCTGGCTCTCATTCGGTTTCTCTCGATCTGACTTTTCCATGTCATGCGCCGATCAAATGTGACTCCCAGGTAGTTTGGGTTGTCGTTTGGCTGCAAGTATTTGCCGTTAAGACTTATTTTGGTGTTTTGGAGTTTATTTGAAAGCGAGAATATCGTACATGTTGATTTTTCCTCATTTATTTTGACCAGCCATGAGTTCGCCCACTCTTCCAGCGATGTTAGGGCCTGCTGCATCCGATTGATTGCTATGGTGAGATTCTTTTCAGGAGGTCCACATAGCCAGATCATCTGCAAACATTGAGCTATGGACTCTTCTTGGTATATTCTCTGTTATGTTATTTATATACACCAGGAAGAGTGTGGGTGATAGTACTCCCCCTTGGGGTACTCCCTGCACAAGTGTCACCTTTTTGCTCATCTGCCCTTGTACTTGAACTGTGGTGATGGGATTCAAGGGAGGCAATCCTAAACTAATGCATGCGGAAGACGGATGCACCAGTCCACAGCACAGTGCAACACAATGCATTAGATGACGATGTTTTGGGGAGGAACTGGTCAGACAAAACATATTGATCAGACACGTTAGTCAGGGTCAGGCAAAATATACAGGCGAAGACCCTTATCTCGACTTCCCCGTAGTCCTCCCCGGAAATGGGCTGTTCTCATAGCAGCCTGACTAACAAGGTTATGGATCGATGTGATCCCATGCAGTAGTGAGTGACACACCAATAAAGCTAAGCATAGCACAACCGCCTAGAGGGCCCCAGTCCACCTTCCTCAGCACGCCCGGGATGTGAGGAAAGCTACAACAACCCGCCACTAAACATCATTTTCATGGCGCACAAAAAAAGACTAATCCTACTCATTGTGGGCATTTAACAACAACAACATGATGACGCTTGAGTTGCCAATCTTCAATTTTGTGTATATGTACCTAAGCGAACATTATTATTATTGTTTGAGAACAAAGGTTTGAGTCCTCCGCTAACAGATGCCTACAAAGGACAGTGGACATAAATTGGCAGGACATGGTGATCAATGAAGAAGTATGAGAAAGGGAACCAACAGCAGCCATTGCAATGACAACAAAGTAAGAGAAGAACATGGGGCTGGATTGGAGATATGCTTAGGAATGCACCATCTAACATAGCCAGGCAGGCTCTCACATGGAGTTCTCAAGGGAAGAGAAAGAGAGGTAGACCTACAAATACATGGAGAAGAGAATGTGAGAGGAACTACAAATAAATATTTGCACTGGGGGAGAAGCAGAAGGAGCAGCCCAGGTGAAATGTGGCCAATGATATTTGCACAGAGAGTAGCGATATGCTTTGATTGGTTTATTGATTGACAGAGATGCTTTCTATGGGACTTTGTTGTATATCATAAGGTAGTTGATATAAACACAGGTTCTGAAAATAAATGCAATTAGCAATGATAGAATTGGGCTGGGAACCACCTTCAGAATGTCGAGTCTTTCACATACCTTGGCAGCAATACAGACATAGTAGGAGGCACAGAAAACGATGTTCAGGAATTCAGAAGGCAAGAGGAGCTTACATTGCATTGAGAAATTTATGGAAGTCAAAATAAATTAAAACCACCACCAAAATAAAAATCTTTAACTACAATATAAATTCTCTTATATTATATGGCCCTGAAACACAGAGGACAACAAAGGTACAGACTTTCGTAAATGGTTGCCTGCGCAAAATACATGGGTGGAAATGGTACACCAAGATCACGAACATGGAACTGATGGGAAAAACGGGGCAAATACCAGTAGAGCATGAAATACGAAGGAGACAATGCCGATGGATAGGTCATACATTACGGAAACCAGCGCTGCCGAAGACGAATGTGTTGGACCGAAAGGTGCAAATATCGCAGTCAAGCTGTAAACTAGCGACAACGCATTCCGTCCTCTGGACTACATCCTGCTATTTGCAAAGCCCTGTTCAGGGCTTGCTGGCGGGAGATTGAGAATGAACACAGAAGAAGAAGGAAACCAGTTGATAACAATACCAGACATGCTCTGTTCTGGAATTCACAGGGCAAAAGAAGTAGAGTAAGACCGAGACACTCATGGAAGAGGAAACTAGAAGCAAATATAACGGCAGCAAATAAGATGTGATCAGAATTGGCTCACATGGCTCATGATAGGAGTATTTGTTGAGGACCTATGCTCCACAGGGAGATGACAGGTTTTTGATTTATTGATTGACATGGTGGTTGTCAGCCAATCAATGCACTAGATAAAAGGACTTCTGCTTACCTCAAGTTTTTTGGCTGTATCAGGTGTAACACCTTCTGTTTTCACTGATTTTGCTGCCAGCCGCCTTTCAGTCTCATCAAAGATTCTTAGACACTCATCAAATGTGTCAGATTCGGACAAGAAGTCAATCTCATCCGAGAATGTTAAATTTGAATCCTCCTCTTCACTATCATTATCGTGGTCGTTGTCCGACTCACTGAGCTCATACACAGGGGGTGGTTGCTGCACAGGTGGTTCCACTATTTGAACATCTGAATCTGATGAACAGCCATCACTTTCTTCTCCGAACAAATTAGTTTTTAGGTGACTTATTCTGCGTTCTGTTACTGACTTGCAGCTTTCCCCACTACCCCTTCTCTCTACGCCTTTTTTATCACTTGGTCTTCTCTCATTACCAACCATTCCCACTTGTTTGCAGTTATCCCGACTGTTTCTTCTTCTTGTGTCTTTTTCACTGCTTTTTATTTTGTCAACACTATCTCTACGCTCCTGTTTGATGTGAACGTCGTTAGGTTTGTTCAAACTTTTACGTCTATGACTGTCTGCCTGATGGCCAGGTTCACTACTGCGACGTATGTGTTTCTCAGATGTCACGTTGGTGCTATGTTCTGATTTTACTTTTATCTCAGAACCAGGAACAGGCAGATTCATTTTGGAATCTGAATGCTTGTGATTGGGTGGTTTTTCGTTCGTCTCTGACCTATTTTCTTTCTGGTGATTGACATGACCATTCGGTAAGTCATGAGATAATAATTTAAATTTATGAGGTAATCTGGAACTTCCTGTCTTGTGAGAGTGAGGCTCAGCCTTGGATGACGACGATGATGAAGAGCTTGGTGATTTGTGCTTGTTCCCTTTTCTGAACTCTGAACTGCCTACTTGTTCTATGTTTTTGGACGACAAACGTGACGATGAGATTTCTGAGATGTCTTTTATTTTATCCTTATGAGATTGTTTCGCATGACAATTCGATGAAGACTTGTCTTTTAATGAATTGTCATCATCTTTGACCTTATGAGATAATTTCACATGAGAGTTCAATGAAGACTTTTCTTTGTTGTCTTTTAATGAATGATCATCTTTTACAGTATGAGATAATTTCACATGAGAGTTTGATGAAGATTTTTCTTTGCTGTCTTTTATAGAATTTTTCTCATATTTATCCTTAGTAGAATGTTTCACGTGAGAATTTGAAGAAGATTTTTCTTTGCTGTCTTTTAGTGAATTTTCATCATCCTTTCTTTTATGAGAATGTTTGACACCATTGTTTGGTAAAGACTTTTCTGAGCTGTTTTTTAATGAGTTTTTACCATCTTTGTCCTTATGAGACTGTTTTGCAAGGGCATTCGATGAAGATATTTCAGAGCTGACTTTTAATGAACTTTTATTGTCTTTATGAGAATGTTTCACTTGAGAATTCAATAATGGTGTCGACGATGAGCGATGATATTTTCCATGAGATGCAGAAGATCCCGATGAGCTCTTCTTCTCTGAAGTTATAGCTGAAGGGTCTAATACATTCTTTCCATCTTTTATAGAAGATGATTTGGGCACTGAATTTGAATGTTCGGAATGTACATCCCGATGTGAATGTTTGTGTTTTGAATTGTTATGTTTATGTGATGCATTACTACTAGTGGAGCTTTTATGTTTATTATTTTCATGAGATTTAACAGATGGATTTGTAGTTGACTCTGCGGAAGGTCTTCTGTCTACAGGAGAGTTAAGCTTACTGGTAAAATATGAGGACGGTGTTAGTAGTTCAGCATAATTGTGAATCTTTTCCTCAGGATTATTTGTTAAAGCAGTACTGTGACTCACATCTTCATCAGAGTCTGTTAAGTCATCTTCATCAATGGGTGTTTTCTTGTTGTTTCCACCGCTTTCTTTGTTACTATCATCACTAAAACAAGCTTCAACTGTCTCATCTTGAAGTGACAAATTATCATCAGATTTCTTTGACTCAATTGCAGGAACATTCCCACTGTGATTGTCGTCGTCTTCATCTTCTGAGTTTGAACTTGTTTTATCACGAACAGCAAAGTTTTTAACAGGATCATATTCAACTGTGCGGCTTTTTTTATAGCTGCCTTCAGACTGTTTAGGAGTGGGACTGTATGATGGCGCGGTCCCTTTCAAAATCAAGTGAACTCTTTTTGGAGTAGGGATGTAAGAAGGTGTGTCTGAGGATCCTGGACGTTTATTTCTAGGCTTTGGTAAACCTGAAATTTTTGGCAAAGATTCAAATTGGACAGGCACCTCATCAGGCTCGGGCAATTGCTGTGGAGTTTCTGAGAATGATGGGATTGGGCAAGTGCTAATCTTGGTCCCCTGGCCTCCTGTGTTTAATGAGGTGTCATATTCTTCAACTCGACCTGCTGGTTCATTTGATGCCACGGTAGAGTGACTGGTAATGTCCTTCTGTCCAAAGTTATTTGTCTGTATGGAGGATGAAGTGAGAGGTTGTGGTGTCCCAGAAGGAAACGATCTGGTGCTTGAGTAGCTTGGACCATTTTCTGGGTGGAAAGACAAGAACAAGGAGACTTTGATTATTCAATAGCTGATCTTACTATATCAAAAACGTGCAAGGCAACAACAGATTAAGATAACCTACCAAAGAAGCAAAATGGCACATATCTTACATTCTATATTAAACAAACTTACAGAAACAAACAAAATGTTAACAACAGGATTAACACAATTCTCATTACACAATTTAGAACTAGCAGCATTCTTCCAGGATATTTCAGCACTCTTGCAAAATCAGCCCTATTACTAGTATTACATGACATAGAAAGAAACACTGTGTGTAATTAAGAGTATTTCTGCTATTGGCTATACTTTCAGAATGCAGTCCTCCCTAAACGGATTGGCTTCTTTGTATAAAATTATCAGATGTGATAAACACAGACTTGAGGCAAAAAATATGACAACAGCAAATACAGCTGAGAATTAAGGAGAAAGTGGGAAGTACACACCCTCATGAAGAAATCTTACAACATTATATTATATAATTAGATATTTGTTGAATTATAACCCCACCTCCCAAAAAAGCAAATAACACCTAGCCACAAACAAAAAGATAAGAGTAAGCCATTGCAGTAGAGGAATGTGCAAAGCTCAAGAAGGTGGCCCAAAATAGGAATAGGTTTACTGGAGAACATCCACTCTGTACCAAGGGGAGCCAGATAGCTGAGTCAAGACTTAAGTTGGATGTTTCATTATTGATTATCTCCAAATCATTTAATACTATAATAGTGGACCAAATCTGCCGAAGACGGATGTGTCGGACCGAAAGGTATAAATATCGCAGTCAAACTGTAAACTAGCGACACAACACATGCCATTATCCGGACTACATCCTGCTACTTGCAAAACTCTGTTCAGGGCTTAGTAGCTGGAGATTGAGAACGAACGCAGCAGAAGAAGTGGACCAAATAATCTAATCTGTGATAAGTTGGATAGTATAGACGAGCATAGTTAATTTTTTATTTAGACCTGTAGAGTACTAAGTGAGTTGAATAAATAGTAATAGAGTAGCCCAGTAGTACATTAGTTGATTAGACTTAGAACTTAGAAGAAAGTTTAGAAAGTAGAAGTTTGAGTTTATTCTAAAATCTAAGCAATCATGAGTCTGTGACATGCACTGCAGCACTGACATATGTCACATGCACTCTAACCCAAGCTGACATATGTGATATGCGGTGTAAGCCTAAGTAATACATCACAAATCTTTTCAAGTTCAGATATTTAGGTTCATTTATTTTGGTCCACACGAACCTTGCTTGCTTTGTGGTTTTCCTTCGACTCGAGAGTGTCGAAAGTGACAATATGGCCTTTCACACAGACCGCTTACATAAAAGGGACAGTTTATTCCTCTAAAATATCCAGACGACGAAAACATTTTATTATTATGGGAGTATCCGAATATAATCCGGATAATATCGACTTAAATGTGTGAAATCAGCGTTTAATTCAAAGTGTTGACATCCTTCGGCTGCCATCTTGTTTTCATAATAAAATCTCATCTCGCGCAGACGACGAGATGTGTCTCAATCTAAAACAAGAAACTCGGAAACGACAGAAACGTTTTTCGCTATTCATGAACGTTCTAATATACCCAACAATGCTCATATGTTACCAGGGCCCGATATGGAAGCTAATAATATAAACACTAGAACCAGCAGTCATGGCGTAAGAGAGGACTAAAGAGAGTATGGGGATGGGATACCACATTATGTATTTAGTCTTAGTTAGTTGCCCATCGCAATCGAAGATGGCGACAGCATCAAACAAGTTTATTCAGATGTGACCGCATATGACTGTACAGTCCGATCTGAGCGTGACAAACTCTACCACACGTAGGGCACACGTGAACAGCATTTGTAGTTGGGCAGTCTTGTATTCTTTTCTTTCGTGAAGCTCTCTTTTCCTGCGCCTCCGTGATGGTCCACTGCTCAGCGGTGCAAACACGATGTGTAACGGCAGTGCGCCGGACTGAGCGGTTCGGAGCAAGCAGCTCCCAGCCAGTAACATTATTGGGGAAACTCTTAAGAGAAACTTTTAGAGGGTCTTTTCTTTTATCCCCACTGCGAGCGCTGTCTTGTCATGGGCCCACCGTACAACAGTTGTTTAGGGAGGCGCTCATCTGGCTTGTGTTTAGTCTACTACTCATCTGGCTTGTGTTTAGTCTACTACTCATCTGGCTTGTGTTTAGTCTACAACTCATCTGGCTTGTGTTTAGTCTACTACTCATCTGGCTTGTGTTTAGTCTACTACTCATCTGGCTTGTGTTTAGTCTACTACTCATCTGGCTTGTGTTTAGTCTACTACTCATCTGGCTTGTGTTTAGTCTACTACTCATCTGGCTTGTGTTTAGTCTACTACTCATCTGGCTTGTGTTTAGTCTACTACTCATCTGGCTTGTGTTTAGTCTACTACTCATCTGACTTGTGTTTAGTCTACTACTCATCTGGATTCTGTTTAGTCTACTACTCATCTGGCTTTTGTTTAGTCTACTACTCATCTGGCTTGTGTTTAGTCTACTACTCATCTGGCTTGTGTTTAGTCTACTACTCATCTGGCTTGTGTTTAGTCTACTACTCATCTGGCTTGTGTTTAGTCTACTACTCATCTGGATTCTGTTTAGTCTACTACTCATCTGGCTTGTGTTTAGTCTACTACTCATCTGGCTTGTGTTTAGTCTACTACTCATCTGGCTTTTGTTTAGTCTACTACTCATCTGGCTTGTGTTTAGTCTATTACTCTACTGTATATACTCAACACAGGCAAGACAGAGACTATGTTTATTTCACATGAACAATTGCAAAGAAGTTTCCACATCAGTGACATTGGTATTGAGCAAGTACGGGAGTTCAAATACCTGGGTAGTATGTTCACTGATGGTGGCAGAGTGGACAGAGAGATTGCACATATAATTCAGAAGGCAAAAAGTGTTCACTGTAAAATTGCACCGATTTTGAGAATATAGTGTTATTTTCAACTAAGAAGAGGCTGATAAATACACTATTTATTCCTACATTTAGTTACCAATGTTAAATCTTTGTCCCTACTAACAACATATAAGAGGAAGATACGGAGCTGTAAGATGCGCTGTGTGAGAAGTACAGCAGGAAAGACAATCCGTGACCGAATCCACAACTCCACGCTGAGGCAGACAGTTGGGACAAACCCAGTTAGTGCCTACATTGACTCTCAACAAATCAAGTGGTTTGGTCATTTAGTCAGAATGCATTATGGCCCGCCTGCATCAAGAGCATATCATATGCAGGTCTCCGGTCCACGAGCAAGTGACAGACCACGACGTCGATGGGTCTCGGTGTCTCGGACACTCTCTCAAGAAGTTGCACCTAACAACAGCACAAGCCTCCCACTTTGAGATAGCAAGTTATCTGCGCATATCCGACCTCTCCGCGACGCCGTGTGGCAAGAGCAGTAAAACGAAAGAAGAAGAAAGTATATACTCCAAACAACTTCAATAGATATTGGCGTCAACATTTGATGACGTGGTGCTCATCTGTTGTAGACATATGCTCCACAGAGAGCTATTAAAGATGTGATTGGTTGATCGAATATAAAACGAACATACGCATATAAAACTATCTTCCATTTGTGTAGCTTTGTTCTCTTTTACGAGGCGTGTTCAAATGAAACCGAACCAAACTGCATCAAGCGAACATATGTACGATGCGCATGATGACGGCACTTCAGGTGAAACAGCCCATACAGATCGTCAAGTTTGCAAAATTTCATTATCCTCCGACTCAAATTTCCTCAGGCGGGTATGATATGGAATCCGCCCAGAGTTGATCAGCGAGCGGTAATTCAGTTTCTAACAGCTAAAGGATGTCGACCAGTTGACATTCATCGCAAAATGCAGGCAGTATATGGTGACAAAAATGTATAGGAGACAGCAGTGAAGAACTGGACAACTATGGTTAAAGAAGGACGTGAGTTAGCGCAACAATATGCGCCTGACCTGGTCTCGGAAGATCGTTCGTTAATTCAGACCCTTCTTTAAACATTGTTGTCCAGTTCTTCCCTATTGTCTTCGACACAGTTTTGTCACTTAACGCTGTCTGCATTCTGCGACGAATGTCAACTGGTAACGAAAATGTATTTGCAAACTTAACGGTTGTTACGTTCTGTTTACACCAGAAGTGACGGCATGATGCACATCCTACTTATGTTCACTTGTTGCAGTTTGGTCCGGTTTCATTTGAAAACGCCTCACATAATCTTATGTCTGGACGTCGTTGCAGACTTATTTCCTTAACAATTATAGTTTGGCATTTTTTGAGGAGATTCGTTAAAAGGTACATATGATTGTCTTCAGATTCCTTCCATATTAAAGCTGAACCATCTCATCTCGGCATGACAACCTCTTCCTATCTCATCTCGGCATGACAACCTCTTCCCATCTCATCTCGGCATGACAACCTCTTCCCATCTCATCTCGGCATGACAACCTCTTCCCATCTCATCTCGGCATGACAACCTCTTCCCATCTCATCTCGGCATGACAACTTCTTCCCATCTCATCTCGGCATGACAACTTCTTCCCATCTCATCTCGGCATGACAACCTCTTCCCATCTCATCTCGGCATGACAACTTCTTCCCATCTCATCTCGGCATGACAACCTCTTCCCATCTCATCTCGGCATGACAACTTCTTCCCATCTCATCTCGGCATGACAACTTCTTCCCATCTCATCTCGGCATGACAACCTCTTCCCATCTCATCTCGGCATGACAACCTCTTCCCATCTCATCTCGGCATGACAACTTCTTCCCATCTCATCTCGGCATGACAACCTCTTCCCATCTCATCTCGGCATGACAACCTCTTCCCATCTCATCTCGGCATGACAACCTCTTCCCATCTCATCTCGGCATGACAACCTCTTCCCATCTCATCTCGGCATGACAACCTCTTCCCATCTTATCTCGGCATGACAACCTCTTCCCATATCATCTCGGCATGACAACCTCTTCCCATCTCATCTCGGCAGGACAACCTCTTCCCATCTCATCTCGGCATGACAACCTCTTCCCATCTCATCTCGGCATGACAACCTCTTCCCATCTCATCTCGGCATGACAACGTCTTCCCATCTCATATCGGCATGACAACTTCTCCCCATCTCATCTCGGCATGACAACTTCTTCCTATCTCATCTCGGCATGACAACCTCTTCCCATCTCATCTCGGCATGACAACCTCTTCCCATCTCATCTCGGCATGACAACCTCTTCCCATCTCATCTCGGCATGACAACTTCTTCCCATCTCATCTCGGCATGACAACTTCTTCCCATCTCATCTCGGCATGACAACCTCTTCCCATCTCATCTCGGCATGACAACCTCTTCCCATCTCATCTCGGCATGACAACTTCTTCCCATCTCATCTCGGCATGACAACCTCTTCCCATCTCATCTCGGCATGACAACCTCTTCCCATCTCATCTCGGCATGACAACCTCTTCCCATCTCATCTCGGCATGACAACCTCTTCCCATCTCATCTCGGCATGACAACCTCTTCCCATCTTATCTCGGCATGACAACCTCTTCCCATATCATCTCGGCATGACAACCTCTTCCCATCTCATCTCGGCAGGACAACCTCTTCCCATCTCATCTCGGCATGACAACCTCTTCCCATCTCATCTCGGCATGACAACCTCTTCCCATCTCATCTCGGCATGACAACGTCTTCCCATCTCATATCGGCATGACAACTTCTCCCCATCTCATCTCGGCATGACAACTTCTTCCTATCTCATCTCGGCATGACAACCTCTTCCCATCTCATCTCGGCATGACAACCTCTTCCCATCTCATCTCGGCATGACAACTTCTTCCCATCTCATCTCGGCATGACAACTTCTTCCCATCTCATCTCGGCATGACAACCTCTTCCCATCTCATCTCGGCATGACAACCTCTTCCCATCTCATCTCGGCATGACAACCTCTTCCCATCTCATCTCGGCATGACAACCTCTTCCCATCGCATCTCGGCATGACAACTTCTTCACGTTTAGAAATGACTACTGCATTGCAAAATTGCATTAGTGGAACATATTATAAACACACAAACGAAGTACCTTTAAATTGGACAATTCGTTTTGATATCGCTCAAATGACATCGTTCTGGCGTGGAAAGTGTGTACCTTTGCCAGTATATTTCAGAAAATAAAACCTTCAAACAGACCAGCAAATAAAAAGTTGTTCTATGGTTTAACAGAGCTGGCATCGTCACGAATAAACTCTTTAAAAAACAAAAAATTTCTGGTAGCAACAAACTGCATACTGGTTCTATTTTTAATTTAACCAAAAGAGAGTTGCTGTAGCCTCTCGAAAAACTAATGAAAGCGTGAAACAGAAGATGGTCTCAAGGAAGATGAGATCCGCGCTTAGTCCTATCGGAGACGGACGATATACACGGAGGTATTGTGTACACTT
Source organism: Ariolimax columbianus (assembly GCA_036924085.1). Taxonomy (NCBI): domain Eukaryota; kingdom Metazoa; phylum Mollusca; class Gastropoda; order Stylommatophora; family Arionidae; genus Ariolimax; species Ariolimax columbianus. The sequence continues at coordinate 39,983,360 of JAVGWX010000008.1, read as the reverse complement.
TGTGTACGTTAAAGAGCCCCTAGCAGTTAACAATAGGAAAGAGCAAACTGCTAGCTGCTGCCTGGGTTAAAATTATAAAGGTAGCTAAATTCATACTCAATAGTGCCGACACGAAGACCGGAAGAAGACGGCCACTCTATCTTGCAAAGATCCAAGACCGCCATCTCGCTTCCATGTAGCTTTTCCTGGAAACGGGCTATTTTAAAGACAGTCTGGCTGACGAGGTGTGGATCGACATAATCAGCGTAGTAGTGAGCGTCTCATCAGAGCGGATGAAGCCAGGCATAGCACAACCGACTGGAGGACCGCAGTCCACCTTCATCAGCGCAACTGGGATGTGAGGAAAGCTACAACCCATCACTTTACACTCTTTTCGGTGCGCACAAAAGAGTAAACTTACTCATTATGTGCATGAAACAACAACAAGCAAACAACAACCTGCTTGTATGTACACTCGATTGAAAGTATGAAAAGACCTTTACACCACCCCTCCTCCCATTTTCACCCCGACTAACACAGGAATAGAACAGAAGTAACTAAATGAAGTAAAATAGCATTACAAAAAATATTTTAGAACAATAGTAAACATAAATAAGTTATATTTATGTTTACCGGACTCCTGGTCTTCTTCTTCTTCTTCTTCTTCTTCTTCTTCTTCTTCTTCTTCTTCTTCTTCTTCTTCTTCTTCTTCTTCTTCTTCTTCTTCTTCTTCTTCATCTTCTTCTTCTTCTTCTTCTTCTTCTTCTTCTTCTTCTTCTTCTTCTTCTTCTTCATCGATCAACTGATGCTATGCTTCTAGTCCGGTGAGGTTCACGAAAGAGACTGTGCATTTCAGGTCTTCACCGGTCCCCCTCAGCTTTTCTAGCATGGTCACTCCCCCAGGCCAGGCTGCCTCTCTTTGGTCTGTATAGGTAGGGCATTCTTGCAGAATATGTTCTGGTGTTTGTTTGGTTGCTCCACAACCGCACGTGGCAGTGAGACCCATTCTGGGGAGGTGGGCCTTGAGTCTACAATGTCCCGTTCTGAGTCTGAAGATCTTTGTCTGCCCATCTCTGCCAAGTTTGTCTATGCTGTCATTTTCTGGCTTGTATTCTTTGTGATGTTCTCTCCATTCTGTCCTCATATATCGTCTGATGAGTGTCTTTGCTTCTTTATAGCTCTGCGGATGGGAAATCTGCTTGCCGCCACTTCCGGCTTTTGCGAGCTTATCTGCTTTCTCGTTTCCAAGGATCCCACAGTGGCCCGGAATCCATTGTAGGACTAAATCATTTTTTTGAAACAGCAATCCAATGTTATATTTTATTTCATGTGAAAGTTTATCTTGTTTATGGTCTCCTTGTATTCAAACAGGCAATGTTGCCTGATTCCAGGTAGCCAAAAGATGGTTGCTACCTTATTTGCTCTTAGCCCTGGAGCACCATGACAGTCCAAAGGCGTGATATAGATCAATGTTTCCCAACGTTTTTACACTCGCGGACAGGTAAAAAAAAGGGACATTTTTCGCGGACCGCTCCAACCTAATTTGATAAAAAAGCACTACTAAAATAGTATTTTATGTATTCGTTTTCAAATGAGATTACAAAATGAAAGTTGTATAGTAATTTCAAATAACCAGAAATCTAGCAGGAAATAAAAATGCTAATAATAGAACGTCTTGAACTTTTGAGAAAGCAATCATCATCATCATGTAGCATGCCTTTTGTAAAACGTCGTTCTCATGATAGCCGATCTGTAAGACACTCATTCCCTGGCCAGATGTCTCGCCTCTGCCACTGTCAATCCCAGAGCCTTTGTAATGTTCCTTGTACATCTTCTCCTCGGCCTGCCTTTGCCTATTTTGGCAGGTACCATACTTTCCAATATCGTTCTTTCTAAACTATTCTGGTGTTTGATGTAGCCGAAGTATGTTAATTTCATTCAACTAAAGTTAGTGCGAAATCTGTTACTGCTTCCTTGCTAGAATATTTGAAAGCCGTGTTTGCAGCGTTGTTTCTGGGAGACTAAGCCCTGCATTCACATCCATGTGGATTCGCTGTTTGCTCTTATCACAGGCATGGTTAAAAAAATGCTCTCATATCAAATTTGTAGTCGAATATATGATCAACAATTTAATAGAACAGTTCATCAAGGTGAACACCGCAGTTGGGATCAAGATGCTGAGCAGCGCATGAGCTGCAGTGGTCAGCGACCCATAGCTGACTGCTAGCGTCAGGGCCAGCGAACCATAGCTGCCAAGACCCTTCTACACCTCCACGCGGTGATTCTGGATAACAGGCTGCAGCAGGGCATACTGGCTAAGGAGAAGGGATCGAAGAGGGAATGTTAACCCGGTACTAAAAAAATGCCTGCTGAAGTCGGAGTGTTGGACCGAAAGGTGCAAATATCGCAGCCAAGCTGTAAACTACGACACAACGCATTCCGTTCTCTGGACTACATTCTGCTACTTACCCTTTTAGGGTTTGGTAGTGGGAGATTGAGAACGAACGAAGAAGAAGAAGTAGAAGAACACCGCAGTTAAGGGGTTAAGTCGAAATAACGTTTTCGCGGAACGGCAGAACAGCGGTCGGTCAACACTGATGTAGATCATTTCCCCATCTCGTTGGTGGGTGGTTGTAGTTGTATGGCCACCAGAAAGTCACCCTCTGCGTCCATCTATCGTCAGTCACGCGGACCACATTGCCGTTCCCTCTGTACTTGCTCATAAACGCAGCATCAACGACATCCCGGAACTCTGTTTCCTTGCGGATGTCAGTATTTCGAATATGGTCTCTGAGTGAGATATTTAATTATGTCTCTGAGTGAGATATTTAATTATGTCTCTGAGTGAGATATTTAATTATGTCTCTGGGTGAGATATTTAATTATGTCTCTGGGTGAGATATTTAATTATGTCTCTGGGTGAGATATTTAATTATGTCTCTGGGTGAGATATTTAATTATGTTCATGAGTGAGATATTTAATTATGTCTCTGGGTGAGATATTTAATTATGTCCATGAGTGAGATATTTAATTATGTCTCTGTGTGAGATATTTAAATATGTCTCTGAGTGAGATATTTAATATGTCAATGAGTGAGATATTTAATTATGTCTCTGAGTGAGATATTTAATTATGTCTCTGAGATATTTAATTATGTCTCTTAGTGAGATATTTAATTGTGTCTCTGAGTGAGATATTTAATTATGTCTTTTAGTTAGATATTTAATTATGTCTCTGAGATATTTAATTATGTCTGTTAGTGATATATTTAATTATGTCCATGTGTGAGATATTTAATTATGTCTCTGGGTGAGATATTTAATTATGTCCATGAGTGAGATATTTAATTATGTCTCTGTGTGAGATATTTAAATATGTCTCTGAGTGAGATATTTAATATGTCAATGAGTGAGATATTTAATTATGTCTTTGAGTGAGATATTTAATTATGTCTCTGAGATATTTAATTATGTCTCTTAGTGAGATATTTAATTGTGTCTCTGAGTGAGATATTTAATTATGTCTTTTAGTTAGATATTTAATTATGTCTCTGAGATATTTAATTATGTCTGTTAGTGATATATTTAATTATGTCCATGAGTGAGATATTTAATTATGTCTCTGGGTGAGATATTTAATTATGTCAATGAGTGAGATATTTAATTATGTCCATGAGTGAGATATTTAATTATGTCTCTTAGTTAGATATTTAATTATGTCTATGAGTGAGATATTTAATTATGTCTCTTAGTTAGATATCTAATTATGTCTCTGAGTGAGATATTTAATAATGTCTGTGAGTGAGATATTTAATTATGTCTCTGAATGAGATATTTAATTATATCTCTTAGTGAGATATTTAATTCTGTCTCTGAGTGAGATATTTAATTATGTCTCTTAGTTAGATATTTAATTATGTCTCTGAGATCTTTAATTATGTCTTTTAGTGAGATATTTAATTATGTCTCTGAGTGAGATATTTAATTATGTCTCTGAGATATTTAATTATGTCTCTTAGTGAGATATTTAATTATGTCTCTGAGTGAGATATTTAATTATGTCTCTGAGATATGTAATTATGTCTCTGAGTGAAATATTTAATTATGTCTCTGATATATTTAATTATGTCTCTGAGTGAAATATTTAATTTTGTCTCTTAGTGAGATATTTATAATTACTTAAATTGTTGTTGCTATTTTTGTTATTGTTGTTCTTTAATGCAGATAATGAATAAGTTTACTCTTTTGTGCGCCCTGAAATTGGCATTAAGCGGGATTGTTTTCTCTTCTACAAGGTGTGTTCAAATGAAATCGGACAGAACTGCAGAAAGTGAACATACATACGATGCGCATGATGACGTCACTTCTAGTCAAATTTGCAAAATTTCATTATCCTCCGACTCATAGTTTACTCAGCAGACCGTTTAAAACATGGCAGGTGTAATCCAGAATCCGTCCAGAGTTGACCAGCGAGTGATGATTCGGTTTCTAACAGCTGAAGGATGTCGAACAATTGACATTGATATTTAAAGGTTGAGTCATATCCAGTATATAACTCAAGAGAATGCAAGTACTTAGCCTTTGCCCAAAGCACAGACTTAAAGTTAGTTGTCCATCGCAAGTGATCAGACGTTTTAGTCTGGATGATGTAACTTGCACTCTATTTGTATTATAGTGAGAAAGAAGCTGCACTGGTCATCCGCCTCATTCACTGGTCCTGAACTACCTTAGGCCAGTGGCAAGACGACTAGATGTAATTCAAGATGCAGGCATTCTGGTAATCGGCTCACTGTGGGGTTTGCCATATACTCTTGTAACACTTTTAAAAAAAGGACATTATTTTGAATCATTTATGAATCCATATTTTGCGGCATATATACAAAACAAAACAAAAAACAAGATTTTTATTGATGCAGCATGCCATGTAAGTTCTCGTCTCATTAGGTTGTCAGATAAGGCGATGGCCAGGTGAGCTTCGGGATCATTTAGTGTACACTCTTGGACCACAGTGTGAGAATCGCTGGCATGGCGTTATGCGAATTAGGTCAGCAAAGGTATGCCATTTTGAAATGTGAAGTCGATAACATTTGCAACGGCTGTATCATGCGCTGTGTTTACGATGGAAGTCCCAGTCTGTTTAGTAAAATGGCGGATTCCACTTGGAACGAAAGTTCGAATGCGGAAATGGAGCATGGAAATAATAATGCTCTTTTTAATTTAACTGATTTCTTTAGGAAATGTTCTTTTTCTTAGTCGGAGTCGCAGTTTGTGTGTGCACTACGAGAGTTAATACTCCGAATCAAGATTTTACGTCACAGAACGAAGGCGGAAATGGAGTCTGGCAATAGTCCTGAAAGTATTGTAAATAACTCAGTTAATTTAAATGATTATGTTAGAGGATGTTCGTTTCCTCAGTGCGTATCTGTTACTGGCGGTAATTTCTTGAGTAGGAAGGTGCAAATTTCATGTGGAGATGTTTTATTTCTGAAATCTTGCGACAACGGGCAGGTAACTCTGTCTTACAGGAACGATGCGAATACTCCATGGACAGAAGTGAACGTCGCTTATTTAAACTATCCTGGCAAATTTAGAGTTCTACTACCCAGAGATACTAGCATTGGTGGAAGAGCGCTATCTATGTTCATGTATCCTACTGTTGCCGATTTGCTTTTAGACTGCCCAACGTACTTTGAGGCAACGTCTTCTTACGATGACCCATATTTGCCTGGAATGTCCGTGAAAAGGGGTGATCAATTTTGGTTTATTGGGATGGTCAAAAATGTCAAAGATGGAGTGACTAGACTAAAAGTACGGGACAGTGTGGGTAATATTCTTATCTTATCCCCCGACTGCCAGGGCAATTTTTTTCCACTAGAAGACGAAAATTATTATACAATTAAAGAACTAGTGGACCAGGCGCCTGTACAACGTAGGCTGATGATGGTTAACAAAGAAACTTTGAGTGACTCACAAAACAATAACTGTGAAAATGATCAAGATACGAAACAAATGGAAGACAGAGGTGAACCATCTTTGTATAATTTATCCATCAATGTACACAGCGATCCTACTTCATTGCTACTGTCATTTTCTGGTATAATTCACATGCTAAAACCTGAGTCAACAATTGATGTGTCACCGTATAACGATCTGGAAACTACGTGGACTATTCCTGTATCTGCGAATCTAAAAGTGAGAACTTATTCTCAAAACGATTATGAGATTCCTGCTTCAGCTTTTCGTCTACCACAACTTGGGGTACCTCTCCCACTAACTTATGATGATGAACTTCCAAAATTCAAGGCACCAAGTTTACCGCCTTTATCGCAGCCCCTAGTCCCCATTAAAATCGGCAACTTTGTTGATATTTACTGCTCATCTTTTCCAGTGAAAGCCAAACTGGTCAGCACATCAGAAGCTCATCCGTTCTTTCAGGACTTATTAGAGAGCATTGAGGAGGTTATTGTATACCGACTTGATACAGTGAAGAGACTTTACGTCAAGGACACAAAAAGTGATACGGTCTATAGTTTGTCGCAAGATGTAAAACTGTCTTTTATAGAATATCCTGAAAGGTTTACAACAATCTCAGAGTTATTGCACTTGCCTGCAGGGTCAGAGGTCACAGTGCTTGAAGATATTGCAGGGGACTTTCCTAAACCTTTTTCATTGAGGTTTGGGGATACCATAAGGTTAACATCAAACATTCCTTACCTAGTTAAGTCAAAACTGCCTAGTCAAGACTGCCAAGTTCTAAAATGTGAAAGGATCGACCATGAGGGTGGGGAGAATACGAAACTGAAGCTCCCGCTTGATTTAGATGTCAGTATGGTCATAACAACAAACCCAAACAGTAGAAGACTTATAAGCATGCAGGATCTTCTTTCCGGAATTGTTCCTATCCCAAGCGTAAATGTGGCATCTGTTCCTAGCGTTGCTGAAGGTGTGGATCTCGATGAATTACCTGTTGATTTAAGAATTCTCGCGATCATGACAGAAACATGTATTGTTGTTGCATCTTCTTCAACATCGTCAGCAACCATTCCTTCAACTGTCAGCTCGTCATGTGGAAAAACAAATGTAGTACGTTTCTCGAGTAATGGATCAGGGTCAGTTCACACCGTTGGCCTCCCTGTAACAAGCGGGATTGTTTTAGCATTTAGAGAAAGACTGGATATTCTTGAGCCAGACATACAGGCTTCAGATCCCGACTACACCAGACTTCCTGTTGAGAAGATGACCATGACCCAATTTGAGGAAATCAAACAGCAACTGAAGCTAAATTCTGATTATGAGGATTTGGAGTCTGGTTCAAACAGCACTATTGAAGAATGTGGTTCAGAAAGGAAGAAAAGCACCATGACCAACTCAAATGGGTAAGTTTACAAAACCTGGATTTTGACCATGATAGTCATAACGCCAAGTACAATACATGTACTCCTGTGGTGTTTATGTTATCTGTTGTCTGGTGTGTGTGTTTTCTTTTGTTCAATCTGTATGTTTTCTGTTGTCTGGTGTGTATGTTTTCTGTTGTCTGGTGTGTATGTTTTCTGTTGTCTGGTGTGTATGTTTTCTGTTGTCTGGTGTGTATGTTTTCTGTTGTCTGGTGTGTATGTTTTCTGTTGTCTGGTGTGTATGTTTTCTGTTGTTTGGTGTGTATGTTTTCTGTTGTCTGATGTGTATATTTTCTGTTGTAGCTAACTGACAAATTGAACATTTAAAAGGTAGAGATAAGAGGACAAAATTCTTAGATGGACCTTATCTAAAGACATCTCTTTCTGGGCTGTACTGTAGCGGATTGTACATCGTCTCCACCCCTCAGTATGCCACTGCATGTAGCCATTGCTATATCTTTCGCATTCTTTGTATTAATGTTTTAGCAGCGGTATTTCCCTCTAGAATTAGACGGTTGACATTAAAAGACTATTTAGAAAAGTGTATCTATCTTGGAAAACACCTCCACAGACATTAGCTCAAGGCAAAGGCCGCCGTCCATCGTAGATGATGATGGCATAATTTATTTACTAGCGTTATTGTTAGTAAGGATTAACTGCGCTACTTTTTATCCTCACTCTTTCGTCTCGAGCCGCCCGACCCCAGTGGCAAGTCAAGGACAAGACGACTAGGAGGCGACTACGAGATGCGGGGACTCCGCATAAAGCACCCATGAAAAAGACGGCGGAGTCCGGAGTCGAACCCACACCACCTGATCATGAGGCCGATGGCTTAACCACTTCGCCACGGAATCCCTTCATTAACTCACATGAGGCTAAATTGAGGCATGGCACTGGATTATTATTTCATAATCTATTTTCTGTTCACTCCTTCTACACTTACTTGCTTGCTATTCACTTCTCATTCAACTTCTCTGTGTACACTCCGTCCCCAATCATTGATATTCATTGACAGGGCGACCAGTCTCACTATCAATACGAAGCTCTGGTTTGAACAATGTAAAAATTGAAACAAATCAGTTAAAGGCTTGTAGACAGAATAAAGAAAACCTTATGGAAACAACTCACAACAGAACTGTACAGAAACATGAGCAACGAACTCACTACAGGATTAATTTTTACTCAGTGTACAAAAATAGGGCATTTTAATATGAGTCGCTGTCATAAACGTGCATATCCTTTGTTGTAAACTACGTCCACGTAGCTATGGACAGGGCAGGCACACGAGGTGACCTATTCTTTTGTCAATATTATCTCCGACTGAAATTAAAACAAAACATTTGAACACAGGGTGAATAGTGTATGTTTGTTAACACATCCGCTGTTGTTGTCCCACAAGGTCGAACGACAACAGCAGACTGATCGTTTGCTAAATTGTTATTGTTGAATGCCCACAACGAGTATATTTGCTCTTTTGTGCTCTCTGAAAATGGCGTTAGGTGGTGGGTTGCAATAGCTTTTCTCACATCCCGAGCGTGCTGATGAAGTTGGGCCGGGTTCTCCAGGCCGTTGTTCTATGCTTACTTAACTTACCTTATCGTCGGGGGACTGAGTGGTGTCGAGGTAAGACGTCGGCCGTAAGTGCTGGAGGTCGCGGGTTCAAATCACGGTGGAGACCGGGATTTTTTTCACGTGGACTTTCTGGTGTTTCCCTGGATCTCTTGGTAGTAGAGTCGGACACCCGTGTGCAGTGTCGCGCACGATAAAAATTGCTCGGTAGTTGAAAGAGTAGGTTTAACGGATGCTGCTCGGGCAAAATTCAAAATGATGTTAATAATCTACCCAATCTATTACGGTATCCTCGCCGGTGCTACGGAGTTCGTGCATTGGGCTGAGATTCTTCAAGATAATGGAGAAGAGCACAGCACTTATGGGTTTAACCGTGTGCAATGACATTAATTCTTCGACTAAACTAAACTAACTGAAATAAACGTCTTTATATTGTTTAAGAAGACTGAAGAGTATGTGTACAACCAGTTTCTTGGAGGGTGGTTAACCGATGTGAGAGTCCATCTTAATATACTAAACACTAGAGCAAAGTAGACCCCCATCCGGCTAGGCGTCATCTATGTTGCTCTTAAAAAAACTACCTAACCATGGCCGGTGTTTTGCCATGTCACACAGATAGTCGCCTATTACAACATGCACTCTGTGGGGCAGTGGTGCTATTCTTGTCTGTCACACACAAAGACCCAGACAGACCACTCAGGTTTCATCTACATGTCGCTCACTACTAGCACGTCGATCCACATCTCGTTAGCCAAACGGCCTTGAAAATATCCTGTTTTCAGAGAACCCTGCGTGTAAGAGAGGTGTGATCTTGGTCAATATATAATGTCTGACCATGGTCTAGTATGTAGAGTTGGCTGTGGTCTGACCCTGGCGCGACGTTCTGGCCAGTATGTTGTGCCTGACCGGAATAATGTCTCAGGCCCCTCCCCCAACCGTTTAATGAAAGCCGACAATAGTTTCTCTTAGTGGTTCTCAACTGTTTCTAGATCGCGTTCCCTCGCGAAGCCGATAATAATTCACCACGACTCCTTGTCTCTGGTATAACCGATTAACGCGAGATCTACATACGATCTGGACGTATGTATGCGTATACAAACCGAATATATGTCTTCATTTGGTTGGAAAAAAAAAAACAAACAAACAAACAAACAAACAAAACTGTCATACGACATTTTTCCCATTGCTGGGGTAGTCGAGGGGCTTTGAAGGCTGATGACTACAGACCGCTTCGCCACTGCTGTCGCCACGTCGTGTGCTGGCTATGTTTGTTTATTTCACCCCCAACAGAAAAACAGCCAATGCCATACCGGGGATTCGAACCGCTGCCCTCCTTGTCGACAGGCAGAACTCGAAACCATTCGGCCACGCCAATGGAGAACATCACACTAATCGAAAGTATGGAGACCAAAAAACACTCCAGCAGAGGGAGAAGTTCAAACGAATGCCTGATCACCCAATATACGACAGGATAAATTGCATGGAGATTGGGCGATTAAAGAGAAACTACTTCATATAAAAAACAAAAGAACTTGCAAGAGCAGACCAAATCATAAGTCAGGCAGTGGTTAGAGATCTAAAATAAACATCCCAAATCCCACCATGGAAAAAAGCGAAGTCCCCTGAGATCGTAGAAACCATAGAGGGAATAGGGAAACAGATTTAGAAAGGTAATTTATCACAGAAGAATAGCTTAAGAAAAAACTCGAGTATTAACAACGGGAACATACTCCAATAACTTCCGTACAGAAGCAGAGACACTGAAGGCCGCATCTGATCTTGTAATCCAAGATAAAGATATCCACCAAGAAAACATAGTATTCCTGACTGATACCGCGTCAGTATTAATAGCGCAAAAACAACACAAAGATGAAGTTCTCGAGCAATGTATGTTCTCCCTGACACAGCTCTCAGCAGAATACCCAAGGTTGGTCATACAGTGGATCCCATCCCACTGCAGTATTGAAGGCAATGAAGCTGCAGACAAACTAGCAAAGTGTGGAGGAGCATCCACACGAACAGACCCGAGCATCACACATAATGAGGCCACGACCATAATTAAAGACATCTTCAGGGGAAAGTGGGCTGATCAACACCTCAACTTCCGAGAAGACAGCTACTTTAACTTAACAAGGGAAGAGCAATTCATCATCTTCAGACTGAGAACTGGGCATAACAGACTCAATGATCATCTTTACAACAAAATGAGGATTGGGACAGATGACAAGTGTCCATGTTGGGAGCATACCATAACCGTGGAACACATCCTACAAAGCTGCATGCTCACACAGGAAATGAGAGAACAATACTGGCCTCGCGAGACAGATATGAGACAAAAGCTGAATGGAGATAAAACAGCCTTACAAACAACGGTGTCCTTTGTAAGAGAAACTGGAACCTTGATCTGAGGACGAACGAAGAAGGAGAAGAAGATTTGGTTCGAAAGTCTGAATAGCAGTTTGGTAGATCGCCCGCTTTCTTACCGCAAAGGCAGCAGATTCAATTCGCGTTATCGACACGATTCAGTCGACATAACTATAAATGAGAACATGACTTACTGTTAGGGAAGCAACGAGGGAAGGGAATGACAAAAATGCAGCGCACATCACATTATTAAGACAAAACCGTTTGATATTGTGGCCATCATCGCCTCGCGATGGGCAACAACTAACAAGAACTTTGATATAGCCAGGATCGACAATGTGTTTCAGTAGCGAATGCCAGACAGATTGTGGTTCTACAGAATCGAATGCTTTTTTTTGGTTGGTAGTCAATGTAGATGACGATCAAAGAGATCTGGCATTCTCGAACTGCTTGTATAAGGTGACATCAGGTTGAGATATAATCCAACGTACTGTAAGAACGCTGAAAAACAGCTTGTACAATTGGTAGCGCACTATGGAGGATGGGATATATATATATATATATATATATATATATATATATATATATATATATATATATATATATACACACACACATACACACGAGATGTGTTCAAATGAAACTGGACCAAACTGTACCAATTGAACATACGTAAGATGTGCATGATGACGTCAATTCTGGTGTAAACAGCATACACCAACTGTCGAATGCAAAATTTGATTATCCTCCGACTCATAGTTTCCTCTCAGCAGACCATTGAAAACATGGCGAGGTGATATGGAATCCGTCCAGAGTTGATCAGCCAGCGGTGATTTGGTTTCTAACAGCTGAAGGATGTCGACCAGTTGACATTCATCGCAGAATGCAGACAGTGTATGGTGCCAAAAGTGTGTCGAAGGCAACAGTGAAGAACTGGACAACGATGTTTAAAGAAGGACGTGAGTTATCGAAAGATCTTCTGAGACTAGGTCAGACGCATATTGTTGCGCAGGAAGATACCATTGCCAAAATTGATGCAGCAAATCGGGTGGACCGTCACCGAAGCTTACGTTCGCTAGCAGGGGAATTCGCTGTGTCGCTAGGGACAGTTAAAATGGTGGTTAGCAATAAATTGAAGTATCGGAAGGTCTGTTCATACTGGGTACCTCCGTTGCTGACCAACCACCATAATGAAGAACGCATGAATGGAGTTTGAACCACTTACTGCGATACGAAGAGGCGGGTGATTCCTTTTTTTTTTTTTATCTTATCATTCAGATGATGAATCGTGGTGCCACCACTTTGAGCCGAGCAGCTAAAATGCGAGCATGCAATGGAAACATCTCGGATCACCGAAAACAAAAAAATTCAAGTCACATATTTCCGCTGAACACCAACGCTAGGCTCTTTAAATCTACCAACAAAAGTCCCTCATGGTCAAATAAACGCTGTCAGCATAACCTTACCAGCGAAAATGTGTGACTTGAATTTTTATGGTTTCGGTAATCCGGGATGTTTTTCGCCTGACTACGTCTTGGAAGATCTTTCGTTATCTATATATATATATTCGAGTATATACACACACACACACACACACACACACACACACACACACACATATATATATATATATATATATATATATATATATATATATATATATATATATATATAATTTACTTCCGAAAGAAATTAACATTCTTCTGAGGTTAGTTAGTTAACCTCGTGTTTTTACGACACAAACAACCGCAAAGACAAGTCTCATTGTTAATGTTTTCTGTTGTCCTGTGTATATGTTTTTTGTCGTCTGGTGTGTATGTTTTCTGTTGCTGGTGTATGTTTTCCAAATGTTTATAATATATTCGTCCTTGTAATTGTTTGTGTCCCTAAAATAAATGCTAGATTCACTTTCATGAAGCTAAATATCCTTGGGCAAAGTACACAAATATACCTGTTCCCATTAAACCCCCTTCCAGTCTGTTACCCGGGGCAAAGTTCACATCACCTCTACCCACACCCGAACCTTTAGTACGCCCTTGCATATAGCCACGGCTATAGTGTTCACGTCCTTTGTACAATATTTTAGCGGAGTTATTTCCCGTTAGACACAAGCGGCAGACAATAGGATACAATACAATGTAATATTGCTCGAACGACAGTACGTAACTCTTTGCAATGCACGACTGAAAACCCCTTGGTAGGCTATTGGTAACCATAGAGAATACGGTACGTACGCGAGGATATTGCAGTTCATTGACTTTGGCGTAAATAATTAGAAGTTGTAACAAGCTGATGTTTGAATAATTTGTAATTTCTGAAGAACTAGCAATCGTCAAATGTTTCTTACAAGGAAACCATTCGAGTATTGGACTTTTTCTGTCCGATTTGCTGTGAACCGATGTGGTTATTTGAGGTTTATTTTCTTGTGACAGGTGTACTGTGTTGGTTTGTTGTAAGCACACTATGTTAAAGATTATATTATATGACCTATTCAACCGTCGCGTGGTCTTGTTTTTACTTGAAAACGATATACGATTTTGTTAAAGGCGCTCAATGATAATTAACGGAATTACATTCTTATGAGGTTATTAAACAACTTTATTGTGTGCCTTGTTGTGTATTCAGCATATGATATAATTCCCACAACATCTCCTATGCAACTAAAACACAATTTTTTATGGCGGTGAAACATGATCTACCTGCACGCACCAGGAGAGGCGGTTAAAAAACTTTCACATGAGGTGCCTGCGCGGAGTCCTAGGTATTGGGTGGCATGACAAGATCACCAACGCTGAGGTATTGGAAAGAACAGGCATTGTCACGATCTTTTCCTCGATTAGTATTTGAAGGCTCCGATGGCTGGGACACACTCGGAGGATGGTTGATGGCAGAATACCAAAGGATCTTCTCTATGAGGAATTACAGTTGGGGAAAAGGTCTCGGGGCCGGCCACTACTTCGGTACAAGGATATATGCAAGCAGGATATGAATGATGCGGGCATTGATTTGGAATCATGGGAACAGGTCGCCATGGATCGTGTTACATGGAGGGGCATGATAAATCATATAATACAGACAAAGGATTGTTGATAGACTAAGGACTCAGCGTTTCCGAAGACACACCACGCCAAATAATGTCGCAAACGGTCTTGATTTTCCTTGCACAGGCTGTGGAAGACGCTTCTCTGCTCGAATTGGTCTTACGAGTCACATGCGTTTTTGTTCTGGACTGTTGTTACATCCCTTTTTTCCAAAGCACAACTTACTATCGTCTGACGAGAAAGAGCCAATGATGATCTGCCATGTCGTTTTTAATTCTCTTTCTCATGGCGATATTAATGACGTTTTTCTAGCCTTTAATTTCACATTATGTGATTTCCTCTCATGCGCCACGAACAAAGACCGTTTCTGACATTTATTACAGAAAGTTTGTAAGAAGTAAATTATAAAAAAAAAACAAGTTCTTCGGTAGAAGCTTCTATTTTTACTAAGTCATTTTTTTTAGACAAAAGAAGTGTGTTTTTCTATTTTGGTGTTTCTTTAGTGAATTTGGGGCATTGCCGTGTTTGGTTATTCTGCATTCGAGGATATGTCAAGATTTGATAGATTAACAGGTCGCACTAGTAGATGCTGTGTACAAAATGTCAGCTCTCTATGTTATGGGGACGTTAGTTAAAATAGGAGAAATAGAAGTCTACTCAAACGTTAGTTAATTAGTTCATTAATTGTCCACCGTAAGCGATGATGGCGACACCATCAGACGGTTTTGGTCTTGATGATGTAACCTGCGCTGTTTTTTGGATTATAGTGAGGAAGAAACTGCGCTGGTCATTAACCGCACTCTCTGGTCCCAAACGACTTTGGATCAGTTGGGAGACATACGTCAAGAAGACTGGAGATAACTCAGAATGCAGGCAATCTGGTCCCACCTCCTTTGAGACCAAGGTTGCTTTAAAATTTGCGGGATTTGATCGCCCACCGTTTCTATCCATAGCTTTGAGAGACGAGTTTCTTACCTTTCGACCACAGCGACTACCAGAAGACTCCGCGGCGTCGGCAGTGAACCAGTTTCTCACTCCAATTGTGTAGTTTCGTCACAAAGTGACCAGTGAACGATTGGAATGTTCATGCCGGAATCCGACAAAAATTCAGATAGAAAAAAACTCTTGGAAGAACTCTATAAACTATGTTCCAGATTCAGGGGGGGGGGGGCGTGGTGGTTCAGTGGATTCCATCTCATTGCAACGTTCTTGGCAATCAGGAGGCTGACATACTGGCTAGAGAAGTCAGAACGTTGTCTCAACCTAATATAGGTATAACTTAGGAAGAGGCCAGGAAGTTTACCAGGGTCAGATACAAGAACAGGTGGTTAGCAGAGCATCTAGGACAACAACAAAATGACGCTTGCTTCAAGTTAAACAAGGTCGACCAGGTGGTAGTTTTCAGACTCCGCACACCTCACAACAGATTGCGATACCATCTGTTGAACAAGCTAAAAATAGGACATACAGATGAATGGGTCTGTGGCACTGATAAAATGGCTGTTGAACAAGCTAAAAATAGGACATACAGATGAATGGGTCTGTGGCACTGATAAAATGGCTGTTGAACAAGCTAAAAATAGGACATACAGATGAATGGGTCTGTGGCACTGATAAAATGGCTGTTGAACAAGCTAAAAATAGGACATACAGATGAATGGGTCTGTGGCACTGATAAAATGGCTGTTGAACAAGCTAAAAATAGGACATACAGATGAATGGGTCTGTGGCACTGATAAAATGGCTGTTGAACAAGCTAAAAATAGGACATACAGATGAATGGGTCTGTGGCACTGATAAAATGGCTGTTGAACATCTGCTGCAGAAGGGCCTAACACATGAGATTACAGAAAAGGCACATTTGG
Source organism: Ariolimax columbianus (assembly GCA_036924085.1). NCBI lineage: Eukaryota > Metazoa > Mollusca > Gastropoda > Stylommatophora > Arionidae > Ariolimax > Ariolimax columbianus. The sequence continues at coordinate 39,967,148 of JAVGWX010000008.1, read as the reverse complement.
CCTTCACACTTGTCATTCGGAGACAAGCTCTATGGAGAGAATAATTCGAGGTGATTTAATACAGGTTTATAAAATAATCAACGGTAAGGATAAATTAAACTATAACTTTTTCAAAATACAACCACCTACAAGATCAAGAAAGCCACAAATTAATTAAAGAAAGGTCCAGATTAGATACAAGGAAATATTTATTTAGTCAAGCGAGTGGTGAATGCTTGGAGTGGATTGTGGCAGGAAATAGTGGAGGAAGGATCAGTCATGGCCTTCTGTAGTTTAGACAGATGGCCATGGATCAATTAACGCGTTCAAGAATAGATTGGATGTGCATAGGTATTTTTAGATCAAGTGCATGTATAAGAAACTGGTTGTATACAAACTCTGCAGAGTTATCTAAACCAGTATAAAGATGTTAAGTTAGTTAAGATACTTCGTGCGGACTACTGTTTTCTGTAGAGACATTAAAGTTGACGTACGAACACGTACGAAGAACAATAAGTAGAGTTCCTAGTCTGATGTTTGTATGTTGAAGTAGTTATGACAAGTATCTAAGACATTGGAAGCTTTTAGACATCTAGTTTAAATTTCTCTATCGACCAGCACATCGTTTATATAAGTTCTTTCCGTGTACATTTGCTCTGGGTTTGCTATTTAGGTTTAATTTGTTGAGAGACTCATCTTTCAACCTCAGATCGAGTCAGTTTCATGATTTCTTCTTTTTCTTCGTACGCTGTCAGACGTCAACTTGAATATGTTCAGTGAAAGCAGTGGTCATCCTGAGACTGTCGACACTGTCATAGAGCTTGTCTAGTGTTGGCACTAGTGATGGCCACATGTGATTTCTCTGGTTCTCGTATGTCGAACAATTTTGCAGCAGATGTTCAGGGGTCGTTTTCCCTGTACCACAGCTTCATCTACAGTTTATTGACTAGATGGTACCTCAGACTGTTGTGGCTCGTGCGGAGTCTGAAGACCACCACCTGGTCTCTTCTGCTCAACTGGTAATAAACATAATTTCTTGTGTAGCCAGTATGCTCCGTTTCCCATTTGTCCATGTATCTGGCCCTAATAACTCTCCATCTTCTTTCGCCAGTCTATCTGCCTCTTCATTGCATTGGATGAGCCCCACAGTACTTCGACCCTTCTGGGTTTGGACTGCTGGCATAGTTGACAGAGTACTGATCTTAGGTCATTTAGGTCTGCATTTCTCTGGCTCTTTAGCGCTGTAACCATTGACAAAAAAAAACCAAAAAAAAAAAACCACTAAAAAAATAAAGAAATGAAACATGACTTTCATTGCTGTCGCCTGTCAGCATTGCTTCTAGTGCAGCTTTCAATGCCTCTGTCTCTGTTCTGATATTACTTGAGAACTTTTCCGCTGCGACTGACAGTTTTATTTTCTTCTTCTTCTTCTTCTTCTTCTTCTTCTTCTTCTTCTTCTTCTTCTTCTTCTTCTTCTTCTTCTTCTTCTTCTTCTTCTTCTTCTTCTACTTCTTCTTCTTCTTCTTCTTCTTCTTCTTCTTCTTCTTCTGATTTTTCTTTTTCTTCTTCTTCTACGATCGTTCTAAATCTCCCGCTATCAAGCTCTGAACAGGAATTTGCAAGTAGCAGAACGAAGTCCGGAGCACGGACTGCGTTGTGTCGCAAGTTTACAGCTTTACTGCGATATTTGCACCTTTCGGTCAGACACATCCGTCTTCGGCACGTTTTATCTTATTTATGTTTGTTAGGCTCAGAAATACCCTTACACCACCATTTTCTCTTGCATTTGTTGCCGAACCATCAGTGTATGCAAGTGTTCAGTCAATGCTTGGGTAGTTCTTCTCTATAAATCTCATGGTAATGACGCTTCTTTCCTGTTCAGTCTTGCTGTTTTTGTATCCGATACCTAATATATTTTCTATCACCCCTGGAAAGATCTGCTAGTTCCAGATGGGTTTACGTACAGTAAGGAAGGACTTTTATGTTGATATGACTTTCATAAGGTTTTCTCTCATCTTTGTTTGGCTAATTCTACTAAATTGTTCCGCTTTAATCTTCTTTGTCCATTCAATCTCTGATGCATTGGGTTGTCAGTCTGCTTAATTTCTCTGCTTGCTTCTGGGCTCTGCTGTCTCTTCTATCGTTCATTAATTGTAGGTGTGTAATTTTCTAAAGTTCTACAATTGGCGCTTAATTTACGCATCCTGTTATAATTCTAATGTCTTTATTTTGAAGTCTGTTGATTTGATCCAAGTTCGACTTTGCTGCTGTTGCCCATGCCGCAATGCCATACTCGAGAACAAGTCTCACTCTACCAGTGTTTAGTTTCTTTAGGATTCTATTTTGGTCATACGAGGGCGCGTTTACCATATAGATTCTATATAATATCGTAATATATAGAAACATTTAGCACGTCTAATGTAAATAAAAGAAAACAAATAAGGAAGTCTAGAAGTCTTGCAGAAATTAAGAACATAAAGAAAAATAGTGAACGATATCAGAGTAGGGCAGTTAAGATATTTTGATCACAAAGAAACCAACACCACCTTGTTGAAAACAATACTGGATGGAAATGTCGAGGGCAAACATGCACTATGTAAACATCGCTTCTTCTTTTTGTCCTGTTTGTGCCTTTCAGCGCCAGGTTATGAATATGTATCGTGACATCGCCCCTGTATGTGCTTATGTTATTTCTGCTATCCATCTTTTACGTGGTCGGCCCTTGGGTCTGTATCTATTATATCTGTAAAGCATTGCTTTCTGAGGGATACTATTAGGTGTTTGTCGTATCACGTGGCCGAACCGTTTGGTTTATAGTCTCTTGATGAAGTCTAGCACCGGTGTTGTACATACTTGTCTCTTGATGAAGTCTAGCACCGGTGTTGTACATACTGGTCTCTTGATGAAGGCGAGCACTGGTGTTGTACATACTGGTCTCTTGATGAAGTCTAGCACCGGTGTTGTACATACTTATCTCCTAATATCTTCGTTTCTGATTCTATCGACTATTGTTAATCCAAACATTCTGCGCAGGCATTTCATCTTTGTTGTTACGATGTGTCTTTTATCTTTCTTTGTTAATATCCAATTCTGGCACTGATAGCACACCGTGGGTAGGCATATCGCGCTGTATTGTGTTCTTTTTCTATTCATTGTCACGTGTTTACATTGTAATATTGGGGACATTTGTCCAATGAGATAACTTGCTTTATTATATCAGTTTTGAAATTCTGTGTCTCCTTTGCCGTCTGCTGACATTATGTTACCCTTATACGTGACATTTTTCACTTGTTTTACTTGTTGGTTCTATACGATTGCTGTAGTTTCTATTTCTTTTCTTGAAATTTTCAAAACTTTGTTGGTTTTAATGTTGATTTTCATGCTGTAAACCGTACAGACAACGATATAAGTGTGAATATACCATTGAAAAAGTACATTGATAAGTCTGGCATAATGCACCATCAAGGGAAATGACGAAGGATATTAGAGATACATTAGAGCCTTCCTCCACTGTGAAGATGACCTTTGAACAACTGAACTTATCCACACTTCTCTTTAGTGTCATTTTACGGAACTCGTTAAAGGCTGCAATGGATAAATCCTTCCTCCTCAGAATTTACATGGCCGCTGGCTGTTAATAGCGGTTTGTTAACGCTGTGTCCAGGTTCGTAGAACTGTATTGTTGAAAATGTTCATATAAAGCCTTTAGAATGGGGTTTGAACCCTTGGTACTAACGTCTTAATTCACCCTAAACAAAAGAAATATATATTTGTAGCATATAATGTGGGGTAGTGACGTCTCAGAACAGTTCACTTTTTAGCTGTTCGGGTATCAAACATTCTGCGAGAATTGACGAGAATTTATGGAATCCGTCAACGATGTCCACGACTAGGAGAGTTGCATTCGGTTTCTACAGCAGCATGACATTATCCATGCTGTCAGACAATATAATAACAGCCGTGTATCCAAACCCTAACCGTAAACTTAACCCTAACCTTTCGCTAAACTAAATATAACCATCTTGTCTACACTTTTAACTTGATCGAAATCTTTACTTATTTATTTAAAATAAAATTATGTCTACCTGTCCTCCCCTTAACCCGAAATGGAATGTCCCTTTACGTACGATGGAGACCCAAGGAACTCTGTTTGGGGTCAATTAAGACGCAAATACCGAACCTTTTAAACCCTAACTGTATCATTGTATCGTTAATAGATTTCACAGCTGTACAAAGTACTCTTTCAAACTCCATTTGTGTTGCTATAACTATAGCGATGTCTCTGTTTGGGGTCAATTAAGACGCAAATACCGAACCTTTTAAACCCTAACTGTATCATTGTATCGTTAATAGATTTCACAGCTGTACAAAGTACTCTTTCAAACTCCATTTGTGTTGCTATAACTATAGCGATGTCTCTGTTTGGGGTCAATTAAGACGCAAATACCGAACCTTTTAAACCCTAACTGTATCATTGTATCGTTAATAGATTTCACAGCTGTACAAAGTACTCTTTCAAACTCCATTTGTGTTGCTTTAACTATAGCGATGTCTCTGTTTGGGGTCAATTAAGACGCAAATACCGAACCTTTTAAACCCTAACTGTATCATTGTATCGTTAATAGATTTCACAGCTGTACAAAGTACTCTTTCAAACTCCATTTGTGTTGCTATAACTATAGCGATGTCTCTGTTTGGGGTCAATTAAGACGCAAATACCGAACCTTTTAAACCCTAACTGTATCATTGTATCGTTAATAGATTTCACAGCTGTACAAAGTACTCTTTCAAACTCCATTTGTGTTGCTTTAACTATAGCGATGTCTCTGTTTGGGGTCAATTAAGACGCAAATACCGAACCTTTTAAACCCTAACTGTATCATTGTATCGTTAATAGATTTCACAGCTGTACAAAGTACTCTTTCAAACTCCATTTGTGTTGCTTTAACTATAGCGATGTCTCAGTTTGGGGTCAATTAAGACGCAAATACCGAACCTTTTAAACCCTAACTGTATCATTGTATCGTTAATAGATTTCACAGCTGTACAAAGTACTCTTTCAAACTCCATTTGTGTTGCTATAACTATAGCGATGTCTCTGTTTGGGGTCAATTAAGACGCAAATACCGAACCTTTTAAACCCTAACTGTATCATTGTATCGTTAATAGATTTCACAGCTGTACAAAGTACTCTTTCAAACTTCATTTGTGTTGCTATAACTATAGCGATGTCTCTGTTTGTTCACTCGGTGTTCAAGATTCACACAAGCAATCGAATATTGCTTCTACATCTGTTCTTTTAAAATCGAAGGCATTGCACTCCACGCAAACCGATAGATGCTCAGTCCCTCTGAGTAACAGCCGAAGTGTGTAAATACTGATGGTTCTTGTAGCTCGCTGGTTGTACACACTCCTGCACCGTCCTCTGAAGCGTCCGCCTCTGCTGGACCCGCGTATGATTTCAAAATCTTGCAATCTGTGCATCTGGTTCTACATAATATCACTAGACTTTCTCTCTCTCTCTCTCTCTCTCTCTCTCTCCCTCTCTCTCACTCTCTTTCTCTCTCTCTCTCTCTCTCTTTCTTTCGCTCCCCTTATCCTGCATGCAATAGGATATCTATCTATCTATCTATCTATCTATCTATCTATCTATCTATCTATCTATCTATCTATCTATCTATCTATCTATCTATCTATCTATCTATCTATCTATCTATCTTTCTAACTGTCTGTCTGTCTGTCTGTCTGTCCGTCCGTCCGTCCGTCCGTCCGTCTGTCTATCTGTCTGTCTGCCTGCCTGCGTGCATGCCTGCCTGCCTGTCTGTCTGCCTGTCTGCCTGAGTGCCTGTGTCTGCCTGACTGCCTGTCTGCTTGCCTGCCTGTCCATCCATCCATATGTCTGCCTGTCCATCCATCCATATGTCTGTCTGCCCATCCATCCATACACCCAAACTTACACAAATCCATCAAACAACCGTCTGTCTGTGCACCCGCACTACCGTCCGTCCGTCCGTCCGTCTGTTTATATCTATCTATCTCACCCATATTGACGCATGAAGCCTATCTTAGCTAGGACAGTCCTGTTTATGAATCTGTTATACATTGCCCGTTCTCTGCTGTCAGAGTTCCTAGATATCTGAGTCGTTATTGTGTGAGTACTGGACTGTAACAATGTCCGTTCACATCTTCTATTTGGCGATGGCTTTCTAGGTGTGTAATATTAAGTTAAAGAATAGACCAGATACACGAACCAGACACCAGCCAAGGAACACAACCAAGAGAGAAAGCAGCGAGTTGTCCACTCAACCTGGATACTGTTTGTACAGAGCCCAGCAACACAGACATACCATGGGGAGGTTAGTGCTGTAGCTTTTTTCCCTTCCTTCCTTCCTTCCTTCCTTCCTTCATTCCTTCCTTCCTTTCTTCCTTCCTTCCTTTCTTCCTTCCTTCCCGCCATTCATCCATCTATCCATCTACACACACGCACGCAGTTTCAAGCTTCCCGTCGTTTCAAGTGAGGGGAGACAAGCGTCTAGTCATGTTGGAGATGGACGAAGAACTCGGTGATTTGTGTACTCTCTCTCTGCTTAAAAGAACCATTAAATTCAAGTCAAGTCATCCCGGAACCGATGATGTCGTTGGGGCACACACGAAGACACCCCGACGCCACCTATCTCTGTCAGCGACCTCTGCCTTTGCCTCCCCTGGTCGGAAATTGGTCCATTCTTGAATGTTGTCCTCCCATCTCTTTTTGGGACGACCTCTTCGTCGTCCGCCTTGCACCTTGCCGTGCTTGATCGTATTTGCAAAATGTTCTTGTATGTGACGTTTATAAGTCTTGGGAAACATTTCATCTCCGAGGCATGTATCCTCCGCCTCAGGCGTGCTGTAATTGGCCATGTCTTACAACCATTAGCAACATAAAATTCTTAAAAAGAGTACGCTGTTAGCCGCAGTTCGAGTAACATTCTAAAAAGTTATGAAATATCTACCCGACATGCAATCTGCCTTTCCCAAGGCCAAGTAAACTGTGGGAAGTAAACGTTGCAAAATGAAGAACGTATTAAAGATAGCTTTCCTCTGCAAGTCAGCCCAGAGAGAACCTCGATGTCAGTGACACGATCTTGCCATCGGATGTGGAATATTCGCCTCAGCAACTTGTGGGGAAGTGGTTTAACCTTCTTGCATGTCCAGAGTATACAGTCCAGCTTTTGCAGGCGTAGAGTAAGGTTGGAATGATGGTGGCACGGTAGACTTTGAGCTTGGTCTTGACGCTGATGCCACGACGTTCCCACACCATCGAGCGCATTCTGCCAAAGGCTGTGCTGGCCCCTGTTATTCTGCTTGCCGCCTCATCGTCAAGGCTGACATTTCTCGACAGCGTGCTGCCCAGATACGTGAATTTGTCTACGACATTCAGCGTCTGACTGTAGTCTTTGGTTTTGTGAACGGCTTACCTGGTGCTGGTTGGTACATGACCGCTGTTTTATTGGCTTGTATGGTCAGACCAAAATTTTCGCATGCAGCAGAGAACCGGTCCATTTCCCACCTGCATGTTCAGTTCTGAGTTGCTGTTCAGAGCGCAGTCATCAGCAAACACAAGTTATCTGATTATGTCGTCAGCCACTTTGGTTTAGACCTTCATTCTTCTGGGATTGAGCAGCTTGACATCAGTGCGGTACTGTATCGGTATGCCAAGCTTCAGCGATCTGAAGGCGTCTGTCACCGTGGCCACGATCATCATGTTGAACAGGGTCGGGGCGAGTACACATCCTTGTTTTACTCCGTTTGTTACGAGACAAGTTGTAGAGTTCTCTCCACTGTCCATGACAATAGCACACATGCCTTCGTGTAGCTACTTCACCATGGATATGAACTTGTTGGGGCAGCCAAGCTTAGACATAATCATCCACAGCCCTCTCACATGCATTTGATACAGTAAACAGAAGACGGATGTGGATGATTATATATGTATATATATATAAATATTATATATTTATCATCCATCATCATCATCATGTAGCTTGGAATACTTGGAATCCTGGTATTCAAACGGGCTTGTTAATGTCTGTTGCCAGGTTGCCGAAGGCTATCGCTTATCTGTAGTAGGTATTTTAAACTTCCTGCGGCTTACTAGGCCTGGGGGAAGGTACACATAATTTTGGTAGATTTTTATCTAGAAGTTCTAAAACTCTAATTCATCATGTAGCACTGCTTGCATTAGCTCCGCTGGGATGTCATTGCGCCCCAGTGACTTTCCCTTTTTTTTAGGCTTTTGATTGCTCAGCGTACTTCGTCCAATGTGGGTTCAGGTTCTCTCTCTTCGTTTGAGATTATTGTAACTGGGTGCTTTGGGGGTGTCTTCATATATGGTTCTGCAGTACTCCCTCCATCTTTTCAAAATACATTTATTTTTTGTTAATATGTTGTACTTTTTATCATTGATGACATGTGGTACTAGTTGGAACTCTCTTGTCAGTGTTATTATTTCCTTAAAGGCATCTCCCTTCCTGTCTTGTAGTTTTTCAATATTTTTACAGGTGTGCATTATGTATCTTGTTTTGTCGTTTCTTATTTCTCTTCTTGCTCAATTTCTATATGTTGTGCTGGTTCTCTCAAGTCCATTTTGCTTCAATTGTTTCATATTTTCTGAGTTTCAGTGTTTATTCCGACATGTAGCTCTGTTTTGTTTTAGTCATTCTGGGAATCATGCTTTGCTCAACAGAGATTAAAAGGTCTCTTGCATGTGTCGTCCCATGTCATCTCCTCTTGAACTGCCATCAACGCCTCAAACTTATTCAATTGGTATCTCTGGTACATCGAAACGTATTGGTCGCGTACGTTTGCTCGCCCTTCTCAGCCTCAACTTGAAAACTGCAACCAGTAGTTCGTGATCCCTGTCGTAGTCCGCCCATGAGAGCGTTTGTGTTCACAACTCACATGACCTTCATCTGTGTTGAACTAGGTTGTAATCTATCTGGTTCCTGCTATTACCATCAGGGGAGGTCCACGTGTATAGTCGTCTCTGGTGTTGTTTGAATAAGGTGTGGAAATGTAGAGGTAATTTGCAAACCAAAGTTCAGTCAGTTTTTCTCTTCTCATTTCTGTGTCTCGAACCCAAAAAGGTCCTCGCACACTTCTTTCCTCTTCTTCTTCTTCTTCTTCTTCTTCTTCTTCTTCTTCTTCTTCTTCTTCTTCTTCTTCTTCTTCTTCTTCTTCTTCTTCTTCTTCTTCTTCTTCGTCTTCTGCGTTCGTTCTCAATCTCCCGCTACCAAGCCCTGAACAGGGTTTCGCAAGTAGGAAGTCCGGAGAACAGAATGCGTTGTGTCGCTAGTTTACAGCTTGACTACGATATTTGCACCTATCGGTCCGACATATCTGTCTTCGGCGGTTTCTTTCCTTTCCTCTATTCCTTGTCAAATTTCGCGTTGAAATCTTGTGATTAAAACAAGATGTCTCTTCTTTGTGCTTTTTCTAGTTTTTCCTTGTAATATGTTATATAAGTCTTCAATTTAGCAATCATCTGATGCCCATGTTGGTTTGTAAACATGTATTATTGTAAGGTTTCTTTTCTTTCTCTTTAGTCTAATCATAATGGTGTTATCGTTAACTGGGTTGTAACCAAGCAGGGAAGGTGCTGTCTTCTTTGGCAGACTGAAACCGACCCAGCTCTGTCCACCAGTGTATATTTATACATACACATATAAATGGAGAGAGGAGACGAACGTCTGGTCAGGCAAAACAAACTGACTAGACTTGTATTGACTAAGATCCCGTCTCACTTCCTTGATGTTCTCCCTGGAAACAGGCTGCTTCATGGCAGTCTGGCTAACGTTGTGAGGGTTTGACCTGATCCCCGCAGTAGTGAGCGTCGCACAGATGAAGCCAGGCATAGCACAACAGCCTGTAAGACTCCGGCCCACCTTTACCAGCATCAGCACGCTCAGGAAGTGGGAAAAGCTACCCTAACGCTCATCCCAGGGCCCACAAAAGAGTAAACATACTGATTGTGGACATTCACCATTTGTTGTTGTTTTTCGTACAATGTTTGCCTCTCTGTAGTCTACTAGCGGAAGCACGCCTCTTTTCACCCCGGGCCGCAGCCTTTTAGGTGATATCAGGACGTATTAACCAGTGCTTGGATCCATGTGTGTGCGTCTGTATGTACCTATGGTAGTTCTTAGAGTCAACCCAACCAAAGCGCAATGGAAGGGTCTCACCACGAGGGCACGTTTGAAAGTTGTGTAAGGGTGTGATTGTTGGAGAGAGTAGAATGAAACAGAGTGTGAGGTAAGAAGAAAGGGAGAAAGAGTTCCAGAAGGATGCCTTCGTGAGCGGGTGGGGGGGGGGGGGGGTGTCATTCAACAGGATATATATATATATATACACACACACACGAGGCGTGTTCAAATGAAACCGGACCTAACTGCACCAAGTGAACATACGGACGTTGTGCATGATATTACTTCTAGTGTAAACAGCACATACCAACCGTCAAGTTTGCCCAATTTCATTATCCTCCGACTCATAGTTTCATCAGCAGACCGTTGAAAACATGGCGGCTGTGATACGGAATCCGTTCAGAGTTGATCAGCTAGTGATGATTCGGTTTCTAACAGCAGAAGGATGTCGACCAGTTGACATTCATCGCAGAATGCAGGCAGTGGATGGTGGCAAAAGTGTGGCGAAGACAACAGTAAAGAATGCAACAATATGCGCCTGACCTGGTCTCGGAAGATCGGCCGTTAACTCACGTCCTCTTTTAAACATCGTTGTCCAGTTCTTCACTGTTGTCTTCGACGCACTTTTGTCACCATACACTGCCTACATTCTGCGATGAATATCAACTGGTCGACACCCTTCAGCTGTTAGAAACCGAATCACCTCTCGCTGATCAACTCTGGATGGATTTCGTATCACACTCGCCATGTTTTCAACATTATGCTAAGGAAAGTATGAGTCGGAGGATATTGACATTTTACAAACTTGAAGGTTGGTTTGTGTTATTTATATCAGAAGTGCAGTCATCATGTGCATCGTACGCTTGTTCACTTGTTGCAGTTTGGTCCCGTTTCATTTGAACACTCCTCGTATATATTCATACACACACACATAAACACGCGTTCATACACACATATACACACACAGGAAAGGCCAGCAACCTATATCGTAACGTTCGAATGTAACTGTGAAGCGTTACTCGAATACCGTAACACCCAACCCGTGGGACCGCACATAGAATACATCTTTGCTTAATGAGCGTTCTCATTTCCATAAAAGTGTATCTGCTACGGCTATAATGAATACTTACTTCCCCTGTCCTGGGCATCACGACTTATTTCCCCTGTCTTGGGCACACGTCAGACATCGTGTTTCCAATATTCATTCTCGTGAATTGCCTTGTCGTTTCCCCTCAACATGTCATCCATATTGTATGTTTACAGTTTGTGCAGATCATCAGGTGGTGTGGGTCTTGTGCTGCTCCACAGTCACATGTTAAATCATCCCTGTAGTCCCATCTCTTTAACTTCGTCCTGCATCGTGATACACCAGTGGTGTCTAGGCTCAGGTTCCTCCCACAGTTCGATCCACGGGACCTGCATCACTTCATTCCATTTTTCGATTCTTCGTTAATTTTAGAAATAAATGATTTGGCCTAGTTACTTCTGCCCTAGAATGTAGCTTTTTTCTTTTGGCCTACAATTTCTACAGAATAGGAGATAGCCGGCCCCACGTCCAACCACCTTTTGTCATCTTTTATATTATATCTTGTTATATTGTTACTGTTCCGTGCTCCCCTTTCGGGCCCCAGAAAAAGCACTGGCAAAACAAAAAAGTAAGTAGCACATCCTTTGCAGAACCTCGCTCTTACAACTTAAATTTTTTAAATTTTATTTTACGCGTTTGCCTCACTAGTTTCTACTGGCGAAGGCGCGCCTATTGCACCCCAGACCGTAGTCAATTGGGCGATATTAAGACGCATAAGCCAGTGCTTGGATGCATGTGTGCGTCTGTATGTACCTATGTTAGGTTTGTGCACTCTCAAAAGCTAGCCCAACTAAAGTGCAATGGAAGGGCCTCACCATGAGGGCGCGTGTGAAAGTTGTGCAAGAGTGTGATTGTTGGACAGAGTCCAATGAAACAAGGGTGTGATTGTTGGACAGAGTCCAATGAAACAAGGGTGTGATTGTTGGACAGAGTCCAATGAAACAAGGGTGTGATTGTTGGACAGAGTCCAATGAAACAAGGGTGTGATTGTTGGACAGAGTCCAATGAAACAAGGGTGTGATTGTTGGACAGAGTCCAATGAAACAAGGGTGTGATTGTTGGACAGAGTCCAATCTTGTGTAAAAGCGTGTTCCAACTTACAACAGCTCTTACAACTGCCAACCTATTGGGCTGTTATACGTCTTTTTGGCGGGAAGGAAGAGTAACGTCAGGTCAGGCACACCATACTGATCAGAAATGTTAGGGTCAGGCAAAATATACTGGCCAAGATCCTCACCACGGCTTCCTCGTAGCTCGTCCTGGAAACGGGCTGTCTTCATGGCAGTCTGGCTAGCGAGGTGGCGGGGGTGGCAGTGGGGGTGGGTGGGTCGAAGTGATCTCCGTAGTAGTGAACGACGCGCAGATGAGGTCAAGCATAGCACTACTGCCTGGAAGAACCGGTTCACCATCATCAGCACGCTCGGAATGTGAGGAAAGCTACTGCAACCCGCCACTTAACGTCATTTTTAGGTCGCACAAAAGAGAAAGACTACTAACTCGTATTGTGGACATTCGAAACAACAACACTGGTTTTTTTTCGCAGACGTGCCATTACTTTCAGTATGTGGAGTAGCGATGGTACCAAGAAAAAAATCGGCAGCCAACATAGACACGGTGGTATTCGTATCAGGTGTGGGAACAAGATAGTGGGTAGAGCATGAGCTGAAGTGGTCAGTGACCCAAAGCTGACCGCTAGTGTCAGGACCAGCAACATGGAGCTGACAAGACCCTTATCCACATGCACGTGGTGATCCTGGTCTTAGTCGGCCTGTACTTCTATAGGGGAAGATGCCACAGTCAGGTCTCAGCTCTGGTATGAGCTAGACATAGCCGGGAGAAGGATTTCCTGCTTAGCCTGCTAAGCTTGAGCAGCTTAATACTCGGCTGCATTGTTTGGTTAACCGATGTGCGAGTTCATCTTAATAGACTCAAACACTAGAGCAAAGTAGACCCGCAGTCTGTTAGGCGCCATCTATGCTTCTCTAAACAAACCACCTAACCATGGCCGGTGTTATGCCATGTCACACAGTTAGTCGCCTCTTACGAAATGCTCTATGTGGTGCAATTATTGTCCTTATGGCTTGGTTTGGCTTCGTTCGTTCTCAATCTCCCGCTACCAAACCCTGACATGGGTTTAAGTAGAAGAATGTAGTTCAGAGAACGGAATGCGTTGTGTCGTAGTTTACAGCTTGAATGCGATATTTGCACCTTTCGGTCCAACACATCCGACTTGAGCAAGCACTTTTTGAGTACCGGGTTAGCATTCCCTCTTCGATCCCTTCTTCTTAGCCAGTCTGCCCTGCTGCAGCCTGTTATCCAGGATCATCGCTTGGAGGTGTAGAAGGGTCTTGATAGCTTTGGTTCGCTGGCCCTGACGCTAGCAGTTAGCTATGGGTAGCTGATCGATGCAGCTCATGTGCTGCTCAGCATCGTGATCCCATAACCTAACCATGGCCGGTGTTATGCCATGTCACACAGTTAGTCGCCTCCTACGAAATGCTCTCTGTGGGGCAGTGGTGCTATTATTGTCCTTATCATACACTAAGACCCCGGCGGACGTCTCACAGATTTGAAAGAATTAGACGACTGTAACCTTTCAAGCATTTCATAAAAGATAACTGAAAAGGGTGGTGTATGGGGTTTCCAACCTCTCTGGGTAAAACCATTACTACTGAAGCTGCTGTAAAAACAGTTACTCGACTCTTACGACATGCTCTCTGTGAGACAGTGGTTCTATTCTTGTCCGTGTCATACACAAAGACACTGGTAGACCACTCGGGCTAACATACTACAATAGGGCAGTCTGGCTAAGGATAAGAGGTTTAAGAGAGAAGGCTTCTTCTTCTTCTTCTCCTTCTTTTTCTTCTTCTACTTCTTCTTCTCCTTCTTTTTCTTCTCCTCCACCTCCTCCTTCTCCTCCACCTCCTCCTTCTTCCTCCTCCTCTCCATTCTTCTTCTTTTTCTTCTCCTCCGCGTCCTTCTCCTTCTTCCTCTTCTACTCCTTCTTCTTCGTCTCCTGCACCTCCTCCTCCACCAACTTCACTTCAACCATCTCCTCCACCTTCAACACCTCCTACGCCTCCATCTCTCCTACTTCCTCCACCACCTCCTCCTTCTTCTTCCTCTTCTCCCTTTTGTCCTCCTCCATCTCCTCCTTCTTCTTCCTTTTCTTCTCCTCCACCTCCTCCTCCTTCTACCTCTTCTCCTCCCTCTCCTTAATCTTCCTCTTCTCCTCCTCCTTCCCTCCTCCTTCTTCCTCTTCTCCTCCACCTCCTCCTTCTTCCTCTCCTCCTCCTCTTTCCCTTCTTCTTCTTCATCTTCTCCTCCTCCTCTTCCTCTTTCTTCTTCTTCTTCTCCACCTCCTCCTCCACCACCTTTACTTACACCACCTCCTGCTTCACCTTCTCCTTCACCAGCTCATCCTCTACTTCCACCTCCTGCACCTCCTCCGCCTCCACTTTCCCTAGTTCCTCCACCACCTTCACCTTCTTCTCCTCCACCTCCACCACTTCCTCCATCTCCTCCTCCTCCACCTTCTTACTCCAGCTCCTCCCGTCCACCTCCTCCTCTTCTTCCTCCTCCACATCCTTTCTGTCCACCGCCTTCTCCTTCTCCACATCCTCCTCCGCCACCTCCACCACCTCCTTTTAAGACAAAATGGAGGGGATTGGGGAGGGTGTCTTTGTATTTGTTATTAACTTTAATTTATTTAATTTGTTTACCTGGATCTGCAATCCTGCTTTTGCTGATGTATAAAACATTACTTTTCTATGATAATGTTGTTGTTGTTTAATGCTCATAATGAGTATGTTTACTCTTTTGTACGCCCAAAACAGAGTGTCAAGTGGCGGGTTGTAGTAGTTTTATCACATCCCGAGCGTGCTGTTGAAGGTGGAACGCTGTCCTCCTCGCGGTTGTGCTGTGCTTGGCTTTATCTGTGGGGCACTCACTACTACGGGGATCACATCGGTCCACATCCCGTCAGCCAAACTGCCTTGTAAACGGCATGTTACCAGAGAAAGCAACATGGAATAGAGATGTGGTCTTGGTCAGTGTATTGTGCCTGATTGGACGAACGAGCCAGTTCCCCATTTGTATAATAATAAATGTTAATATCTCAGTTCAGTACAAGTGCCATCTCCGCATTGAAAGTTGACTGCAATGGATCTCCAGTGTATTCTATCTCTCGCTGTAATGGTAAAATTTGGCAGGCTATTCCCACTTCATCTCCTGATGTTATCCACCCACTTAAAATGTTGTCTGCCTCTTGAACGACTGCCTTCCACCCTACCCCCTAGTATGGTCTTCAACAAGCAGGTATGTTTTGTTATATGACCAAAATAACGTTAACTGTCTTACCCTGATTTCGGTCTTGAATTCTCTTTTCACCTCCAACGTTTTCAATACCTCCACATTTTGTTTCTTATCTTTCCAAGAAATGCTACCCAATCTTCTTTATACCTACATTTCGAAGGTCTCGTTCCTCCTTTTCAACGTGTTATTCATTGTCCTTGTTTCTGCGCCATAAAATAGTTACGAGTATACATAACACGTAATAACTATTATATTCAATGAATGATTTACCTATTTGAATGTCAGTTATTGTTGTTATTATTATCCCATAGCTGCTGAGCAAGCCTGCTCTTGGCAGCCCAATGCCATTCTAATATATATATACAGGTCTTCTTCAGTTGTGTCCCTGCTCCGTACAGTGGGTTGGTAACTGTCGACAGTGCTTGTAAAAAATCTTTTCCTCATGTCCGTAAGCGCCTTGCACTCAATGAGTAGATGTCGAACTGTTTCATCAGGATGAGAGAAATGTCTGCACAAGGGCAGATGCTGAGGATTGATGCAGTTCAAGTGGCTATTGACTCTGGTACGCCCTGTTCGGAACTGAAAGATGAGACTTTGATCTCTTCTATGAAGTTTATTTATGTCATCGTTACTTTTTGTCTGTGACATTTCGCTAAATACACGGCGACTTGTTGTTCCCGTCACCCACCTGTTCATCCAGATTTCCAGAGTATTATTCTTAATAATTCGTTTCACTGGATGTCAAAATATATCGCATATTCCTTAATACCATCTTGACCATACCTATTCTCTTTCTGATTTCTTTTTTACAACTGCCTTCTTCCGTTAATAAATGTTCTGGACAGGAGAAACTCTGTACCTGTTGAAGTAGTTGATCTTTTATTTTGTATATGCATACATCGTGTCATGTCAATTTTGCCAAGTATCAAAGTGTTTGTTTTCTTTATATAAATGTTAATTTCTACATAATTTATCAAATTTATTGTCGTCAGAGTTCTCGAAAGAAAACACAAAAGCACAAAAATGGACAAAGTTCGGCGTCTTAGCCGAGCCCTGAACCCAAAGCATTGGCGCCATGCGAGAGCAGGACCCGAACCGCTGCCTCATCCATCTGCCATTGGAATGGCATCCCTTAGCACAAGACCTAAAGATGACTCAGCAAACGAGTACCAGGAGGATCAAGTGGACTCGGATTCTATCAACAGCGAATCCACAAAATGTGGATCAACAACCATGGATTTATCCACAGCAAGTGACGAAGGTAGGATATGCATTTTCAAGTGACAAACAAAAGCATATAAATTGTTTTGCTTCCTACATTGATAAACGAGAAAAATAGAAAATAGTTAATAGGACATATTTCATTGCACCAGGACGCCCCCATATGAGATCAGTCCCTTTCATTGCATCAGGGCGCCCACATATCAGCTCACTTCCTTTCATTGCACCAGAGCACCCCCATGTGAGATCACTTCCTTTAATTGCATCAGGCCGCCCCCATATGAGATCAGTCCCTTTCATTGAACTCCCATATGACCTCAGTCCCTGTCATTGAACCCCCATATGAGATAAGCCCCTTTCATTGAACCCCCATATCAGCTCGATCTCTTTCATTGAACCCCCATATGACCTCAGTCCCTGTCATTGAATCCCCATATGAGATAAGCCCCTTTCATTGAACTCCCATATCAGCTCGATCTCTTTCATTGAACCCCCATATGAGATCAGTCCCTTTAATTGCCATGAAAAAAAGCCGTTTCCAGTGAGGCATGCGAAGAAACCGAAGTGAGCGTCTTGGCCAGTATATTTTGTCTGACCTTGACTAACATGTCTGATCAGTATGTTGTGCCCTCGTGAAATGAAAGGAACTTAAACTTAGGTCATATTGGGGCGCCCTGGATCAACCAAGACGTTAGTCTTCCTTCCCATTGTCTGCTCTTAAATAAGCACATCCATGTTTCTAAAAAAATTGGCAACCTCTCTTGTGCATGTCATTATCATATAGTTTATCCTGCAAATTGGTTGGTGAAAATCATGCTGTCAATCTGTTCCTCTTGTGATGCTGACACTTTGGAAGACGTGTTCTGTTTGCTTATCCTCCATATTAACTAAACTTAACGTCTTTATACTGGTTTAGAAGACTCTACAGAGTCTGTATACAGCCAGCTTCTTGGGGGGGGGGGGGGGGGGGGGGTTACCAATGTGCTAGTCCATCTTAATAGACTCAAAAATTAGAGCAAAGTATCCGCAGCCAGTTAGGCGCCATCTACAGCTGCTATTAACAAACCACCTGGGCAAAGGTACAAATAACTTGGGTAGATTTTTAATTTGAATTTTGTCCGGGCAGCTCCGTTAAGCCTACTCTTTTTGATTTCCAACTGCCAATGAATTTTTAACATGCTCGACACTGAACGCGATAGTCCGATCTCACTACCCAGAGATCAGGAGAATTTTTACCAGAAGAATAACGTGAAAAAATCCCCGGTCTCCACCATCATTCACTCGAGCACGCGACCTCTGGCACCCGAGGCGGACACCTTACCTCGAGACCACTGAGTCCCCTTATTGTCACAAGCTGTTTGGTTTGGAAGGATCAGTGTAGCTCTGTTGTATAAGAATTGTGTTCTTCTCTGCGCCATTTTTCTTTGAAGTTGTTCCTAACTGTGGTTTTTATTTCTTTACACATTATGGAAGACTGCTACGGCTGGGTCATGTTGGTTGCATGGAAGACGGTCGCATCCCCTCGTGTTCGTTGTATGGACGATGGTCGCATCCCCTGATATTCATCGCATGGAAGACGGTTGCATCCCCTGATGTTCGTCGCATGGAAGACGATCGCATTCCCTCATTTTTCGTCACATGGAAGACGGTCGCATCCCCTCATGTTCATCGCAGGGAAGACAGTCGCATCCCCTCATGTTCATCGCATGGAAAATGGTCGCATCCCCTCATGTTCATCGCATGGAAAATGGTCGCATATTCTCATGTTCGTCATGTGGACGATAGTCGCATCTCCAAAGATATTCTCTACGGGCAGCTGACGTGTGGTAAATGAACAGCTGGCCGACCACAGCTGAGGTTCAAAGACGTATGTAAGGGGGACATGAAGGCTCTGGATATGGATCTGACATCTTGGGAAGACATAGCTGCAGACCGATCCAAATGGAGATAGAACCTGAATAGCCACTTCAGGCTGGGTGAAGATAAGTTCATGCAACACAGGGAAGTGAAGAAACAACACAGGGAACTGAAGAGACAACACAGGGAAGTGAAGAGACAACACAGGGAAGTGAAGAGACAACACAGGGAAGTGAAGAGACAACACAGGGAAGTGAAGAGACAACACAGGGAAGTGAAGAGACAAGGCTGCAAAGAAAAGGAAAACCAAATACTCAGTAGAGAGTTGCTACTCCAAGGTTGATCCATTGATCTATAGTTATGACTAAAAAGTGGCTACTTAGTTACTTACATTATCCTGTCCAGTAGCAAAGCGTTACAATAGACAGGATACGCTGAACTATCCCAAACGGGGATACTCTGACACAGACAGCAGAGGTGACGAAGTGGAAGATTGGGAGATAGATGCAAATCTCTCCCTAATCAATAGGCCGGAGGATAGCCCTAGCTTCTATTCAAGAACATGGCATACTACCTCGACTCCAGATTTGGCCTTCTCCACACAGGACATACACCATAAAATAGACCGCCAGGTGCTAAACCAACTGGCAGGTAGCGACCACAGGCCGATCAGGCTAACCATTGACATGGAAGTAGGCCCACAGGAAACAAAACCGCTCCCACGTTGGAATTACAAACGAGCTGACTGGGACAGATTTGCAATCCTGACAGATGGGCTGTGTGAAACCATCAACACACGAAACACCAAAATGAAGCCCATGGTAGAGAGCCTAAGCAAGGCAATAATGCAAGCCGCCACTGAAACCATCCCAAAACAAATGCCCCCCAGAAGACATCCCTTTGCATAAAACATGTGAAAAGGATTATAAATAGAAATTGTAATGGTCATTTTTGTTTGAGCGTAGTTACATGTTAGCAAACGAGCAAAGCAGCAAAATGAATTTATCAGTTACTATTGGAAAGGTACGCTGATCGCGTACAGCCTAACACAGCGTAGGAAATAGGCTAGGAGACGGTCATTACGGCGCTACTTTTTCCTCACAGCCAACCAGCCACAAATTAGGCCTGCCTTCTTTGACTGACAGTGTTACATTCCAAACTTTGTTTGGTTTTGTTATTATGATTTGATCACATGTTAAAGGAGAGGGGGATAGATATTTTTTCAGAAATGAAAAAAAGATGCTTAGAACTCATTTACAAGAAAACGTAGACAACTGTGCAGAAGTACGTCAACAGCATGGGTTTCAACTACCTCATTCAGCAGAAACACAAAGTACTTTTCAACATTTTTCCGTCATCGTTAAGTGTGCCTTTTGTTGTTCATGACTCAGCTTACCCTATCAGATGCTATCCTGTTTTAGTTTTGGGTTTTGCTTCTTCCCACTTTAAATCAAGTCAAATATAATGTTTATAAATAGTTTTGACATCTGCCTACTGACAGGGAGAGCAGTGGATCGAATCCCCAGTAATGCATATGTTTGTTATTCTGTTGAGGGTGAAATAAATAAACAAGTGGGTGAAAACGTCCCTTTTCACAATCCCAAGGCACCCGGTTTGAATCCCATCGTGTCCAGTATGACAGACATGGGATTTTTATCGGTCCGATTGCTCCTCCACGAACTGAAAGCAATGGCAATCTACCGTACTGCAAAGAAACTTATAACAGTCAAATAGGTAGTGAGGAAACGCACCTCAACAATAACCATAAATTCTCAATCAGAGGATATCAGACCTTCCGTCTAGATAGAGAAGGCCACAAAGGAGGGGTCCTGATACTGACCAGAAACTGCATACCGAGTAGCGCGGTATCTGTCAATCACACCGGACAAGCAGAAATTGTAGGAGTTGACATAATGGCTCAAGAGACGAAGCTACGCATTTTCAATCTGTACGGACCACCAAACAGAGACCTATCGCTGTCGAGTATGGAGGTCAGAGACTCCAACTGCATAGTAGTTGGAGATTTCAACAGCCACTCGGAGAGATGGGGATACTCTGACACAGACAGCAGAGGTGACGAAGTGGAAGATTGGGAGATAGATGCAAATCTCTCCCTAATCAATAGGCCGGAGGATAGCCCTAGCTTCTATTCAAGAACATGGCATACTACCTCGACTCCAGATTTGGCCTTCTCCACACAGGACATACACCATAAAATAGACCGCCAGGTGCTAAACCAACTGGCAGGTAGCGACCACAGGCCGATCAGGCTAACCATTGACATGGAAGTAGGCCCACAGGAAACAAAACCGCTCCCACGTTGGAATTACAAACGAGCCGACTGGGACAGATTTGCAATCCTGACAGATGGGCTGTGTGAAACCATCAACACACGAAACACCAAAATGAAGCCCATGGTAGAGAGCCTAAGCAAGGCAATAATGCAAGCCGCCACTGAAACCATCCCAAGAGGAGCTAGGAAAAACTATAAGCCCTACTGGAATGATGAGTTGCAGAAAGTGGAAGATGCAGAAACAAATGCTAGGAACATGGCAGAGCGAGAAAAATCCATGGAGGCAAACATCGCCCTCAAAGCCGCCGCGGCGAAGTACAAACACACTCTCAAGCAAACAGCAAGAGAAAGCTGGAAAAATAAAACGGAAAGTCTAAACCTGGACAAAGACGGGAACAAGCTATGGAAGCTAGTCAGAGCCATGAACGACGAAACCCCGTCAAATAAACAAATTACTATCAAGCAGGGCGAGAACTTGATCACAGGTAAGAAAGCCGCAAACGCCTTTGTCGATCACTATGCCAGAGCAAACCACATCGAGGTCCCTGCAGATAAGCATACAGACATTAGCGAAGAACTAAAGGGACACGAAAACATGAATACGGCTCCTGAAGAGCACATGAGGGCCAAACTAACAATGCGCGAAATGGAAGAGGCTATGAGAACACTAAAGAAAAGGAAATCTCCCGGAAAAGAGGGGATAACAAACGAAATGCTGATGGGGCTGGGCCAAACAGCGAAGAAGAAACTGCTATCGGTTCTGAACCAAAGCTGGAAAAGGGGAATTGTACCACAGGCATGGAAAGATGCAATACTGGTACCAGTACCAAAAACAGGAAAGGACAAAACAGATCCAAATGGATACAGGCCCATAAGCCTACTGAGCTGTGTCGGCAAGCTGATGGAACGGATGATAAACACCAGACTGATGTGGCATCTGGAAGAAAAACGAATACTAATTCCACAGCAAGCCAGCTTTAGACAGCACAGATCCACTGAGGACCAGGTCATCCTCATAGCCCAAGAGATAGAAGATGCCTACCAGGCACAGAAACACACAGTAGCGTTTTGGGTGGATCTGGAAAAGGCATTTGACAAAGTCTGGAAAGATGGACTTAGAGTCAAGCTAAGAAGAAGTGATGTCTGTGGGAAGATGTACAAGTGGATCAACCACTACCTCAAACAAAGAACGGCCAGAGTCCAAGTACAAGGGCAGATGAGCAAAAAGGTGACACTCGAGCAGGGAGTACTCCAAGGGGGAGTATTGTCACCCACACTCTTCCTGGTATATATAAACGATATTACAGAGAATATACCAAGAAGAGTCCATAGCTCAATGTTTGCAGACGATCTGGCTATGTGGACCTCTGAAAAGAATCTCACCATAGCAAGAAATCGGATGCAGACGGCCCTAACATCGCTGGAAGAGTGGGCGAACTCATGGCTGGTCAAAATAAACGAGGACAAAACAACATGCACAATATTCTCGCTTTCATTAAAACCCCAAAGTACCAAATTAAGTCTAAATGGCAAAATCCTGCAGCCAAACGACAACCCAACCTATCTGGCAGTCACATTTGATCGGCGCATGACATGGAAAAGTCAGATTGAGAGAAACCAAATGAAAGCCAGAGAAAGAATGGCAATCATGAGGAAACTTGCTGGCACAAGCTGGGGAGCAGACGAAGGCATACTTAAGAAACTGTACACTGGAAGAGTGAGACCAGTTCTCGACTATGGCATTGCGGCATGGACAACAGCAGCGAAGGCGAACTTCGATAAAGTTAACAAACTTCAAAACCAAGCCATGAGAATTATAACAGGTGGCATGAAGTCAACGCCAATTGTAGAACTTGAAAAGATTACAAAACTGCAATCCATGACCGATAGAAGAGACTGCAGAGCCCAGCTGCAGTCAGAGAAACTTCGAAGACTGATGGACCATCCAATGTACCAGAGACTAAACAATTTGGGAAATGGGAAACTAAAGCGGAGAAACTTTGCAGAAATAGCCAAAGCAAAGATGCACGAAGATCCCATAAACACACTAACAACACCAAAACCCATCACTACTGTACGAAAACCTACCTGGAGGCAGGATATATTTCCAGAGGTGGTAGAAAATATACCAGGTATTGCAAACAAAAACTGCCAGACTGAAAAAGAAAGGAGAGACACTACCCTAAGCTTCATAACGAAAAGCTACCCAAGCATGGACTGGACCCATGCATACACCGACGGTTCTGTAACAAACACTACACAGAACGGAGGGGCAGGAGCATTCCTGAACCTACCAAATGGCAGAAAAATAACACTGTCATTCGCTACTGGTAAGTACACAAGCAATTTCAGAGCGGAGGCAGAGGCACTGAGGGCGGCAGTGGAAGAAATGGTGACACACAGTGAAAATGAGAGCCATATAGTCCTGCTGACAGATGCTCTCGCCGTAGTCACAGCGCTAAAAAGCCAGAAAAACACTGAGCTTAATGACTTAAGAGCAGCACTCTGCAAACTGTGCCAGCAGTCCGCACCAAAAAGGGTAGTGGTACAGTGGGTTCCGTCACACTGCAACATCCAAGGCAACGAGGAGGCAGACAGACTGGCAAAAGAAGGTGCAAGACTACCACAAACAGATACCAGTATGACGTACGAAGAGTCAAAACGGCTTATCAAAGCCAGATACATGACCAAATGGGAAACCGAACATACTGGTTACACCAAAAACGATGCCTATTACCAGTTGAACCGAAGAGAGCAGGTCGTTGTCTTCAGACTTCGCACTGGCCACAACAGACTGAGGTACCACCTATTCAACAAATTGAAGATAGGGTGTACCGACGAATGCCCGTGCGGTACTGGTAAAATGACCACTGAACATCTGCTGCAGAACTGCCCGACATACGAGGATCAGAGAGAGCAGATGTGGCCATTACCAGTGGAACTGCAAGACAAGCTCTATGGCAGTGGCGAGAGCCTCAGGATGACCGCCACTTTTTTCGAAAAAATAATGGTTACTGTCTGACTGTGTACGCAGAAGAAGAAGAAATAGGTAGTGGTTGCAAAAAGCGATGTTTTGCTTAGAACAACCTACTTACTTTAGCCAGCACACAGAGTGGCGACGCAGCCTGTAGTTTTCAGCCTTTAAAACCCTACCACTATCCCAGATATTGGAATAAAGTCAAACAACAGTTTTAATTTAAAAAGCCCCACAATAATTACTCACAATTCTCTGTTTGCCATTGTGTTAATCTTTGTTTGTTCCTATATACTTTTGCAGTTGGAGAAAACTTTTACGAAGATGTAGAAATACGCCCCATACAGTCTTCACCAGGCACCAATGACTCGCCACACCGAACTGGTGTTTTCACAGGACCATCAAACAAATCACTTCCGCTGCCTCGTATGCCATCAAATACTTTTGGCAGATACCCAAAAACAAAAGTACTTGGTAAATTTGACAGCTTAGCACAGCGTACAATAGCAGATCAATTGGCAACAGATTCTTCAGCTCCTAAAACAAATGGCGGGGATGGAAGTGGCAGTGAAGCACATTCAAATGATGCTCCTAAACCATTTACCAGGGCAAGAAACTGGGCAACTAACCTTGGCAATAATATCGGCAGTAAACTTAGTATAAAACCTAAAGAAGACGCCCCACAAAGCAGCAAAGATAACTACGACCCCAAAGGTGGAGGGGCTGAAACAGTAGCGTCTACAGCCTATTCGTCAATGACTATGAAATATAGGAATTTACGGCCACCCGATTCAAAGCCGCCATTGCCACCCCAAGAAGCAGACATTAAAAACGAAGTCACTGATGAAAAGAAAGATATAAGAAGTCCTCCCAAACCTCAGGCACGACAAAGGTGTGGAAAACCGTTATCTTCAATCGAGAGTATTGTAGAAAACCAGAACGGGAATGAGAAGGAAAGAGAACTTGCTCACCAGCAAGATATTTCAACACCCATTAGGTTGAATGATTCCATCTTCGCTAACAATACAGGTACAAAGCTGCCAAAACCAAAGCCCAGAGGTCTCAAGATACTTGTGCCTTCTGAGAAGGATCAAACTATCCAGTCTTCACCACAGCCCAAAAGCAGGAAAGGCGCAGCGAGGTCTGATGATCTTATCAAAGACATTGAGACATTATCTGTCGAATTCAATTCTTCATCTGGAAGTTCTGAAACATCAATGCACATTACTGCTAAAGACAACCGTAGACCATTACCTCCTCCTAAGCCAAGGATTACAGTGCATACAACAGTTTAAAGAATGGGTCTAAAACAAGACCACCCCTTTCCCAAGCCCTACACTGGGGCTCACCACAGAAGTGACATAATAAGGTGGGATAGGAAATATTTAGGGGATCATTGTGATACTAGGACGTTGCCTTCCACCTGCACAGCCAGAAGAAAATCCTCGAGATCCACTGGCATGATCTAATTTCAAACAGTGTACTCAACTTGCAGGCATTGCCTCGACGATTGACTGCCGCAGTCTCTCATTTTTTGATCACGCTCCCAGCCTCCTCCGGAAAGTCCCAGCCCACGAGATGCCCCTGCTGGCTGTGAGATCGAGGGACAAGAAGAGGCCGTGCTAATCATGGAGATGTTCTCGTGGCCACCCTTGCAACACCTGGTGGTAACAGATCGCCACCTCCCCAGCAAAACTTCAGGCTGCATGAGGCGCAGTCATCATACGTAGTCGTGGACAATAGTCATTAGATGTGACAGCCTTTGTCGCCTAAGCGTACTATTGTTGATGATTATAGATCATCAATAACGTAACAAAGCCTCAGATCCTGGTGTGTCTATAAATTAACAAAAATGTGAGCACTTGTTGTCAAATGATATCTTACCAGTGACAAATCGCAGGAGTTCAATGATAACGAAATAAGTTCTAGGACAATTTACATTAGCAAAAATACCAAGGAATGGACACTACACAGATGGTTCAGCAGAGGGGGCAGGTTGAAATGGGGGAGGAGGCATAAGACACAAAAGTGGAAATATAACAGAAGAGGCCCTCCCAACAGGAAAGTTGTCCACAAACCTTAGAGCAGAATCAATGGCCCTCTTGCGAGCACTGAGAATACTTCAAACAGAAAGGCAACTTCCAATAGAAATAGCTGTATTCACGGACTGCAGAAAACTATTAGAGACAATACAAAAAACAAACAACGAACCACTGTTATCGGAGATCAGATCAGAACTGGGAAAACTCCAGAGATCCTCAACAATAGCGCTCCAGTGGCTACCCTCCCATTGCGGAATCGCGGGAAACGAGAGAGCTGATGCTCTGGCAAAAGATGGCAGCTAAAAGGCACAATTTAATCATCATCGAGTACCATACAGAGAAATCAAGAACATCATCAGAAATCAGTATACACACCAATGGAGAGAAGACAGAAACATAAGCAGTACACCAGACCCAATTCACTATCTCAAAAGAAATCAACAAACTACATTATTTCGCCTGAGAACTGGACACTGCAGACTACTAGAACATCTATACCGACTGAAGATCTGAGTGCCCATGTGGAACAGGATGCCAGAACCCTGAGCATATTCTACAGGAATGCCCAATCTATAGGGAAATGAGATGCCAGACCTGGACAGAGGGTGCGGAGCTGAAACAAAAGCTGTGGGGCAGCCGCTCCGTCCTGGTGACGACTACAGACTTCATCATGGCGATTGGCCTGCAGATATAGCATGACCAAAAAGATCCTGAACGCAAAGAAAGAAAAGAAACATTAGCAAAATTCTTCTTTGGATTTCGTTCTAAAAAGAATGCTGTGTTGTAATTTACAGCAAAACTGTGACATCTACGCCTTTTGATCCACATCCGACTTTTTTGGGTACTGGGTTTGCATTCCCAATGTGATCAATTCAAAAATAGGTTAGATGTTCACAGTATTTTCAGTATCGGCGGAATGAAATAAACTGGTTGTATACAGACTCTGTGGAGCCTTCTAAACCAGTATAATGAAGCTCAGTAAAGTTCAGTTAAGTAAGACAGGTGATGTTCAGGCATAGGTTTCTCTTGTAACTCGATCTAGTGGACTTGCATCAGCTCTTTCCATCTTTCGATGCAGAGTTTTCCAGGATTGCCACACTAGTCTTTATGAGGACCTTCAATCATCGAACGTATTGTTATGTTGACCTTATGACTTTGAACTTGTTTTCATGCAACTGTCATGATGGTTTCAGTTGACCTATGGTCAAATAATAGAGTGAGACAGAATCTCAGACACATCAACTTCAGAAAATAATCATTCTGGTACCATGTTCTTTATTATAATGAATACTTTCCCAGCCTACCGAATCAAATATGTTGTTCAATGTGATAGAACCTGGCACATTTTGTTCTTGCCTGTCTTTAAAAGCATGGGCTACACGATTAAACTGATGTACTTAATTGTTCAGCATTTAATTATCACACAAACAGTGTTAAAACCTTGAGCTGACTGTTACCTTTCTTAAAGTCATTTTGGTGTGGATGTTCAAATGTGAACGAGGAAGAAGAAAATATTGACAAATACCAACAACTGACGAAAAATTAATTTAATGAGGACATTGATCCTCTCTGTGTGCTTTACCTGTATGCTTGTGAAACATGCGTGTTAAATGTTGCATTGGAGTGGAAAATACAGGCCATAGAGATGAGGTGTTCCAGAAGCATCCTTGGAATATCAAATCGAAAATATTTTTTTTGCATCTGAACATTTATTACACAGCAAAAAACAAACAGAAATGTAAATTAATTAAACGTCACCCTTCTTTTCTATATATATATTAGCTAATTTTGCCCTGGATAATTTTGCAAGTATACTGAATTTATAATGCTCTTTCCCGCGCCTCTCAAACACACATCCCCACTGCACTCCCCACTTTTTAAACTGTCGTTAGAAGTGTTTCCCTGCCGAAGACGGATGTGTCGGACCGAAAGGTGCAAATATCGCAGTCAAGCTGTAAACTAGTGACATAACACATTCTGTTCTCCGGACTACATCCTGCTACTTGCAAAGCTCTGTTCAGGAAGAGGGAGATTGAGAATGAACGCAGAAGAAGAAGAAGAAGAAGTGTTTCAACAAATCGTATAAACTTTCATTTTGTAGCTTTTCTGTTCTAATAATGAATAAAGCCTTACAGGAATCATAATGGATCACTATGCTAAATCTGGGACTCAATATGTGGCCATGCATAAGCAGCATACATTCACTTTGCAGACACGGAAAAGTATAATTGCTTATTATATGAACGCTGAAACATTAGCGTTATAAAATGATTTAAGTAGACCATATATGTTTGTAGACATACAAATTATAAACATGCATAACATATTATTGCAAATATACAATCATGAACGAAAGTAATGAATATTTTTTCCTAAGATCTTAATGACAACATAAATTTACAGTAGATGGTGAGGCAATAGATCAGGTCACCCATTTTGAATATCTGTGCTCCAGAATTGACAAAAATAGTGACTGCTCGAAAGAAATCATGGCAATGCAGATACTGAACAGCCTGAAAAAATTATGACAGAGCACCAAAAAAACGACAAAAGTAAAAGTCTTTGCAGCCGAGGGTCGTTAACCGATGTGTGAGTCCATCTTAATAGATTTAAACACTAGAGCATGGTAGACCCGCAGCCTGTTAGGGGCCATCTATGCTGATCTTAACAAACCACCTAACCATGGCCTGTGTTATGCCATGTCCCACAGTTAGTCCCTTCTTACGACATGCTCTCTGTGGGTGCAATGGTGCTATTCTTGTCCTTGTCATACACAAAGACCCCGGCAAACCAATCACAGATTACAACTTTGAAAGAATTAGGCGACTGTAACCTTACAAGCATTTTTAAAACGATGTCTGAAAAGGGTGGTGTATGGAGTTTGCAACCTCTCTGGGTAAAACCATTACTACTGAAGCTGCTGTAAATACTCAGATACATTCTTCTTGTAAAGGAGATGGTGGCACTGGTGTCCCATGCTTCACTTGGAGTGAACATGCAATTTATTGCAAATTTGATATGGCGATTAGGTAGTAATTAAATGGTTTATTGTAACTTATGCAGTGATTGCTAAAAAAATAGTCACTTGACGACATTGATACTGGAATACCATTTTATGAAAGAAACAGCTAAATCATAATGTCTGCCAAAAAAAAGGGGTGACATCCAATGAACAATGAAGAGGCCCAGACAATCAGAAATGAAGAGAAGAAAGCAATCAGTAATGAAGAAAAACAGGCAATCAACAATGAAGAGAAGAAGGCAATCAACAATGAAGAGAAGCAGGCAATCAGTAATGAAGAAAAGAAGGCAATCAGAAATGAAGAGAAGAAGGCAATCAGTAATGAAGAGAAGAAGGCAATTAGTAATAAGGAGAAGCAGGCAATCAGTAATAAAGAGAAGCAGGCAATCAGTAATAAAGAGAAGCAGGCAATCAGTAATGAAGAGAAGAAGGCAATCAGTAATGAAGAAAAACCGGCAATCGGTAATGAAGAGAAACAGGCAATCAGTAATGAAGAAAAATGGGCAATCAACAATGAAGAGAAGAAGGCAATCAGCAGTGAAGAGAAGAAGGCAATCAGCAATGAAGTAAAACAGGCAATCAGCAGTGATGTATGACAGCATCATAATTCTTTAAATTTTCACTTATTATTCATTCAACCTCGACGTCCGCTTTCCCACCAGTTTCTGCATTTAGTATTGTTGGTTTTGTTTTGTTGTGTAGGATCTTTTTTTTTTATTGCAATTGGCTACAGAGTCAACCCAACCTGTACAAATTGGTACCAGAGTAAGTCTGACAAGACTGACCACCCCACTCCTAGTGCGCTGTTGGTCAAGAAACTATATTCACAATATGTAACATGCATGTAAACTGAACCTCTTTACTGTTTATTTTGTAAGATAACATTATATATTTTGAAACATGTAACGCAGTCCTTATCATAACTAGTACAAGATCGGCTGCCACACAATCAAAATTGTATAAAGGACAAGGTGGGTCCCATGGCAACAATTGCCGTCGAGGATGAAGATAACTCCTCATGGGCTAAGCCGCAGCCTATGTGAGGTGTGGTGGCCAGCTCCCTTCCTTAATGTTTATACCTTCCTCAACTCATACGTCAGGTAACCATTTTTAGCTGGGTCGACTGGAGGAGCGGTCATACCAGAAATGAACCATGGCCTGATTTTGTTTTTTGTCTGTCCGTGATTTCGAACCCTGAAACGGTGTAATCCCAGTCGTAGCAAGCCAGCTCACTGTCAGACTAGGCTACACACAATGATATTAGCAAAAGAATTGTGTCTGTGGTTGAAAGTAACGTGACTTGTCAAATTGAGGCAAGAAAACATAACTATATGGCAACAACAACAAATCTTTTTCTGAGCTCTCAAAAACACACTTGTCATTGCAATCATTGTTATTGCATTATCTACGATTCCCTAGCCCTGCGTTCCCTTGTCTCTTTCATCATCTCATATGGCAAAGTATAGGTCCAACACAGCATTTGATTTACCCGTACCAGACTTTCTATAATCTTGAATCCAATTATATACAGTGCCAGTTGAACAGTAATTATTTTTACAGGCTTTTTATTTAACTTGACCTGACATTTGTCCTTGACATTTTCTCATATTTTAACCAACCAACATTTTGTACACAGCCTCTAATAGTGCGGACATGTTGATCCATCAAGTGTTAACTCCCTTAAGTGTCCTACCCCTTCCGCCTCCCCCTACCAAAAAACCCCTAAAACATGACTTAGAATAAATAAAAGCTTGTACCAACAAGGTAGGTTTTTTATATCTACTTCTTACTTGCTGTTTCCAGACCCTTATACGACTATCCATAGTCACCACTTACGACATGCCAGAAGGAAACAACGTCCCTATTATGTTTAACTTGGGGACCACTCGAGCGTCGAGGCGAGTCTGCTGAGGAATGATCAGCAATGCGAGCGGACGGCAGAAATGTTGCATTGCAAATGCAATGTTAGGTATGATAAAAAAAATATTAAACATAGGAGCAAGGAAGTGATAATCAAACTGTATAAAGCATTAGTTAGACCTAGATTAGAGTACCTTTTACAGGTGTGGAGTCCTTATCATAGTGGGGATATAAACATGGAAAGGATACAAAGAAGAGCGACAAAGTTGATAGTAGGATTCCAGAATTACAATTATGAGAAAAGACTCAGAAAAATCAGCCTATGGTGTCAAGAAAAGAGAATAATTCGAGGTGATTTAATATAGGTTTATAAGATGATCAGAGGAACGAATAAATTAGACTATAACAAGTTTTTGAGAATAGAACCACCAACAAGAACAAAAAGACATAGCTACAAATTAACTAAAGAAAGGTTCAGATTCGACCTTGGGAAATATTTTTTTAGTCAAGAGATGTGATGAATGCCTGGAATGCATTGCCACATAAAGTAGTGGAGGCAGGTACAATTAATACATTTAAGAATAGATTGGATGTACATAGCTTTTAGAGCAAGGAAATGTAAATGAAACGGGTTGTATACAGACTCTGCAGAGTTTTTTAAACTAGTATAAAAACATTAAGTTAAGTCAAGTCTGTCGTACGAACAAACACCACAGTCCAGACTGAATCTCAAGAGCTCGAGCGACCACTTTTTACTTGTCTAAATTCTTAGAATAT
This sequence comes from Ariolimax columbianus, assembly GCA_036924085.1. Taxonomy (NCBI): domain Eukaryota; kingdom Metazoa; phylum Mollusca; class Gastropoda; order Stylommatophora; family Arionidae; genus Ariolimax; species Ariolimax columbianus. The sequence goes on along the minus strand of JAVGWX010000008.1, from coordinate 39,935,541 downwards.
TGACTGCCTACGAATGTTGTCCTTTTATTGTTTAATTATAAGTGTGCTACACGCTTTCAATATCTTTATGTGCAATATCTAAACGCTATGTGATATTTATCACATACATTCCATACTCATATATACATTCCATACTCGTATATTTGTTCCAGTAAATATATTTGTAAATTTATAGTTTTTGTTTCTATTATGTTGATCACATTTTATTGTTCTGGTTATAATAGTTGTGAACGTTGTGTAATTCTTCATGACTGGATACTCAAACATTTTTGTGGGGTCACAATCTGAACAGTGCATGGAAAGTGCTGTAGCCTTCAGCGACCCAACGCTGTCAAGAACCTTTTACACCTCCACTTTGTGATACTAGATAACAGGCTGCAACAGGGCAGACTGGCTAGGAAAAGGGATCGAATAGAGAAGGCTAACACTGTACCCAAAAATGCCATGATGAATTTGGATGTGTCGGACCGGAAGGTGCAAATATTGCTGTCTAGCTGTAAAACTGCGACTACATAACACTACTTGCAAAGTCATTTTCAGGGCTTGGTAGTGTGTGTGAGAAAAAACAAAGAAGAAGAAGAAACATTCTTGAACAAATTATCCAGCACATTTAATGGATTTTTCTTGTTCACTTGACGACATGTTTTTCATTTCTAAGACACATTTACAGAATCCTTACACATTGCTGAAAGAAATTAATATTATCTGGAAGGATAGAAACAAGTCTGCACTGAAAAGGGCTGCAAAAAAAATCATATAATCGCCCGTTGTATGTGCAATTTAGTATAATTACAATTGATGCTTCTAGCGACACACCCAATCAGACCTCAGTGGTAGGGCTTTCGTGTTGCTGATTCTGCAGTTTATTAATTTAATGTCTCGAAGAAATATGTCTGGATAATAAAGACATAAGACTCCTCTGTAATCTGTACTGGGAACAAAATGCCACAGTAAAATCATGAAAGATATGCTTTCCATGTATAGATGTAACAAGAGGAGTGAAACAAGGATATGTATTATCCCATTGTCTTTTTAATATCTACACAGAATAAATATTCAAACAGATAGCAGGGATGCCTGGGCTTGTCATTGGAGGTGTGACAATAAACAACCTTAGATATGCGGATGATACAGTTTTGATGGTAAGAATTGCAGGAGCCTGTGACAGTAATACACAAAAATAAGTCAAGAGTTTGGATCAGACATAAACATAAAGAAAACAAAGATTATCAAACTTGGGAAAAGTGAAAAGAAACCACATATACAAATAAAAAATCAACTACTTGAACAGGAGTTTCTCCTATCTAGGTAATTTAATCATGAAAGAAAGCAGCAGTGAAAAAGAAATCAGAAAGAGAATGGGTATGGCCAAGATGGTATTCAACAACATGCGACACATACTGACATCCAAACAGATAAATCATAAATTGAAAATGAGAATTGTCAGATGTTATGTATACTCATCACTATTTCATGGTGCAGAAACATGGACACTGAATAGCAAGTTAGATAAGAGTATGGAAGCCTTCGAAATGTGGGCATATAGAAGATTAGGTCGCACTTCTTGGAAAGAGAAGAAAACAAATTTGGAGGAATTGAAAAAGTGTGTGGTGGTTGGGGGGGGGGGGGGGGGGGGGGGGGGGAATGAAAAAAGAATTAATAACCAAAATCAGGATTAGACAGTTACGTTATTTTGGCCATATAAAAGATATACCTCCTTGTTGAAGACCATACTGGAGGGTATGGTGAAAGGCAGTCGTTCAAGAGGCAGACAACATTATAAGTGGATGGATACCATCAGGAGATGGACTGGAAAAAACCTACAAAGTCATATTGACTAACTCTACTTGAACTGTCAAAAATACAAGATGAATATCACCACATCAAAAACAGAGACAATGAATATAAGTAGAAAGCACACCACACTTGATATTCATGTGAATGAAACAAAAATAAAGCAGGTACAAGAATTTAGGTATTTGGTAACTGTTTTTACTGAAGATGGTAGACTCGACAAAGAGACAGAGACGAGAGTGCAGTGGGCAAACGCTGTCACATAATAGCTGTCTCTGCTACTAAGACACCCCAAGATTTCCCTCCAAGCAAAAAAGCAAATGATAAATAGTATCTTCATCCCAACCCTGCGCTACCTGTGCCAGACATGGACATTGAATAGGGCCCAGGAACAAAAGTTGGCCACCTGCGAAATGTGGTGCCTACGAAAGGTCACTAAAAACACCAGAAGATACAGAATCACAAATATGAGTATTCGGGAGAAGGTTGGAATAATTCCCTGCCTACAGTACAAAGAGCAACAGAGAACGAATTGTGGTTTGGCCACATTGTGAGAATGCAACAAGACCATATTGTTCATGCAACCTTCTACAGGAGAACATCAGAAAGAATGGTGAGAGCTAGACCGAGGAAAAGGTGGATAGACAGCGTAAACGAGACCTACCGTAAAATGGGGGGAAATGTTACTCGAGCCACGAGAGACAAATACATACCATGACACAACCGGCTACAACCCGGTAGGAAGTGAGACGACAAAAGAACAAGAAAGAAGCTGTAGATCAATAAGTTGATCCATAACCTGCATGAACATCTAGAGGCGATTATTTAAATCAAAGGATTAACCGATCCAATTTCAATAAGATAGAGGGTGCGACAGGTTGCTGGCTTTCCCAGAGCCTCTATTACACATATTCCTCACTGAAGTAGTCGCACAAAGTCATACATTGAAAATGATTCAAAAACAAAGATTGAGTTGGCTGGGGCACAATATGCGACGTGAAAGTCTTCTTCAGAAGATATGATTTAGCAAGATATATGGGAAAAGATAAAGTGTAAGATTAATCCTTTACATCACAGGCATGCAGAGACATTAACATGCGAACCTATGCTGAAATGAAAACAGATACAGAGGATAGAGTCAAATGTAGAGACATACTCAGACAGACAACCTTACAACCAATCTTAGTACTGATCAACAAGAGGATAGGGTGAAATGGAGAGATATGCTCGGACAACCTAACAACCAATCTAAGGACTGATCAACCAGAAGATGTGGTCAAATAGAGAGACATGCTCAGACAACCTTACGACCAATCTTAGGAATGATCAACCAGAGGATAGGGTGAAATGGAGAAACATGCTCAGACAACTTTACAACCAATCATAGTGCTGATCAACTAGAAGATGTGGTCAAATGGAGAGACATGCTCAGACAACCTTACAACCAGTCTCAGGACTGATCAACCAGAGGATATGGTGAAATGGAGAGACATGCTCGGACAACCTTACAACCAATATGGTGAAATGGAGAGACATGCTTGGACAACCTTACAACCAATCTTAGGACTGATCAACCAGAAGATGTGGTCAAATGGAGAGACATGCTCGGACAACCTTACAACCAATCTTAGGACTGATCAACCAGAAGAAGTGGTCAAATGAAGAGACATGGTCAGACAACCTTACAACCAATCTTAGGAATGATCAACCAGAGGATATGGTGAAATGGAGAGACATACTCAGACAACCTTACGACCAATCTTAGGAATGATCAACCAGAGGATAGGGTGAAATGGAGAAACATGCTCAGACAACTTTACAACCAATCATAGTGCTGATCAACTAAAAGATGTGGTCAAATGGAGAGACAAGCTCAGACAACCTTACAACCAGCCTCAGGACTGATCAACCAGACCCTGCCATGAGCCTACCAGCGGGAGAAAACGGTAAAACAGCAGCCGTGAAAACCGTAAAATATTCAAGAACCCATCTCTTAGGGCTACGACTCGCAATATCATCATGCACAAACAAACTACTCAAACATCTGCGGGAACACAACATCCTCCAAAAAAACTTGTCCGCACAAAATAGAATGACAAGGAAGCCAAAAACCAAAAGGGGAAAAAGAGGTGGAATAAGAAAATTTAAAAAAATCCACACGATACTCGGCACTACAAAGACAGCCACAAATATCACACCGACACATACAATTAGGAGTATTCATCAAACTCTCTCTCCTCGTGAGGCAGCAGAGTACAGGGTTCTCTCTCTGGATCCCACATGGACCTTGGTCAACACACCCTCTGTCCAGTCAACACAGTTGTGCACAAAGTATGAGTCTAAAGATAGGCCTACAATAGGGTGCTATAGAGGATGTAGTCAAAGAGGAGAGTTTGGGTCAGAGAAGTGGGAATTAAGTAGTGGAAAAGCAAACATTAAAATGATGCATCAAAAGCAAAAAGTGGAAAAACAACAAAATTGCAAACTAAAATGTTTTTATGCAAATGTGAGAAGCATTAGTAAATAAAATGGAAGAATTGGTACTGTATGTAGAGGAAGAAAAACCAGATATAATAGGATTAACAGAATCATGGGCATATGAGGACATTGCAGATAGTGAATTTGAAATAGAGATATATATACAATGTTAAGGAAAAATAGGATAGTTGGAGACAAGGCTAAGGGGGTGGTGTTTTATTATTCTGTATAAATTCTGTTAATATAACGAGCAGAGAGGATTTATCATGTGGTAACAAAAATAAAGTGTATGGGGTGAAATAGAAAGTGGGGGTGAAAAAACAGTGATTGGAGTATGCTATAGATGTCCATCAAGTCAAAAGGAGGAAGATGAGGAGCTGATTAGTAGCATAGTAAAGGCAAGTGATAGGAAATTATTATTAATGGGGGATTTTAACTTTCCAGAAATAAAATGGGATATGGCAGAAGCACTTGTAGAGTCAAAACCTTTTGTTAAGTGCATAACTGAAAATTTTTTAATTCAACATGTAGAAGCAGCCACCAGAGGCAAAAACATACTCGACCTAGTTTTTACTACAGAGGAAAATATGATTGAAAACGTTACTGTTGGGGAACTGTTTGGCTCAAGTGACCATCAAATCATCCGATGGGATCTTATTGCAGGGAAAGAAGTAAACATAAACACGCGAACATATGACTACTCTAAGACAGATGTTAAGAGGATGAAAGAGGCAGCGTACCACATAATCTGGGAAGATATTGTCGGAGGAACAGATATTGAACAGGAGTGGGAGAGTTTTAAAACAGTTCTTGAAACGCTAAAAGAGGAATGTGTTTCATATAGGGAGGTAAACCCGAAGCGTAAAAAGTGAATAACTAAAATTGTAGTTAAATGTAGAAGAGCTAAAAATAAAGCATGGAAACAATTTATAGAGGCAGGTAAATCAAAAGAAACATATTTAAAATATTTGGACAAGCAATATGTATCTCAGAAAGGGAATAAAACAGCAAAAATAGACTTCGAAAAGAAACTTGCTCAGAGGATCAAGACTGATAGTAAAAGCTTCTTCTCTTATGTTAGAAATAAACAAAGATCAAAGGACAAAGTAGGCCCACTCATAGACAGCACAGGAAAAAAAATATGTGAAAATAGGGAGGCAGCAAATCTACTCAATCACTACTTTGGCACAGTGTACACAAAAGAGGACTGCTCCAAGATCCCAGAGCCTGTAGATATCTTTCAAAGAGACATGGATACAGCAGGATTAAGATCAATCTGTATTACAGAGGAAAGGGTTTTTAACAAATTGGAGGGGTTGAAAGTGGATAAATGTCCAGGTCAAGATGGTATTCATCCAAAATTGCTGTTTGAAATTAGAGACCAATTAGCAAAACCATTGACTATATTATGTTCTCAATCACTTGCACAAGGGATTGTTCCACGGGATTGGAAAGATGCGGGAGTGATCCCCTTATTCAAAAAGGGCAAAAAAGCAGATCCAGCAAACTATAGACCTGTGAGCTTAACGAGCATAGTCTGTAAATTGTTAGAGTCCATAATCAAAGAAAACATTGTAATGCATTTAGATAAATTTAATCTAATTAGAAATAGTCAGCATGGGTTTACCAGAGGGAGATCATGCTTAACAAATCGATTAGAATTCATGGATGTTACCAAAATGTTAGATAAAGGGGAGCCAGTGGACGTTATTTATATGGATTTTGCAAATGCTTTTGATAGAGTACCTCATCAAAGATTATTTCGAAAGTTAAAAAATCACATGGAATAGGTGAGGAAGTTGCCAAATGGATTGAAAATTGGTTAACAGGAAGAAGGCAAAGGGTTGGTATAAATAAAGAGTACTCTGAGTGGTGTGAAGTGAAAAGTGGAGTGCCACAGGGCTCAGTTTTTGGACCAATTTTATTCTTGATATATATAAATGATTTGGACATAGGAATGGGATCCATTATTTGCAAAATTTGCTGATGACACAAAACTATGCAGTAGTGTCTCATCTAAAGCAGAAGTGGATATATTGAGGTCGAATTTAGATAAAATTCGAGAATGGTCTGTAATCTGGCAAATGGAGTTTAATGTAGATAAATGTACAGTCATGCACATGCGTAGATCCAATATGGAACATAATTACAGAATGGGAGAGAACAATATTAGAAAGATAGATAAAGAAAGGGACTTAAGGGTTATAATAGATCATACATGTAAGGTGAGGGAGCAAGTTAAGGTAGCAGTAAAAAAGGCAAATGCAATGTTAGGGATGATAAAAAGAAATATTAAACATAGGAGCAAGGAGGTGATAGTCAAACTGTATAAAGCATTAGTTAGACCTAGGTTGGAGTACTGTGTACAGGTGTGGAGTCCTTATCATAGAGGGGACATAAACATGCTAGAAAGAATACAAAAAAGAGCGACAAAGATGATAGTTGGATTCCAGAATTACAGTTATGAGGAACGACTCAGAAAAACAGGCCTACAGTGTCTCGAAGAGAGAAGAATTCGTGGTGACTTAATACAGGTTTATAAGATGATCAGAGGAATCGATAAATTAGACTATAACAAGTTTTTTAAAATACAGCCACCTACAATAACACGAGGGCATAGCTACAAGCTGATTAAAGAGAGGTCCAGGTTAGATATTAGGAAATATTTTTTTAGTCAGAGAGTGGTGTCTGCTTGGAATGCATTGCCAGGGGAGGTGGTGGAGGCAGGGACAGTTAATGCGTTTAAGAATAAACTGGATGCGCATAGATTTTAGAGCAAGGTGATGTAAATGTAACTGGTTGTATACAGACTCTGCAGGGTCTTCTAAACCAGTATAAAGACGTTAAGTTAAGTTAAGATGATCAGAGGAATGGATAAAGTAGACTATAACGAGTTTTTTAAAAATACAATCACCAACAAGGACAAGAGGGCACAGCTACAAGTTGACTAAGGAGAGGTCCAGATTAGATATTAGGAAGTATTTTTTTAGCCAAAGAGTTGTGAAAGCTTGGAATTCATTGCCAAGTGAGGTGGTGGAGGCTGGGACGGTTAATGCATTTAAGAATAGATTGGATGCGTACAGCTTCTAGAGCAAGGTGATGTAATTGGAACTGGTTGTATACATACTCTGCAGAGTTTTCTAAACCAGTATAAAGACGTTAAGTTAAGTTTTGATGATGATGTTGCTAGCACACAAAGGACAGATAACTCACACAACAAACTGTCACAATCTCTGTAGAGTTGTGTACCTTTACGACAAAACAAATGGCTCGAGATACGATTTGATCAAGCAGTTTAGAAATCTGCAACTTTATCGAGAAACAAACATCCTGAGATCTGGTCTTATTTCCTCATGGGTTGTGGCTGTGATCGTATGTACACCATAATTATTAATTAATGTTAACACATAACATTTGTTTGGTATGTTTAAAGAAGGACGATTATTATAAAATAATTTATATTTTAATATTAAATATGAGTTGTTTCTAGTCCTGCCATGTGCATAGTATGCAGCATACTATGATACTTGTTTCTTATTCTTCTAGATAGTATTTTTTTCTAGAAACGTAGTAAGACATCTCAGGACATCTGCAAATGTGTCTTATAAATATTTGAAGACCTGCAAGTGAAAGATCGAAAGCAAAAGAAACGGGAATACATCGCGGAGAAAATAAAATATGAACATTGAAGATGGATGGGAAGAAAGTAGAAAGCGAGCATTTGAAGGACTCAGTAATGGAATGTTCAAATAATAGCGGAGGATAAGTGTAATTCAATTGCAAAGGCTACTATATAAGTTATATGAAGACTATTTACCATCTCAGACGACTTTTATAATGGCAATATCTTTTACTGCATGGCTTCAGTGTGAGGTGAAGAACATGTTATCTTTTCAGAGTATTCATGAGGTTGAAAAGAGTCCTTACTGAAGGCACATGATCTCCAAGGCTGTACAGTTAACATGTGAATGATGATGATGATAGTGAGCAGTTAGAAGAACAGATATTTTGTATTAAAAATTAATACTTCCAGGGATTGACTACAGCCATTGCAAGTAGAGATAGTGTCTCAGATACATTTGAATAAATGTTGCGTAGAGTTATAAGTACTATGTAATACAACTTATTAGAGATATAAATCAATCAATGTTCTTTAAGTGTCATACATGACGGATAAGACAGAAACCAGTGCTCTCCAGTTTGATCTGTGTGACGCCACTCTGTTCAGTTATTCTATGTTGTGCAAGTCCATAGTGGAGCCCTCTCTGACGATTCTTTTGCGGAGTTTTTTTTCTGGGTCTACCTCTTTTCCTGTTGCCAGATGATGACTACATAAATGTTTGCAGAGGGAGTTTGTTGCTTTCAATTCTAAGAACATGCTCGATGTATGACCACCGTTTTTTTCCTGATGATTGATGATACATATTGTTGATTGGTGACTTCTCTAATTGTTCTGTTAGTTATGATTTCCTCCCAGTCAATGTCAACAGTTTTCTAAGACACTTATTCTCAAATGCAATTAACCTCTTTTCCAATGCTTTTGTTATTTTACAGCATTCACATTCATAGGTCAGTATTGGTAATACGTTGGAGTTAAACAGCCTGAGCTTGGTGTGCTTGGTCAGTGATTTTTATTTCCAGATGTTCGTTAGTACGATAAAGATATTATTTATTAGATTTATTCAAAATAGATGTCGATTATTGGAATACACTAAGAAGGACACGAATAATAAATATGTGCATTATATTCTTACAAAATATTTTTCAACATTTCTAAAGTCAAATGCCTTTTATTTCTAACTGCTTACGTACAATAAAAACAGACTCATTATCTTCTTCTTCATGTGCTTCAATATCAGCTTTAGTATGTCTAAGGATTACTAATATCTTTGTAGATTATACTATGATAACTGCGTGCACATTCAGGGCTCTTCAAATAAGTTTATGCCCTTTGTACTGTTTATCGATACTCTTGTTGTCCCAAACACTGTCCTAGCTGGGAGAAGAGTTGAGGAATTTCAAATTCAGACTTTGAATGTATCTGCTGTTTTCCAGGAAGACTGGGGACAGCCAAAAACTATGGAGATATAATATTTATAAAAAGACTTGCTGTAAGCAGCTGTGCCAGGCGAAAAGGTGGATATTTTGCCAGTCAAACTGTAAAATGTGGATACGGTATCTTGCACATTAAAAATCATGGAAAAAAAGAGCAAGTACAGAAGAAAAATTCTGTTAACTCTTTTCAGTACCATCATGTTAAATTGTCCAGTTTGCTATCCTTTGTTTTTTTTAATGTTAATTTTCCCCTGGTCACATTATTCTACAAGCTTTTCTCTTCTCACAACTTCCCGTAATAAAGGAAACCTCATCTGTCTTATGTATATTTTCTTTCTTTCTTTCCCTGAAAAGGGCTTTGCAAGCAGGATGTAGTCTGTAAAACTGAATTTGTTGTGTTGTAGTTTACAGCTGACTGCGATATTTGCACCTTTCGGTCTGAGGCATCTGTCTTCAGCAGGCATTTGGGAGTGCCGAGCTGCCTTCGCTCTTCGATCCCTTCTACTTACCCAGTCTGCTGGCCCCGACGCTAGCACTCAGCTATGGGTCACTGATCGCTGCAGCTCATGTGCTGCTCAGCATCTTGTATATAATAATGGTAGAAAAGCAGGACTGGAGATGAATATATCAAAGACCAAAGTGTTGCATAATCGTTTCGTCAATTATTATCCAGTCTTCCTTGGCGGGGTGAGATTAGAGGATGTTAATGAGTATATCTATCTTGGATGCCTCCTCAACATGTAGAACAATATGGAACCTGAACTAACAAGAGGCTACATGGTCCTGGACGGTTGCCAAGATCAGAACCTACCTACCTCTCTTTTCAATTTTATTGTGCTCCTTATGATGTACTATGGTGCTGCGACATTGACACTCACAAAATCACAATCTAATACGAGTGACCCAGAATTCTCTTGAGAGACGCTTGGCCGGAATCACTCTCCGCAACTAACTCATGCAAAATCTCTACAATTCTGGCATGTGACGATTGTCCTTGGGGAATGATGTAGTAATCTATGCAGAGAAGACAAAACATAGATGGGCAAGTCATATGTAGCGATGAAACAATGGTCGATGAACACGGCGACAGCAATCTGGTACCCATGAGGCAAAATGAAACCCCAGGGAAGACCTCCAATGTGTTTGGTCAGATTCCCCTGCTGTAAGCAACAACATCTGCGACACCTCTGGAGGAGTGCTCTGTGGTCTAAGACGGTCAACTGGAGACGTAGTTGGGACCCGCAGCTACTCTGAGGAACGGTCATCAAGATCAAGATATAATAATATTTGTGTATGAATTGCCTTTTCTCAGGACATCCTTATTAGTTTTGTTAGCTGTTTGTGGGATTCTTAACACTTTTGTCTAAGGGACATCTCTTCATTCATTGCCTTTATTCTTCTTCTTCTTCGTACGCTGTCAGACATCAACCTTTATTTTTTCGAAAAAAACAGTGGTCATCCTGAGGCTGTCGACACTGCCATAGAGCTTGTCTAGTGTTGCTACTGGTGATGGCCACATCTGCTTTCTCTGATCCTTGTATGTCGGGCAGTTTTGCAGCAGATGTTCAGTGGTCATTTTTCCAGTACCGCATGTGCATTCGTCAGTGCCACCTATCTTCAATTTATTGAATAGGTGGTACCTCGTCTATTGTGGCCAGTGCGAAGTCTGAAGACCACGACCTGCTCTCTTCTGTTCAACTGGTAATAGGCATCGTTTTTTGTGTAGCCAGTATGTTCTGTTTCCCATTTGGTCATGTATCTAACTCTAATAAGCCTTTTTGACTCTTCGTATGTCACACTAGTATCTGGTTGTGGTAGTCTTGCACCTTCTTTTGCCAGTCTGTCTGCCTCCTCGTTGCCTTGGATGTTACAGTGGGATGGAACCCACTGGACCACTACTCTTTTTGGTGCGGACTGCTGGCATAGTTGACAGAGTACTGCTCTTAAATCATTAAGTTCAGTATTTTTCTGGCTTTTTAGTGCTGTGACTACGGCCAGGGCATCTGTAAACAGGACTATATGGCTTTCATTTCTTTTGCATGTCACCATTTCTTCTACTGCAGCCTTCAATGCCTCAGCCTCCGCTATGAAATTGCTTGAGTATTTTCCAGTTGCCACTGACCGTGTTGTTTTTCTACCATTTGGTAGGCTCAGGAATACCCCTGCCCCTCCGTTCTGTGTTGTGTTTGTTACAGAGCCGTCGGTGTATGCATGGGTCCAGTCCATGCTTGGGTAGTTATCGTTATGTACCTCAGGGTTATGTCTCTTCTTTCTTTTTCAGTCTAGCTGTTCTTGTTTCCAATACCTGGTATATTTTCTACCACCTCTGGAAATATATGCTGCCTCCAGGTAGGTTTGCGTACAGTAGGGATGGGCTTTGGTGTTGTTAATGCGTTCATAGGGTCTTCGTTCATCTTTGCTTTGGCTGTTTCTGCAAAGTTTCTCCGTTTTAGTTTCCCATTTCCAAAATTATTAAGTCTCTTATGCATTGGATGGTCTGTCAGTCTTCTGAGTTTTTCTGCTTGCTGCTGGGCTTTGCAGTCTCTTCTATCGGTCATGGATTGCAGATTTGTAATCTTTTCCAGTTCTACAATTGGCGTTGACTTCATGCCTCCTGTTATAACTCTCATGGCTTGGTTTTGAAGTTTGCTAATTTTGTCAAAGTTCACCTTTGCTGCTGTTGCCCATGCCCAATGCCATACTCGAGAACTAGTCTCACTCTTCCTGTGTACAGTTTCTTAAGTATTCTTTCGTCTGCTCCCCAGCTTGTGCCAGGAAGTTTCCTCATGATTGCCATTCTTTCTCTGGCTCTCATTCGGTTTCTCTCGATCTGACTTTTCCATGTCATGCGCTGATCAAATGTGACTCCCAGGTAGTTTGGGTTGTCGTTTGGCCGCAGATATTTGCCGTAAAGACTTATATTGGTGTTTTGGGGTTTGTTTGAGAGCGAGAATATCGTACATGTTGTTTTTTTCCTCATTTATTTTGACCAGCCATGACTTCATCCACTCCTCCAGCGATGTTAGGGTATATTCTCTGCGATGTTATTTATATACACCAGGAAGAGTGTGGGTGACAGTACTCCTCCTTGGGGTACTCCCTGCTCTAGTGTCACCTTTTTGCTCATCTGCCCTTGTACTTGAACTCTGGCTGTTCTGTTTTTGAGGTAGTGGCTGATTCATCTGTACATTTTCCCACAAACTTCACTTCTTCGTAGCTTGACTTTAAGTCCCTCTTTCCAGACCTTGTCAAATGCCTTTTCTAAATCCACCCAAACCGCTACTGTGTGTTTTTTCTCCTGGTAAGCATCCTCTATTTCTTGTTCTATGAGAGTAATCTGATCCTCAGTGGATCTGTGCTGTCTAAAGCCTGCTTGCTGTGAAATTAGTATGTGTTTTTCTTCCAGATGCCACATCAATCTGGTGTTTATCATACGCTCCATCAGTTTTCCTACGCAGCTCAGTAGACTGATAGGCCTGTATCCATTTGGATCAGTTCTATCTTTTTCTTTCTTTGGTACTGGTATAAGTACAGTGTCTTTCCATGCCTAAGGTACAATCCCCTTTTTCCAGCTTTGGTTCAGGATTGATAGTAACTTTCTCTTTGCTGTTTGGCCCAACCCCATCAGCATTTCGTTTGTTACGCCATCTTTTCCGGGCGATTTCTTTTTCTTTAAAGTTCTCATGGCCTCTTCCATTTCATTCAGTGTTAGTTTTGCTATCATGTGCCCCTCTGGTACCATATTGATGTTGTCGTGCCTCTTTTGTTCTTCATTAATGTCTGTGTGCCTATTTGTAGGGATATCAATGTGGTTTGCTCTGGCATAATGTTCTATAAAGACGTTTGCTGCCTTTTTTTCCAGTGAGCGTGTTGTCGAACTGCTTGATGGTAATTTGTTTGTTTGATGGAGTTTCGTCATTCATGGCTCTGACTAACTTCCATAGTTTGTTCCCTTCTTTGTCTAAATTGAGGCTTTCTGTTTTATTTTTCCAGCTTTCTCTTTTTATTTGGTTTAGAGTGTATTTGTATTTTGCCGTGGTGGCTTTGAGGGCGATATTTGCCTCCATAGATTGTTCTCTCTCTGCTATGTTCCTAGCATTTGCGACTTCGTCTCCGCTTTCTTCCATTCATCATTCCAATAAGGCTTGTAGTTTTTCCTTACCCCTCTTGGGATGGTTTCAGTGGCTGCTTGCATTATTGCTTTGCTTAGGCTTTCCACCATGGGCTTCATATTGTTTTTTCGTGTGTTGATGGTTTCACACAGCCCATCTGTCAGGATTGCAAATCTGTCCCAGTCGGCTCGTTTATAATTCCAACGTGGGAGTGGTTTTATTTCCTGTGGGCCTACTTCTATATCAACTTCTAGCCTAATTGGCCTGTGGTCGCTACCTGCCAATTGGTTTAGCACCTGGCGGTCTATTTTGTGGCATTGGCTTTCAATGGTCATCTTGTCAGTATATTCATTGTCCGTCATTTGCTTCTATAGGATGTCTATGTTAAAATGAAGAATATATTTATTGACAAAGACTTTGCATTTCCTTTTTGGGGGTAATTTTGCCTGATCTGCTGTTTTTTAAAATTTCTGAAATATATCTCTCTTCTGATGGTATTAGAGTGTTAAGGTATTACATATGCTTGTTTAAATATTTTCTCATTTAGTTTAGTCTTTGTACACTTTCAGACATCAGTTTTAATATCTTCTTCTTTGTTGTTTGTTCTCAAATCCCCACTACTCAAACCCTGAAAAAGGCTTTGCAAGTAGCAGGATGTAGTACAGAGAACGGAATGCGTTGTGTCGTAGTTTACAGTTTGACTGCCATATTTGCACCTATCTGTCCGACTTCAACATGGCCTTTTTAGGTACCAGGTTAGCCTTCCCTCTTTGACCCCTTCTCTTTAGCCAGTCTACCCTGTTGCAATCTGTTATCTAGGATCACCACATGAAGGTGGAGAAGGGTGTTGACAGCTCTGGGTCGCTGTCTGTGACTCTAGCAGTCCACTCTGGGTCGCTGTCCGTGATGCTAGCAGGCTGCTTTGGATCGCTGACAGCTACAACTCATTCACTGCTCAGCATCTTGATCCCAATTTGAATATATCTAAAGGTGGCAGTGGTCAGCCTGAAACTGGTCATATCTCCATAGAGCTTGTCCAGGAATGGTACTGGTCACAGCCATACATGCTTTCTCTGTTCCTTGTATTTTGGACACCTTTGTAGCAGATGTTCAGCAGTCATTTTATAAATGCTGCAGACTTTTTCATCTGTATTTTATATTTTTCATCGTCATCAGTCCCGTAACCCGAAAGGTCATTGGGTCACCAATACTGCAGATTATTGGATAATTCCAGTCACTTAACTTGATTTTGTGCCAGGATATTTGTTGTAGCTATGGACCTTCCTGTCCACTCTCTGATGTTGTCTTCCCATCTCTTTTTCCATTTCCCTCACTTACGCTTTCCAGGCACAGTACCTTGCAGGACCGCCTTGGTCAACCTAGACGATATTGAAACATGCCCATACCATGTGAGCTTGCGTGTTTTTACCATGCTCGATAGGTCTTTATATTGGCCGAGTTCTCTTTTAACAGTGTCCCGAATTACTTTATTTGTGTCATGGTCTAGATACGAAATGCAGAGGATTGGATGTAGACATCTCATGTCCATTGTACAAATTCTTCACTCTAGAACTGCTGTTAGAGTTCAAGTTTCGCACGCGTAAAGGTACACGAATGTGACAAGTGCATACATTAAACTCAACTTGAAATTCAAGTTGATGTTTTTGTCCTTCCATATTGGCCTCAATTTGGTCAGAGCAACCATGGTCATCGCTGTTCGTGCCTGAATCTCAGTTCTGGAACCGTCCGCATCCGTCAGTGTCCCCAGGTATATAAACTGTTTAACAATTTGCAATGGTCCGCCTTTGATCGCAATTGGACTCATTAGGCCATCTGTGAAGTTGACCATGATTTTATTTTTCTCTGCACAAATTTCCATTCCAAACCTTTGAGCGGCATTATCAAGGTTTGAGATTAGATTTGCAAGTTTCTAGCTCCTTTCCAGCCAGCTCAGTAATGTCATCGGCAAACCTCAGATTGGTGAGTGTACGACCACCTATACTGACAGTACCCACATGATCCTCCAGAGCTTCGTACATGATACGTTCAAGAAAAACACTGAATAGGGTCGGTGAAAGAATACATCCTTGTCGTACACCGGTTGATGTGCGGAACCATTCCCCAGTTATCCTGCTGCACATGTGGCTTGGGAGTAGAGTTTCTCAATGACGTAGGTAAGCCGATGCCCCATCTTATATTTTTGCATAGCTGCCCACAGGGTCTCATGCCAGACCATGTAGAAAGCTTTTTAAAGTCAACAAAGAATTGGTATAATTTTTGACTTTACTGGAGGTATTTATCTTTGAGCAGTATTTTCCTATATTTAGTTTAATGAATAGATTGTATCTCAATCTGTTGTGGCCTGTGTGACTTACTTCCTGCTTACCTCTTGAGTTGGTAAAATCCATCATTTGGTTTTTGTCCTGTATGCTCTGCTTCCCACTTGTTCCTGTATCTACATCTGGTAAACATGGCCTCTTCATGAATTATACCTATATCAAGTTGAGGTAGCTTTCCACTTTCCCTTGACAGTCATTCAACTTCTTCTTTACCAATGACGTTGAATTGAGATGGAATCCACTGTGTCACAGCGCTTTTCAGTGGTGATATAGTTTATAAAGCATTACTCTTAGTAATATATTTTCTTGGCTCTCCAGTGCCGCCACCAGTGACATGCATTTGCGAACAGTACAACTTGTCTCTCTGTGTTTTCATCTGTCGTAAGAACATCTCCTGCAGTTTTCAAGGCCTGTGATTTTACTTTGAATTGACTTAATTCTCCTGTTGTCACAGATCGTTTTCCTTGATACCTCCATTGTCTGGTGTATTTGTTGTTGATCCATCTGCATATAAATATGGCAGCTGTTGCTTGTTAGTGTGTCAAATTGCTTTACAGTTATAGCCTTTCTTTCTGTTTCTGTCCGGCTGTTTTTCGTCTCAAAGCTGGAGATCTTTTCTGTCAGCTCTGGAAAGCGCCATTTTCTGCAAAAGGGAAGCATGTGTGTAGTGTTGATGGGTTTGGCTTGGCTTTGTTCGTTCGCTTTCAATCTTCCGCTACCAAACCCTGAAAAGGACTTAAGTAGCAGAATGCAGTCCAGAAAACGGAATGCGTTGTGTCGTAGTTTACAGCTTTACTGCAATATTTAATCCAACTGCAGCAGGAATTTTTTGAGTGTTGGGTTAGCCTTCACTCATCGATCCCTTCTCCTTTGTCAGTCTGCTCTGTTGCATCCTGTTATCCAGGATCACCGCAAAAAGGTTAGAAGGGTCTTGGTAGCTCTGGTGGATGAGTTTTATTTGTGTTGTGTCATTTATGGAATCTGTTCTGCACTTTGTGTTTTACTGGTGCTACATAGTTGTTTCCCTTTAGTCCTCCCCTTCCAAGCTCATCTGTTTTTTTATTTAACTGAATTTCTTTATACTGGTTTAGAAGACTCCAGCTTCTACAACCAGCTTCTTGGAGGGTGGTTTAACCGATGTGCGAGTCCATCTTAATAGACTCAAACACTAGAGCTGACTAGACCCGCAGCCAGTAAGGCGCCATCTATAGCTGCTCTTAACAAATCACCTGGAGAACTTTAACGCTAGTTCAATCAGGCACAATACACTGACCAAGACCACAATATCTCTTCCATGTTGGTAGTGTTCCCTGGAAACAGGCTATTTTCAAGGCAGCCTGGCTGATGAGATGTAAATCGATGTGATCCCCATAGTAGTGAGTGCCATCAGATGAAGCCTCTGAAAAGAATCTCACCATAGCAAGAAATCGGATGCAGCAGGCCCTAACATCGCTGGAAGAGTAGACGAACTCATGGCTGGTCAAAATAAACGAGGAAAAGACCACATGTACAATATTCTCGCTTTCATTAAAACCCCAAAGTACCAAATTAGGTCTAAATGGCAAATACCTACAGCCAAACGACAACCCAAACTATCTGGGAGTCACATTTGATCGGCGCATGACATGGAAAAGTCAGATTGAGAGAAACCGAATGAAAGCCAGAGAAAGAATGGCAATCATGAGGAAACTTGCTGGCACAAGCTGGGGAGCAGACGAAGGCATACTAAAGAAACAGTACACTGGAAGAGTGAGACCAGTTCTCGAGTATGGCATTGCGGCATGGACAACAGCAGCGAAGGCGAACTTCGATAAAGTTAGCAAACTTCAAAACCAAGCCATGAGAGTTATAACAGGAGGCATGAAGTCAACGCCAATTGTAGAACTTGAAAAGATTACAAAACTGCAATCCATGGTCGACAGAAGACAATGCAGAGCCCAGCTGCAATCAGAGAAACTCAGAAGGCTGACTGACCACCCAATGCACCAGAGACTAAACAATTTCGGAAGTGGGAAACTAAAGCGAAGAAACTTTGCAGAAATAGCCAAAGCAAAGATGCACGAAAACCCCATGAACGCACTAACAACACCAAAGCCCATCCCTACTGTACGAAAACCTACCTGGAGGCAGCATATATTTCCAGAGGTGGTAGAAAATATACCAGGTATTAGAAATAAAAACTGCCAGTCTGAAAAAGAAAGAAAAGATACTACCCTGAGTTACATTACGGAAAACTACCCATGCATGGACTGGACCCATGCATACACCGACGGTTCCGTAACAAATACAACACAGTACGGCGGGGCAGGAGCATTCCTGAGCCTATTAAATGGCAGAAAAATAACACTGTCATTCGCTACTGGAAAATACACAAGCAATTTCAGAGCGTAGTCAGAGGCACTGAGGGCGGCAGTGGAAGAAATGGTGACAGGTAAAAGGAATGAAAGCCACATAGTCCTGCTTACAGATGCACTGGCCGTAGTCACAGCACTGAAAAGCAAGAAAAATACTGAACTTAATGATTTAAGAGCAGTACTCTGTCAACTATGTCAGCAGGCCACACCATAAAGAGTAGTGGTGCAGTGGGTCCCATCTCACTGCAACATCCAAGGCAACGAGGAGGCAGACAGATTGGCAAAAGAAGGTGCAAAACTACCACAACCTGATACTAGTATGACATACGAAAAGTCAAAACGGCTTATTAGAGCTAGATACATGACCAAATGGGAAACCGAACATACTGGCTACACCAAAAACGATGCCTATTACCAGTTGAACAGAAAAGAGCAGGTCGTGGTCTTCAGACTTCGCACTGGCCACAATAGACTCAGGTACCACCTATTCAACAAATTGAAGATAGGTGGCACTGACGAATGCCCGTGTGGTACCGGGAAAATGACCACTGAGCATTTGCTGCAAAACTGCCCGACATACAAGGATCAGAGAGAGCAGATGTGGCCATCACCAGTAGCAACACTAGACAAGCTCTATGGCAGTGTCAACAGCCTCAGGATGACGGCTGCTTTTTTCGAAAAAATAATGGTTACTGTCTGACTGCGTACGAAGAAGAAGAAGATGAAGCCAAGCATAGTACAATCGCCCTGAAGTGGTGTACCTTCATCAGCATGCTCTGGATGTGAGGAAAGCTGCTACAACTCACCACTAAATATCCTTTTCAGGGTCACAAAAGAGTAAACTTACTAATTGTGGGCATTAAACAGCAACAATCCACCTGGGAAAAGCTATAACTAATTTTGGGTAAATTTTATCTAGAACTTTTGAATTTTGTCAGGGCAGCGGCCGTTAAGCCTGCTCTTTCCAATTTCCAAATTTCCAATTGCAATGGGATTTTTAATGTGCTCGACACTGAACACAGGAGTCCGATCTCGCCACCCAGAGATCTGGGACATTTTTACCACAAGATCCACATGAAAAAAATCTCCGCCTCCACTGCGATTCGAACTTGCAGCCTCTGGAACCCGAAGCGGACACATTACCTCAAAACCACTGAGTCCCCCTTATTGTATTATCTATCAGACGTATTAATTTCTCATCTTACTTTTTGGCATTGGTGTCCCTTCTTTCCTCCATTAGTTGCAGGCTCATAACCTTTTCTAGTTCTGCAATGGGTGTGGTCTCTGTTATGATTCTCATTGCTTGGTTTTTTACTCAGACGTTTTCTTTTCTTTCTGTGCTGCATAGCTTCATCAACGTTTTTGCAGTCCTTTATTGTGGTCTATGTTTTTATCTGAATACCAAAGAAGAGTTGGCTACTTGAAGAGGAGTAACTAGTAAACCTTTTACTAGCCATAAATAGAGGATTCATCAACAAAACAGAAATATGTAAGAAAACTAAAATGGCTGAATACCACTCCACCTATATATCAGATTTGAATTATGGATGTGAGTCATGGACAATGACAACAACCCAAAAAAGCTAACTCCTTACTTACTTAGGGAGCCGCGTAGCGCAGTGGTTATGGGTTCATTCCCCAGTTGAGGAGGTAATGGCTCCCAGGTCGACCCAGCCTTAAATGGGTACCGGTTCAGACCGGGAAGTAAAAGCGGTGAGGGAGAGGAGATGGCTACCGCTCTGATATAGCCGAGCCTTTGAAATGTGAAATCGCTAACACCTCACACCCCTATGGCAGTAATGCTATGGGTTACTTTACTTTACTTACTTGAATCCTGGTTTTCAATCAGGCCATATTGCCTGATGCCAGGTAGCCAAATTTAACCTGTGTCTATCCTTCGTCTTGGATTACCATGATGGTGAGCAACTGTGTGGGTGGTTGTAGTTGTATGACCACCAGAAAGACACCCTTCTTGTCCATCTATCATCAGTTTTGCAGATGGCTGACCCATTAACCGTTTCGTTTTGATGCAAGTTGAAGACATCCCAGAACTCTGTTTGGTCACGGATGTCAGTGTTTCGAATATGGAGATATTTAGAACTCTACTCTCCATTGCTCTTTTGGTGATGATGATGATGAGGATATAATTCTTTTAGCTGTGAGCTGGCAGCCCAATGCCCTCTGGATAAAAGCACACATCCTCCTCAATTGTTGTAGTGATGTGTATGGTGGATTGTGGTCGAAGCAGCAGATTCCGTAGATCGGCCAACCCTGGGCTCAAAGGAAGTGCTCGGCTGACTTCTCGGGGTCATGGCAGAATCTGCAGGCAGTTTGGTTCACGTAGTGGGTCTAATCTATTCAGATGCTTTTTTTGGTAATTCATAGCTTCTCTTCATCTGATTTGCATAGACTCCAAACCTCACACCCGTAGGCTATTGCCCTACTAACCATGCTATTGAAGGTGTGAGCCTTGGCCTTGACCTCCGACATCTGCTGGAGTATCGATTTAATGCGGTTGAAGCAGAGCCAACTTGTCACTCTACTGTGTGAGATCAACTTAGCAATGTTGTGATTGTTGTTGATTTCCTGTAATAGGTAGACAGACGTATTCATATTTTTTATGGGCTCATCTTCCAATTGTAATTTCCCCGTAGAGCAAAAAGTGTTCATTAGAAATTGAGTATTCTTTGTATTTATGTTTAGGCCAACTGCCTGAAAAGTCAACTCCTTACTTAGTCGCTCCTCTTCTACCGTGAGGTGTAAAGTCAACTCCAAGCATCAGAAATTAGATATCTAAGGGAGGTGGTCCAAGTAACAAGAAAAGATAAGATCGTTTAGACCAACTGCCTGAAAAGCCAGCTTCAAGCATCAGAAATGAGATATCTAAGGGAGATGGTCAAAGTAACAAGAAGAGATAAGATGCACAATCAGAAAATGCAACCGGAAATCGAAGCCCAGCCTTTGTAAACTCAAGTTGAGCAATCTCAACTTTGGTGGTTTGGCCATGTCTGTAGAGTGAAAGAAGATTGGCTGTCATGGAAAGCAAATCATCGAGGATCCTGACCCCAAGGACGACCCAAAGTCCGGTGGGATGACAGCATAAAACAGTCTATAAGACGCCATGTGCTAGACTGGAACCAGACCAAGGGGAAGACAGCAGATAAAATGGTGTAGCACATTTTCTGGCAAATCTCTACACACCAGGACACAAGAGCAGTGACAAAGCAAGTTTTTAGCTTCATACTACAACAGTATGAACATTTGCAGCAGATATAAAACAAATTAAGTTGGCCTTGGACCAGAAGATATGTCCTTCGGTCATCCATCAGGTTTGTCCTCGTACTTCTTCTATGTCCGCAGTGAGGTGCCGTCTTGAATTTGTTCAAAGAAAGCAGCAGTCACCCTGAGGGTGTCAACTCTGCCATAGAGCTTGCCTAGTGTTGTTACCAGGGATGGCACTGTTTTCTCGGGGATGTTCTCCCAGTACCACAGTTCCATTCATCAGTAGCACCCATCTTCAGTTTATTGAATAAATGGTACCTCAGTCTGTTGTGACCTAAGCGGAGTCTGAAGACCACACCTGCTCTCTTCTGTTCAACTGGTAATAAGCATCATTTATTTTGTAGTCCTTGTAGCATCAGGTTTGTCCTCGGACCACATGGTTTATCTTTGGACCATTAGGGGTGTCCTTGTGTAGCCCATGAGGTAGTTTGAGTTACAGATCCCCGTAAAAGAATATCTTCTAAAGATCTACATTACATTGACATTAGGTCTAAACACTAATAAGTTATGTTTGCTTTTCTGCGTAATCTTTTGAAATATTCATTTCACTTTCACTATTTATTTCCATAGGAACCCTAGACTGCACTGACCACTCTCCGCTGTTTAGTGTGTTTCGCTGTCATTTCGCTCCGGATTCTATCGTTACCGTGGCTTCCTCTTCAACTGTTCTTTACCACATGCTCTTTGGCTTTCCAGCTCTTCTCTTACTTTGTGAGTTCCATATCAAGACATGTCTGATTATACCTATAGAATACTTCCTGATAACTTCTACTACCAACCTATACTTTCTATCCTTTAATCTCTTCTATTGGTTGTTATGTTGTTAATTGAAATATTACCTCTGTTGTTAAAATAGCGTGTGGTCTAATAGTTGCGATGCTTGTCTGCTTACGAGGGAAAACGGGTCGAATTCCTGGTAGGGCATATGTTGTTTTTCTATTGGGGGTGAAATAAACACATAGCCATCACATGGCGTAGTTATAGTAGTGTCAAAGCGACATATAGTCCTCAGCCTTTGAAGCCCATTGTCTACACGGAGCAATGGTAATAAAAATCGTACAAGTTTGTATGTGTGCTTTATAAACAAACAAACAATAACATTATAACACAATTCCTGATGTCAGTCCAGCAAGTATGTCGGGTACGAGGACGACAACAATATTCTGTAAGCGTTCTGATTTTTTGCAGCGCTGTATCAATGTGGGCTTAGGTCTTTAGTCAGTCCACCTCGCCATCGCATACATGGGTGGCCCTGTGGACGTGTACAGACATATGACCACCAGAACGTTGTTCTACGTGTCCATCTGTTGTCAGGCATGCGTACCACTGTCCAGCCCAGCGATGTTTGCGTGATATTGCTGCTTCCAGAAAGTCCCGAAACAAAGTTTGATGAAGGATTTCTTTGTTTCAGATCTTATCCCGTATCGCCATTTTCAGTACGCGCCGTTCCAATTCTTTCTTAGGGACTAGACTTCTGTGCATTTGTTTTACGTTAGTTCCACACTTCGCATCCGTAAAAAAATATATTTGGAGTTTTCTCACAGTAATGCACTTTACTTGACAATCCATTTGGCTCTTCTTGCTTGTCGCAAAGGGCTGCAGCAGCTGCTCTAACCACTGCACCCTCCTCAGTGCTCGTCCTGAAAAGCTGTTGACTAGTTTGCAGCTTCTTCTTTTTCTTAAGTCGTCTGTCCCCAAGTGCGTATTGCCGGTCGTTGTGAGCTCGTGTGATTGCACAATCACTCTAATCTCATCGTTTATCCACCTGACTTGCGGCCTCCATAATGCCCTGTAGCTAGATATGTCAGTGTTATAAGCCATCAGTGTTAGTTAATGAGGGTGCATTTTCACGAGATGAACGAACCAGTCTATCTCGTGACTGGAAATGTACGCTCGGTGTTGTGCAACCCTACTTCTTATGTCTTCGTTTCGCAGTCTGTCTTTCCTGGTAATACCGATGGCCATCCTCAAAAACTTCATTTCACACGTCGAAATTCTGCTCTCACTCGCCTTAGTCAGAGACCATATTTGGCTGAAATATGATGTGCTAATCGAAAAGGCTCAGATATCATAGCTTTGCTGTCAACTATATATCATAGACAAACTGGGCAGAGCTGGCAGACAAAGGTCTTCAGACTCAGAACACGACAATGCAGATTCAAGGCTCACCTCCACATAATAGGTCTTAGTGACACCGCCACGTGCAATTGTGGAGCACCCACGTGAAGCGACCATGCTCGAAAAGCTGTAGGGGTACCGGCGAAGACCTGAAACGTACAGTCTCCTCCATGAACCCACTGGGCTAGAAGCATAGCATCAGTTGATCGTAGAAGAAGAAGCTGTAAACTACCTTATATATATATATATATATATATATATATATATATATATATATATATATATATATGTCAAAATCGTATATATATATATATATATATATATATATATATATATATATATATATATATATATATGTATGTATGTATATATATACGATTTTGACATTGATATCGGATCCATGATCGCAAAATTCGCCGATGACACAAAACTATGCTGTAGTGTCTCGTCTAAAGCAGAAGTGGATATATTGAGATCGGATTTAGATAAAATTCAAGAATGGTCTGTAAGCTGGCAAATGGAGTTAAATGTACATAAATGTACAGTCAGCCACATGGGTAGATCCAATATGGGCGAGAACAATATTAGCATGATAGCAAAGAAAAGGGTCCTTGGGGTTATACTAGATCATACACGTAAAGTGAGTGAGCAAGTCCAGGTAGCAGTGAAAAAGGCAAATGCAAAAAAGAAATATTAAACATAGAAGCAAGAAAGTGATTGTCAAACTGTATAAAGCATTGGTTAGACCTTCATTGGAGTACTGTGTACGGGTGTGAATATCTGGGCTCCAGAATTGATACAAAGTCCACTGCTCGAAATCTGAAGAAGACTAGCTATGGCAATGCAGAGACTGAACAGCCTGAAGAAATTATGGCAGAGCACCAACAGAACGAAACAAGTGAAAGTCTTGAGAGCTTGTTTTTTCCTATGGCAGCTTATGGAAGATTACCAAGTCTTCTAGACAAAGAATGGAATTTTTCGAGTCAAAATGTTACAGAAAGATCCTCAGAATACCCTGGACAAAAAAAAAGTACAAATATAGACATTCGGCAAGAGTTGAGCATAGAAAAGAACTGGTTTATCAATCCCATTTTGGCTAGAAAATGCAAATACTTTCGTCACATCAAGAGACACAACGGTCTTGAGAGAACAGTGATGGAAGGTATGGTGCCAGGCAAAAGAGGAAGGGGTAGACAGAGAAGACGATGGCACCAAGATATCCAGGAATGCCTGAGTATGACTGGGGCGGAGGCTGGAGTTTTGGCAAGGGAACGAGTTTCTTTCAGACAGACTGTGATGGGAGCGACGTTCTATAAAGGACATGCTACATGATGATGATGGCAAAAAACAAGAGGGCATAACTAAAAAATTAACTGAAAAAAGGTCATAATTAGATATTAGGAAACACTTTTTTAGTCGAAGAGTGGTGAATGCTTGGAATGCATTGCCACAGGAAGTAGGGGAGGCAGGGACAACTAATGCATTTAAGAATAGATTGGATGGGCATAGCTTTTAGAGCAAAAAATGTAAATGAAACGGGTTGTATACAAACTGCAGAGTCTTCTAAACCAGTATATAGACGTAAAGTTCAGTTACAACACAATGTAACAAAACGTCCTTTTCAGAACGAGGACAAGATTATGTTGTCACTGCACAGAGAGAACAAATCAAATGATAGTACACATTTTAGACTAACTTTATGTTGTTATTGTTGTTTGCTAAGTCTCCCATTTCTGACGAAGTTTTATTCATTACGGTGACTCATCTTATATCCCGAGGTGTAATAAAGAAGGTCAACGAAGTACTCCTAGCAGTAGTACAATGTCAGGTTCCTCGATAGGTTACGGCAAGGAGGCTGCTGTAAGACAGTTTAGTTCCAGGAACGCGGCGAAGACGACAGGTGGAAATCCTGGTTAGTATGTTCCACCCGACCCTGGCGTATGTCTTGGCTGTCCTCAAACTCTATGTGCATAAAACGTTCATCTTTGACTGTCAGATCGGGCTTCGGGATCAAGATGCTGAGCAGCGCATGAGCTGCAGTGGTCAGCGACTCATAGCTGACTGCTAGCGTCAGGGCCAGCGAACCAAAGCTGCCAAGACCTTCTACACCTCCACGCGTTGATCCTGGATAACAGGCTGCAGCAGGGCAGACTGGCTAAGGAGAAGGGATCGAATCGGGAATGCTAACCCGGTACTAAAGCAATGCTTGCTGAGGTCGGATGTGTTGGACCGAAAGGTGCAAATATCGCAGTCAAGCTGTAAACGACGACACAACGCATTCCGTTCTCTGGACTACATTCTGCTACTTAAGCCCTTTCAGTGTTTAGTAGTGGGAGATTGAGAATGAACGAATGCAAGCCAAGCGAAGATCGGGCTTCCATGTGTTGTCAATGCACGATGTATATATTATACTCAAGTCAGTACTGTCTGTTGGCTAGTCTTTTAACTTCATGGTACATGCTTAATGTTGAATATTCGCCTCAGACAACCTGTGTGGAAGTGGTTTAACCTACTTGTATGCTCAAGTATACTGTCCACTTTCACAAGCATAGAGTGGGGTTGGAATGATGGTGGCACGGTAGACTTTGAGTTTGGTCTTGACGCTGATGCCACGACATTCCCACACCATCGAGCGCCTTCTACCAAAGGTTCTCTCGAGGGCTGACATGCCCAGCGTCTATTCACTGTTAGAAAAAGCACGACTAGGATGGGCCGGACACCTCGTCCGTATGTCAGACGATAGGCTCCCAAAGATCCTCCCGGCGAGCAGAGGGAGGGATGGCGCGAGAAAGGGTGCCAAAAGAAACGTTTTAAAGACAGTCTAAGAGACTCACTGAAAAGTTGCCAGATAGATGTCAACACCTGGGAATGTCTTGCGCAAAACAGATCTGACTGGAAAATCGCAGTCAAAGCGGGTATAGCTACCAGCGAAGACGACCGTGTTGTGAAAGCCCAGAGCAGACGCGAGACCCGGAAATCACGAACAGCGGGAACACCATCACCTTCTACAGACCTCGTGTGCCCGTCATTGAACATATATTTTCGTGCCCGCATTGGCCTGTTCAGCCATACGTGCACCCACATTGGCCTGTTCAGCCGCACGTGCACCCACACGTGCCACCACATTGGCATGTTCAGCCACACGCGCACCCACATTGTCCTGTTCAGCCACACGCAAAATAAGAACCACAGTGCAACGCACACACGCCTTGGAGATTAGAGAAATAAGGAACAAAAACAAAAAGCTGTAGACTGGATGTTCGAGACCAGTCGTAGAATATGGCATGACAGCATGCGAAACTGCAGCCAAATGAAACTTTCACAAAATTAATATAGTGTTCAAAATCAAGAAATGAGGACCACGACCATCTGAGAATAAAGGAACCTGCAACCAGGGGAGGACAGAAGAGACATCAGAACCCACCAACACGGTGAGAAATTAAGAAGGCTGGTAGATCACAAAGTGTAGCAGAGAATAAATGGGCGTGGAACGGGAAGACTCAAGGGGAGCAACTTTGTGGCATCAGGGGAAGAAAGTGGAGAACAGATCCTTTCAATGGAACATCATGAATAAAACCTATACACACCACACACATGCTTTCTATCTTCCGGTTTCCAGAGCTGATAGAAAACATTCCCGTCATAAGGGGAACTGAGATGTTAGTCCAGTCAATCACAACATACTGACCAGGACGTCGCGTCAGAGTCAATACACTGACCAAGACCACAATCTCTTTTCCATGTAGCGTTCCCTGGAAACAGGCTGTTTTCTAGGCGGCCTGGCTGACGTGATGTGGATCGATGTGATCCCTGTAGTAGTGAGTGACACACAGATGAAGTCAAGAATAGCACAATTGCCTGGAGGACCGCGGTCCACTTTCATCATCATGCTCAGAATGTGAGAAAAGCTACTACAACCCGCCACTTAACGTCCTTTTCAGGGCACAAAAAAGAGTAAATTATGGGCATTAAAACAACAATTCCCGTCATAACAACAGCAGCCAGACAGAAACAGAAGAAAGAGCTCTAACTGTAAAAGGCATAAATAATCACTTCTCAAGCAGCAGCTGGACCCATGTATATACAGATGTGTCAACATTAAATGCAACAGAGAATGGAGGTGAAGTGATCATTTTAAGCCTACAAATAACAGTACACAAGATCAGCGATCAGTTGCGACTGGACAATTTTCCAGTAACTTCAAAGCAGAGACAAAGGCCTTGAAAACTACAGCAGAAACTATAATGACATATCTTCCTCGTTCTCAATCTCCTGCTGCCAAGTCTTGAACAGAGCTGTGCAAGTAACAGGGTGTAGTCCGGAGAACGGAATGCGTTGTGTCGCTAGTTTACAGCTTGACTGCGATATTTGCACCTTTCGGTCCCGTTCCTCCGTCTTCGGCAGTTAATGACATATGAAAACACAGAGAGACAACTACTCTTCCCACACGCACGAACTGTCAGTAGTTGCGGATCCAGGCAAAAACAGACCTATAGGAGCTATGAGTGTTATTCGATACACTATATCACCGGTTCAAGAGAGTTTGCATCTCATTATCTTTGGTAATGAAGAGGCTGCCAAGAGAAGGTGGAACTTTACCGCAAGAGGTTTACCAGGTGTAGATACAGGTCATACAGGTCATCAATCAAATGGCGCATGTTACCTGCTGTAACCTTTAGACTTCCCGCAGGCAACAACAGACTGAAAAACCATCTGTTCGATGCACTGAAGGCCGCAGCTGAGCTTGTAATCCAAGATAAAGATATCCACCAAGGAAACATAGTATACCTGACTGATGCTGCGTCAGTAATAGCAGCGCTAAAACAACACAAAGATGAAGATCTCGAGCAATGTATGTTCCCCCTGACACAGCTCTCAGCAGAACACCCAAGGTTGGTCATAAAGTGAATTCCCATCCCACTGCAGTATTACAGGCAATGAAGCTGCAGACAAACTAACAAAGTGTGGAGGAACATTCCCACAAACAGACATGAGCAAAACATATAATGAGGCTAAGACCACAATTAAAGCCAACTTGAGGGGAAAATGGGCTGATCAACACCCCGACTCCCGGAAAAAAACAGCTACTATAATTTAACTAGAGAAGAGCAAGTCATCATCTTAAGACTGAGAACTGGGCATAACAGACTCAAGGGTCATCTTTACAACAACATGAGGATTAGGAAAGTTGACAGGTGTCCATGTGGGGAGCATATCATGACTGTGGAACACATACTGCAAACCTGCATGCTCATGCAGGAAAAGAGAGAACAATACTGGCCTCGCGAGAAAGATATGAGAAAATAGCTGTATGGAGATAAAACAGCCTTACAAACAACGGTGTCCTTTTGTAAGAGAAACCGGAACCTTGATCTGAGGATGAACGAAGAAGAAGAAGAAATACCATCTGTTCAATAAACTGAGAATAGGACATATAGATGAATGAGAGGCACTGACAAAATGACTGCTGGACATCTTCTACAATGGTGTCGAACATACGAGCAACAGAGAAAATACGCATGGCCATCACCGATAACTTTACTGGACAAGCTCTATGTAGATACCTATAGCCTTAGGCTGTGATTGTCCCACTTGATAGAGCAAGTGTCCGGTTGTATCCGGTTGATGTGGTTTCTGAGGTTAACATTTTGATCAGTGACAATTCCACGGAGGATGATACCATTATCTACACAGATGGATCCGTTATCCGTGGTTTGAGAAGCGCATGGACTTTCACTGCTCAGAGGGTTTGAAAACGATCGAGTTGGAGGGTAGGGCTTTTGCGGTCTTACCATGGTGATCATTGCTGTTACGAAGGCGATGGTCTGGCTTGAAACAACGAGTGGCACACATGTGTGCATCCTCAGTGACTCAATGAGGATGCTCAGGAAGGTGAAATCAGGTTGTGAGCGGCGCCAGTGGTTGGTCAAGGTTACATAGAGTGTAGGGACGATGAGGCTAACGTCTGGTCAGGCAAAACACACTGATCAAACAATGTAAGCCAGGGTCAGGCAAAACACACTGATCAAACAATGTAAGCCAGGGTCAGGCAAAACACACTGATCAAACAATGTAAGCCAGGGTCAGGCAAAACACACTGATCAAACAATGTAAGCCAGGGTCAGGCAAAACACACTGATCAAACAATGTAAGCCAGGGTCAGGCAAAACACACTGATCAAACAATGTAAGCCAGGGTCAGGCAAAACACACTGATCAAACAATGTAAGCCAGGGTCAGGCAAAACACACTGATCAAACAATGTAAGCCAGGGTCAGGCAAAACACACTGATCAAACAATGTAAGCCAGGGTCAGGCAAAACACACTGATCAAACAATGTAAGCCAGGTCAGGCAAAACACACTGATCAAACAATGTAAGCCAGGGTCAGGCAAAACACACTGATCAAACAATGTAAGCCAGGGTCAGGCAAAACACACTGATCAAACAATGTAAGCCAGGGTCAGGCAAAACACACTGATCAAACAATGTAAGCCAGGGTCAGGCAAAACACACTGATCAAACAATGTAAGCCAGGGTCAGGCAAAACACACTGATCAAACAATGTAAGCCAGGGTCAGGAGAAATATACTGGCCAAGACTCTCACCTGACCTCCTCGTTGATTGTCCTGGAAACGGGCTGTTGTCGAGGACAACAGTCTGGCTAACAAGGTGAGGTTCGACGTGATCCCAGTAGTAGTGAGGGACACACAGATGAGGTCAAGCATTGTACAGCCTCCTGGAGGACCCCGGTCCACTTCATCCGTACTTTTCTGGGCGTAGAAAAGGGTTACCAACCCATTGTGGGCATTAGCAACCAACCAACTAACCAGCATAGAGGGTCACCTTCATGCTCGTTACGGGACATGAAGCTGTCGAAGGGAACGAGGAAGCTGATAGGTTGGTGAATACAGCTATAGTGGAGGGCGGGAGATCAATGGACCGAGCCGATAGGTTGGTGAGTACAGCTATAGTGGAGGGAGGGAGATCAATGGACCGAGCCAATAGGTTGGTGAGTACAGCTATAGTGGAGGGCGGGAGATCAATGGACCGAGCCAATAGGTTGGTGAGTACAGCTATAGTGGAGGGTGGGAGATCAAT
Organism: Ariolimax columbianus; assembly: GCA_036924085.1. Taxonomy (NCBI): domain Eukaryota; kingdom Metazoa; phylum Mollusca; class Gastropoda; order Stylommatophora; family Arionidae; genus Ariolimax; species Ariolimax columbianus. The sequence goes on along the minus strand of JAVGWX010000008.1, from coordinate 39,904,909 downwards.
GGACCGAGCCAATAGGTTGGTGAGTACAGCTATAGTGGGGGGCGGGAGATTAATGGACCGAGCCGATCTCCTTAAACGCCGTCAAGGTAATCGACTGGAAGGAAGACTCGGAAGTTGATCCAGACTACGTCCTTGGTGCGACTGGTTGAATTGGGTGTGAAACTAGGAGCGTCGAGGAAGGCACACCAGACGGAGACCCAAAGACGTCTGTTAACCAGCCCAGGACCAGAACGGTCAGTCATCACGTGCTGGCAGACATACTGAGGATGAGATCTGAGCGCGTATGGACTTGTCCCGAATGTGATGAAGATAATCCGACGACTAACTAACCTTAGGCTAACCACTGCTTTCCTTAGATTCAAGTTGAGGTCTGAAAGCGTACGAAGACGAAACGACGTGATCGCGATACTAGTCTGCCGTGTCTTAAGTTCTCCTTGAATTGTAAATATATTGACTTTATGAAGCGTGTGTTTTTGAGAGTCGCTACAGCTAACACATATTTTGGAAATCGAAATACTTGAGCAAACACGCAAAGCTAAGACTAACCTCAACGTAATGTCAGTGTTACCTTATGGAGGCGAAGGCTGATCAATGACAAAGATACTAAAAAATGAACTGAATACTTTTGAAAATAATTGTCTTAGGAAACTATTGAACCAGCAAAATGTTTGTACTATCATTAGGAAAAAAAACAGCGGACATACACCGGACATGTGCTTATAATGAAGAACAACTGACTTCCATTACAGGGATATATATCAGTTCAGTTCATCCCGTAACCCATCAGTTCGTTGGGGCACACTTGAAGACACTCCCACGCCATCTCTCTCTGTCCGCTGCCGCCAGTCGTGCCTCGCCGGGACGAAGGTTTGACCACTCAGTGGTGTTGTCTGCCCATCTCTTCCTTGGACGTTCCCGCCCTCTCTTTCCTGGTACGGAACCATGTAGTGTCGAATAGTTATTCCGCTGTACCTAGTGACATGCCCATACCAAGCCATCTTTCGCCTTTTGATAGCCGTGAACAGATCACCATAAGGCCCAATTGCGTTTTTCACTCTTCGTCGTATTTCTACGTTCGTAACACGATCCTTATATGTAACATTTTAGAATCTTCTAAAGCATCTCATTACCATTGCATGTATTCTGCACTGGATATCCGCAGTAATGGTCCAAGTCTCACAGACAACCACAAATATTGAGAGTACCAATGAGCGCATTAGTCTAACTCTTATGCTGAGGGTGAGCCGCTTATCCTGCCATATAGGTTTCAAACGCGCAAGCGCCGCTGTTGTCTGCTATTCTGGCAAATTATCTCAGGCTGTGAGCCCTCGTCACTGATTAGTGAGTGATCCCAGATACTTGAACCGGTGTACAACTTCGAGTTCCTGATCATTTGCTTCTATCACAGATGTTATTAGTTCCGTGTTATTAGTCATCAGCTTTGTTTTCTCTGCATTTATCTCCATACCATAACTCTGCGCCGCTCTGTCCAATCAACTAATTAGCGCCTGGAGTTCCGTTTCCGTGCCTGTCCGATCATTTATATCATCTGCAAATCGAAGGTTTGTAATCGTCTTGTCACCTATTGTGCAACCAACATGTACCTCCAGGGCCGCGTCCATTATTCTTTCCAAGAATACATTGAAGAGTGTTGGAGAGAGTATACAACCATGTCTCACCTCAACAAACGTGCGGAACCATTCCCCTAGTATTCCGTCTACAGGTACTGCACTTGACGCCTTCTCATAAAGGTTCTCAATTACCTTCACAATATTACTGTTGATCTTGTAATGCTTCATTGTTGTCCATAGCGCCGCATGCCATATTCTGTCGAACGCCTTTTTGAAATCGATGAAGACATGATATATATATATATATATATATATATATATATATGTTGTTGATGCTCTAAGTATTTCTAATTCAATATCCGCAGATTAAATATCTGTTCAGTGGTGTTTCTTCTCGCTCGAAACCCTGCTTACTCTTCGGAAATGATGTTCCCTGTCTGTGGTTTTAATCTGTTGAGGATTATTTTTAAAAGATTTTGCTAAGATTGTAGCAGACGGAACGGGTTTCTTCTCTTCTGGCTCACTGAAGCCTCTCTTTGACACTCCACCTGGCTCACTGAAGCCTCTCTTTGACTCTCCTCCTGGCTCACTGAAGCCTCTCTTTGACTCTCCACCTGGCTCACTGAAGCCTCTCTTTGACTCTCCACCTGGCTCACTGAAGCCTCTCTTTGACTCTCCTCCTGGCTCACTGAAGCCTCTCTTTGACTCTCCTCCTGGCTCACTGAAGCCTCTCTTTGACTCTCCACCTGGCTCACTGAAGCCTCTCTTTGACTCTCCACCTGGCTCACTGAAGCCTCTCTTTGACTCTCCACCTGGCTCACTGAAGCCTCTCCTTGACTCTCCACCTGGCTCACTGAAGCCTCTCTTTGACTCTCCACCTGGCTCACTGCAGCCTCTCCTTGACTCTCCACCTGGCTCACTGAAGCCTCTCCTTGACTCTCCACCTGGCTCACTGAAGCCTCTCTTTGACACTCCACCTGGCTCACTGAAGCCTCTCTTTGACTCTCCACCTAGCTCACTGAAGCCTCTCCTTGACTCTCCACCTAGCTCACTGAAGCCTCTCCTCAACTCTATACTCTTCAATCTATAAAACTAACGCTCACTTCAATAAATTAAGGACACTGTTTCACAACAATAAATACTAATTCTTTATTCCTACACGTTACATATTGTCTTCCACTCTTCTATCACACACAGCTTACTATACACTCCTATCTATGACTTAAAACTCTAACTACAGCAAAATAATAAATTATAATAAACCTATAATTATTGTCACCACTATAATTATTGTCTACTCTCCGAACTTGGCCTGCTGTAATTTTGTGACATATCTTTCGTGTATAGACACAGATGGTAAATTCGTTGTCTAAGCCCCCGGTTATCGCCATTGGCTCTCTTCCTCTACGACGACCGTCCATCTGCGTGGTGGATGTCAAAATCTAGGCTGCTTCTGTCAGATCTAAGATGACTCTAGAAAATGGCGACTGTCGACCACGTGTCTCTCATTTTATTTCTTAATTACAATGCGTACCAAATCAAAATACATTCTACTACTTACACAGTACTGGTCTATTTCTTTTTTTAAAATAATGCACTTCTGCCAGAGGCATGCGTTTGTGTCCTTGCACATGCTTGTTAGTTTTAGCACTGTAGCACCATTTATCGATGGCTTTAGTATGTTTAAATTGTGGTAGTGGAGGTCCATTTAGCTTCACCACCATAAGCCTATGTACAATATATTCAAACCGTAATATCATTAATAATCGCGCGAGAGTCATTATGTAAAAAAAGTAAAGTAAAGTATCCCATAGCATTACTGCCGTAGGGGTGTGAGGTGTTAGCGATCTCACATTTCAAAGGCTCGACTATATGAGGGCGGTAGCCATCTCCTCTCCCTCGCCGCTTTTACTTCCCGGACTGAACCGGTACCCATTTAAGGCTGGGTCGACCCGGGATCCATTGCGGAAAAAAACATTACCGCCTCAACTGGGGAATGAACCCAGAACCACTCAGATGCGAAGCCAGAGCGCTGACCACTGCGCTACGCGGCTCCACATTATGTAGTTACGATTAAAAACATAATAAACAATTAAAAACGGATATTTTTGTTGCTCGCCAAGGAACAATTTTTACTCGTAGCAAACGAGCGTAGTTGTCAAGTCTAGTGGGAAAAAAAAAAACAATATACCTGTTTCATGACCGTATGCATAGACAAAAAAAGGTCATTAATTAATTATTATTATTATTATTATTATATATCATTAAAAATAAAATAAAATTGTTAGCACACATATAAGCGCATCTTTGGAATTATTATTTGTCTCTTAAAGACAAGAAACAACCCGATATCGAATTTACTGGTTGGTTCTTGTGTATCCTGAAATGTTTAGTATTTGTAAGCCGATGTTTATGGAATGTTGCAATCAATTCTTCTGTTGTCCAACTGCTCTTGCCATACGGCGTCGCAGAGAGGTGGGATGCGTAGATCTCTTGTTATCCTCAAGTGGGAGGCTTGTGCTGTCGTTAGGTGTAACTTCCTGAGAGTGTCGGAGACACCCTGGATCCACTGACGTCGTGGTCTGCCTTTTGCACATGAACCGGAGACCTGCATATGATATGCTCTCGCTGCAGGCTGGCCATAATACATTCTGACTAAATGCCCAAACCACTTGATTTGTTGAGTCAATGTAGGCCCTAACTGGGTTTGTCCCCACTGTCTGCCTTAGTGCAGTATTGTGGATTCGGTCACGAATTGTCTTTCCTGCTGCACTTCTCACACAGCGCATCTCACAGCTCTGGATCTTACTCTTATGTGTTTCTAGTACAGACTAAGATTGACTCTGCCGTCATCAGTGAACATACTACATAGGCATTTAAACTTCCATACCAATGTGGCTCCTGCAAAACTTCTTTGCACGAGTTTCTTTCATACAGGCGAATAAAACCTCCAAGAACATCTTAATGCCTTTGACAATGCTTTCGATATATATAATATGAGGATTAGTACAGCAAAGACGGAGATAATGAAAATTAGCAGAGTAGATAAAACACTAAATATGCAGGTAGAAAGTACAGGACTTAAACACGTCTGAGAATTCAAATACTTGAGCAACGTGCTCACAATAGATGGTAGGCTGGACAGAGAGGTGGAATCAAGAACAAAGATAACTAATGTGGTTTCTTATCAGCTCTCACCATTATTAAGACGCAAGCACATTTCAATGAAGACAAAGAGACTGCTGATAAATAGTATTTGTATACGAACTCTCTTTTCCAGTGTCAGACATGGACTCTCACAAGGCACAAGAAAGAAAAATCATGGTATGCGAAATGAGGTGTTTGAGAAAGGCTGTCGGGGTTACAAGGCTGGACAGAGTATGAAATTATGTAATCAGACAGATAGTGGGTGCCACACCGTGCATGGAATACATGGGAAGGTAGAGAATACAATGGTTCCGACACCTGGCAAAAATGCACACAAAGTTACCAGCTGCTCGTATCTACAACAGCAGAAATCAGAGCAAGGGGCAGACCACGAATACGTTGGTTGATTGGTTGCTAATGTCCACAATGGGTTAGTAACCCTTTTGTGCACCCTGAAAAGGACCTTGTGGCAGAAGTTAGCCTCATCAGATGGATAGATCGCGTCAGTGAGGCACTCAAGAAACACGGAATGACAACAACATCGGCGACAAAGATGGCAGACGACAGAAAACTACACCTCTCCACGGCACCTAACGACACAAGGGGGTAGAAGATTAAGATTAATACGGAGAACAACCTGAAGCCAGAGATCGCAAGACTCCGTCGAGCTGGTTGGACTACCCTCAACTCCATCAACATAGCGGCAGAGGCCACAGAAAACACCAAACTGCATGCAGACTTATTCGACTCGACTGTCTTGCCCGCACCGTGTTACGGCAGCGAAACATGGCCACTAAAGAAAGCACTATTGCAGTGTTTCCCAACCGCCGGTCCGTAGAAATTTCCTGCTAGTCCGCGAAAAAGTTTTTGCCGCTTAAACTATGCATGAGCTGCAGTGGTCAGCGACCCATAGCTGACTGCTAGCGTCAGGGCCAGCGAACCAGAGCTGCCAAGACCATTCTACACCTCCACGTGGTGATCCTGGATAACAGGCAGCAGCAGGGCAGACTGGCTAAGGAGAAGGGATCGAAGAGGGAATGCTAACCCAGTACTCAAAAAATGCTTGCTGAAGTCGGATGTGTTCAACCGAATGGTGCAAATATCCTAGCCAAGCTGTAAACTACGACACAACGCATTCCGTTCTCTGGACTATATTCTGCTACTTAAGCCCTTTCAGGGTTTGGTAGTGGGAGATTGATAACGAACGAAGAAGAAGTAGAAGAATCCCTATACGAGATGGAGACCAAAAAAAAAAAGAAAAGAAAAGGCAAACAGCAAAAACATTGACTAACTTTCTTCAAATTAATTATATTTTCACCGGTCCGCGAACAATGTTTGCCATTTTTACCGGTCTGTCCGTAGGCGTGAAAAGGTTGGGAAACACTGGGCTGGACAACCAATTACGGACAACGCACGCCTCACTTCAACGCCTTCTTGTAGGAATGACAATCACTCATCAACAGCAGAGGGCTCTTCACAGAAGCGACACCCGAAGAATGTCACAAGGCAAAGACATTCAGCAGCATATAAACCATTCCAAACATTTATGGGCTGGTCCTATCACAAGAAGGACAGACGAGCGCTTTAGTTACAGAACTGCTCTATAGAATCCTCGGGAAAAGAAGAGACTCCGCGGTCGGCCACCACCCAGATGGCAAGATTTCATGGATAGGAACAATAAACATTCGTGACCCTATATGGAACACACTAACCGTCCACTGGTCAACTCGTGCCCGCGAAAGCAAGGAGTGGAAACAAAGTTAGGGCCCACACAAGGCCAACCACCTTGTTTAAGAACGGGTTGTTGAAGATTAAGATCTATTTTATAGACATAATTTATTTGTCTACTGGCTAGGGCTTTTTTCTATATGTTTTGTTGTGATTCCAGGCATCGATGTTCAAATTTGTACATTTTTGTTTCTCATCCCCGCCGCCCCCTTACTTTGGAATAAATACAACATCGGATTACTGTCTAAAAAAACAAAACAGATATAGTTTTACAGTGGATTCCGGCCCACTTGGATCCTTGGAAACGAGAAAGCAGATGCGCTCGCAAAAGCCGGAAGTGGTGACACACAGATTCGCCACCCACAGAACTACAAAGAAGCAAAGACACTCTTCGAACGATCCATGGGAACGGAATGGAGAGACCAGCACAAAGAATACAAGCCAGAAAAGGATAGCATGAACAAACTTGACAGAGATGGGCAGACAAACACCTTTAGACATAACGGGACATTGCATACTCTCCATAACGGGTATCAGAGATCTGCAAGAATGCACTACTTATGCAGACCAAAGAGAGACCGTCTTGTCTGGGGGACCGGCGAAAACCGGAAACACAGTCTCCTTCGTGAACTTCACCGGACTAGAAGCATATCATCAGTTGATCTATGAAGAAGAATAAGAAGGCATCAGAGACACCATCGCGTGCGACTGTGGAGCACCCAAACAAACACCAGAACATATCCTGCAGGACTGCCCTACCTATACAGACCAAAGAAAGGTAGCCTGTCCCGCGAACATGCTTGAAAAGTTGTGGGGGACCGTCGAAGACCTGAAACCCACATTCTCCTTCGTCAACCTCACCGGATTAGAAGCCGATGAAGTTTTTAATTTAAAAAAAAAATGGTGTCCTAACTTTGAGTCGAAAAATCAGAAAATGTCCTCCTTCTATTGGAGAGAAAACCAAACCACGAGGTGTCACCACAGACTTTGTACTTGTTGCTGTTGCTGAATGCCAACAATGAGCAAGATTTCTCTTTTGTGCGCTCAGAAAAGGGCTTTACGTGTTGTGTTACAGCAGATTTCCTCATACCCCGAAGGTACTGATGAAAGTCAACCGAGGTTCTCCATGCGGTTGTGCTACGCTTGGCTTCATCTGTGTGTTGCTCACTACTACGGAAATCCCGTAGATCCTCCACCTCGTTATCCAGGCTGCCATGACAACAGCCCGTTTCCAGGGAGAACCACGTAGAAGTAGGGTTCGGGTCTTGGTCAGTATACTTTACCTGATCCTGACTAACATTGTCCGATCAGTATATTTGACCTGACCCGGACTAACATTGTCTGATCAGTGTGTTTTACCTGACCCCGATTAACATTGTCCGATCAGTATGTTTTACCTGACCCAGACTAACATTGTCCGATCAGTATGTTTTACCTGACCCAGACTAACATTGTCCGATCAGTATATTTGACCTGACCCGGACTAACATTGTCTGATCAGTGTGTTTTACCTGACCCCGACTAACATTGTCCGATCAGTATGTTTTACCTGACCTCGACTAACATTGTTCAACCAGTATGTTTTACCTGATCCTTACATTGTCCGATCAGTATGTTTTACCTGACCCAGACTAACATTGTCCGATCAGTATGTTTTACCTGACCCAGACTAACATTGTCGGATCAGTGTGTTTTACCTGACCCTGACTAACATTGTTCGATCAGTATGTTTTACCTGATCCTAACATTGTCCGATCAGTATGTTTTACCTGAGCCTGGCTAACATTGTCCGATCAGTATGTTTTACCTGACCCCGACTAACATTGTCTGTCAGTATGTTTTACCTGATCATGACTAACATTGTCCGATCAGTATGTTTCACTTGAGCCTGACTAACATTGTCTGTCAGTATGTTTTACCTGAGCCTGACTAACATTGTCCGATCAGTATGTTTTACCTGAGCCTAACTAACATTGTTTGAGCAGTATATTTTACGTGAGCCTGACTAACATTGTCCTATCAGTATGTTTTACCTGAGCTTGACTAACATTGTCCGATCAGTATATTTTACCTGACCCTGGCTAACATTGTCCGATCAGTATGTTTTACCTAACCCTGGCTAACATTGTCCGATCAGCATGTTTTGCCTGACAAGACGTTATGTGATAAACTCTTACTTCGTCCATCGTCTCTTTCCAATCTCAATTACAAGTAATCCTCGCGTTAAGCGGAATCTTCTTCTTCTTCTTCTTCTTCGCACGCTGTCAGACGTCAACCTGGTTAAGCGGAATCAAAACACATCATTTGCATGACTTGCCAGTTAACACAATATTATGTGTACCATGAAAGGTTTCTAACAAGACTGTTAATATTTAATGTAATCTCTTCCTATTTGTAAACAAACACATATCAATAATAGAAATGTCAATAACCATAAAGTAGCCAGACAGTTGAAAGGTTAAATGAACAAATCAGTAATAATTTATTGAGATTGTGATTTTGAAAGATCTCCATAGCAACAGATATTTTTAACCCATATTTATCGCGCGCATTAGTAGTTGCCAGGTAGTCCTTGATTTTAAAATATAAATTGTGTCTTATTCCAATTCAGTTCCTTGCTCACCAGTTTATTTTTGCCGCGCTCATGGTTAAGTGTTTTTCGACAATCCTGAATAGTTCATGCATGGGTGCCGATAATTTGTGCATTACCAATACTTCATGATTGAGTATACTATTGGCTGAGCGGTTTGCGCGTTTGCCTCTCACTGTGACTGTATTCAGTTCAGTTTAAGTGCCATTTCCGCATCGACGGTCGGCTGCAATGTATCTCCAGTGTACTCTATCTCTTGCCGTAATGGTGCAATCTGTCAGACTTTTCCCAGTCCATCTCCTGACGTTAACCACACACTTATAACGCTGTTTGCCTCTTGAATATTGGCCTTCCAAACTACCCTCCAGTATGGTCTTCAGCAAGGAGGTGTGTCTTGTTATATGACCAAAATCACGTAACTGTCTAACCTCGATTTTGGTCATTAATTCTCTTTTCACTCCCCTTTTTCAAAACCATACGTGTTTTCCTTTCTTTCCAAGAAATGCCACCCAATCTTCTATATACCCACATTTCGAAGGATTCGATACTCTTTTCTAACTTGTTATTCAGTGCATGTTTCAGTGCATACACCTGCCAATTCTAATTTTCAATTCATGATTTTTGTTTTTGGATTTCAGTATGTGTCGCTTGTTACTGAATACCATTTCGGCTATACATAATCTCTTAAATAAGTAAATAATAGCCATATAACCCTCCCGGTTGACCCCAGAAATGTTAAAAAACACACCATAATCATCATCATCATCATGAAGCATGTCCGTTTAAAAACGTCGCTCTCATCATAGCCACCCTGCAGGACTCTCAATCTTTAGTAAGTTCTCCTGCCACCTTCAGAACATCTTTGACTTTGTCTGTTTATCCATTGCCTCGTTGTCCAGGTACCTTACCTTCTAGTATATTCCTCCCCAGACTATTGTGGCGTTTAATGTGGCCAAAGTAGTTTCCTAGACCAGTGTTTCCTAACCGCCGGTTTTGCGGGCACGTAATCCCCTAGTATAGCTGCTCAATATGCCGCATCGATAGACATCCGCTCTGTGGACCGTTCCGATTGACCCTAGATCTGCCTTGCTCTTCGTCGCCCAGGCCATCCACGAAGTTAGGGACACAGTCTTCTTGGGTCATAGGAAGACCAATCTGAATCTCTGGCTGACAGTGTTGTCCACCCTCGCAATCTTAGAGGAAAAAGGGTTCAGCGAGGGTTAGGGGCGAGCACTCGGAACGGCGCCGCCTGCTGTACACATTCTGGGCTGCTTCCAAGAAGGACCTCGAACATCATTACAACACCATAGCCGGGAGCGCCGAGGAAGGTCAAGTGCGTAATGACATGAGAGCGACATACCGCGCGAAAAAAAGCTTTCAGCTGCGGAACGTCCCAACGGCACCCCACAATGTTTGAATAAGTCTGATGGATCCCGCTGCACCTCAAGAAAGGAAAGAGCTAGTAGATGGGTCGAACATTAAAACACAGACTTAAACCATCCTCCAGCCACCCCCTCGCCAGATCTACTCAGTTTGGCAATGGAGACGGAAGCAGTGACCTCAGCACTGAAATGGATATCCGAGACTTATATAACAAGGGCAGTCACCGTGACACCAGAAGGTACAGAAGGGATGGTACGAGTCTCTAACATCAATCCCTAACACTGCCACCAGCCCCGATGCCCCGACATTGCTGAAGTAAAGGCAGCCGTAAAACAAAACTGAAAGATTTCAGACCCGCGGACTCCGACAATATTCCGCCTGACCTATTAAAGTATTCCCTGGAGCCTATGACAACCACCCTGCACCCACTCTTCGCAACGACGTGGAACACTGACCAAGTGCCCAAAGCATGGCACGACGGACCAGTGTCAGTCCGCAGAAATGTCCTGCCGGTCCGAGAAAACGTTATTGCGCCCTAACCCGTTAACTGCGGATATCTATTAAATCTATTAAAGTTCTATTAAATTATCGGCCGTATTTCCGGCTACCTGTTTGTGGGAAAAGACTTTTTCAACCCTCTCAGTGATCAAAACCAAACAGAGAAACGGAATGAATGTAGCGCTCCGTCCCCCAGAAAGAACAATGCAGCCACGGCTATAAAATATTCTAGCAAAGAAACAAAAACAGAATTGCGCACTAATTTTATTTGAATGAAATACCGCTTCCTCAAAAGTTCCAGACGTTCTATTGTTAACATTTTTATTTACTGCTTGGTTTCTTATAACAAACCTTAAATTTTAATTGTGTAGTTTTAGATTTCAAAACTAATACCCACACAAGCTATGTAATTGTAAATAATTATTTTTATTTATGTAGGAAACGAAAAACTGTTCCTATTTTCACAGGCAGGACAGCGAAAAAGTATCCCTATTTTCACAATTCTGCGAAAAAAACTGTCACAATTTTCACAGGTCTCCAAAGAATTGTTCCTATTTTCAAAGGTCTGCTAAGAATTGTTAATATTTTCACAGGTCTGCAAAGAATTGTTCCTATTTTTACAATTTTGCGAAAAATTGTCCCAACTTTCATCTGTCTGCAAAGAATTGTTCCTATATTCACATGTCTGCAAAGAATTGTGTCCTATATTCACAGGTCTGCAAAGAATTGTTCCTATATTCACAAGTCTCCAAAGAATTGTTCCTATTTTCACAGGCATGCAAAGAATTGTTTCTTTATTTACAGGTCTGCAAAGAATTGTTCCTATTTCCACATGTCCACAGGTGTGTAACGGCTGGTATTTATTCTTCTGGACATGATACTGTTTCGACAGGTGTGTAACGGCTGGTATTTATTCTTCTAGACATGATACTGTTTCGACAGGTGTGTAACGGCTGGTATTTATTCTTCTAGCTATGATACTGTTTCGACAGGTGTGTAACGGCTGGTATTTATTCTTCTAGACATGATACTGTTTACCAGACAATTGTGTTCTATACCCAGTTCTTTTAGGACGTCTGTGTTTTTCTTGTTTGCTGTCCACGAGAGCTTTCCTGTAACATTTTTGCTGACAAGATTCAGTTTTCTTCTTGCGTTATTTTGTGATTGTCTATGTGTTTTTCTTTTTCTTAGTCGTTCGTTTTCAAACGCCCGCTACCAAGCCTAGAAAAGGTCTTTGCAAGTAGCAGGATATCTGGAGAACGAGATGCGTTGTATCGTAGTTTACAGCTTGACTGCGATATTTGCACCTGTATCTCCAACATATCTAAACTTCAGCAGGCATTCTTAGGTACCGGGTGAACCTTCCCTGTCGGTTGGCTTGTTCCAGCCTGTCATCCAGGATCATCACGTGGAGGTGTAGAAGTTTCTTTCCAGCTCTGATTCTCTTGCACTGACGCTAGCAGTGAGCTTTGGGTCGCTGACTGCTGCAGCTCAAGCACTGCTCAGCATCTTGATACGGGTCTACGTTTCACATGTCTGATATATAATCAACGTTATTGTGTGGTACAGAAATATGGACTAAAAACAAACAGTTGGGAAACAAAATAGAGGTCCTTGTAATGTGGTTACATGAAAGAATGTGTCGCGTTTCGTGAAAACAGAAACAACCAAATAGCGACGTCCTGACGAGAGTAGGCTGAGGTAGATAATCTTTGGCATACATTACAATTAGGCAAGTCAAATATTTTGGTCAAATAAAAAGACACTATACTTTATTGAAAACAAAACTGGAGGGAACGGTTGAACGTAGGCGGACAAGAGGCTGGCAGCGCTATAAATGGGAGTGCAACATCAAAAGATGGACTAATGTCAGTCTGGCAGAGTGTGCCGTCAAGACAAGAGACATAGCCATTGGAGGCGAACCTTCGTCGCGGAGACGACACTTGAATGTTTCACACCGGTACACTGGCGCAGATCCATGTCATAATTTCTATTTTCAATTGTTTTGTTTTATGTTCTGCAATACGATTCTTATTTGATTAAACTTCTGCAATGACATGAACGCCCAACTAAATCAAGTGGTTTGGTCATATAGTCAGGATGCATTATGACCAGCCTGCAAGCGAAGATTGCTACAGCATCAGACTATTGTGTTCTCTGATGGTTGTAAAGACCAATCCTGGAACGGCATACCCTGCCATTTTCAGGGCATACATCTGAGGAGCCGGACTGGGAGTCGTCCTGCGTGTTTTTTTTTGCTGAGCATCCGCGATGGCTATACTCTCTGTGATCTGAGCACCTTGGGTGATACTAACACGCCTGGTGGTAAGGTTTTTTGCAAGCATCTCCCAGGAGGTGGCATTATAATGTTGAAACTTTTCAGAGACACCATATACTCACAACATACCAGCTGCTTGGGGATGCGCTCATCTGGCATGCGAATAAAGTGTCAAATCCACCTTAACTCAGCTGTTTTGCAGAAGTGTATGGACGCTCCTCAACATGCTAGTCTTGCTAAAAATTTCACTTTGTCCTACCACCTGGTTCTGAGCACCCTACGCAGACAGGACAAGTGACAACGATTGAACTGTCTGGGCATGTCTGCTATACACTGTACATGTCTCACAGATAGGACAAGTGAAAACGATCGAACTGTCTGGGCATGTCTGCTTTACACTGTACATGTCTCACAGAGATGCTGCAGAGTGGATAACCATATTATTCATTGTGCTGTGTTTTTCACTTCCATGGAATCAAATACATATTTTACCTCCTGGTATCAATAACAACCAGGCAGTCATTAAGTCAATATCTTTCTTTCGTCATGTTTTCAGCTCTCGAGCGGGTTCGCACAATATTTATGTCACTACGTTAACCAGTATCAATTTTGAAAATGGATTCGCCCATCGGAATTCTTCCACTGTCTTCATTATTCAGCGGGATATTTATTTCGTACGTTACTTTTCTTCCTGCCCAACGTTCCACGTAATCCATTCAAGCTGGTTTTTGTTGTCTACGTCATTGACTGCTGTAATCCACAGTGACCTAGTCAACTATCGTCTTGCCGTCAATATTACAAGCATTTTCTCTACACAACCCGTTCTCATGCAGATATCATGAGAGAAATCTATGAAAATCATCCAGCATTCTTATTAATACACATTTCAAGGGACAGCGAATTTTCAAGTTAACAACATAAGGTGGAGGCAGACGGAGCAGCCGGGCGGAACAATTGAAACCATCGTCCCTGTTTAGTACTGGCCAACTGATCAGGAAAGAGCTGGTCAAAGATATCTCCAGATCCATCAGCCCACACCCCTCCTACAGCGCCAGCATGACTGCACGGGCGTGACTTCTTTGGGGGGCATGGACTTGCCAATCGTCTGCTGGTCACTTTGTGACGAAACTACACGACTGGAATGTAACACTAGTTGTCTACAGACTCGGCATAGTCTTCTGGGGGTCGCTGTGGTCCAGATGTCAAGGCACTCGCCTCTCAAAGCGATGAACAGAAACGGTGGACTATAGAGTCCCACACGTTTCAAAGGGACGCCTGGTCTCTCGGGAGGTGGGACTAGAGTGCCTGCATCCTGAGTTACCTCCAGTCATCTTGACTTAGGTTTTGCCACTGGTCCAAGGTAGCTCGAAGACCAGAACGTCTTCAGACCTCGACTTCAATGACTTTAACAGAATGAAGCATCGTCTCAAGGCTCTGTACACTTCCGTACAGCTTATCGTGGAAGGACACTGGCTGTTGCCAAATACTACTTCTTTTGTCGGTATACAGCGGGTAGGACTGAAAAACAAGTTTGCCGCCATGGAAATTGTGTCGCAGGCACAAAATACCGTAGTGCCAATCTTGAAATTGTTGCTCAGATGACATCTCAGTCTGTTGTGTCCTGTGCGTAGACGGAGAATGATCATCTGGTCTCGCCTGGAGAGTTGATGGTAGGCATCGTTATCTTTGGCCAGGTTGGACCAGCGAGTGAGTTTCTGACTCACTATAATCCAAATACAGTGCAAGTTACGTCATCAAGACGAGGACAGTTGGATGATGTTGCCATCCTCGCTTACGACGAGCAACGAACAAAAATGGATATCACTATAGCACGATACACGTTTATCTTGGGTGGCGACACTGATGCCTTGGCGGTTTCAGACGTTTGCGTGGAGCCTTTCTTGGAGTTTGCTTTCTGTAACTGATATGGTTGCTATGTCACTATTGATACCCCATGTGCTCTTAACACGATACCAGGCTGGTCCATCTCCTGTCATCTCGGTCGTCGTCTCTTCTGCTCTGTGAAATGTTTAAGGATGTGGCGAGAGGATTCACTTCCGTATTAGCTCACCAAATTTGGCTGGCCAGTCAAAGTCGTCGGGGTATGGGGAAAGGGGGAGGACTATGAGGTGGTACTGCCGTACACTGCAATACGCTTAGAGCCATACATGCGTTTTGATCCCATTTGGTTCCACCGATCCTGCCTAACTGACGCATGGTCATAATAGTCTGGTAGTACGCGACAATACGCTTAGAGCCATACTTGAGTTAGGCATGATCGGGGGAACCAAATAGGATCCAGCGGATCCTATTCTACTAGCAAGCAACTGCCCCACAGAGGGAGGTACTAACCCTTACTCGCTCCTGCCCTGCCCCATACCATAACAATAGCTGCCCCGTACCATAACAATAGCTACCCCGTACCATAACAATAGCCGCCCATAGCATAACAATAGCTGCCCCGTACCATAACAATAGCCGCCCGTACCATAACAATAGCTGCCCCGTACCATAACAATAGCCGCCCGTACCATAACAATAGTTGCCCCGTACCATAACAATAGCTGCCCCGTACCATAACAATAGCCGCCCATACCATAACAATAGCTGCCCCGTACCATAACAATAGCTGTCCCGTACCATAACAATAGCTGTCTCGTACCATAACAATAGCTGCCCCGTACCATAACAACAGTTGTTTGTAGGTGAATCAGCTGATAAAGGAGAACACGCAGCATTGTGATACCGTCATATACACCAACGGATCAGTGCTGGTCAACGGGACACCAGGCTGAGGCGTCTCGGCTAGAGTGAAAGGTCAGACCGTTGCCCAGTGCAGTAGGGCATACATGTCAACAACCTCCAGTTTGAGAGGGGAGATGGAAGCGGTGATATCAGCGCTGAGATGGATATCTGAGACTTCTTTAAGTCATCGTGACAGACGCGCAAGCCGTACTTCAGAAGGTACAGAAGAAATGACTTAGGTTAGAGTGGATAGCAGCTGTTGAGGCTTCAAACATCCAGGGGTTAAAACATGGATTAACTGTCCTGCTCATGCAGGGGTTCAGGACAATGAAAGAGATGACATCTTGGCTTTACAAGCTCCCATCATTGACACATTAGTGATGGATAGAAGTGACATTTTGAAATCAATAAATGACCGTCTGTTATATGAGAACACTGCAATAGATTAAGAAGCAATCCACAGGCTGCTACGTTTCGACATTAAACGAGGTTCGAGCGGAGAAGGGCACATGAGAGAACGGAGCAAGAGACTGTACAACCAGCGGGCTACAGGGACCATCAGCATCCATACCTTGCGCCATTTGCTGAGAGAGACTGAGAACCTATAGGTATGCCCGGAGTGCTGTGACATCGATTATTAGAATCAGAAACAGAAGCAGATTATTTGAAATTGGAGGATGACGAATAAGACTTTCTTGTTTCCGTAAAAAAAAACCCACAAAAACCGAAAAAAACAGTTGTTTAAAAAAAAAAGTCATTGTCTTCTCAAATCACGTTTTCATCATAAACTTGAAATTTGTAAATATTTGGCTTGTTTTCAATCATTTTGGCATTGAACGATTTATACTACCTGGCATGTCTAGTTTTTGATTTGGTCCGTTTCTGCTCACTGCGCCCGCGTTGCAGAATTACTCAGCAGGATTTTCACGTTCTCATTTTCCTGAGCAGGTATAACTCTGAAAGAAGACGCTTCACCAGGCGGGCCAGTAAACAAAGGAAGCTATACTATATCCAGCGACGTGGGTAAAATGAAGTCAATACTAACAAAAGTAAGTAATTAATGTGTAAACTGTTTCTTATCAATAGTCCAGCGTCATCGTTCCGTCGTCAAGACCATTACCATATGACGTACATACCACGCCACAATGCCGGCCGTCTTTTTATCTGCGTGTTCCTAAATTTTGACAGTTCATTAGTGTTGTGAGTATTCTTGCCCTTCTTTCGTTCTCTTGATAATATGTTTATATCTGCAATGTTGTCTCGTATAAACGTCACTGTCATGTTTAGTTCACATTTTGAATACAAAATGGGAACAAGACGCCGAGCAGCGCACGAGCTGCAGCGACCAGCACTTCATAGTTGACTGCTAGCTTCAGGCCCTGCGAACCAGAGCTGCCAAGACCCGTCTACACCTCCACGCGGTGATCCTGGACAACAGGCTGCCACAGAGCTGACTAACTAAGGAGAAAGGATCGAAGAGGGACGGCTAACCAAGCACTCCAAAAACGCCTTCTGGTGTCGGATGTGTCGGACCAAAATGTGCAAATATCGCAGTCAAGCTGAAAGTTACGACACAACGCATTCCGGTCTCCGGACTACATCCTGCTACTTGCAAAGCTCTTTTGAAGGCTTGGTAGTGAGAGATTGAGAACGAAAGAAGAAGAAGAAAAAGAATACAGAACAAATACAAAACGGGAAAGTAGCAACGAATTGCTCTTGGCAGATGACCGATGTTTGATCTAATCCACTGAACAATACCTACAACATCATATTGATTCACTTTGCTCAAACTGTCAACAAGTACCATATTATATCAACACATCAAGAACAGAGACAATGAATATAGGCAGAAAGCAACCTCACTTGATATTCTTGTGAATGAAACAAAAATAAAACAGAAAGTTACAAGAATTAAGGTACAGGGGAACTGATTTTTACTGAGAATGGTAGACTCGATAGAGACGAGGTGCTGTCACCTACCAGTTGTCTCCACTACTAAGACACTCCAAGATTCCCCCCCCCTCCCCCTGTCCACCCAAGCAAAAAAAACCGGATGATAAATATTATCATCATCCCAACACTGTGCTACAAGTACCAGACATAGACATTGAATAGGGTCCAGGGTAGAAAGTTAGCCATCTGCGAAATTCGGTGCCTACGAAAAGTCACTAACAACACCAGAAGAGACTGAATCACAAATACGAATAGTCGGGAGAAAGTTGAAACAATTCCCTGCCTACAGTACATCGACCAACAGAGAATGAATTGGTTTGGCCACATTGTGAGAATGCAACCTTCTATAGGAGAACATCAGGAAGAAGGGCGAGAGGTAGACCGAGGAAAAGGTGGATATGTACGAGTGGGAAGGCGCTGTTGAGACCTCAAACCTCCAGGGGTTAACATGGATGTACTGTCCTGCTCATGCTGCGGTTAAAGGACAATTACAGAGCTGACATCATGGTTTCACAAGCTCCCATCATGGGCACATTAGTAATGGATAGAAGTGACATTTTGAAAACAATCAATGACCGCCTGCTGGATGAGGACACCGCAATAGATGAAGCAGCAATCCACAGACTGCAAAGTTTCTACTTTAAACAAGGTTCGAGCGGGATATGACGCATGAAAGGACGGAGCAGGAGAGTGTACAACCAGCGAGCTACAGGGACCATCAGAATCCATACCTTACGCCATTTGATGAGAGAGAATGAGCACCTATGGGTATTCCCGGAGGGCAGTGACGTCGATTCTTAGAAACAGAACAGAAGCCTACCCTGGAAACGGGCTGTTTTCATGACAGTGAGGGATCTACGTGATGAAGTCGAGCATAGCACAACCGTCTGGAGGACTCCGGTCCACCATCATCAGCACGCTAGGGTGCTACCAACTCTGCTGCTTGCTTGCAGAACACGGACAGTGTATAACAGCATGAGTTTTTCAATACCTTCACATTTGTTTTCTTCTCTTTCCAAGAAATGTGACCCTATCTTCTATCTTCCCACATTTCTAAGGCTTCAATACTCTTTTTAAACTTGTTATTCATTGTCCATGTTTCTGCGCCATAAAGTAGTGACGAGTATACATACCACCTGACAATTCTCATTTTCAATTCATGATTTTTCTGTTTGTATTTCAGTATCTGTAGCATATTGCTGAATACCTTCTTGGCCATACCTATTCAGTTTCTGATTTCTTTTTCCGTTATTATATGGCTTAGATAGGAGAAACTCTGTACCTGATCAAGTAGTTGATCTTTAATTTGTATCGGCATACATGGTTTCTCCTCACTTTTTCCAATTAGCATAGTGTTTGTGTTATTTATGGTTTATTTCTAATCCAAACTCTTGACTTATTGTGTATATTGTTGTCACAAGCTCCTGTAATTCTTGCTCACTTTTTGCCATAAAAACTGTATGATCCGCATATCTAAGGTTATTCATTTCCACTCCTCAAATGACAAGCCCTGGCATCTCCTCTATCTCCTTTAATATTTGTTCTGCGTAGACATTAAAGGAGCCATGTAGCGCAGTTGTTAGTGATCTGGCTTCGCATCTGAGTGATCCTGGGTTCATTTCCCAATTGAGGCGGAAAAGTTTTTCAAGAGCACAACGGCTCCCGGGTCGACCCAGCCTTAAATGGCTACCGGTTTATTTTGGAAGTTAAAGCGGGGAGGGAGAGGCGGGGCACCCGCCTTTATGTAACCGAGCCTTGAAATGTTAGGTCGCTAACACTTCACACCCCAACGGCAGTAATGCTATGGGTTACTTTGAGATATTAAAAAGACAAGGGCATAATACACATCCTTTGCCACACTCCTCTTTTTATATCTGTACATGGAGAGCATATCTTTCCTGGTTTTACTATGACGGACTGTTCCAGGACAAATAACCGAGGAGTCACGTCTTTCTATCGAGATCGTTTCGTTGTTGGATAATTGTTGAGATATTCCCTGTGGATTGAGATGACGACATATTTGTGTACGTTCTTTGAGCGACCTCGTCATGTTGTATCTTGTGGTGCTTTCCTGACGGACGCAGGATTTACTCGGGGGTTTCTGAACTTCTGAAAGTTAGTCTAGCGTGACCACAATCTGCTTTAGCAAGATAATGTGCCGAAGACGGAGGCAATCGGCCAAGGGCCGCAACACAGCAATCAGCAAATACGTACAATGAAACTATGCATATATGTATATATCTCTGTAAAAACGTTATAGCACTCAGCCTGTGATGGACACCCAGGCTGGAACAGTGCCGACTCCCTCATCTCGAAAAGGCCTAAACTTTAAATTAGTTGAATACTGCAGTTTCTTATCGGTTGAACACGTGAATCGACGAGACACGAGAAAGAGACAACAAAACCCAAAAATAAAACAAAGACCACTTTAAGACCCACTGACCCATACAAACAACACTGGAAGAGACACTTTATAGACCTATATGCGAACTACACAAGACAGTGGCGTTTATACATTATACAAGAGACAGTATTGCTGATTTAAACATATTTTCAAGCGAACGGAATACGATTTGAAGTCAAATTAATATTAAGATCTAGATCTAGCGTATGAGTGATAGAGCACTCACTTCTCATAGCAAAGGTGCATGGGCTCGATCCCCAATATTGACCCGCTCCAGTTGGCCCAGCTGTGAAAGGGTACCTGACTTACGTTTAGGGAAAGAAAATGCAGGAAGTAAAAGAACTGGTCACTCCATCTAAATAAAATGCTGAGGTCTAGTACAATGTAGTCTCAAATATTTCATTCCCAAAAATTGTGTCTGCTATTGCACTACCCCTACCTACCTACCTACCTACCTACTAAGACATTAGGGTCCCTTACATGTGACAGCACCCACATTGGGTTATGTTTGAACCCGCCCCCATCCGCAATGGATTCCTAACCTAACGTCACAAATCTCTCTCTCTCTCTCTCCTCCCCCTCTCTTTCTCTTAGTTTTTCTTTCTTTCTTCCTTGTATCTCCTCAGACTCCCCCATCCTCCCATCCCACTTTTTGTTCACCTATGCTATTAACTGAACAATGTCAAAGCAGCTGCAAGATATGAACTTTGACAATGGCTTGGTTCGTTTTTCTCAAAACCAAGATCAGCTACAGAAAAAAGAAAGACAATTTGGCTTGCTGAATGGTTCACATAAACAAAACAGGATTATGTTAAACACAAATGACAATGGTCAAATTGCATTGTGTGGGATCAAGCTGCTGAGCAGCGCATGAGCTGCAGTGGTCAGCGACCCATAGCTGACTGCTAGGGTCAGGGCCAGCGAACCAGAGCTGCCAAGACCCTTCTACACCTCCACGCGTTGATCCTGGATAACAGGCTGCAGCAGGGCAGACTGGCTAAGGAGAAGGGATCGAAGAGGGAATGCTAACCAGATACTCATAAATGGTTGCTGAATTCGGATGTGTTGGACCGAAATGTGCAAATATCGCAGTCAAGCTGTAAATTACGACACAACGCATTCTGTTCTCTGGACTGCATTCTGCTACTTAAGCTCTTTCAAGGCTTGGTAGCGGGAGATTGAGAACGAACGAAGCCAAGCCAAGCCAAATTGCATTGGGTACAGATCTTCTCCAAGCTGTGATTTCGTGACTCTATCTGGACAGTAACATGGACACATTGGGAGAAATATATAATCATTTCAAATTAAGAATCCAGAATGCAAGAGGAGACATTATGTCTGTGTAGAGGTGTGTTGTCCTTACAGTAGAGAAGATATAAACATGCTGGAAAGTATACACAAAAGAGCGACAAAGCTGATAGTGGCATTCCAGAATTACAGTTTTGAGGAAAGACTCAGAAAAGCAGGCCCACAGTGTCTAGAGAAGAGAAGAATTAAAGGTGACTTAATACAGGTTTATAAGATAATTAAAGGAAAGGATAAATTAAACTAATAAAAAATTGTTCTCCAAATACAACCACCTACAAGAACAAGATTGCATTCATAGGCGTTTCAGTCTTTGCAGAACATGCGCGTCTCACCCTGTGAGTAGCCTTTCAGGGCGCAAGCCTGGGCGCTGAATATGGAGACCCTGGACCGCCCAAACTGCACGAATTCCCTCTCGGCCTCGCTGGTGTAATCCAAAGGAATGCAAAGAATGACAATTTGGCACCAGCTCAGCTGCAGGAGCTGCCGGAATGAGTTCGAAATTTTGAAACCATCCTCCTTAGGTGCTACCACTCCGGATTATTTGTCTGGGTTTACTCCTGTAGCACTACCCTCTTCCAAGGTTTTCACAAGACAGTGGAGTCGTTGCCCGCAGATGCTAGTCACTCGAGACATCCGATAATACTCTCATGTGTTCCTCCTCTCCTAGGCGAACTGCGTGAACAGACTAACGAGCTTCGTCTACCCGGGTTCAGAGTCAGAGTTTACCTTCCCTTAGAGTGGCTGCCAACCAAGGCTAATGAGCCGGGTACTCGGTCGCGCCCCACAGCAGGCTCTGTAAGAAACAGACCCCTCATGAAGGTGCTGCTGGGGACACAATAGTGTAGGACAGGCCATTGGCATGGAAACTCCTGAATGGCAAGCCGAATAGTAAATGCAGCGGCGATTTCTACACCTGGAAAGGAGAGGCTAAATCAGACGCTTAACTGTCCTTTAACGAGCGGGACGTCCAGCACAGACCTCGTTACCCCCCTATACAAGAGGGCATAGCTACAAATTAACTAAAGAAAGGTCTAGATTAGATGTTAGGAAATGATTTTTTTAGTCAGAGTGTTGAATGCTTGGAATGCATTGCCACAGGAAGTAGTGGAGGCAAGTCAAATGAATGCATCTAAGATTACATTGAATGCACATAGCTTTAGAGGAAGGAAATGTAAAGGAGACTGGGTGTATACCGACTCTGCAGCGTCTTCTAAACCAGTATAAAGATGTTCAGTTGAGTTGTTATAGAAATCTAGGGAAATCAGATACTTGAAAATGACATTGTTCAACTATAATTTAAGATTGGTGCTCTTTTATAGCTGGGAGGCTTGGAGGAGGAACAAAGATGTTTAACTAGAGATATCCAGACATTCGTAAACAGTTGCTAGCGACGTATACTAGATTTGAAATGGCATGACAAGGTCTCTAATATTAGAATTGGCATAGGGCTGGTCAGTTGTCAAGGACACGATAAGTAAAGAGACAGCAGTGGGACTGGATAGATTTAAAAAAAAAAAGTTATTGCCCATCGCGAAAAGATGACGGCCACAACATCAGACGGTTGTGGCTTAATAATGGGATGTGTGCTACATGAGGATTATAGTGAGGAAGGATATGCCCAGATCGTCTGATCATCAATCTCACTCTTATCCCGAGTTACCTTGGATCATTGGCAAGACTATTGGTTGAGACGTCTGGAGGTAACTTGGGGTGCAGGCACTCTGGTCTTACTCCCGTGAGACCAGGGATCGCTTGAAACTTGCCAGATTTGATCGCCTATCGTGTCCGTTCATCACAGTGAGAGGCGAGTGCCTTAACATCTTGACTGCAGCGACCCCCTATTAAGTGAATAGCTAATACCCTGATAAAGGGTGCTGACAGCATCCCTAGACAATCGCTGTTCTGAAACCTCAAAGGTACACGACATAAGAGCGCACTTAGAGACGTGAAGTGGAGGCAAACTGGAAATGCAATGGTCCATCATAGGAGATGTTGGAAAGATTAGCACGTGATAGCCGTGCTTGAAAGTTATTTGTTGATGCATTATGCCCCATGCCGAGTTGAAGGGTTCTGATTGATTGGTTGATAGATTAATGGGGGACATGCAGTGTAGACAACTCACAGAATAATTGTACATTAAATATTGGCCTTGTCATGGCGGTTCTTTATCAACGTGTTTTGTTCCCGCTGGCAGTTGATTGAATTATGAAAGAAACTGCAGCTTGTGAGAGAAATGGATTACAGTGGACCTTATTTAAACAGCTGAAATATCTGGACTTTGCAGGCGACATTGCCAACTCCAAACCCATAAGAAGATAGACACATTAGACAGAATCTCTCATAAATTAGTATAAAAATCCATGCAGAGAAGACAAGCTCAAATTAAATTCAGAAATTAATTCCAGTGAACCTTGTTTAAACAACTGCAGGCATGGACAGTTAATACATTTAAGAATAGATTGGATACGCATAGCTTTTAGAGCAAGAAAATGTAAATGAAACTGGTTGTATACAGACTCTGCAGAGTCTTCTAAACCAGTATAGATACGTTAAGTTAAGATCTGGACTTTGCAGACGGCATATCCATCTCCAAATCCAGAAGAAGATAGACACATTAGACATAATCTCTCGGCGATAAAAAATCAACCAACAACATTGGAGAGGGCCTATCTTCAGTCCACTTGTGTCGCTAGACGTCGTGGGGAGGTCTGACCTCCTATGTTAAATTTTGTGTTTGTTTGTTGGCATGCGAAAGCCCGCTGGTGACTTGCCAGGTCAATCCCAATATCTATTACCAGTCGTTAGGCCGGTTGCCCTTGGAATATAAAATTAAAATAAGGCGAGGCTCCCTTGGAATATACGATCTCTTATTTTTGGGTTAGGTAGTGGTGAAAACGGAAATTAGAGCAATGTAGATTCACAGCCTGTCGGACGCCATCTATGCCGCTCCATTAACCACATAACCAAGACCTGATGCTATAGATACTGTCTCCTTTTTGGTGACATATTCTCTGTGAAGCGAGAATCCATAGAATAATTTGAGTAGATTTGTAACTTGAATTTGTCAGAGCAGCGACCGTGAAGCCTACTTTTTGGATTTCCCTCTGCCAAGGGATTTTTAACGTCCGCTCCACTGAACACGAGTATCTGATCTCACTACTCAGAGATCATGGGGAAATATTTACCGGATGATCCACATAAAAAAATTCCCAGTATCTAACGTGATTTGAACCCGCCATCTTCAGCTCCCAAGGCGAACACATTAACTCGCTGTATAAGGTAGAGAATTTCACATACCTAGGGAGCATCTTCAACAAGACATGTGGTGCAGATGGTCAGAAAATGCGGGTAGAAGCCAGAAAGAATTAGTGAAAAAAATACCTGGACAGGTCTACATGCAGAGGGTTGGTTGAGGATCAATACAACCGAAAAATATTTTTTATATCTTTTTGTGTTGCCTCATTTCTGCATTCCCTAGGCGGTGTGCGATGCACTGTTTTTATTTCGCGCCTGTCGGGGATTCCACGGCGAAGTGGTTAAGCCGTCGGCCTCATGATCACGTGGTGTGGGTCTTTTTCGTGGGTACTTGATGCGGCGTCCACTGCATCTCGTAGTCGCCCCCTAGTCATCTTGTCCTTGACTTGCCACTAGGGTCGTGTGGCATGAGACGAGAGAGTGAGGATACAAATTAGCGCAGTTAAACCTTACTAAAATTAGCGCTAGCAAAATTACTGATGCCATCATCATCTATGATGGACGGCCGCCTTTGGTCGGCCTAGTATATCCGACTTCGGCGTGCATTTTATGTAAGGGTCTGCTTCCTCCTGCATTTTCTAAGAGTTTGCTTCCCCGGGTAATGGTCGGTGCTGGGGAGCGAACCAGCACTGTCCCCCTATCCCAAGGAGATAAGGAAGACGAAGAAGAGTCACTCATCTACTAAAATCCATATTTGTAACTGTGCCAAAGCAAGCGTCAACAAGTGTGAAGCATTCTGCAATGTTAGTTGTATGGGTCAAATGGCTTGGCTTTGTTCGTTCTCAATCTCCTCAACCAAGCCATAAAAGGGCTTTATGAAGCAGAATGCGTTGTGTCGTAGTTTACAGCTTGACTGCGATATTTGTACCTTTCGAACCGACACATCCGACTTCAGCAGGCATTTTGAGTACCGGGTTAGCCTTCCCTCTTCTATTCCTTCTCCTTAGCCAGTCTGCTCTGTTGCAGCCTGTTATCCAGGATCACCGCGTGCAGGTGTAGAAGGGTCTTGGCAGCTCTGGTTCGCTGGCTCTGACGCTAGCAGTCAGCTTTTGGTCGCTCACCACTGCAGCTCATGCGCTGCTCAGCGTCTTAGACCCGTGTGGGCGAAAGGACTAAAATGTTGCTGAGGCCTACTTGAAAGCCAAAAGGTGGCGATCCCTCTGTCATACAAAGATGCAACAGGCTAACCCTTTACAGTACGGTAGAATTTGACAAATTTCTGTCACAGTCCAAGACAAATCCGGCAACTTCATATGGCAAATACTTGGGTTTGTTCTCAAAATATTTTCTTCAGAAGTACAGAATTGGAGCTAAAATTGTGATAATTAATAGATCATCTTTGAAATGAAGATCTTCTTAGTTCTTAGTCGACCTCTACTTTTACAGAGGCAAATTAGTTCTTAGTCGACCTGTACTTCTACAGAGGCAAATACCCATGTGCAGGTCCCAGCTCTGGTATGATCTAGGTGTAGCCGGGAGAAGGGTTTCCTGCTTAGCGGGCTAGGCTCGAGAAGTTAATAACTCGCTGATTACTCCGCTAATAACCTGCGTAATACTCCGCTGCTTTCGGGCAAGCGATTCCATCCTAATAGACTAAAACACTAGAGCAAAGTAGACATGTAGCCTGTTAGGCGCCATCTATAATGCTTTAATTAAACAAACCACCTTTGTTCTTTGCGTTCAGGATCTTTTGATCTATATCTGCAGGCCAGTCGCCATGATGAAGTCTATTGTGTTCACCAGGTCGGAGCGGCTGCCCCACAGCTTTTGTCTCGGCTCCATACCGTCTGGCCAGGTTTGGCATCTCATTTCCCTATAGATTAGGCATTCCTGTAGAATATGCTCAGGTTCTGGCCTCCTGTTCCACATGGGCACTCATCGGTGTGTGATATCTTCAGTCGGTATAGATGTTCTAGTAGTCTGCGGTGTCCAGTTCTCAGGCGAAATAAGGTAGTTTGTTGATTTCTTTTGAGTTGGTGAATTGGGTCTGGTATACTGCTTATGTTTCTGTCTTCCTTCCATTGGTGTATATACTGATTTCTGAGGATGTTCTTGATTTATCTGTATGGTACTCGATGATTAACGTTCGATACATTGAGTATGTGCACCTGTGGTAGAGTCAACAAAGTTGACTGAGTCATTTACTGTGTGATGATTAAATCTAGGTGTATTGTCAATCCCGTTATTAGCGCGATGTTTGAACCCCCACAGTTAAAAAGTGAACTATTCTATGACGTCACTACCACAAAATCCGGTACTAGAAATACTGTAGATATCCAGTGTTAAAAATATATATTTACACTGTTTGTGTGAATTAAGACGCAAATATCGAATAGTGATTAAGAAAAGAGCCTCTTTTTTATTGCATGTCCAAGCTGGTACCATTTCATGAAGCCTGCATTCCAGCACTTTTGGCATGAGCTCTTGTAATGGGGCATCTGGTACAGGATAAGGCTGCTAACCCTACGCTTCGATTCTATTATTTTATCTATTTTTCCAGTCATAATAAGTAAATAAGATGCATTGGTCAGGTTAGGTCAAGTCAGGTCATCCCGTAACCGGTGAGGTCGTTGGGGCACACATGAAGACATCCTCACAATCCCACGCCACCCTTCTCTGTCAGCGGCCGCCGCCTGTCCCTCTTCTGGTCGGTGATTGGTCCATTCTTTTATGTTGTCCTCCCACCTCTTTTTGGGCCGGCCTCTTCGTCGTCTGCCATGCACCTTTCCGTGGAGGATCGTATTTGCAAGACCATTTGATCTCGATATGGGACCGTACCAAGCGAGTCTCCTTCTTTTGACAGTTGCGAAGAGGTCTTCAAAAGGCCATATTTCTGTTGTAATTCTATCTCGTATTTCCTCATTTGTAACTCGGTCTTTGTACGTGACGTTTAAAAGTTCGGAAACATCTAACCTCCAAGGCCTGTATCCTTCGCTGAAGGCCAGATGCATTGGGATGTTACAAAAATAGATATCTTTGCTGGATAGTATTTTAACTGCTGCAATTGTTCTATCTACCCTCTTATATGCATGTGAGACCTGGACCGTCTAGTCGTCATGCCGGGACATTAAACCACTTCCACGTGCACGCATGCGGAAACTACTGAGGATTAGATGGTAGGACATGGTGACAAATACACATGTGTTGGCGCGATCGAGCATGTCAGTTAACACACAATGATATGTGCAGCCAGCTGAGATGGGCTGGTCATGTGAAACGCATGTCGGAAGGAGTCGTCTTATTTCCCTGTTCTAAGTGCAGCAGACAGTTAATGGCACAGATTGGCTTATTTAGCCATCTTCGAACTCATGCGAGCAGTGAATGCTGACAAAGTGGTCCTCATCAATTACGATGAACGAAGAACAAAGCATTTTAACCCATCACACCCTAAGCCTTGAAGGAAGGAATTGTCTCTATCAATAATCTGTACTTTGTATCAAAGAATGTCTTATTCGGGCTCACTTTCTTCATTAAAGAACCGTTATCAAATTGTTAGCCCATCTGCTCTGGCTGGAGGGCTCAAATGAAAGTACATAACCTCAGAGGGGACTCAGTGGTCTCGAAGTAAGGTGTCCGCCTCTGGTCTCGAGGTCACGGGTTCGAGACCTTGATTTTCTTCACGTGGATCTTCTGGTAAAAATTCCCCTAATCTCTGGGAAGGGAGATATAACTCCCATGCTCAGTGTCGAGCACGTTAAAAATTCCTTGGCAGCTGGAGATAAAAGAGTAGACTTCATGGCTGCTGCCTGGACAAAATTCAAGTTAACAATCTACCCAAGTTTTTCTGTACCTTTCCCCAGGTGTTTTTTTTAAAGAGCAGCTATAGCTGGCTGCGGGTCTACTTAGCTCTAGTGTTTGAGTCTATTAAGATGGACTCGCATATCGGTTAAACCACTCTCAAGGAAACTGGTTGTATACATACTCTGTAGAGTCTTCTAAACCAGTAAAAAGACTAAGTTAAGTTAAAGGGGTTTCAGGCATTTTGGGGTGTTAAGAGTTTAACAGTAACCCATGTCAGTGTAGCCATTCAATAAATCAAATATTTGACGTTTTTTTTTATTGAAGATCATAAACATACTCTCCTATTAACTTTACTTAACATCATTATACTGGTTTAGAAGGCCCTACAGAGTCTGTATACAACTTGTTTATTCCACTCTACCGAAACTGAAAATACTGTGAGCCATACAATCTAGTTTTGAATGCATTAACTGACTCTGCCACCACCACACCCTGCGGCAATGCTTTCCAAGAATTCACCACTTTCTGACTAAATAAATATTTCCTAATATCTAATCTGGGCCTGTATTTAAACAAGTTGTAACTGTGCCATCTTGTTCTTGTAGCCAGTCGTGCTTTGACAAATTTGGTATAGTCTAATGTTATCGTTTCCATTCATTAATTTAAACAATTGCATTGTCATCTCGAATTCTTCTTTGTTTGAGACACTGACGACCAGTTTTTTTTAGTCTTTTTCTCATAACTATAATTTGGAAACCCCGCGATTATTTTGTGTAGCTCTTATTTATATTTTTTCCATCATATTTATATCCACTCTATCACATGGACTCGACACCTGAACACAGTACTCCAATTTAGGTCTCACCAATGATTTATATAGTTTGACTATTAGTTCCCTACTCTTATGTGAAATGTTTCTTTTATCATGCCCAACATGGCATTTGCTTTTTTCCCTGCCACCTGGACTTGCTCCCGCAGCTTTCATGTAATATCTATTATAACTACTAGATATCTGTCCTTTTTTATTGTCCTTATATTGTTCTCTCCCATCATGGTTATTATATTCCTTATTGGATCTTCATATGTAGATGACAACATTTTTCTACATTAAACTCTGCCTGCCAGCTCTCCGACCATTTTTCAATCGTATCTAAATCCGATCTCAAGAGAGCCACCTCTGCCGGAGAAGAGACCGTGCCGCATAATTTTGTGTCATCCGCGAACTTTGCAATCATGAATTTGAATATTGCACTGAACAATTTGAAGTGAATCACAAATGTAGGATACTATGTTGTTATCGTCATTCCTTTCAATTTATAGAGGCGTAACAGAGAAACGAGGTAAATGGCTTTTTAAAAATGAGGTGCGAACTTTTAACGTCTTTATATTGGTCTAGAAGACTCTGCAGAGTCTGTATACAACCAGTTTCATTTGCATTTCCTTGATCTAAAATTTATGCGCATCTAATCTATTCTTAAATGCATTAACTGTCCATACCTCCACTACTTTCTGTGGCATTGCACTCCAAGCATTCAACCCTCTCCTTGTATCTAATATGGACCTTTCTTTAGTTAATTTGTAACTATGCCCTCTTGTTCTCGTAGGTGGTTGTATTTTAAAAAAAAACTTTTTATAGTTTAATTTATCCATTCCTTTGATTCTTATAAACTTGGATTGTCACCTCAAATTTGCTGATAACACAAAACGATGCAGTAGTGTCTCATTTAAAGCAGAAGTGGCTCTCAATTTTGAGGACGGATTTAGATACAATTTGAGAATGTTCTGCGAGCTGGCAAATGGAGTTTAATGTAGATAAATGTACAGTCATCCACACGGGTAGATCAATTATGGAGCACAATTTCAGACTGGGCTAGAACAATATTAGAATGATAGAAAAGGAAAGGGACCTAGGGGTTATAATAGATCATACAGATAAAGTGAGTGAGCAAGTCCAGGTAGCAGTGGAAAAGACAATTACAATGTTAGGTATGATAACAAGAAATATTAAACATACTTAATACAGGGTTATAAGATAATCAAAGGAAAGGATAAATTAGACTATAACAATTTTTTTCTTCAAAATACAGCCACCTACAAGAACAAGAGGGCTTAGCTACAAATTAACTAAAGAGAGGTCCGGATTAGATGCTAGGAAATATTTTTGTAGTCAGAGAGTAATGAATGCTTGGAATGCATTGCCACAGCAAGTAGTAGAGGCAGTTACAATTAATACATTTAAGAATAGATTGGATGTGCATAGCTTTTAGAGCAAGGAAATGTTCTTAGTCGACCTGTACTTCACAAGGGGCAGATGCCCCTGTGGAGGTCCCAGCTCTGCTATGAGCTGAATGTAGCCGGGACAAGGGCTTCCTGCTTAGCGGGCTAGGCTCGAGCAACTTAATACTCCGCTGCGTTGGGACAGCTTACAGATGGTGGTTAAACAATGTGCGAGTCCATCTTAATAGACTCGAATACTAGAGCAAAGTAGACCCGCAGCCTGTTAGGCGCAATCTATGCTGCTCTAAGCAAACCACCTAACCATGGTCGGTGATATGCCATGTCACTCAGTTAGTCGTCTCTTACTACGTGCTCTCTGTGTGGCAGTGCTGCCATTCTTGTCCTTGTCATACTTTAAAGACCCCGGCAGACAACTCGACTAATCCCAAAGAATTAGTTTGAGCAGAAGTTAAAGGACAGTCGGCAAGGAAATGTAAATGAAACTAGTTGTATACAGACTGTGCAGTATAAAGAAGTTAAGTTAACTCTTACTTTTCTAGACACTGTAGGCTGGTTTTTTTGAGTCTTTCCTTATAACTGTAATTCTGGAATCCCACCGTCAGCTTTGTCGCTCATTTTTGAATCCTTTCCAGCACGTTTATACCTCATGTACAATAAGGGCTCCACACATGTACACAGTACTTGAATCTATGTCTAGCTAATAATTTATACAGTTTGACTATCACTTCCTTGCTCTTATGTTTAACTTGAGAACATACATGACAAAGTAATCCAGGCGCATGATCATATGTGTTTAAGATTGCTACTATATCATTTGCATTTAAATCCCGAAGAATTAGTTTGAGCAGAAGTTAAATGACAGGCGACGAGTGACAATAGAACCTTTTAAACTGTCAGTTGTGAAGAGAATCGCATATGCTGCCCTCTCATGTATTGACACACAATTCTGAATTAAATGCATGGGCATGTAATGAAAAAGGAAAATAATTATTATTGACAGACAGATGGATTGCTGTTCATTCGACAGGTCATCTATCTCTCTAAATGATCTAATTCAATCCGATGAATACATTCTGCGTATATACATATTTAAAGTAAAAATTATATTAATTAACACATGCGTAAACATATATACAGTGGTCTCGAGGTAAGGTGTCCGCCTCGGGTGCCGGATGCCGCAGGTTCGGATTTTGGTGGGATACCGGGATTTTTTTCACGTGGGTCTTCTGGTAAAAATTCCCATGATCTGCGAGTAGTGAAAACGAGCTCCCGTGTTCAGTGTCGAGCACGTCAAAAATTCCTTAGCATTTGGAAATCGAAAAGAGTAGGCTTAACGGCCGCTGCTAGTACACAATTCAAGTTAAACATCTACCCAACTTATTTGTACCTTTCCCCAGGTGGTTTGTAAAGAGCACCTATATATGGCGCCTAACTGGCTGCGGGTCTTGAGTCTATTAAGATGGACTCGCACCTCGTTTAAACCACTCTCCAAGAACCTGGTTGTATACAGACTCTGTAGGGTCTTCTAAACCAGTATAAAGATGTTCAGTTAATATCACCAAGCTAGGAACATAACATTTGAGTAAAAATAAACACTTAGCAAAAATACAAATATTAGTCATATAGTTTTCTTGCAACATACAGCTCTTACAAGAAATCCATACATTATAAACATGAATGTACATCTGTAAGTACTCATTTTTTACTCATATCTCTGTGGTTATTGAAGATACACATGGGTTCTTAATGTGCTATCAGTTATCAGGAGGTATGTCAAATGTGTGTATAAAGATAACTTTGGGACTCATGAAAATAACAAAGATAACGTTTGTTTTGATAAATCTATGTAATCTACATCAGTGTTTTCCAACATTTTTACACTTGCGGACTGTTGAAAATACGAAACATTGCTCGCAGACTGGTGTAAATAGGAAAAAATTGTTCTTGGAGCGGTGAAAATCGAGAAAAAATTGTTTGCCTATCTGTGAAAATAGGAAAACATTGTTTGCGGATCGGTGGAAATTTGAAAAAAATTGTTTACAGGACCAGTGAAAATAGGAACAACTTTTCGCAGACCACAATAACAGAACAAATTTATATAATATTTTGTGTTTTAGTTATTATATCTAACACTATAAAATGAAAACTCTATGGCTATTTAGCATAAACAAAATTTGAGCAGCAAATAAATACGCTGTTCAGCAGCAATTTCCTTTTTTTTTTTTTTTGCTGACTGACAGAAAATTTAATCGGGTTGGGAAAGACAAGTCTACATAAACACATTAACTTCCCAATGAAATTGTGTGCACTTGATAAAATTCAAGTTAATGGATTATTCTGATAAAATATAAATTCAAACAGTACATATTTCTGAACATTTTATTGTTGTTGTTGTTGTTCGTCCATCACGAGTGATAAGGACCTTGACTTTTTTCACCTAGCCAGTCCTTCCAGTCGAGTATGCAGGGTTGTGAATGGGTGCGGAGATGGCTAATGAGTCTGATTTGCAATCTGCATACTCGCAGGCAGTGAAAGCATAGAAAGTTCGCTTCGTGAGACTGTGATCATGATTGTCAGCAAATCCATGTATCTCATCCGCTTTATTGCTCAGCCATGAGTCCCGCAACTAATGCAGCTTTCTGACTGCAGTTTAGCTTGTCAGCGGACCTACGCTCTCCGCTTCGCCGCTCGCCCGTCGTCACAGGACTCGACTGTGTTAGTACTGGATAAATGAAAAGAGAATGACTTGCGCGATGAATTTGATTTAAGTGAGCAAGGCGCAGTTCGTCGACATTACTCTCACGCCGAGTCCAACTTTAACCAGTGGCAAGACAAGTCAGGACGACTAGATATGGCCTCGGGTGCAGTGGATGACCACTGCTGCTCAAGTGCCTCGCCGCGTTCTGTGCGGTCCACACCACTCAGCACATTTGCTGTCGTGGTAGCCTGATGATTAGTTTCCTGCTTAGCTGGCTGGGCTTGAGCAGGGCAGAGCAAATCTAGAAAAGCTTTCCCTGTTCTTGGCTCCCTAGTTGTTTTCTTTTACCACCTCTCCTGCCCTTTTCTTTCCGTACGTTTGTTTGGGTCTCTCACTGACAATGACTCTGAGGTAAGCAAGACGTTTTGTTATCTCCAGTGGTAATGAGTGACCCCTACACACGTCCGGTCTAAGTGTCAGCAAGGCGCCACAAGAGTACGTATGCATTTTCGCTGCACGACCCAGCGATTTTGCGCTCACGCGTGAACATGCGTTATCGATTACAAAATGCTCAACACGTTTAAGCAGTTCCGAAGCTGTAGCGGTCAGCGACCCAAAGCTGATTGCTAGCGTCATGGTCAGCCACCCAAAGCTGATTGCAAGCGTGAAGGTCAGCGACCCAAAGCTGATTGCTATCGTCAAGGTCAGCGACGCAAAGCTGATTGCAAGCGTCAAGGTCAGCGACCTAAAGCTGATTGCTAGCGTCAAGGTCAGCGACTCAAAGCTGATTGCAAGCGTGAAGGTCAGCGACCCAAAGCTGATTGCTAGCGTCAAGGTCAGCGATCCAAAGCTGATTGCTAGCGTCAAGGCCAGCGATCCAGAGCTGTCAAGACCCGCCTCCACCTGAACGTGGTGATCCTAGTTAACAGGATGCAACAGAGCAGACTGGCTAAGGAGAAGGGGTCAAAGAGGGAAGACTAACCTGGTTGCCACGTTGAAGTCGGATGTGTCGGACCGAAATGTGCAAATATCGCATTCAAGCTGTAAACTACGACACAACGCATTCTGTTCTCCGGACTACATCGTGATACTTGCAAAGCCTTTTTCAGGGATTGTTAGCGAGATTTTGAGAACGAAGAAGAAGACAATTACAAACAAATAGTGGGCGATTCCAAAATAAAATAAATTTAATAACAATGCATTTGTTTGAAAACAATTGAATACGGGAGTGCAAAACCTAATTTGCTTGGCACCACTGGCCCTGGTCTCCACACAGTAAGCCTGAACTATCGCATTAATGCAGTCATGAGGTTGAGGTTTCTGTATCACTTTGTTGCACGATGTGTGTTCAAAAATTAGCCGACCTTATTTTTTCATTGAAAACAAATGAAGCATGGATATTGCCCTTCGGAAGGTAGGTATAGGTGACCGTCATGCGTGTGCTTTAATTTATTCCGTTCCGCATATTGCGTCAATCGCTGGCAGCCAGTCTTTGGGTGTTGAGTTTAGTACTTACTTACCATCCGTGTCCAAACACCATGTCACACAGCACCCGTCCAGTATTCAGTAACTTGAACTGCCTTGTCATTCGCCTCCATCATGTCGTTCATGTCACAGGTTTCAGGGAAGTTGGGGAAGGACATCAGGTTATCTTGGTCCTGAACTGCGCCGCATTCACATGTGTCGACGTCTGAGTATCCCCATTTCTTCAAGTTCACTCTGCATCTTGACACACCAGTTTGAAGTCTGTTCATTTCCTCCCATGCAGCATAGGGCAGGTGGTATCCAGGCGCAGCCTCTTCCTTGAGCTCTATCCATGGATCCTGCATTGTTTCGCGCCACCTCTCGATGCGTCGACCTCCAGGCTTGTCTGGTCTCTGTCGATTTTAAGAAACTGTGTCTTGATTTAAGTCTTGTGGCTTGTTCCTGATAGCCAAACATCGGGTGTCTAGGGTCGTTTTCCTGTTTCCCTCGTTCGATTTCCGTAGCTACACCTCTTCTTATATCAGGTGGTGCAATGCCAATTAAGGGATATATTTTGTTCGTGGGGGTGGGTTTAAGGCACCCCGACACTATCCTGCCCATCTCGTTTATTGCTGTATCAACTTGTTGAGTTTAGCGAGCACCCGAAATGACGGAAAGAATTGAGCAGTGATGTTGCATCAAATTTTACCAAACGACAGGCGATACTTAAATGGTGTGGTGAGTCATGTGTTTATGGGTACGACCCGGAAACTTAGCTGCAGTCGTCACAGTGGAGACATCCGTCATCCCTGATGCCAAAAGAAAAGCGAGACAAATGCGCAGCAATGCCGTGGTGACTGTTTTATATGACTCCCATAGGGTTGGGCATCACGAGTACGCACCACAAGGTCAAAACATTACTAAAGAGCACTACCGGAACGTCATCCGTCTCCCTCGTGACGCTGTTCGACGCAAACGACCGGACCTGTGGACAATGAGAGCTTGCCAGCCCCATCATGACAACACAACCGCCCAATCTTCGCAACTGATTCATACTTTCTTGGCCACACACAACATTCCCCTGATTGGCCCGGCTCCGTAGTTTCCCGAAATGGCTTCTTGCGGTTTCTTGCTATTTCACAAGCTAAAAAATTCAGTTGAAAGGGAACTGATATTTTGTTTTGTTTTCCGTTAGCCTTATTTCTCTAATCCCCGAGGCGGTGTGCGTTGCACTGTGCTTTTTATTTTGCGCCTGCCGGTCCAGTGCATCCTCTTGCATTTTCTAAGGGTTTGCTTCGGGTTGTGAGCCGCGCCACTTAACCACTAGCCCACGTCGTCCCCTGGGGAACTTATATGAGTCATGAGAAGACATTATGCGGAATGCGACGACCCAGCTGTACTCCACTCCCAAAAAGCTGAAACGTTTCCAACAATGACGGGACATCTGGGAGAAGTGAGTGGAGTCCCAAGGACCGCTGGGAGAAGTATGTGGGGTCCCAAGGACCGCTGGGAGAAGTGAGTGGAGTCCCAAGGACCACTGGGAGAAGTATGTGGGGTCCCAAGGACCGCTGGGAGAAGTGAGTGGAGTCCCAAGGACCACTGGGAGAAGTGAGTGGAGTCCCAAGGACCACTGGGAGAAGTATATGGGGTCCCAAGGACCGCTTGGAGAAGTGAGTGGAGTCCCAAGGACCGCTGGGAGAAGTGAGTGGAGTCCCAAGGACCGCTGGGAGAAGTGAGTGGAGTCCCAAGGACCGCTGGGAGAAGTGAGTGGAGTCTCAAGGACCGCTGGGAGAAGTGAGTCCCAAGGAGAATACTTTGAAGGGGATTAGCGTCTCAAACATCCAGGTGAGTAATTGTATTTTTCCCTCCCAAAAGTCAGTTTTTTTAACACACCTCATACATAATGAGAAAGCAAGCGCCATGCACAACTCTTCTTAGTTATGTGTTGTGGTATGCAGTGTAGGGTGCAGGATTCCTATTATTTCTCCATCAATGAGCAGTTCTCATATGCATACAAGATGATCTCCTAAAAAAAACAACTGTCCTACGACATTTTCCCCATTGCTGGGATAGTCTAAAGGTTTTGAAGGCTGAGAACTACATGCCCCTCCGCCACTGTTGTCGCCACGTCGTGTGCTGTCTATGTTTGTTTATTTCACTCCTAACAGAAAAATAACATGTCTTACCGGGGATTCGATCCGCTGCTCTTGTCGGCTGGCAGGCATCGAAACCATTCGGCCACGCGCTCCTCGATGATCCCCGAACCCTTCTCTGAAAAGTGGTTTTGCCGAAGACGCAGCACGGTGAACGATCCAGCGAGAAGAGGGATCGCAGTGAGAATGCTAACCTGGTACCCAAAACACCAGCTCAAACCAGATGAATGGGGCCGAAACGTGCAGATATCGCATCCTCGCTGTAAATTACGACACAACGTCACAATATCCTTTTCAAGGTGAATGTCAAAGATGAGAAGTGAGTTATTCATTCACTCTTTTATTCGTTGTTTCATAATACTCGTATTTTGGGAGTTGCTTCTAGAGCTTTCTTTCAATCTCTGAAGCTATATACACTCTCAAATGATGGCTATTTATTGAGCTCTGATATAATAACAAGACTGCAAAGTCAAAACTTTAAAGAGAAAGAGAGACAGAAACTCGCATATCATAAGACAATCTCTGACATGCAAACATAGGCAGTTGACAGTTTGTTAGATAAACACACAGTTTACTTAACTTAACTTAACTGAACGTCTTTATGCTGATCTAGAAGACAGTTTCATTTACATTACCTTGCTCTAAAAGCTATGCGCATCCAATCTATTCTTAAATACATTAATTGTCTTTGCCTCGACTACTTCCTATGGCAATGCATTCCAAGCATTCACCACTCTCTGACTAAAATAATATTTCCTAATATCTAATCTGGTCCTTTCTTTAGTTAATTTGTAGCTATGCCCTCTTGATCTTGTAGGTGATTGTATCTTTAAAAAAAATGTGTTATAGTCTAATTTATCCTTTAAGTTGATTATTTT
Source organism: Ariolimax columbianus (assembly GCA_036924085.1). Lineage (NCBI taxonomy): Eukaryota > Metazoa > Mollusca > Gastropoda > Stylommatophora > Arionidae > Ariolimax > Ariolimax columbianus. The sequence goes on along the minus strand of JAVGWX010000008.1, from coordinate 39,866,877 downwards.
GTAAACCTGTATTAAGTCACCTGTAATTCTTCTCATTTCGAGACACTGTAGGCCGGTTACCTGAGTCTTTCGTCATAACTGTAATTCTCGAATCCCACTATCAACTGTCGTTCTTCTTTGTATCCTTTCTAAAAGGACTCCACACCTGTACACACAATACTCTAATCTAGGTCTAACTAATGCTTTATACAGTTTGACTATCACTTCCTTGCTCCTATGTTTAAAATTTCTTATTGTCATACCTAACATTGCATTTGCCTTTTTCACTGCTACCTGGACTTGCTCATTCACTTTACCTGTATTATCTATTATAACCCCTAGGTTCCTTTCCTTTTCTATCATTCTAATATTGTTCTCGCCCATTCTGTAATTATGTTCCATATTGGATCTACCCATGTGGATGACTGTACATTTATCTACATTAAATTCCATTTGCCAGCTCACAGACCATTTTCGAATTTAACCTGAATCCTACCTCAATATATCCACTTCTGCTTTAGATGAGACACTACTGCATAGTTTTGTGTCATCAGCAAATTTTGCAATCATGGATCCGATATCAATGTCCAAATCACTCATATATATTAAGAACAACATTTCTACGTTGATAGAACAGAAATGATTGTATGTTTTTTTGCTTATTCACACTGTTCCTCTTGCATTTTTTTAGGCTGATTTTGACCAGCTAATTGCCAGGGAGAAGAATTTAATTGTTGTTGACTTCTATGCTACGTGGTGTGGTCCCTGTAAAATAATAGCTCCTGTACTTGAGGTAAGCAATTTTGTTTTTTATTAGTTATTTTTTTTGGGTGCTGGTCACACTTTCAGTTTCCAAGTTTGGGAATTTGCACAGTTGATGTTTGGAGCTGTATATCATCATGATGTAGCATGTCCTTTATAGAACGTCGCCTCCATAACAGTCTGTCTGAAAGAACTCTTTCCCTTGCCAAAACTCCAGCCTCCGCCACAGTAACATCATGTCATTCCTGAATATCTTTGTGCCATCGTCTTCTTGGTCTACCCCTGCCTCATGTGCCTGGCACCATACCTTCCATCACTGTTCTCTCAAGATCATTGTGTCTCTTGATGTGACCAAAGTATTTACATTTTCTTGCCAAAATGGAATTGATAAACCAGTTCTCCTGTATGCTCAACTCTTGCAGAATGTCTATATTTGTACTTTTTTCTGTCCAGGATATTCTGAGGATCTTTCTGTAACATTTTGACTCAAAGGATTCGATTCTTTGTCTAGAAGTTTTGGTAATTGTCCATGATTCTGCCACAGGAAAAATACATGCTCTCAAGACCTTTACTTTTGCCATTTTGTTGGTGCTCTGCTATATTGTCTTTAGGCTGTTCAGTCTCTGCATTGCCATGGCTAGTCTTTTTTCTGATTTCTTTCGAGCAGTCGACATTCTTGTTAATTCTGGAGCCCAGATATTCAAAATGTGGGACCTGATCTATTTTCTCACCACGCACTGTAAATTTATGTTGACATTGTGTTTTGTCGGTGGTCATTATCTTTGTTTTATTTATGTTTATAAACAGGTTTTGATCTTTACTATGTCCATTTACGGCTGAAATTAGCTGCTCTAGTTCTTCTGCGTTTCTTGATAGTATCACTGTGTCGTCTGCGTATCGTAACTCTGGAATCTAGTACCCACCAATCAGAAATGTATAAGCTGTATAAGATGTTAGTAATTATTGTGGAGCCTGCATACTGCGCCAGTCACTGGCAGTCAGCTTTTCGGTGTTGAGTGTAATGAGCACCCGTCGGGTTTTCCTTCACCACGAAATGACGGAAAAAATTGAGCAGCAGTGTGTAGCATCAAATTTTGCCAAAAGCTAGGTAATACCCAAGTGGAAACCATTCGGAATATTCAACAGGCTTTTGGTGATGATGCCGTGAGCATCACACAAGGAGTGGTACAATTGCTTTAAAGATGGTTGCACAGCGGTGGAGAACTTATCATATTCCAGTAGGCCTTCCACAATCCCAAATGATGATGTCATTGACCAAGTGCGGACCCCGGTCTTACAGAACCGTCGTGTCACCATCCAAGAACTTGCAAATGAGGTGGGGATAAGTATTGGTTCGCTACACTTCATTTTGAGCAAGGATTTGGCTATGCGGAGAGTGTCTCTGAAATTCGTGCCGAAGCTGCTAAGGATGAAGCAGAAGCATCTCCATCTAGAAGTCACACAGGACATGCTGCACTGTGTAAACGGTCATCTGTTCTCTTGACATGGGTCCTGCAATTTTTGGCTGGAAATTCCACTGAAAGGGATCCAATTTGAGTCACGAGAAGACATTATAATTGGGACTCAGTGGTCTAGAGGTAAAGTGTCCGCCTCGGGTTCCGGTGGTCGCGAGTTTAAATCGCGGTGGAGGGTGGGATTTTCTCCTGATCTCTGGGTAGTGAGATCGGACTCTCATATTCAGTGTCGAACACGTTAAAAATTTCTTAGCAGTCAAAATTCGAATAGAGTGGGCTTAACAGCCGCTGCTCTGACAAAATTCAAATAAAAAATCTACCCAAGTTATTTGTACCTTTTTCCAGGTAGTTTGTAAAGACCAGCTATAGATGGCGCCAAACTGGCTTCTGGTCTGCTTAGCTCTAGTGTTGGAGTCTATTAAGATGGACTCGCACATCGGTTAAACCACCCTCCAAGAAACAGGTTGTATACAGACTCTGTAGAGTCTTCTAAACCAGTATAAAGATGTTAAGTTAAGTTACTATACAGAATTTGACAACCTAACTGTACTTCGTTCCCAAAGAGGCCTTCCTGAAATGCATCCAACAATGACGAGACTACAGAGAGAAGTGGGAGGAGTCCCACGGAGAGTGCTTTGAAGGTGATTAGGGTTTGATGTATCCAGGTGAGTAATTGTATTTTTCAGGCCCAAAAGTCATATACTTTTTAACACACCTCGGAGATATGTCATCTGATGCACCATGACAACTAGTTGTCTACAACTGTTTCAATAGTTTTGGTGCATTAAACATAGATTTCAAATACATGAAACAGTTTCTTTACTCATCTTGTGTTGCGGTCATTTTGAGTGCTTTTAGTTATGATAAAATGTGAATTGTGCATGTTTCATGTGTTTGATTGTATTGTATTGTATTGTATTTCAGAAATGGGAAGAGGAGTTAGATGACGTCTGCTTTATCAAAATCGATGTGGATGAGAATGATGTAAGTTGGAAAGTAATTAGGTGTACACATACTTAGCTAAGATGGGAAGTAATTAGGTGTACACATACTTAGCTAAGATGGGAAGTAATTAGGTGTACACATACTTAGCTATGATGTTAAGTAATTATGTGCATACATACTTAGTTACGAGGGAAAGTAATTAGATGCACACATACTTAACTGGTTGCTGTATATAGATTCTGTGTGCTTAATACTCTACTCTGTGCCAGAAATACATGGACCTGTATGCTTCAGATAGAAAAATGTTAAATGCTTTTCAAATGTGATTCTTGATTCCGATACTTGGAATTTCATGGAGTGACAAACAGTGAGGTGTTGGACCATGCAAAGATTGCCAGCTTAGATTCTTTGCCAGCCCCACTAGCGGTGGTGGCAGGGTCACGTGTGCAGAATGGAGGCTGGACGAATTACAAAAGATATCCTATACAGAGAGTTTATCTCGAACAACCATAACAAAGGCAGACCCTTCCTCCACTAAAAAGATGTTTTCAAGCTAGCTTGATCTGAAAGCGGTAAACATGAGCACCTCTATCTTGGAGGAACTTGCCAAAAACATACTTGGCTTGAGGCAGGCTTTGTGTTCTGGCCTGCAAGCAGGGGAAGCCAAAATGCAACAAAAGCAAGGGCATCATCTGACTTAAGACCCTGTCTAGTGTGAAGTCAATTGTCTCTTGAGACTGACAGGATGCCAATCAATCGTCTATTTTCAAAGCTCAATATTGATGCTATTTGTTGTTAAAAGTTGTTGTTTCTCACAGAACATCTTTTTTGCTAGTGCGATCCTAGTTCTAATTTCAACCTCTTAGCCAGCATCCTCTGTAATAATTTGGCCCAGATATGAAAACCTTCTCACTTGTGTTATGATCCGTCCCTTGATGCTGATGTTGAATTTTTGGTTTGTTTGGCTATTACCATCTCCATTATTTTTCAATCATTCTAGTGGTTAATATCTCATAGACTTTATTGCAGAGACCTTAAACATGCTTTCCACATCCTGCATGTCATAATCACAAGGTGAAATATAGGATAATTTTTTGAAACAATCTGGGATGATAATGTTTTGAAACAATTTAAAAATGTTTTGAAACAGTCTTATATGAAAATTTTGGAGGGCAAGTCTGGTGCCAGCAGCCGCGGTAACTCCAGCTCCAATAGCGTATATTAAAGTTGTTGCAGTTAAAAAGCTCGTAGTTGGATCTCAGGCGCAGGCGGGCGGTCCAGCTCGCGCCGGTTCACTGCCCGTTGTCTCCTGCCCTACCGTCTGCCGGCTCTCTCCCATGGGTGCTCTTCGCTGAGCGTCCTGGGTTTCCGGCGCGTTTACTTTGAAAAAATTAGAGTGTTCAAAGCAGGCCTCGGCTGCCTGAATAATGGTGCATGGAATAATGGAATAGGACCTCGGTTCTATTTTGTTGGTTTTCGGAACTGGAGGTAATGATTAACAGGGACAAACGGGGGCATTCGTATTGCGGCGTTAGAGGTGAAATTCTTGGATCGCCGCAAGACGAGTTACTGCGAAAGCATTTGTCAAGAATGTTTTCATTAATCAAGAACGAAAGTCAGAGGCGCGAAGACGATCAGATACCGTCGTAGTTCTGAGCATAAACGATGCCGACTAGCGATCCGCAGGAGTTGCTTCGATGACTCTGCGGACAGCTTCCGGGAAACCAAAGTGTTTGAGTTCCGGGGGAAGTATGGTTGCAAAGCTGAAACTTAAAGGAATTGACGGAAGGGCACCACCAGGAGTGGAGCCTGCGGCTTAATTTGACTCAACACGGCCAACACTGAAATGACTGACATGCCGAGACCACTTTCCTTGGGTCTAATATGGAACTCGTGCTGGATTTAGACCCTCAGAAATCTGGGGTTATGCCCTCTGTGGCTCGGTTGGTCTGCATTCAGTGTTTGATGATAAAGGAATTGACGGAAGAGCACTATCAGGAGTGGAGCCTGCGGCTTAAATTGACTTAACACGCTAATACTGTAGAATGACTGTCAAATCGAGAGCACCTTCGTGGGGTCTAATAGTGAACATGTGCTGGTATTAGACCCACGGAAGACAGGTCAGTCTCTTAATCCCCTAATGAAAGAGCGCCTGCTACGGTAATCTGGTCTTAACCCTGCAGAAATCACAGGTTCCAGAAACTTGGCCATTGACAAACTAAAAGCCCTCTATTGATACGTCCTAGCTAATATTGAACGGGTGCTGGAAATAGACCCTCGGAAGACAGGTCAGTTTTACCCTACTAAATGACAGGGCGTTGCTACGGTAATCCTGCTTAACTCGAGAGGAGCCGCAGACATTTGGTTCACGTACTAGGCTGATAAGCCAACGGCGCGAGGCTACAAGGTGAGGGATTACGGCCGAACGCCTCTAAGCCAAAATCCCGCCCAAAAGCAGCTCAGCACGAATGCAAAGGGAGGCTTCGACATGGTGGGGACCTGGGGCTCCAGCCCCGCCCGGTCGAGCCGCAGAATGAGGTCTCTGCCGTCCGCTGATCAAAGCGGGCGGGAAGCTGCTCGATATTCACCCCATACGGCGATGAGGTATGAAACCATTTGTAGAAGACTTAGTTCTCGGTCGGGGTGCCCTAAGCAGTAGATCAGCTACCTCACTGCGAACTGCTGAGACTCAACCCTTGACCATGAGATATGTCCGCTCCCCAGGCGAACAATATCTCCGTGCAAGACCAGGCTTGTCCCCTGGTCAAATGCACTATTTCGAGAGGAATCACAGGTCGCTGACATTTGGTCCACGTGCTTGCTGATAAGCTACCATCTGAGGGATTACGGCCGAACGCCTCTAAGCCAGAATCCCGCCCTAAATCTCAGCACCGCTGTGATGGGAGGCTATGACATGGCTGGGGCTAGTGTCTCAGCCCGGCCCGATCGAGCCGCAGAAATGCACCTGGCAAAATGCACTCCTGCCTCGCTCTTTGCCTCTGTCTGCTATCAGTCATCCCAATGGACGCAGAAGAGATGCAGTCCAGCGGACATTGCACCTCCTGCCCTATTGTGACAACCTCCCGGGTGGCGGGGAATGCTAGGCGTACCATCACTGCAGATGAGCCGAGAAAATAAAGGGAGCAAAGAGATACCTCACTCACATGCATATGCTACGTTTCTGGCAGGACGTGACGATCCTGGGACAAAGTCACACTGGACTGCCTCTCTTCCGGGATAGTACAAACTAGTACATAGTCCATCATATCATTGCCAAACCCTATAGACACGAGTAGGGAAGACTCGATAGTCCTGCAAGACAACTTCCCAAGAGAGACAACTCTGACCAAAAACAACTGCTGCCTTGCAGTTAGGCTGGGGACAGCCAAAGGCTAAGGAGCGCAACCCTACAGAAACGCCTGTTGAAATCGGATGCACTGAGCCACAGGCTTAACAAAATAAAACAGTGCAACGTAAATATCGCTGTAAACAGCGTACGATGAAGAAGAAGAAGAAGATATGAAAATGTTTTGAAACAATTTTATATGAAAATGTTTTGAAAAAATCTTATATGATAATGTTTTGAAACAATCAGCATACACCAGAGTCAATGCCACTTGAACTACATCAATCCCCAGCACCTGCCTTTGATCAGACAAAGCTGTCATCCTGATGAAACAGTTAGACACCTACTCATTGAGTGTAAGGTGCTTGCAAACATGAGGGAAACATTCTTACAAGCACCGCTGAAAATTACCAGCATACTGTATGGAGCAGTGAAACAATTGAAGAAGACCTGTACCTATATAAGAATGGCATTGGGCTGCCAAGAGCAGGCTTGCTCAGCAGTTTTGGGATAACAACAACTCAATTATGTTTCCTTTGGACCATCTATGTGTCATGGTGCAGATCTTGGTCTATTAATAAGTCTTCATGCATCCCTTGGGGTGGTTTGAGTTTGAGACCCCTGCCTTGTTTGTTTTGAATGCCAACAATGAGTAGGTTTACCCTTTTGTGCGCTGAAAAAGACGTTAAGTGGTGGGTTGCAGTAGCTTTCCTCACATCCCGAGCATGCTGAAGACGATGAACTGGGGTCTTCCAGGCGGTTCTGCTGTACTTGATTTCATCTGCGTGTCACTACTACTACGGGGATCACGTCGATCACTCAACTTGTTAGCCAGGCTGCCATGACAGCAGACCATTGCCAGGAAGGGCTACGAGGAAGAAGCCATGGTAATGGTCTTGCCAATTATGTTTTGCCTGAACCTGACTAACATGTCTGATCGGCATATTTTGCCTGACCAGACGTTAGTCTTCCTTCCCAATACCCCTGCCTTAAATACCACAGAATGTAATACTGGTGTTCTTCCATGCATGGAGTAACAGCAAGATCACCCTTGAAATAAAAATCTCCATCTATCAGTCCTGCGTGGTCCCAGACCTGCTTTACGTCTCCGAAACCTGGACATCACTCAAACATGACATGTCAAGTCTGGAGACCTTCCACGTGCGCAAGCAACGGCATATCGTGGGCATCCAATGGTATGACTACATCCCAACATGGAGATCTCTGCTAAAACAGGCCCTATCCCAGTTTCAGAGGCGCGTGATCGCTGTTTCTTTTTTTGTTCATGCTGTACGCTTGGGCCAAGAAACCCCCGCCCACAAGATACTACATAAGTCGTTCCTCAGCACCAAAGGACTTCCCCCGACTGGCTTGAGGTGGAGGCCGTCCCCACACAGTATGTTTGCTCAAGCAGATAGCAACCTCCACCTTCGCTCTGGACGAAGCCTGGAATCAGTTGCAGCAGTACGTCATGGATGTGGCCAACCGACCGACCAACAGGCATCAGACACCAAAGCGAATATTATTAATATTCAGCAAATAATAAAAAGTTGAAATGCACTGGTCTTTTTGTTTTAGGAAACGGCAGAAGAAGCCGGCATCCAAGCCATGCCAACATTCCATTTCTATAAAGGGGGAAGGAAGGTAAAGCTACTGCTTCTCATTTCTTCATTCCTCTTTCATTCCTTATTTTGCATTTCCCTCACAATGTACAAAAAGATACTATATGACACTGGTTCTCACACTGGGGTCCACAAAGAGTCCAGTCAGCAATTGCAAACCAAATCAGGAGACATACTCCCCCCCCCCCCCTCGCCCCTCCCCTCCCCACTTCCACGTTATATACAAATTAATTCCTATTCACAATTTGTTGATATGTTGTTGTTTTACTTATCATCGAAAATGTGGAAATGGGAGATGTGAAAGAATTTGATTATTTAGGATCCATAATAAAAAATTCTTTGAGGATTGTTCGGTAGAAATCAGCTGAAGGTTTGCAATTGCCACACACAAACTAATGCAGATGCAACAATGTGGGTGAAAGTGGATAATGTGGATGAAAAGTGGGTGTGTGTATGCAATACAAATGGGCGGCCTTGGTGCCTGCAAGATACCATATGGCGGTTTTCCGACTTAAATCAACAAGTGTGTATATTTATTAATGATGAATATAAGAATAAAGAATACAAGCATTATAAATTTAAATTTAAAGATAACCTTAACATTTCAGTTTTTTAAATGGTGCTTTTGTTCTTAAAAAACATGGGTGTTCTGTATCATTTATCTCTAGACTTTATCATTTATCTCTATACTATCATTTATCTCTAGACTTTATCATTTATTTCTAGACTTTATCGTCAATCTCTAGACTTTATCATTTATGTACAGACTGTAATGTTTATCTCTAGATTTTATCATTTATCTCTTGACTTTATCATTTATCTCCAGACTTTATCGTCAATCTCTAGATTTTATCATTTATATATAGACTGTAATGATTATCTCTAGACTTTATCATTTATCTCTTGACTATCATTTACCTCTAGATTTTATCATTTATCTCTAGACTTTATCACTAATCTCTAGACTTTATCATTTATCTCTAGACTTTATAGGATTTTTTTTTCTGCCTGTTCGTGAACTCAAAACCCTGGCAAGCCTTAATTCCAGTCTAGTAAGTTTACTGTAGGAATCAGTACCAAACATCATCAATCAGTAGGTGCTTCAGAAAATCAGATCCAAACTCAACAAAATCTAAAGAACCTCAACAGTTGCTCTTCAGTGGCTAGCCTCCCATTGTGGAATGACAAGAAACAAAAAAGCGGATGCCCTGTCCGAAGCAGGTGGCAGAATGTTACAATCTGTTCTCACAGTGTCTTGTAGAGAAGCTAAATTTATCATCCACAAACAGTACAACTCATAAGGGAAGAAAGACATGAGCATGACCAATGTATTTGAACCAATCCACCAGCTCCAGAGACACCAACAGACCACCATCTTTTGCCTGAGAACAGGCCACTGCAGACCATTGGACCACCTATATTAGCTCAAGATGTCACACACAAGTGACTGACTTTGTGGAACCAGAGTTCAGACCCCTGAACACATCCTACAGAACTACCCAGCATACAGAGAACTACGATGCCAGACATGGCTAGAAGGAGCCGGGATGACCAGAACCTGTGGGGCTGCCACCCGGTCCTGGAGAGGACTATGAACTTCATTCTAGCAACGGACTACAGATCTGCTATGACCAAAAAAAACCTGAACACAGAAGAAGAAGCAGTTCATCCTAGCAACAGACTACAGATCTAGCATGCACAAAAAAAACCTGAACACAGAAGAAGAAGCAGTTCATCCTAGCAACAGACTACAGATCTAGCATGCACAAAAAAAACCTCAGCACAGAAGAAAAAGCATAATGTTGGTGCCTGTTGTTGTTTGCGAATGCCCACAATGCGTAGGTTTACTTTTGTGCACCCCGAAAAGGACGTTAAGTGGCGGGTTGCAGTAGCTTTCCTCACATACCGAGCGTGCTGACGAAGGTGGACAGGGGTCCTCCAGGCGGTTCTACTATTTTTGGCTTCATCTGTGTATCACTCACTACTACGGGGATCACGTCGATCCCTCGCCTTGTTAGCCAGGCTGCCATGAAAACAGCCCGTTTCCAGGGAGGGCTACTAGGAAGCCAAGGTGAGGTTCTTGGCCAGTATAATTTGCCTGACCCTGACTAACATGTCTGATCAGTATATTTTGCCTGACCCTGACTAACATGTCTAATCAGTATATTTTGCCTGACCAGACGTTAGTCTTCCTTCCCGTTGGTACCCTGTAATACTTACTTACTTACTTAGTCACTCCTCTTCTATTGTGTAATAATTTTCTATTTTTATATATTATGTTAAGATTTATTTTTAATTTTTTTAACAGATTGACGAGATTGTTGGAGCCAACGAAGAAAAAATCCGAGAAAAAATAATGGCTCTAAAATAGAACCATCACAGAAAATATCTCAGTTGGGAATTATTTTTAGATATATTTTATTTTATCAAGTTTTCTAAGTTACTTAAATATCTTGCAGTCTCTACAGATGTATTTTTTCAAACAGCTAATTCCTATTGTAGAGGTCTATCACTTGAGCAATGTAGGGAAAGACTAGAAAGTCAAGACTTTGAGTAGTAAATTCTTTATTTTCCTATTTTAATTGTTGTCTTTTTTCTGTTATTCATTGCACAAAACTGTGATATGTGATTTCTAGTTTAAGAATACATTAGTCCTTGCAATTATGTTTGGATGTTATGTTTACTGCCTGCATTTGCAAAAGATCATGTTGTGAGTAGGGCGCCATGTTGTTTTCTGGTGCACTCAAACAGCTCAGGGCTAAAGAACTAGATCAATTTCCTTGTGCTTGTTAATGGTTGAGGGTTTCACTGTTTCTTCAGGCCTATAAACAGCTTAATGAAAAACAGCTATGCCTGTGTTCTTATACATCATAATAGGTTGTGGCTAAAATGAACCAATCCTATTTCCTCAAGCATAAAAACAGTTTAAGACTATTCAGCCAGGTCTGCTTTTTCATGCAGTTAAACAGTGAAATGTGCTTTGCCATATATAAAATTAAGTAACAGCAAATTCGTGTGCTGTATACCACTTAGATAATGTTCGAGGTATGATTAAAAAAAAGAATATGGATTGGCATCATAATTCTGGAAAAGCAGGATACAGACAAATGTTGCTAGGCACAAGTTGACCTTTGAATTTAATGAACATGTAGCCTGAGTCACGTTTAGCTGGTTTGTTTGCAGTAGTGCTTTAGTCTTACATGTGTGAGCCACATTCATCGCATTGTCAGTGCAGAAAAAAAATCCCAACGGATTTGCGCCTGATTTTGATCAAACTTGGTGAAACATCTTATCACTTACACTTGAAGTTGAAGGCAATCTACAGGGAGGAATTATATGAGTCATACACAAGTTTGTGAGTGGTATAAGTGCTTTAAAGATGGCCGTAAAAGTGTTGAATTATGAGCTGTCTAGTAAAGTACAGTAACCCATAGCATTACTGCCGTAGGGGTGTGAGGTGTTTAGCGATCTCACATTTCAAAGGCTCGGCTATATGAGGGCGTTAGTCATCTCCTCTCGCCGCTTTAACTTCTTAGACTGAACCGATACCCATTTACGGCTGGGTTGAGCCGGGAGCCGTTGCAGTCTGAAAAAACATTTCCTCCTCAACCTAGGGAATGAACCCAGGACCACTCGGGTGCAAAGTCAGCTTGCTAACCACTGTGCTACGTGGTTCCCATAAGCTGTCTGGGAGACCTGTAACCAGCAAAAGTTAAAACATCAAACTTGGGCATACAGCTGTGCATGGAAATCACCAAAGCACAATTTGTGAGTTGTCTCAAGCCTTAAGTAATGTTCAATCAAGATTTGCTGCATTTGATTGGCACACTTTGTCGCAACAGGTCAGCATTGCATGAGTGGTGATTAGCAACTGCATCATGACAATGGCCGTGCCCATTCATGGCAACTGGTGCAGCAGCTTCTTGCTAATCTCAACAGGTCCACCAACGACACTGTAGACTGTCTAACCAAAGCTATAACTTTAAGTATGCGTCTCTGCATGTTTTGCCAAGTCTTTGACAAAATCTGATGCAAATTCATTGATTGAGTATGTTTGTTTTTACCCGCCATGACATTGTCAAAAAAGCAGCTAACGCACATAAAGACAAAGCATTACTTCAAACAAACCAGACAAGCAGGGCAGATATGACTCAGGCTTCATGCAGCATTGGTCCAAAGGTCAGCATGGCTTTTCCAAAATTATGATGTCAATCTAGATACTTTTTTTCTCACACCTCGAAGTCTGGCATGGGGGAAGTGTGTTCTACCATCAAGCTGAAAGCTGGGAAAAGAACATTTCTCATCTACCTGAAATGAAGTTTATGTTGGGGTAGCTTTACGAATGCTCTTGTAAAATAAAACCTTGAGAACTGCTCATGGGTAAAAATGTAGTCTTGGTAGTCGTTCAGAATTGTGATCTTTAAGTAATCAATCTTTTGTGAAATGAACTCTTAGCAACTGTCCCCATGGGAAGTGATTTATCGGGAATCAATCCAATATGAAATTTACTCTTGGTAACCAGTCCCATGTGAAATTAACTATGAGGCAAACAATCTCATGTGAAATTAGCTGTGGGGCAAACAATCTCATGTGAAATTAGCTATGGGGCATACTAATCTCATGTGAAATTAACTATGGAGCAAACAATCTCATGTGAAATTAGCCATGGGGCAAACAATCTCATGTGAAATTCTCTTTCGATAACCATTTTCAAGTGAAATAAACTCTTGCTAACTGTTCACATGTGAAATTAACTATACAGAATCAATTATGTGTTAAATGAACTCTTAGTAACTATTCTTATTTGAAATGAACTGTGTGGAGTTAATCCCATGTTACATGAACTCTCACTTTTTCCATGTGAAATGAACTTAAAATAACCTCTATAATACTAAATTAACATTAAATAATGCCTATAATACTAAATTAACATTAAATAACCCCTATAATACTAAATGAACTTTAAATAACGCCTATAATACTAAATTAACATTAAATAACGCCTATAATACTAAATTAACATTAAATAACCCCTATAATACTAAATCAACTTTAAATAACCCCTATAATACTAAATGAACTTTAAATAACCCCTCCAATACTAAATTAACATTAAATAACCCATCCCATGTTAAATGAACATTACATTACCCCTCCTATGTGAAATTTACTTTAAATGACCTTTTCCATGAGACAAAACTCTAAAGCTGTTACCAATATGAAGGCTTGATGTGGCCTTGTTAATTTCAAAATAAATAGTTTACATATCACTGTAATTATTTAAAATTTGCATTTTGTTCAATCTCAGTTCTTTTTGTTGAAGTTACTCTTATGAATCACACAGGATTGCATTTCACTTCCTTGTTGCTATGAAACGCCCACAGTGTTGTGTTCAATTATGTAATCAAAATAACAATTGACCTATCATGTGCTTCAGTAGTTGTAAACAAAATACCACTTGTACATTGATGTGTCTGTATATAAATCCACAGTTTAGTCAAGCTGGAATTTGGTTAATTTTGACATTTTTGTATGTTCTGTTGCCAACCGTTTTGTCAATTTTAAACTTAAATTTGTTATGTTGAATACACATTTCAGTTTTGTTATGATAATGTGCTTATGTGAGACTACTCATATTTATGTGAGATGACTCTTATCTGAACTGTAAAGGTGTGTGAGTCTTAAGTGTTCGCTTGACCATTATTGCACATGAAATTCAAAGCAGACAATCAACATTCCTTTTTTATATTTGTTAATTATTGAAAAGAAACTAATAAATTTATTTCCTGGAAAAAGGAACTTGGGTATTCTTTAACCTTTATTGCACTTGAGAATTTTACTAACGAATAACATTCCATAAATTTTTGTTATATTGGTATAACGAGCAGCTTAAAAAGACATTACAAATGTTCTTTTTATGAAAAATGTGGGGTATTTTTACACTGCATGGAATATGTCCATTACTGTGCCGTACTCAATTGTTTAATTAATTTTATTTTAAATTAGTATTTTATATTAAACGGTTTTGTCCAAAATATCGGCTTTGTTTACAGTTTATTTATAAATATGTCACAGTTGTTGATTGAAAAAGAATCACGTATTTGTCACATTCACATTGTCACATTATCCTCAGTGTCAGTTTGGCAGATGTGCCACATGCGGAGAAGCCAACAATATTCTTTATGCATCCCGATCTTTTTCAACGCTGTACCAATGTGAACTTAGGTCTTTGGTCAGTCCATCTCGCCAAAACGTTGTTCTATTAGTCCATCTTGTTGTCTGATATTTCTGCAGCATGAAAGTAGAGTAAAATGTTTGTCAGACATTTCTGCAGCATGAAAGTAGACTAAAAGGTTTGTCGGACATTTCTGTAGCATGAAAGTAGAGTAAAAGGAAACAAGAAACATCAGTTATACAAGTGTATCTACCAACAACTGCGGCAGAAAATGAAAATATAAAAATCTTCCTTATAACAATCTACAAGAGACCTCGAACATAGTGGAGAAGAAAGATATTGTAGTAATAACTGGTGACTTCAATGCAAAGGTAGGAATGAGCAGATGACAGAAAGGAAGTAAGAGGCCCATTTGGTAGAGGGCATACAAATGAAAGAGGAGAAAGACTAATCGATTTTTGTATAGAAAATAATCTCTCATTTGCAAATACTCTTTAGACAACATCCAAGATGGCTAAACCTCACCAGAGGGAGATGCAAAAATCAAACTGACTACATATTAAATTATATTATATTATATTAAATTATATTATATTAGTTGCCCATCACAAGAGATGATGGAAACATCAACAGATGGTTTTGTCTTGATGATGAAACTTGTGCTGTATTTGGATTTTAGTGAGTTAGAACTGCACTTGTCATCGACCTCACTCTCTGGTCTCGAGCTACCTTGGACCAGTGGCAAAATATTAGTCAAGACGACTGGAGGCAACTCAGGATTCAGGCACTCTGGTCGGACCTCCTGTGAGAACAGGGGTCATTTAAAAACTTTTGGGATTCGAAAGCCCACCTGTTCATCGCTTTGGGAGACTAGTGCCTGATCTCTCGACCCCAGAAGACTCTGCGAAGTCTGTAGACAACCAGTGCAACATTCCAGTCGTGTAGCTTCGTCACAATGTGACCAGCAGACGGTTGGGATGTTCATACCCCGCCCCCCCCCCCCCCGAAGTCACCCCCGCGCAGTCATGCTAGCGCTGAAGCGATCTAGACTGATTGATCTTGGGTTCTCATTGGCCAGCTCTTTCCTGATCAGAGGGCCTGTACTGATCATGGACGATGGTACCACTAGTTCGGCTGCATGCCACTCCGTCTGCCTCCACCTTATGTTGTTTACTTGGAAATTCGCTGCCTCTTGTTATGTGTGTTATTGAGGATGCTGGAAGATTTCCATAGATACTGACTTACATACTAATGCAGCAGAGATAGACGTCAGATACTGACTTACATACTAATGCAGCAGAGATAGACGTCAGATACTGACTTACATACTAATGCAGCAGAGATAGACGTCAGATACTGACTTACATACTAATGCAGCGGAGATAGACGTCAGATACTGACTTACATACTAATGCAGCAGAGATAGACGTCAGATACTGACTTACATACTAATGCAGCAGAGATAGACGTCAGATACTGACTTACATACTAATGCAGCAGAGATAGACGTCAGATACTGACTTACATACTAATGCAGCAGAGATAGACGTCAGATACTGACTTACATACTAATGCAGCAGAGATAGACGTCAGATACTGACTTACATACTAATGCAGCAGAGATAGACGTCAGATACTGACTTACATACTAATGCAGCGGAGATAGACATCAGATACTGACTTACATACTAATGCAGCAGAGATAGACGTCAGATACTGACTTACATACTAATGCAGCGGAGATAGACGTCAGATACTGACTTACATACTAATGCAGCAGAGATAGACGTCAGATACTGACTTACATACTAATGCAGCGGAGATAGACGTCAGATACTGACTTACATACTAATGCAGCGGAGATAGACGTCAGATACTGACTTACATACTAATGCAGCAGAGATAGACGTCAGATACTGACTTACATACTAATGCAGCAGAGATAGACGTCAGATACTGATTTACATACTAATGCAGCGGAGATAGACGTCAGATACTGACTTACATACTAATGCAGCGGAGATAGACGTCAGATACTGACTTACATACTAATGCAGCAGAGATAGACGTCAGATACTGACTTACATACTAATGCAGCGGAGATAGACATCAGATACTGACTTACATACTAATGCAGCAGAGATAGACGTCAGATACTGACTTACATACTAATGCAGCGGAGATAGACGTCAGATACTGACTTACATACTAATGCAGCAGAGATAGACGTCAGATACTGACTTACATACTAATGCAGCGGAGATAGACGTCAGATACTGACTTACATACTAATGCAGCGGAGATAGACGTCAGATACTGACTTACATACTAATGCAGCAGAGATAGACGTCAGATACTGACTTACATACTAATGCAGCAGAGATAGACGTCAGATACTGATTTACATACTAATGCAGCGGAGATAGACGTCAGATACTGACTTACATACTAATGCAGCGGAGATAGACGTCAGATACTGACTTACATACTAATGCAGCAGAGATAGACGTCAGATACTGACTTACATACTAATGCAGCAGAGATAGACGTCAGATACTGACTTACATACTAATGCAGCAGAGATAGACGTCAGATACTGACTTACATACTAATGCAGCGGAGATAGACGTCAGATACTGACTTACATACTAATGCAGCGGAGATAGATGTCAGACATACCATCCACAAAGACACGTCCAAGAGCAGACTTCGACACAGATCACCGGCTACTCGTAACAAAATACAAAAGACTGGAAGGAATTAACAAAGGAGTTAGACCAATGTGTTTAAATGTCGACGCAATACCACACCAATACAGCATTGAGCAGATGTAGCAGCAGCTTTGACAATGTGACTGTCTATTTGTTGGTCTAGAGAGAGCTTGTCGTTGATTGTGGGGTCCCAGGTTTTGTGAACTAGTACACAGCTGCTAGTTCACGGTTATTGATGATTAGCTGTTAATACATTTACTCTTCTCACAGCGCATGTTTGGAAAAACCAGAGACTGGCAACTAAAACCAAGGCCTGGGATCAAGATGCGAAGCAGCGCATGAGCTGCAGTGGTCAGCGACCCATAGCTGACTGATAGCGTCAGGTCCAGCGAATCAGAGCCGCCAAGACCCTTCTACACCTCCACGCGGTGATCCTGGATAACATGCTGCAGCAGGGCAGACTGGCTAAGGAGAAGGGATCGAAGAGGGAATGCTAACCCAGTACTCTAAAAATGCTTGCTGAAGTCGGATGTGTTGAACCGAAAGGTACAAATATCGCAGTCAATCTGTAAACTACGACACAACGCATTCCGTTCTCTGGACTAAATTCCGCTACTTAAGCCCTTTCATGGTTTGGTAGCGGGAGATTGAGAACAAACGAAGCCAAGCCAAACCAAGGCCATGGTGCACAATGTTGATGTCGTCAGCACACTCCTATATGGTAACGAGAATAGCGGCTTAAGATAGCGCCCTACCAGCTGCGGGTCTACATTGCGTTGGTGTTTTAGTTCATGTTGGATGCCGCCAAGCCACGGATTTGCCCGGAATTCACACTAGTCGGCGACTTACACTTGTGTTCACAGAAACGTGTTGTTTTCCATTTGAACTGGTTAATTCATTGGTTTTTTGTGTTTTCTTTATTCCTATTATCCTGGCCTAGACATAGACTATAATGAATTAGCTTTGCGCTTAAACATGTGTCGTATTTTCACTGTCTAAATCACACAGCTGAACTTCATGAGATTTCGCTCTATCTGCAGACAGCGTCGGTTTTGGTGTAACTGAAATTTAGATACGACTATAATTGACGAGAACACGCCCCGAGAGAGATGCGCATACGACCTCTTGCGGTTATGGAAAAGGCACTACACACAACAACATATGTCATCCCCCTCCATTGCCTTGCGGATACCTGTTTACAGGAAAGGCTTTGGGAGTAAACCCTGAGGAAAAATAAATAACGTGTGCTATCTCCAGTCGTCTCGATAAAATCTTGCCACTGGTCAAAGGTAGCTCGGGACCAGAGAGTGAGGCTGACAAAAGGCACAGTTTCTTCCTCACTTTATTGCAAATCACATTGCAAGTTGCCGATTTCAGCGGACACAAACAGATAAAATACTGTCCACACGGCTGAACAAAGAGAGTGGTCGTCATCACACGTGATGGACGAACATCATCATATGGTTAAAAGACGAACAACCTACGTCAAACAAGAGCAGAGGCTAAACACTGCCCATCTATGACTCATGCGATCCATTCTTGAAATTACAGGGAGGGACAGAGTGACAAATGCAGAAGTGCGCTCTCACACCCATCTCCCAAGCATGTACACTCTACTTGGGCAGCGAAGGCTACGATGGCGTGGTCATATTCGTTGCATGGAAGATGGTCGCTTTCCTAAACAGGTCCTCTATTGATAATTGGCGGATAGCAAAAGAACAGCCAGCTAACCACATCTGATGTTTAACGATGTAGGTAAGCGTGACATGAAGGACCTAGACATGGGTCTGACATCCCGAGAAGACAACCATGTAGGTAAGCGTGACATAAAGGACCTAGACATGGGTCTGACATCCTGGGAAGGCAACGATGTAGGTAAGCGTGACATGAAGGACCTAGACATGGGTCTGACATCCTGAGAAGACAACCATGTAGGTAAGCGTGACATAAAGGACCTAGACATGGGTCTGACATCCTGGGAAGGCAACGATGTAGGTAAGCGTGACATGAAGGACCTAGACATGGGTCTGACATCCTGAGAAGACAACCATGTAGGTAAGCGTGACATAAAGGACCTAGACATGGGTCTGACATCCTGGGAAGGCAACGATGTAGGTAAGCGTGGTATGAAGGACCTAGACATGGGTCTGACATCCTGGGAAGGCAACGATGTAGGTAAGCGTGGTATGAAGGACCTAGACATGGGTCTGACATCCTGGGAAGGCAACCATGTAGGTAAGCGTGACATAAAGGACCTAGACATGGGTCTGACATCCTAGGAAGACAACCATGTAGGTAAGCGTGATATGAAGGACCTAGACATGGGTCTGACATCCTGGGAAGGCAACGATGTAGGTAAGCGTGATATGAAGGACCTAGACACGAGTTTGACATTCAGGGAAGACGACACTGCAGACCGATCCAAGTAGAGATGCACCGTTAAGAGTCCACCATACGCTTGGTGAAGAGAAGCTCTTGCAACACAGAGAAGTGAAAATACAACGCCGCTAGGAGAAGAACAAGAAGAAGAGCCGAGAATTTAATTTGAGTTGACCACTCGAAGTTGTATCATCCAATAGGTAGTAGCCAGTCATGACTTAAATAGACTACTGCTACTACTACTGCTACTGCTACTAAAATTACTACTACTGCTACTGCTACTAAAACTACTACTACTGCTACTGCTACTAACACTACTACTACTGCTACTGCTACTAAAACTACCACTACTGCTACTATTGCTTCTACTACTACTACTACTACTACTACTACTACTACTGCTGCTGCTAATACTACTACTACTAGTACTACTACTACAACTACTACTACCACTACTACTACTACTACTGCTTCTACTACTTCTACTTCTGCTAATACTACTACTGCTACCAATACTACTACTACTACTACTACTACAGCATTGAAATGCAAGACCAATTTGAAGGGTTATGCTAGAGCGAGAGGACATGTCAACTGACGAGCTGGCGTCATAGGTGCCCTCTTGTAAGCAACACAAGAAATGATTCCTAGGAAAGTGTGCAATAAGCAGAACTATATCACTGAAGACAAACTGAAACTTCTAGAAGAAAGTAGGAAACTGAGGCAAACAGGAACAGAAGGTAGCAGTGTCGAAAACAAAAGGCGTCCAAGAGAAATCAGGAGAGAAATAAGAAAAGACACAAAAGCAATGTATAAGAAAAACATGCAACAAAATAGATGATCTCCGATGGAGGGGAAGGAAGGCGAACCATTTAAATAAATCAGAGCTTTGACGCGTTAATTTAAAACAGCTCTACTGGAGATTCGCTATAGAAGTGACGACACAATGACAGGAAGCAACGATATACTAGCAAGACCTGCCGAAGACGGATGTGTCGGACCGAAAGGTGCAAATATCGCAGCCAAGCTGTAAACTAGCGATACAACACATTCCGTTCTCCGGACTTCGTCCTGCTACTTGCAAAGTTCTGGTCAGTGCTTGGTAGGTGGAGATTGAGAACGAACGCAGAAGAAGAAAAAGAAGAAGAAGAAGACTTGCAAGATGAAAGGAGCACTGCGGTGAGATATATGAAGACAATACAAAGAACGAAGGCATGATAAATGATGGTAGAGAGAAAGAACCAGAACCAGCACTGGGAGATGTACAGACAGGAGGTACTGAAAGGAGGGACGACCCAACGATGTGATGACGTATCATCATGTCCTTATACAAGCCGCAGATCCAAGCAGCTGCGTATATCATGCCATCTGTATGAAGATCTTGTACAGCACAGACTGACCATGGCTGTAGACTGCCCTAAATCATTGAAAAGACCCGTATAAATCCCTATATACATTAAAGGGAACATAAACGTGTGCACATACTATCGCACTATCGTCCTAAAAAGCCACGCCAGTAAGATAGTATTGCGTATCATCAAGAAGAGATTGAAAAGAAAGTTGCCATTTGAAATAAACAACACGCAAGCAGGATTCAGACAAGGCAAAGGCCCTAGATATCATCATCATCATGTAGCATGTCCTTTGTAGAACGCGCTCCCATCACAGTCTGTCTGAAAGAAACTCGTTCTCTTGCCAAAACTCCAGCCTCCGCCACAGTCATACTCAGGCATTTCTGGATATCTTGGTGCCATCGTCTTCTTGGTCTACCCCTTCCTCTTTTCCCTGGCACCATACCTTCCATCAATGTTCTCTCGAGACCGTTGTGTCTCTTAATGCGACCAAAGTATTTACATTTTCTTGCCAAAATGGAAAACAAGTTCTCCTCTATGCTCAACTCTTGCCGAAAGTCTACATTTGTTCTTTTCTCTGTCCAGGGTATTCTGAGGATCTTTCTGTAACATTTTGACTCGAAGGATTCGATTCTTTGTCTGCAAGTTTTGGTAATCGTCCATGATTCACAGCCATAATCTGCCACATGAAAAACACAGGCTCTCAAGACTTTTACTTTTATCATTTTGTTGGTGCTCTGCCATAATTTCTTCAGGCTGTTCAGTCTCTGCATTGCCATAGCTAGTCTTCTTCTGATTCCTTTCGAGCAGTCGCCATTTTTGTCAATTCTGGAGCCCAGATATTCAAAATGTGTGACCTCATCTATTTTCTCACCACCCACTGTAAATTTATGCTGACATTGTGTATTGTCGGTGGTCATTATCTTTGTTGTATTATCTTTGGCCACGGGAGATCACATATTCAATATGATAAATGTCTTCGAGAAAATCAGAGAATTAAACGTGAACCCTATTGCGATCTGTATAGACTATATCAAGAATTTTGACTGTGTACAACACCAGAAACTGTGGAATATCATAAAAAGTATCGACTTCCTAACACATTTGATCAACCTAATAGAACAACTTTACGGAGGACAGCAAGCAGCCGTCAGAATACAGAGTGAAACCTCAGATTGGTTCGACATAAACCCGGGAATCTGACAGAGTTGTATTTTTTCACCATACTTATTCAACATCTACTCGCAAAACATCATGAAAAATGTAAAGGCAGATACAAATTATGCAGACTTCGACCCATTTATAATCGGAGAAAACGAGATTCCGAAAATAAGATATGCAGATGATACAGTCCTGCTCTCAAACAGCGCAAAGTGCATAGAACAACTAATTATGTTCGTCCAGAGACATAGTGAAGCTCAGAACACTTTTCTGAACATAAAAGAAGTAAAGATAATTCTTTCTTTTTCTTCTTTTTCTTCTTCTTCTTCTTCTGCTTCTTTTTCTTCCTCTTCTTCGTTTGTCCTACTGCTCTTGCCATGCGGCGTCGTAGAGAGGCGGGATGCGTATATTTCTTGTTATCTCCAAGTGAGAGACGTGTGCTGTCATTAGGTGTAACTACATGAGAGTGTCAGAGACACCCTCGACTCACCGACGTCGTTGTCTGCCTCTTACACATGGACCGGAGACCTGCATATGATACGCTATCGCTGCAGGCGGGCCATAATGCATTCTGACTAAATACCCAAACCACTTGATTTGTTGAGAGTCAATGTAGGCACTAACTGGGTTTGTCTGCCTCAGCGTGGTGTTGCGGATTCGGTCACGGATTGTCTTTCCGGCTGCAATTCTCACACAGCGCATCTCACAGCTCTGGATCTTACTCTTATGGGTTTTTTTGTTGTTGTTGCTTTCGCCTTTTTTTCTCTATTCCCCGAGGCGGTGTGCGTTGCACTGTGGTTTTTATTTTGCGCCTGTCGGCCCAGTGCATCTAACTTCAGCATCCATTTTATGTAAGGGTCTGCATCCTCCAGAAATATCTAAGGGTTTGCTTCCCCGGGGTAACGGCCGGTGATGTGATGGGGATCGAACCTAGCACCTTCAGGTTGTGAGCCGTGTCACGTAACCACTAGCCTACGCTGGCCCCACTCTAATGGGTTTGAAGTAAGGACCAAGATTGACATTGGTTACATAGTGTAGGAATAAACAGTATTAATCAGCTTCTTCTTAGTGGAAAGACACACTCCTGGGTGTTTCAAAATCGGTGCAATTCTGAATGATATGCAATCTCTCTGTCCACCCTGCCGTCACCAGTGAACCTGGGTATTTGAACTCACGTACTTGATTAATACCAATGTGACTTAGGTGGAAACTTCTCTGCGCGGATTCACGCGATTTTCACAGTCTCTGCCTTGTCTGTGTTGATCTTCATAGCATATTCGTTACAAGCGAAATGGCGATAGGTTAGCAGGTGTTGTAGGTCTTTTCCATTTTGGTAAAAGATGACCTGATCATCAGCAAACAACAGTTCATTGAGGGACTCTTCATTGAGGCTAGCCAACTGTGTGATTTTACGCATTTCGATTATGATAATAAATTATGTATCGAAACAGCCTACCGTAATCTTCTCTTTATTAAGGAATGGCAAATGATTATCAGAACTGCTTTCATTGCCCCTTTGTGCTCCCATATGTGATCAGTCCCCATTCATCGCTGATAGTGCTGACGACAGAGAACGAACTCCATAGCTCTCTCGGCGGTTCTGAATTTTCCCCCGACTTCGTCAGATACCAGTTTACAGCTTGGTCGACTTGGAGAAGCGGCCATATCTTGTAAAAAGCACAAATAATCCACGATATGCCCAGTGAGAACACAACGGGATTTTAACCTAGTATGTTGGGATTATAAGCAAAGTTCACAACCGCTAGACCACACGCTTCACTTATTTATTAGGACTGACGATTAAGGCGAGGGTGTGCCTTGAGCTGGTAAGCTTAACATGTAATTTCAAACAAGTGTTGGAGCACATATTCTTCATGAAGTCTTCTCTCAAGAAGGCCGATTGCAGTACGGGCCCCGCATGTGAATCGCGTGACATTAAATGCCGTTAGTTTGAGATTCTTACACCCAAAATCCATCACAGAATATGTCCGCAATAAGACAAGGGTTACATTGGCATAAGACGCTGTCAGAGGAAAACATAAATTGCTAACCTCAAAGAATATCAGAATAGCACCGAAGAAATGAATAATCGTTACTCATGTATAGTCAACTCCACTGTAAAACGCGGACTCTAGCAAAGAAGAATGAAATAATAATAATAATAATGTTCGCTTAGGCGTCTGAGATCCGTTGCGTCGGATGAATACCAGCATGTCCAGTTGTAACTGCGTGCTGCCAGGCCTCCTCTAAGGCAGATGGGGAGGCTGCTACCTGTTGGAGCCACGTGTGTCGAGGACGACCTCTCCTGCGCTTCCAGCCAGCAGGGTGGAGGCCGTTAGCACTGTTGACTGTCTTTTGAAGAATCTGGTGAGCTGGCACCTCCTTGTCCAGTCGGACAACATGACCAAACAGGGAAATGCGGCGACGTTCCAGAAAAACCGAGACAGGGGGAGAGATGTGTCCTTGCAGAATCATGAAAAACAAGAATGAAAAGAAAAAAAAAGCTTGGAAACGTTTGAAATGGGATGCTAAAGTAGAGTGGAAAAAGTGAGTTGGACAGAAAGAAAATCTAATGGTAATGCCCCCACTCGGATAGACGCACAAATACAAATATAGAAAATGATACAGAAACGAAGATTGAGTTCACTGGGACACAATATAAGACATGAATGTCTTCTATATAAGATACTAGAGGATGTCACACTCGCTACTGGCGTTATCATCTAACTTTCAATCCAATTGATTCTTGATTCTAGGAACCAACATCATCAGACATATGACATTCCCATAAGTGCTGCGTTCTCCAGCCAAGCGTATAAATACTCAATAGTCCCAGTCAGGTGTTTCGTGTTCTTCGGATCTTTTCACACAGGTAATTCTTTCTCCCCCTCTGCCATAGTCACTCCAAATCTATCATCCTCTCCACATAAACATTTTTGCGACCTTCTGTCCCCTTCATCATTCTATAGAGTGTCCACAACTGGCCCTATCGACTCCGCCCTGTCTCTCATCATTTGAAACCAATGTGTGTATTCAATCAAATTTGACACGGTCACACCGTAGTGTGTGAGAATCGTGATAGTCGATTGACATCGACACGTGTTTCACGAGAAACCATTCGGCGGGAAATTGAGTCTTGTGCCATGCGACTACTGACGTGTCGGCGAAAACCTTCCGTAACACGGAGAAACGTGAGCAAGCATGCCTTGATGCTAATGGCGAGCACTTTCAACATTTGTTATGATCTCGTTATGTTTCTCACACCTCAAGGTATGTCATGTCAAATTGTATTGAATTACGTTCATGGGTATAAAAGTTGTAAGTGAAATCCTGCGACCGGTAGCGAGTGGGACACTCTGTAGAAGGCAAAATCTATGGGAACAATAGGAAGGGGCGACCAAGGTTCACATTTACATTTCAGAGACATTCAATTACGAACATACGATTGTTCTGAAATGAAGAGAGCTGCAGATCGGGTCGAATGAAGAGACATGTTGAGACAACCTTACAAATAGTCTCAGGACTGATCAACCAGAGGATAGGGTCAAATGCAGAGACATACTCAGACAACCTTACAACGGTTGGTGCTGTGATGGGGATCGAACCCAGCACCTTCTGGTTGTGAACCGTGTCACTTAACAACTAGCCCACGCCGTCCCTGCTGAAGTCGGATGCACTGCGCCGACAGGCGCAAAATAAAAAACACAGTGCAACGCACACCGCCTTGGGGAATAGATAAATAAGGCGATCGCAAAACAAAACCAAAAAACATGAAGAGACATGGTTAGACAACCTTACCACCAGTCTCAGGACTGACCAAGCAGATGATAATGATCATGAAACTCTAAATGGGTTAGACTTCACTGTTCATCGCCTCTTACGACACGCTCTGAACGCAGCAGTCGACATATTCTCATCTCTGCCACTCACAGAGCCTTAACAGAAAGCACTTGGGAATTGGGGTCCGGGATCAAGATACTGAGCAGCGCATGAGCTGCAGCGGTCAGAGACCCATAGCTGACTGCTAGCGTCAGGGCCAGCGAACCAGAGCTGCCAAGACCCTTCTACACCTCCACGCGGTGATCCTAGATAACAGGCTGTAACAGAGCAGTCTGTCTAAGGAGAAGTGATTGAAGAGGGAAAGCTAACCCGGTACTCAAAAAATGCTTGCTGAATTCGGATGTGTTGGGCCGAAAGGTGCAAATATCGCACTCAAGCTGTAAACTACAACAAAACGCATTCCGTTCTTTGAACTACATTCTGCTACTTAGGTTCGTGTCAGTGTTTGGCAGCGGGAGATTGAGCCCGAACGAAGTCAAGCCAATTGGGGTCCTATTTAGTAACAGCTACATGGAAAATTGAAGTGGTGTTAACAGACCTCTATTGGGACAAGGAATCTTGATGGTGGGTGACTGTTTTAGTTGCCCATCGAAAACGAAGATAGGACAGCTTCAGACTTGTGCTGCGAGATGTGTTCTATTATGATTGTAAAGATCAATCCTGGCATGGCAGACGTTGCAACACCCAGGGTACACATGTGAGGAGTCGCCTGTGGGATCGCCCTTCATTCTGTACTTTCAGGTACCACGCATTCTATGAGCCTTCGCGATGAAGTTTCGTTCTGCTATCTGAGCACCTTCAGTGATGCTAGCGCGCCAGGTGGAACGGTTCTGTGCAAGTATCTCCCACGAGGTGACATCAATGTTGAAGCTTTTCAGATACATTTTCAAGGAGTCTAAGTAGAGTTTCTTATTTCCCCCTAATGAGCGTCTACCTATTCTAACCTCACCTTATAACAACTGCTTGGGAATGAGCTCATCATGCATGCGAACATGCTCTGCCCATCTTGTCTGGGTTTCTTGCTGAAACGTATAGGCGCTCAACATGTCTTGCTAAGAATTTCAGTCAAGCACTTTACCCTGGCAGCCGATCCTGAGCAGCCTACGCAGACAGCTCAAGTGAAAACGATTTAGCTATCTGGCATGTTTGTTATACATTGTCCATGTTTCGCATGCATGCAGCAGAGTGGTTAACATTACAGCACAGTACACCTTTATTATTTAGTTCGTTTAGTTTGCTGTGTTTTTCCTTTCGATTATCTGGACATAGTCTTCGTCTATTTCCATTAGTATTTCGGTTACACGGTGTCGTATTTCCACGGTCCAGTGCACACGGCTGAACTTCACGAGATTGGTGTCCTTCGTCATGTTTGCTGACAGTTTCAGTTTGAGTGTGGCTGGGAAATGTATTAAGGTCCAAAAATAAAATGGACTAACACATCACCTTAGAGAGATTGGGTCCTGTCCAGTTAGCAACATGTCCATGACACATCACTTTGGAGAGATTGGGTCCTGTCCGGTTAGCAACATGTCCATGACACATCACCTTAGAGACAGTTGGCCCTGTCCGGTTAGCAACATGTCCATGACACATCAGCTTGGAGAGAGTGGGTCCTGTCCGGTTAGCAACATGTCCATGACACATCACCTTGGAGAGATTGGGTCCTGTCCGGTTAGCAACATGTCTATGACACGTCACCTTGGAGAGATTGGGTCCTGTCCGGTTAGCAACATGTCTATGACAAATCACCTTGGAGAGAGTGGGTCCTGTTCGGTTAGCAACATATCTATGAGCATCACCTTTGAGAGAGTGGGTCCTGTCCGGTTAGCAACATGTCCATGACACAATGTGGGTGATGTTGCCGCCTCTCAAAGCTGTGAACAAAAACGGTGGGCGATCGAATCCCCCAAGTTTCAAGCGACTCCTGGCCTCAAAGGAAGTGGGACCAGAGTGCCTGCATTCAGTCCTCTTGACTTATATCTTGCCACTTTTCCAAGGTAGCTTGGGACTATAGAGTGAGATTGATAACCATCGCAGTATCTTTCTCACTATAATCCAAATACAGCGCAAGCTACATTATCAAGATAACCCCGTCTAATGATGTCATCGTCGCCTGCGGTGGACAACTAACTAACTCACGAAATACAAACTTAGCAGAGTCTTCTAAACCAGTATAAAGACGATACGTTCAGTTAGGAAAGAGCGATTCAGATTATCATCTCTAATATATATATATTAATGTGGCTTGGGTATAAGCAATGAAGTGAGCGGTGTGGGTTGCCTGTCTGGCTAGGAAGCTCATAAGTTGGGGGCTTGTTTAAGTTCGATGGCAACTGTAACCATGTACTCCTCAGTGAAGGCTCATATATAGTTTTGAAACTCTTGTGGATTGATGCAGAGGGAGCGGTATGAATGACTCATTCAAATCAACAACACATAACTTGGTTCACACATAAATTTGTGACTCTCAGATCGACTGAGGTCATGGGCCTTCAATAAGGTGTATATAAAGTTCTGATATGGTTGCATGCACTTTTAACAAGGTAAGTGTGAAGGGGTTCACCGAGTAATAACGATAATACCCTCTGTCTGCCTTATCATCACCATCTTCATCATTATCATCTAGCGTGTCCTGTGAAGAACGTCGCTCTCATGACAGCCGATCTGTAAGACAAGGCTAGCTCTCCAGCCTCTGCCAATGTCAACTCCAGAACCTCTCTACTGTCCGTCCATTTTCTTTTCTTTCTGCCTATCTTCCTTCGCCAAGAACCACCCAGCATCGTTCATTTTTTGGAAATAATTATGAAGTTTGACGTAGCCAAAGTATGTTCATTAAGTTCCTAGATGTAATGTTGTTTACTAGCCAGTTTTGTTCTATATTGAGCTTCTGTAAGATTTCTGCGTTCATCTTTTTCGCTATTTATGATTTTTTGTGCACCCTTCTGTAGCATTTCAGCTCAAAATGTTTAACCTTTTTCCCTATGGTTTGTGTGATTGTCCATGTCTGGCGTCCGCACGTTGCCACCGGGAAGATGCAAGGCATCAGGGTCTTCATTTTTGTCATTTTGTTAGGGTCTTGTCATAACTTTTTAAATTGATCAAACCTCTGTAGCTGGCCATTCTTCTCTTTATTTCCGTTTAGCAAACTCTGTTGTTGCTGATAATCGAGCCGAGAAATTCAAAGCTCGTAACATACTGAATTGTTTGCTTCTCTGCACAACTTTGATCCTGGTTTTTGTCTTGTCAGTGCTCATTGTCTTGTTGGTGTGTATAAATATATTTTCATCTTCGCCGTTTCGTTTAATCGGCAGGATCATCTGTTCCAGCCCCAGAGAGCTCTCCGAGAAGACGTCACAACTGTAAATCCTAGTTCTGGTATTTCATTCCTGTCAACTATGGACGGCTTGAACTTATCATACGCTTTGTCATTCCTGATATTTCTCATTACGTTTTATGCAAAGATACTGAACAGATAAGGTGAGAGCATGCATCCTTGTTTTACTCACTTGGGCACATCGAAATAGTTCCATGTCCTCTCCAGCTATTCTGATCGAAGCTTGTTGTCCCTGATCCAGTGTTTCAGTCAGTCGAATCAGGTGAGTCGCGAACCCTGTGTCTCAATTTGGTAATGAATATCAACATGAAGAAAACCAAGCTTCTTAAACTCAACACTATCGGCAAAGAAGCAATCATGCTGGAGGGAGAGCAGTTGGAGGAAGTGGATAATAATAATAGTAATATTCGCCTAAGCATCTAGGGCCAGTTGCATCGATCAACCACTACCATGTCCAACTGCTGAGGCTTGTAGCCAAACCTCGCTCAGTGCCGAAGGAGTGACTGCTATCTATCAGAGCCATGTAGAGTGGGGATGACCCCTCCCACACCTCCAGCCGGCCAGTGGGAGGCCGTTGATACACATAGCAGACTTGGACATTACCTGGTCAGTCGGTAGTTCCTGATCCAGTCGAACCATGTGAACAAAGAGACAGGTGGCGGCGGGCCAGAGTGTCCGAGATGAAGGGAAGACTCGGCTTTGCAGACACCTCGACATTACGAACGAGATCAAACCACTGGATATCGAGGATGTCGCTGGTTGCGCCTATGAAAGGCATCAAGTCTTGATATGTCCTGTTTAAGTAGGGTCCAAGTTTCTAAACCATACAGGAGGACAGGAATCACACACGTCTGATAAATACGAATTTTGGATCCGAGTAAGAGGCTGCCATTATTCCACACCCGGCGAAGGTCGTTCATAGCAGAGGCAGCAAGCCCGATCCGCCTTAACATGTCAGATGCGCTACGTCCATCTGATGAAAAAGAACTCCCCAGGTGTGTGAATTAGTTGGTGCACTCCACCATTCGACCATGGACAACAATGCTGTGAGGACCAGTGTCGGAGCCAAGGTTCTGCATTTTTATCTTGACCCAGGATATTCATAGGCCCAGGTTTGATGTTTCGAGATGCAGTTTCTCGAGAGACTGTTGCAAAGCCGCATTGTATGGGCCGACTAGGACTATGTCATCAGCATATGCGAGGTCTGTGATGCACGTTTGGTCCATGGCAAAGCCCGGATGGTGGGAGTCAAGGCGGTGTAGAATCCAGTCGATGACTCGACAGAAAAGGTCAGGGGCAAGGACGCAAACCTGCCTAACTCCCGAAGATGTTGGGAACCTGTCCGAGAGAGTGTCACCTAGACGGACTCTGGCACAACCCTGCCTAACTCCCGAAGATGTTGGGAACCTGTCCGAGAGGGTGCCACCTAGACGGACTCTGACACAACCCTGCCTAACTCCCGAAGATGTTGGGAACCTGTCCGAGAGAGTGTCACCTAGACGGACTCTGGCACAACCCTGCCTAACTCCCGAAGATGTTGGGAACCTGTCCGAGAGGGTGCCACCTAGACGGACTCTGACACAACCCTGCCTAACTCCCGAAGATGTTGGGAACCTGTCCGAGAGAGTGCCACCTAGACGGACTCTGACACAACCCTGCCTAACTCCCGAAGATGTTGGGAACCTGTCCGAGAGAGTGCCACCTAGACGGACTCTGACACAACCCTGCCTAACTCCCGAAGATGTTGGGAACCTGTCCGAGAGAGTGTCACCTAGACGGACTCTAACACAACCCTGCCTAACTCCCGAAGATGTTGGGAACCTGTCAGAGAGAGCGCCACCTAGACGGACTCTGGCACCGGTGTCCGTGTGTAGCTTCCTTATCAAGCTCAGCAGTGGGGCAGGAGGGCCCATGCTTTCCAGAGAGCGAACATATCGACCAAATCGAATGCAGCCTTTAGACCCACATACGCAGCGGATAGGGGGCGGTTGAATGCATGGTGCAGCTCAGCCAGAAGCCGGAGAACAAGAATGGCACCCACATTTGATCTACCCGGGGTGAAGCCAGACTGATGTGGACGGCGTTTTGCGATCAGGAGTGGCGTGAGCCGGACCAGCAGCACATGTGCAAATACCTTACCTGGGACTGAGAGCAGTGTGATTGGTCTATAGTTGTCGCAGTCCTTACGGCTTCCCTTACCTGGGACTGAGAGCAGTGTGATTGGTCTATAGTTGTTGCAGTCCTTACGGCTTCCCTTGCCTCTGTATAGGGCAACAACTATTCCATCTCACCAACCTGCCAGAACGTGTCCTGTTCTCCAGACTTGTAAAAAGAGGTGGTGAAGAGCAGAGCTGATGGGATCCATGGTGTGCTTCAATAGCTCTGACAGAATATGGTCCCGAACCTGCAAGGCGCCCGTCTTTAAGCCTCCGTGCAGAGGATCGGACTTCTGCCAATGTTGGAGGGTGAATCCACGACTCCGCGTTAGGGGAGTATCCACACATTCCAAATCCAGGTCAGGGCAAACCGTTGCTGGAGGATGATTGAGGGCGAGCGTATAGTGCTCCTTCCATCTATCCGCTACTTGTTCATTTGTCGAACATGATGAGTCATCTGCTCTATTGACAAATTATATATTATTTAGACGCTTTCTGCTTGCTTCCGAGGGAGAGGAGCCTGGTGACTTGGTATGAAGTGGATACCTTTACCTATTTGAGCAACGCAACTGACACATCAGAAGGTACAAAAGAGCAAGAGGGGCATTCCTGACACTAAACAACATATGGAGATCAAGAGATATCAAGATTCACACCAAAGCTAGAATATTCAACTCCATTGTCAAGTCTTTGCTGCTGTATGGAGCGGAAACCAAGGCCATACAACAAAGTCTATAGTCCTTCAGTAACAAATGCATACGATGGATAATGGGCACAACGTTGCAGGACATGGTGAGGAAGAACGATTTATGGGAAAGGAGCCAACAACAGCCACTGGAACAACTCATTAAGTGAAGACATTGGGTCTAGATAGGACATACGCTACGGAAGGCACCGTCAAACATAGCCAGACATGCTCTCACATGGAATCCTCAGACAAAGAGAAAGAGATGTAGATCATAAATTACGTGGAGAAGAGAACGTGAGAAGGAACTAAGATTACTTGATTACACCTGGGAGATTCAGAACGAGCAACCCAGGACCTTCTATGATGGTGGGATGCTGTCAATGGCCTATGCACCGAGAGGAGCGACGGGTTATAACTGATTGATTGATTGATCCCCTATGTCTGCCATGATTTTCCATAGCTTTTCGTGCCGAAATATTTCGACCCATTTACGATTGGCGGGTACGAGATTCCAGAGTTACGATACGCAGACGACACAGTACTACTATCAAGAACTGCAGAAGGGCTAGAGCAGCTAATTTCAGCTGTAAATGGACATAGTAAAGATCAAAACCTGTTTATAAACATAAATGAAACAAAGATAATGACCACCGACAAAACACAATGTCGGCATACATTTACAGTCGGTGGTGAAGAAATAGATCAGGTCACACATTTTGAATATCTGGGCTCCAGAATTGACAAAATTGGCGACGGCTCAAAAGAAATCAGAAGCAGACTAGCTATGGTAATGCAGAGACTGAACAACCTGTAGAGATTATGGCAGAGCACCAACAAAATGATAAAAGTAAAAGTCTCGAGAGCCTGTATTTTTCCTGTGGCAGCTTATGGCTGTGAATCATGGACGATTACCAAAACGTCCAGACAAAGAATCGAATCCTTCGAGTAAAAATGTTACAGAAAGATCCTCAGAATACCCTGGACAGAGAAAACAACAATGGTAGACATTCGGCAAAAGTTGAGCATAGAGAAGAACTGGTTTATCAATTCCATTTTGGCTAGAAAATGCAAATACTTTGGTCACATCAAGAGACACAACGGTTACGAGAGAACAGTGATGGAAGGTATGGTGCCAGGGAAAAGAGGAAGGGCTAGGCCAAGAAGACGATGGCACCAAGATATCCAGAAATGCATGAGTATGACTGTGGCGGAGGCTGAAGTTCTGGCAAGGAAACGAGTTTCTTTCAGACAGACTGTGATGGGAGCAACGTTCTATAAAGGACATGCTACATGATGATGATTGGTGCCGCACACAGTCGAATGATTTACTATCGAACCATCGATCTAATTAATCATCCTATCAGAAATCCTCCTCCAGATGATAGTGAAAAGGTTAGAAAACAATTCAGCGAGGAAGTATAAATAACTCAGATAGGTTTTAGACATGGCAGAGACCCAAGGGAATCACATCCTAAACATGCGAAACATTATTGAAAAGTGCTTGAGAATTCAATGTTGACTTTACACACCCTACTTCATAGACTACAACGTCTGTTTATCCTAATGTATTTTTTAGTTTAGATAATTATTTTTTAAAATGTGACAAAACTTTCGGCTTATATTTGCGATTACTCTATCTTATCGGCACACCCAGTATTTGTTTAGGTTGGGGAAGGGGGAGAGGGGGGTGGGTGGGGGTGTGTATGAGAGTATGACTGTAATTAAAAACCATATGGTAGCATTTTCCTTCTCATCTAAGCCAAACATAACGTACATTATTTCACACAAAGCTTATATTTTCATCCTGGCTCTGAACTAGGTTTTCGAAAGGTTCAACTTGGTTTTCGTAAAGTTCAACTTGGTTTTCGTAAGGTTCAACTTGGTTTTCGTAAGGTTCAACTTGGTTTTCGTAAGGTTCAACTTGGTTTTCGTAAGGTTCGTCTTTGTTTTCGCAAGGTTCAACTTGGTTTTCGTAAGGTTCAACTTGGTTTTTGTAAGGTTCAACTTGGTTTTTGTAAGGTTCAACTTGGTTTCGGTAAGGTTCAACTTGGTTTTCGCAAGGTTCAACTTGGTTTTCGCAAGGTTCAACTTGGTTTTCGTAAGGTTCAACTTGGTTTCGGTAAGGTTCAACTTGGTTTTCGTAAGGTTCAACTTGGTTTTCGCAAGGTTCAATTTGGTTTTCGTAAGGTTCAACTTGGTTTTCGTAAGGTTCAACTTTGTTTTCGCAAGGTTTATCTGGTTCAATAGGCAACGGATCCCAGAAGTAGCCCAACTTACCAACCTTGCGTCTCGGTGACCAAGTGGTTCAAAGAGCAACCAAAGTCCTTTTTTCAGACGGCGGTCGTCTACCCAAACAGTGGGATGCGTGTCTGAATGTCGACTGATTCGAACTAACCACGTGGCATGTTTGCTTCATAACTATTGCTATATTTAATTATGTCATACCAGATGATGTAACTTCCATATGTTTGTAATACAGCCACTGGGTCCGGTTTCATATGAACACGCCTCATATGGCTTAGCTTGGCTACGTTCGTTCTCAATCTCCCACTACCAAACTCTGGAAGGGCTTAATGAAATAGCAGAGTGTAGTCCAGAGAACGGAATGCGTTGTGTCGTAGTTTATAGCTTGACTGTGATAGTTGCACCTTTCGGTCCAACACATCCGACTTTAGTAAGCATTTCTTGAGTACCGGGTTAGCATTCCCTCTTCCTTAGCCTGTCTGCCCTACTGCAGCCTGTTATTCAGGATCACTGCATGGAGGTGTAGAAGGGTCTTGGCAGCTCTGGTTCGCTGGCCCTGACGCTAGCAGTCAGCTATGGGTCGCTGACCACTGCAGCTCAACCGCTGCTCCGAACACGCCTCATATAAATATAAATCGCAGAAGAGCGACAAAGATGGCGCCTTACCGACTGCGTGTCTACATTGCTCTGGTGTTTTAGTTCATAATGGATGGCGCCAAGTCACGGATTTGCCTGAAATTCACACTAGTCGACGACTTACACTGGTATTCCCGGAAACGTGTTTTTGTTTTCCATTTGGACTGGTTAATTTATTCGTTCTTTGTGTTTTCTTCGTCCGATTATCCTGGCCTGGACATCAGCTATATGAATTAGCACTGCGATTAAACGGTCTAGTTCACACGACTGAACTTCACGAGATTGGCGCCCTTCGTGCAGCTGCTGACAGCGTCGGTTTTGGTGTGACTGAAATTTTGACACGACTTTAATGAACTAGAATACGTCACGGGAAAGATGCCTCTATGACTTCTTGGGGTAATGTAACAGGCACGAGACACAACGGTAGATGTCATCCCCCTCCGCTGTCTTGCGGGATACCTGTTTACGAGAAAGACCGGGAGTAAACCCTGAGGGAAAATCTATATTCTATGTTGTCTCCAGTTGTCTCGATAACATTTTGCCCCTGACCAAAGGTAGCTCAGGACCAGAGAGTGAGGTTTGACAAAAAGCTCCTTTTCTTCCCCACTTAAATCCAAATCACCGTGCAAGTCACCCATTTCAGCGGACACAGCAAGAGAAAAGACAGCTGAACAAAGAGAGTGGTCTTCATCACACGTGATTAACGAACATCACACATATATATATATATTCTTCTTCTTCATCGTCATTCGTTCTCAATCTCTCGCTAGCAAGCACTAAACAGGGCTTTGGAAGTAGCAAGATGTAGTCCGTAGAATGGATTGCCTTGTGTCGCTAGTTTACAGCTTGACTGCGATATTTGCACCTTTCGGTCCGACACATTCGACTGAATATATATATTCGTGTATATATATTCCCCTGCTCTTTTCGATTTCTAACTGCCAAGGGATTGTTAACTTGCTCGACACTTAACACGAGAGTCAGACCTCACTACCCAGAGATAAGGGAAATTTTTACCAGAAGATCCACGTGAAAAAATCCCGATGTTCGACGTGATTCGAACCCACGACATCTGGCATCCGAGGCGGACACCATGCACAGAGACCACTGAGCCCCCGCCCTTTTTTTCAAGACCAGTATCGTAATAACGCGCATAACTTCCTCCAACACGTTAATTCCCTCATCAGTTTTAAGGGACACAAAATATAATATTTTCCCACGTAATTCCATCTTCTTCCACCGACTTTCAAGGTCAAACTGCCGGCGTCATGTTACACAGCAGATAAGGAAAAATAAAAATAAGGAATAACATAAATAATGAATAGCAGAAACAATTAAATATTATTTAGAAAATGGGGATGACATGGGCTTGTGGTTAAGTGACACGGCTCACAATCCAAAGGTGCTGGGTTCGATCCCCATCACAGCACCGACCGTTACCCCGGGGAAGCAAACCCTTATAAAATGCAGGAGAAAGCAGATCCTTACATAAAATGCACGTTGAAGTTGGATGCACTGGGCGACAGGCGCAAAATGAAAACCACAGTGCAACGCATCCTGCCTTGGGGAATAGAGAAATAAAGCGAACGCAAAACAAAGACCAAAAAAATTCTGCTCGTTCGTCTTGTTTTATAACTCGCCTTGTACTGTTTTTGTCTAACAATCCGATGACTTTGTTATTTCTCTTTCCACTGATGCCGCTGAGCGTCGTGGGGAGCTTATCGTCGGTTCAGCACCAAGTGTGTTGTGTCGGTCATTGGGAGTCTGTCTTGTTATTTTGGTTCATAAAGATTCTCCCACCTCCATTCTCCCACCTCCATTCTCCCACCTCCATTCTCCCACCCCCATTCTCGCACCCCCATTCTCCCACCCCCATTCTCGCACCTCCATTCTCCCACCTCCATTCTCCCACCCCCATTCTCGCACCCCCATTCTCCCACCTCCATTCTCCCACCTCCATTCTCCCACCTCCATTCTCCCATTTATTGTTGAACTATAGACCTTGGTCCACCTATTTCTATGGTAGTTTCTCCACTACGTTGTTTTATGGCTTTTATTTATGTGTCCTACTGGCTGCTCTTATTCACCATCCCCCGCACGCTATCTATCATACAAGGAAAGAGCAATTTTTTCCAGGCGGGGAGTATGTGAGTAGTGTGGATGGGTGTTATTTGTGCTGAGATATATCATCTCCCCCCCCCCCATCCCCCCACCCACTTCTCTGGGGGACGAAGACTAACTACCAGCATTGGAAGCCGACAGTGGAAGTTTATGTCTGGTCAGGCACAACATACTAATCAGACATGTTAGTCAGGGTCAGGCAGAATATGCTGGTCAAGACCCTCACCTCGGCTTACTCGTAGCCCTCTCTGGAAACGGGCTGTTTTCGTGGCATTATGGCTAACCTGTTGGGGGATCGACGTAATCCGGGTAGTAGTGAGAGCCACGCAGATGAAGCCAACCATAGCACAATCTGGAGGACCCCCCCCCCCCCTTACTCCTTAACCAGTACGCTCGGGATGTGAAAAAATCTACTGCAACCCACCACTTAGCGTCCGTTTCAGTGCGCACAAAACAGTAAACCTACCCATCGTGGGCATTTGAAACAACAGCACCCCACATCTTTGTAACTGATGCCACAAAGTTCCTACGTTTTTGCCTTTTCATTCCAAGTTCATTTATTCTCTGGTCACCAATCAACCTTCTGAATTTCTCACCTTGTTGTTGGACGCTGCTGTCATCTCTGTTGCACACCGGTTAGACAAGTATGTGCACTCTCCTTGGGCAGGGGAGACTTGGCCATGTTCATGGCATGAAAGATGGTCGTATCCCCAAAGATATTCTCTATAGACAACTGGCGGACCACAACTGAGGTTCAAAGACGCGTGTAAGTAGAGCATGGAGAAAAATGTATAAGATGTAGCTCCAGATCGATCCACGCGGAGATGCAACCTGAACAGCAACTTGACGAAAATAAGCTCATGAAACACAAGGAAGTGACAAGACAACGTCGCAAGGAAAATGACAACAAAAATCCAACAGAGTTGCTACTCCAAGGAAGCACCATGATAGAATTACAACTGCAATTGGGCCTTTTCAAGACCTCTTGGCAACTGTCAAAAGAAGGAAACTCGCTTGGTACGGTCACATATCGAGATCAAACGGTCTTGCAAATACGATCCTACTCGGAAAGGTGCAAGGCAGACGACGAAGAGGCGGTCCCAAAGAGATGTGGGAGGACAACATACAAGAATGGACCAATCTCAGACCAGAAGAGGCACAGGCAGCAGCCGCTCGCAGAGAAGGGTGTCGTGGGGTTGTGAGGATGTCTTCACTGGTTACGGGTTGACCTGATCTGAGCGCCAGACGGATTCACGCGGAGATGCAACATGAACAGCCACTTCAGACTTGACGAAAATAAGATCATGCAACACAAGGAAGTTAAAACGTCGCAAGGAAAATTACAACCAAAATCCAGTGGAGAGTTGCTACTCCAAGGAAGCGCCATCATATAACCAGTCGTGACTGAAGAGGGGCTCATCATCATCATGTAGCATGTCCTTTGTAGAACGTCGCTCCCATCACAGTCTGTCTGAAAGAAACTCGTTCTCTTGCCACAACTCCAGCCTCCGCCCCAGTCATATCCAGGCATTCCTGGATATCTTGGTGCCATCGTCTTCTTGGTCTACCCCTGCCTCTTGTGCCTGGCACCATACCCCCCATCACTGTTCTCTCAAGACCGTTGTGTCTCTTGATGTGACCAAAGTATTTGCATTTTCTAGCCAAAATGGAATTGATAAACCAGTTCTCCTCTATGCTCAACTCTTGCCGATAGTCTACATTTGTTATTTTCTCTGTCCAGGGTATTTTGAGGATCTTTCTGTAACATTTTGACTCGAAGGATTCGATTCTTTGTCTAGAAGTTTTGGTAATCGTCCATGATTCACAGCCATTAGCTGCCACAGAAAAAACATAGGCTCTCAAGACTTTTACTTTTATCATTTTGTTGGTGCTCTGCCATAATTGAAGAGAGGCTACTTCTACTAAAAAGTCCAGTTCCCTGAACAAAGGTTGATGGAGCTTTCCTCAAGGGTTCCAAACAACTTTCTGTGAATGTTCGTCTCCGTGTACCAGTGCTCATTACGCAATTACATAACAGACTTGCAAAAATACAGTGACGTCATTGCGCATAAATTAGCATACAATTACGGCAGAATTTCTTACACGTCGATCGGTCTCTATCTACCACATATTCCATCTCCCAGTAACGACATTTCCTATCCTTCAAACCGCTGAATAAACTGTGCGGCGAGCAAGTTACATAACAAAAGATGTTTATTGTGCTAATCGATAGTTAGATAGAGTGGTATCCGATAGAGATAAGTGACAGAAATGAGAACAAGCCCATTGCGACACTGGAGCATGTCGTAAAATGCTACTGGCAGTACGGCCTAACCTGTCAAGCTCGCTTTTCTTTTGAAATAGTGTTTGAGGAAGGGCATGGTGTCACGATGAAAGACAGGTTGCACAACGAAGCCATTTGAAGTATGATCGGCACTACGTCTTGTGAAGAGTACATTTCCAGGCACACAATATGCTGGTTCGGTCATCTCATAGGAATGCAACCACATAAACTTCCACTGATCGCTTCCACCTGTGGTAGATCTGGCTACAAGAGGTTGGCCACGAGACAGGTGGATAGGGTGCATTAGAGTGATTGTGTCACGACACAGACTCACAACGACCGACGCATCGCACTTGGCACAGGACAGACAACTTAAGCTGCCCACGACACTCAACCGCAAACGTTAGAAGAACTAACCAACCAAATAACTAATCCGCCAACTAACTAGCTAATTAACAAATCGGCCAACCAGCTAACTAACTAGCTATCACACAAGCAGCCAATTTGCTAGCTAATGAACCAACCAACCAGCCAACTAACTAGCTAATCAACCAACCAACCAGCCAACTAACTAGCTGATCAACCAACTAACTAGCCAACTAACTAGCTAATCAACCAACCAACCAGCCAGCTAACTAGCTAATTAGCCAACTAACTAGCTAATCAAGTAACCAACCAGCCAACTAACTAGCTAATCAACCAACCAACTAACTAGCTGATCAACCAACTAACTAGCTAATCCACCAACCAACCAGCCAACTAACTAGCTAATCAACCAACTAACTAGCTAATCTACCAACCAACTAACTAGCTGATCAACCAACTAACTAGCTAATCAAGCAACCAATCAGCCAACTAACTAGCTAATTAACCAACTAGCTAGCCAACTAACTAGCTAATCAACCAACCAACGAGTCAACTAACTAGCTATTCAACCAACTAACCAACTAACTCGCACACCAACCAGCCAGCCTTACAATCATACAACTAACTAACCAACCAAATATACAACCAACCAACCAGTAGCCAACTAACTCGTTTAAAGTTACAGATTCTTCAACTTATCGCACTTTCCAATCAGGTAGGTCGAACGCCTACAGAAGGTGGATCAGCTTTCTGGGTTTAAAAGCAAGCTAGGACCCAAGACCCAGCAGTGAATGACCTGACATCAGCTTATAAATGACTGCTTGCCTCCATGTCAGTGAATAAAAGCTAACAAAAACCCTTTTCCGCATTCAATTTACGACCCTAGAAAGACTCCACCAACGCAACCAAGGCAGTAGATCCACTCCAGCCCATGCAGGTTTGATGCCTCAACAGTTAACATCCACTCAAGCCTTAGCCAGCCCTTCTGTACCTTGCGAAGTAATGATTGAGAGTCTGAAACGATGACTGGCCCTGTTAAAGAGGTCTCAGATAGCCATCTCATAGCTGCAGTTACTGTTTCTATCTCCATTTTCGTACTGGATGTTGCCGTTCTGCATGAACCACTCTGCTCAATAACGATAAGCCCTGTCAGCCTAGATAAGAAGCCCCGATTACAGGAGGATTCAAACAAATGTTAACACTTATATGCCACTTCTGACATCGCTTCATAGGGTCTCCACTTGTTCGCCATTGTTGTCAACACATCTATGTAACCTTTCCGCCATGAGCTCTGCAGAACCCGGATGTGCATTTCGTGTCGTATTGTTGCCATGACATCGATAATTCTCTCTCGGAGATCTTGAATTTCTCGTGCTTTGCTAGCATAAACATGTTCTTTTGCCATAAAAGTGTTTAATATTTTTATCCGCTAGTATAGATCTTCTTGCGTAGCACCGATCTATCAATAAATGTGCGTTGCTCTACCATGCCTAATTGTAAGTCAAGTGCACATTTACAGCTGAGTAGACTTGAGTGTGCTTGTTAGCGGCGGCATGCTCTGTTTATAGCGAGACATCTTCGCCTTACCAATCAGCATGGCTGAGCGATTAACTCTTGGGGATTCTAGATTAATAACGGGATGATGATGCTGCGCAGTGCATGAGCTGTACCGGTCAGCGACCCAAAGCTGACTGCCAGCGTCAGGGCCTACAGCTGCCATAACCCGTCTACACATCCAAACGGTGATCCTGGATAACTGGTTGCAACAGAGCAGACTGGCTAAGGAGAAGGGATCGAAGAGGGAAGGGGAACCCGATACCCAAAAAAATGCCATTCTGGTCGGATGTGTCGGACCGAAAGGTGCAAATATCGCAATCAAGCTGTAAAACACGACACAATGCATTCCGTTCTCCGGACTATATCCTTCTTCTTTCTTGTTCTTCTTTTTCTTCATCATCATCTTTTGTCCTCCTGCCCTTGCTATTCGGCGTCGCAGAGAGGCGGGATGCATAGATGTATTGCTGTCGGTGGCTTGTGCTGTCATTAGGTGTAAACTGTTTCAAAAAATGGTTTGCTCAAGTAAATAGGGAGGTGAGAATGCGTACGATGAAAGCAAAAACTAGTGTGGCTATATCTTGCTACTTGTAAATCCATTTGCAGGGCTTGGTAGCGAGAGATTGAGGACGAAAGAAGGTGATTGTTAGGTGGTTTGTTAAGAGCAGCATAGATGGCGCCTAATAGGCTGCTGGTCTACTTTCCTCCAGTATTTGAGTCTATTAAGATGGACTCGTACATCGGGTAACCACCCTCCGCGGCACTTGTCCCAGCGCAATGGAGGAATAAGCACTCGTGAGCTTCTTAGACATGCACAGAATCAAAGACAATCTTCTTTTTCATATTTTACCTACACTTTCTTGAATATGTACATCAGCTTGAATCCAGTATATCTAAAGAAATCGGTGGACAGCCTGAGGTCATGTGTATCTTCACAGAGCTTACCCAGAATACGTTTTGTTGATGGTCGTACTAGCTGTTACCCGTAACTGTATCACTTCCACATTCAATGTTTGTCTATTGGGTAGTGCACACATTGGTTGTTCATATCTATCTATCTA
The DNA here is from genome assembly GCA_036924085.1 of Ariolimax columbianus. Taxonomy (NCBI): domain Eukaryota; kingdom Metazoa; phylum Mollusca; class Gastropoda; order Stylommatophora; family Arionidae; genus Ariolimax; species Ariolimax columbianus. The sequence continues at coordinate 39,824,686 of JAVGWX010000008.1, read as the reverse complement.
TCTGTCTATCTGTCTGTCTCTCTGTCTGTCCTGTCTGTCCTGTCTGTCTGTCTGTCTGTCTGTCTGTCTGTCTGCCTGTCTGTCTGTCTGCTTGTCTGCCTGTCTGTCTGTCCATCTATATATACACCCAAACTCACACAAATCCATAATACGACCGTCCGTCTGTGCACCCGCCCGTCCGTCTGTCCGTCCGTCTGTTTATATCTATCTATCTCAGCCACATTGACGCATGAAGCCTACCTTAGCTAGGACAAAACTGTTTATTAATCTGTTATACATTGCCCGTTCTCTGCGGTCAGAGTTCCTAGATATCTGAGTCGTTATTGTGTGAGTACTGGACTGTAACAATGTCCGTTCACATCTTTTGTTTGGCGATGGCTTTCTATGTGTAAAATATTAAGTTAAAGAATAGACCAGACACACGAACCAGACACCAGCCAAGGAACACACCGCAACGTCCGTCTGTCCGTCTATCCTGGTTTTCTGTTCGGCGTCAGGTGAATAAATGGCATCTGGACAGCGCCTTGTTGTGCGCTTTGTATAAGGTGGAACTGGCTGCCACGGAAATTCCGTCAATCCATCTTTTGCAGTGTCGGCCTCTAGCTCTGGTACCGCTGTGTTTAAGTGTTAGAGCCATCTGTGGGACGCTGCTGTGTTGGTGTCGCGAGATGTGGCCAAACCACTGAATTTGCTGTTTTCTAATGAAGTCCAGCACTGGTTTAGTGCCCATCTGTTTCCTGATCTCATCGTTTCTAATCCTGTTTCATCTTGTCACATTTAGTTAGTAGTTCATATCTTTAGTTGTTTTTATTGAATAGCCTCTCTTGTAGCATGTCGTGTAGAAGCCTTTACTTTTGTTTGTGGCTTATCACTTTTTTTTAAAGGATGGGGAAGCCAGTCCTTTGCCTAAACCTCATTAGTTCTTTACGACATGCCTGGCAGGTTTCATTGGCCCGCCGCTCTTTTCGGGGTAAAGAGCACTGGCAACCCTTCTGCAGCAAATTCGGTCGTAAACTGGCCTTTCTGTCGCTTTGCAGTTGAGCTCCAAGAACCGAAGTTTATTTTCACTCTTCTTCAGGTGTTGCTTGGGCTACCTCTCTTCCTCGTCCCCTGTGGATTCCCTGTCAGGGTATGTATCCCTCACCCATGTCTTGCCAGCCTAAATCATTTATTCTCCGCAGACATTTATTGACGAACACAGATCATTGCTCGTGGACATCGTAGAAGGTAACATCGTTAGAAATTAACCATCACACGACATGTGGCTCTAGTCACTGCATGTTATCACAGAGCAATCTGTCGCTTGGACGCCATCTTAACCGGAACCCTGGCCGACTTGTTAGAGGTAGACGACAAGGCTGTCAGTGTGACAGAACACTGGACCACTACCTCATGACATGGTACTATGGACCCAGGAATCTTCTTCTTTTTCTTCATCGATCAACAGATGTTATGCTTCTAGTCCGGCGAGGTTCACGAAGGAGACTGTTCGTTTCAGGCCTTCGCAGGTCCCCTACAACTTGTATGGCATGGTCGCTCCCCCAGGCCAGAGTTCCTCCTTTTGGTCTGCATAGGTAGGGCATTCTTGCAGAATATGTTTTGGTGTTTGCTTGGGTGCTCCACAATCGCACGTGGCAGTGTCTCTGAGACCCATTCTGTGGAGGTGGGCCTTGAATCTACAATGTCCCGTTTTGAGTCTGAAGATCTTTGTCTGCCCATCTCGGCCAAGTGTGTCTATGCTGTCATTTTGTGGCTGGTATACTTTGTGCTGTTCTCTCCATTCTGTCCTCATGGATCGGTTGATGAGTGTCGTTACTTCTTTATAGCTCTGTGGATGGGGAATCTATTTGCCGCCACTTCCGACTTTTGCGAGCTCATCTGCTTTCTCGTTTCCAAGGATCCCACACCAACCCCCCCCCCCCTCCCCCCAAAAAAACAACAACAAACAAACGAAGACTCGGGAATCAAGTAAGTATTGACGAACGACTCGGGACCCAGTGGTCTCGAGGTAAGGGTCCGCCTCTGGTGCCGGAGGTCGCGGGTTCGAATCACGGTGGACACCGGGATTTTTTTCACGTGGATCTTCTGGTAAAAATCCGTCTGATCTCTAGGTAGTGAGATCGGACTCCCGTGTTCAATGTCGAGCACGTTAAAAATTCATTGACATAAATCTAAAAGAGTAGGCTTAACGGTGATTGCCTGGACAAAATTCTAATTAAAAATCTACCCAAGTTATTTGTACCTTTCCCCGGTTGGATTGTTAAGAGTAGCTATAGATGGCGCCTAACTGGCTGCTGATCTACTTATTTCTAGTGTTTGAGTCTATTAAGATGGACTCGCACATTGGTTAAACCACCCTCCAAGAAACTTGTTGTATACAGACTCTGTAGAATCTTCAAAACCAGTATAAGGACGTTAAGTTAACATTGGATTTAACAATCTAATTTGGTGTTAGTCTTTTTGTCCCTTGCAGTAGCGTGTCGTCAATGGAATAGTAGGACTACGCTTGTCCCCAAACATTTTAGTTAAGCGATTTTGAGTTAAATTTCTAGGCGACATAAAAAGCATAAAATAAAAATGTTGAATAAACAGTAATAATATTCCTCGCTATCTGAGTCTCAATTTGCGCCATAATACTCAACGATATTCCCGCCTCTTGCACGTCCAACTGACGGCACTTGGAAGTCTGTCTAATCGGTTCCCTCTGGGTAGAAGAACAGCCGACGCCAACCAGTCCCTCTGTACAATGGAATATATGCTAGTCGCTTGGCGTTCTATCATAAGTAAATATAATTTTCGTTTGCTTCTTATGTACATGCAATAAAAGATGATTTATTAATTCTTTACTTAAAAACATTTTCCACTTTTGCTGCTATTGACGATTTTTCAAAATTTTATCAAATGGTCAACAACATTATCGTTGAACATGTTAATGCACCTGGTAACTACTGCAATGGCAGGATGCCATTTTTCTACCAGGCTCTGTTTTCTTTTTATTATTAATCTTTTGTCGTCTCACTTTCTACCGCGTTGTATGTATCCTCGTGTCGTGGTATGTTTTTGTCTTTCTCCTCTCAGGTGGCTTCAGTGACGGTTTTTCCCATTTTACGGCGGGTCTCGTTTACACTGTCACTCCATCTTTTTCCTTCTTCCTGATGTTCTTCTGTGGAAGGTTACATGAATAATGTGATAAGGTTGCATTATCACAATGTGGCCAAACCGTTTCATTCTCTGTTGTTCGATGTACTGTATGCAGGGAATTGTTCCAACCTTCTCCCGTATACTCGTATTTGTAATTTTGTCTTTTCTGGTGTTGTTAGTGACCTTTCGTAGGCACCGCATTTCTCAAGTGGCCAACTTTCGTGCTTGGGCCTTATTCAATGTCCATGTCTGACTTTGGTAGCACATCGTTGGGATAAAGATACTGTTTACTATCTGTTTTTGTTTGTTTGCTTGAAGGGAAATCTTGGGGTGTCTTATCAGTGCTTTCTTCCAAAGGCAACACAGTTCCTTAAAGTATGTAGTGGAAATACTCCCTTTATTCCTTTCCTCCTCTGAAGAAGACAGCTCATCAGTCGCTTCATTATACTGCACGCTGTGCAACTCTTGGAGTTCTCTGAAGAAGACAGCTCATCAGTCGCTTCATTATACTGCACGCTGTGCAACTCTTGGAGTTCTCTGAAGAAGACAGCTCATCAGTCGCTTCATTATACTGCACGCTGTGCAACTCTTGGAGTTCTCTGAAGAAGACAGCTCATCAGTCGCTTCATTATACTGCACGCTGTGCAACTCTTGGAGTTCTCTGAAGAAGACAGCTCATCAGTCGCTTCATTATACTGCACGCTGTGCAACTCTTGGAGTTCTCTGAAGAAGACAGCTCATCAGTCGCTTCATTATACTGCACGCTGTGCAACTCTTGGAGTTCTCTGAAGAAGACAGCTCATCAGTCGCTTCATTATACTGCACGCTGTGCAACTCTTGGAGTTCTCTGAAGAAGACAGCTCATCAGTCGCTTCATTATACTGCACGCTGTGCAACTCTTGGAGTTCTCTGAAGAAGACAGCTCATCAGTCGCTTCATTATACTGCACGCTGTGCAACTCTTGGAGTTCTCTGAAGAAGACAGCTCATCAGTCGCTTCATTATACTGCACGCTGTGCAACTCTTGGAGTTCTTAGGTGGTCAGTTCAATCTTGTGTTCTTCCTCCAACACATTCACATCCTTCACGCAGTTCGACGTCCGTGTAAACGTTTGAATGTCGAGTCGAATTGTATTCTAAAAAAGCAGACGAATGGCGTGTTGTAGAAGAGAGACACGCCAATGGCGGGGTTTCACTGTATATTCCATTTTGACACAAAACGCAGCTGAATTTGTAGAAAGTGACATGAATATCTATGTGGTATGATCTGTTTCTAATATTTATAACTGTGGTCAGTAACAATACTCTTTACTTATTTAGGGCCGCATGCGTCTTAAATACAAAATATAACATAAATTATTTCAAAACATTGAAGGGCTAATATTGAATGATTGAAAGTTTCACGCCAGCATGCTCTAATCGGACCCACATTTGTCAGCCCTGTTACACAGTTTGAGACTTCCTTAGCTAGACGACGTTAATGGACCCGCCTACCCTAATAGGCCATAATTGTACACGCGCATCAATTTTAATTTGATTCTGAAAGCTTTATCAGTTGAAGCACTCTCTGCCATTCCGATCGATAGAGCAGCATTTTTAGTCATTCTTGTTTCTCTATGGATTTCATTTTAGATCCATAAGGCCGAATTATCCTATCCCAAACATAGCAGTTTCTTGTCCGCCGCCTAAGGCATTTTTAACATATACCAAGCCTAATACGCTGATGGCATTAGCATTAGGCATATTGGATAGATCACGGACGTAGTAAGCTTGGTTTTTGTTCGGTTGATTAAAGGTTTGGTGTTCTGGATTCTACTGGTGGAATCACGGACATTTCCACCCTAAACCGTACAGCTAAATAAAATGGACAATGCTATGACTGACATAGAATCCAGTTGCGCCACCTTTATCAAAACGGTTCACTCTACTGCCGTTGATGTTCTCGGTACCTCTAAACGCAACTATCAAGATAGGTTTGATGAGAACTGTGAATTGATCAAGCCCCTGCTAGACGAGAAGCACTACCCCCACCCAGCATACACTAACGATCCTCAATCTGTAGCGAAAAGGATGCCTTCACAAGAGCTCGAGCGACTGTACAGGGATGGCTCCGTAATATGCCAGATACGTGGCTCAGTCAGAAGGCTGATGAGATTCAGACTTTTGCTAACAGGCATGATATGAGGAATTTTCACAGTGCTCTGCGGGTTGTCTACGGTCTGTACAGATCAGATCTGACACCGCTCCTAAGTGAAGATGGCAATCCTGGAGCCCCAGAACGTAGTCCTTTGGACGATAGCACAGCGTATTTGCCAATGTGAAAGCAAACGTGGCCATTACTAGTGCCAACACTAGACAATCTCTGTGGCAGCGTAGACATCCACAGGATGACCGCTGCTTTCTTTAAACAAATTCAAGTCGACGAAGAAGAAGAAGAAGAAGTATTGGCCAGTGTATGGATGCATTTTTGTATATGTAATGTGTTTCACTAATGTAATTTTGCAGTACATAAGTTTTGACAATCCTTTCTGTGCGTGAAGAAGTGGTCACACCGAGACAAATTCCCGACATGCCCAATCAAACTGGACACGAAGAGAAGTGGTCACACCGAGACAAAACCCAATATGCCCAGTCAAACTGGGCACGAGGTGGTCACACCGAGACAAATTCCCGACATGCCCAGTCAAACTGGACACGAGGTGGTCACACTGAGACAAATTCCTGACATGCCCCAGTCAAACTGGACACGAAATGGAACTCTCAACACCAACTAAATGCTCCAATGGCGCGCATCTCATATAGCCTCTGGCAACAAAGTCCAACTCCTGGCCTTCGCGTCGAAGAACTGTTTTGACTAACAGGAGAAGGGACGGATCGCGAACCACTGGCGTCTTAAACCCAGTAGTTTCGGGCAGATGGGGCTCGAAAGCCTAGAAAGGCAGCTCATCTAGAAGAAGGAAAACTCTGATTTTCAAACAGTCTGAAGTCTTGCAGATAAGATACCGACGTGTCTTGTCGGGTTTTGTCAGATATGGCTGTGCAACCTGTTTTCTGATAACTCTGAAGGTTGGTCAGCGTCTACCAAACCTGACAACCGACGATGTACGAAGGATCACACGCAAGAGGATACAATGCCTTATCCTAGAGCGAGGAAAGGCAACCTCAGCCGAGTGTTGTGGCAGGGCAGACCAGGCCTTTAGCCTTGGTTGACGGCTGGTCTAGGAGTGAAGCCTCGACAGGCGAACAGATAGAGCATTGCTCTGCTGATCCGGCAGCTTCTGCAGCTTGCCTGTTCCAAATGTATTGGTATCACCTTTCCCTTGGAGTAAATAAGGCAGACCGAGAGAGGGACCCTACTGCATGGGTAACACATGGTCTCGGTATTGCAGCCCGGGCTTTGTGCTTTGGAGAGGGGCAACTCCATCCGTTGGCCTTAACAGGTCTCGGAATCAAAACTGGAGACAGACGGGTTATAAGCCCTTCCTAATTGGCGTAGGCAGGGGCACCACTGGCTGTCTTCGGTGGTGGGAGACACTTTCGGGTGTCAGTTATCAACTAACGCCCGCCTCCAGCCAATAAGGTGTTGTTCCGTCACAGCCTGTCTGCTTCAATTGGTACGTGGGGCTAGGACAAAATCCAAATGGCAGACTGTAAATCAAGTGTACCAGACAATAAAATTAAAAATTAAAACGTCAGGCTTCGGCTTGCAGCTTGGAATGTCAGGACCATGTGTCCGGGACATACCACTGACCTCAGAGACATTGACGGAATGTTAGGACCATGTGTCCGGGCATGCCACTGACCTCAGAGACATTGACGGAATGTTAGGACCATGTATCCGGGACATACCACTGACCTCAGAGACATTGACGGAATGTTAGGACCATGTGTCCGGGCATGCCACTGACCTCAGAGACATTGACGGAATGTTAGGACCATGTATCCGGGACATACCACTGACCTCAGAGACATCAGTGACGTGAGAAAAACGGCTGTTATTGATGCCGAACTCAATCGTCTCGATATAGATATTGCTGGTCTGCAGGAGACACGCCTCCCCGAGGATGGGTTACTTAGGGAGAACAATTATACCTTTTTCGGAAAGGCAGAGGAAGGGAAGAAATCTGACAACATGGGGTGGGTTTTGCAGTGAAGAACTCGCTATTGTGTGCTATTGAGAGTCCAGTTGGAGGATATGAAAGAATGTTAACAATGTGACTGTCTACCTCGTGTGGATTTAAAACACGTATCGCTGCCTACGCTCCCATCAACCGAAGATACAAAGAATTCCTTCTATGTAGAGTTAGACAATGCAGTGAATGCATTTCCAAAATCGGACTGCCTATACATACTTGGTGATCTACTTGTTCGAGTTGGATCGGACTCGAATGGAATTCGTGGCCAGTTTGTTTAGGCAAACACAATATTGGGCGCATTAAGAAAAAAGGACAAAGGCTGCTAGAATTCTGCACAAAAAACAATCTCTGTATCACAAACGCCTACTTTGCAACAAAAGATCGCCTTAAGGTATCATGGAAACACCCAAAATCCGGTCGTTGGACTTAACTATCAGTAGGAGACAACATCTGAATCACACACAACTTACACGCAGCTACCCTGTGCTGACTGTGATACTGACCACACGCAGCTACCCTGTGCTGACTGTGATACTGACCACACGCAGCTACCCTGTGCTGACTGTGATACTGACCACACGTTGGTCGTTGCCCGCGTCAAGCTGAGACCTAACAGAATCTTCACGGCGAAGCACAAACCCATTTTGAGGATACATTTAGCCAACACAAGGATCCAGAAAAGTGTTTCAGGTTCCAACAGCAGCTTGGAGATGTTCTCACTGATACATCAGGAAACTGTACAGCCAGTGAAAAGTGGGATTTAATCAAAGAAGCTACTCTCAAAGCAGCAGTAACAGCTTATGGCATTAGAGAACACATCAATCAAGACTGGTTTGAGGCAAATAGTAAGATACTGCAGCCTTTGATTGACAGTAAAAAGGCAGCACTACTAAGAAACAAAGACAAAACAACACGAAACACTCTCAATGTATTGAAACAAGCGAGAAAAGAAGTGCAAAGGACAGCTAGACAGTGTGCAAATGACTATTGGATACAGTTATGTGAGAATATCCAAGATGTCTTCAATAAGGGTAACATGTAGCATGTATGAAGGGATAAAGAAAGCATCAGTCCAACAGCCACAAAGAGTGCACAGCTTAAAGCTTTATCTGGGGAGATCATACTGATAAGAGGAAGCAGTTAGACAGATGGGTAGAGCACTATCTTAAACTCTACTTAAGCGAGACAGAGCTAACAGAAGATGCCCTCAATGCCGTCGAGGCCATATCAATTCTGGACCATCTGCCAACCATAGCAGAAGTTAACTGCGCTATTGCTGACCTTGCTTCTGGCAAGGCTTCATGAAAGGATGGAATCCCAATAGACGTCATCAGGAGTGGAAAGGTCATACTTGCTCCACAGATACACCAGTTGATAACTTTATGCTGGCATGAAGGACAGGTCCTGCAGGATTTCAAAGCATTGTAACCTTGTACATGAACAAGGGGGGACCGGAGTGACTGCAACAACTACAGAGGAATTTCACTTCTGTGTACCGTTGGGAAGATACTTGCCAGAATTGTTCTGCGCAGACTCCAGGTCCTATGAGACCAGGTTTACCCAGAGTCACAGTGCAGTTTTCGTTGGAATAGGTCTACCACAGATATGATATTCTCATTACGACAGTTACAAGAGAAATGTAGAGAACAAAAGCAACCATTGTATATTGCCTTCATGTAGATCTCATGAAGGCATTTGAATTGGTAAGTCGTGAGAGTCTGTTCAAAGCGCTCAGGAGAATTGGTTGCTCCCGATTCTTCTGATCATTATCGAGTAGTTCCACACTGACATGAAAGGCACCATCAGTTTTGACAGTGGGTCCTCAGAGGAGTTTGCAATCAAGTGCGGAGTAAAACAAGGCTATGTACTTGCTCCAAAACCCTCTTTGGAATATATTTCTCATTTCTCTTGAAGCATGTATTTGGCAACCAGGAAGGTGGTATCTTCATTCACTCTCGCACAGATGGTGGCCTATTCAATTCCCAAATACTGAAAGCCAAGACCAAAATAAACAGGGTGCTGATGAGAGAACTGCTCTTTGCGGATGATGCCGCAATTACGACTCACTCAGAGGAGGAACTGTAAAGCTTACTATCTGCCTTTTCGGATGCCTGCTGTGAGTTCGGGTTAACAATTAGCAAAACGAAAACACAAGTTATGGTACAGGGTGCAAACAAACTACCAGTAATCTCCATTGATGACTAGTCTCTCGATGCAGTAAATCATTTTACGTACTTGGGATCTTCAGTCAAAAATAAATCTCTGGACAAGAGATCAATATCAGGATAGAAAAGGCAGCAACAACAATGAGCAGATTAACAAAAAGAGTCTGGGAGAACAAGAAGCAGGATTAAGCATGGAATGCAGACAAAGGAGATACTGATAGGCTGAAGACTCAGAGTTTGAGAAGACACGCCCCCACCATGCGATGCCGCAAACGGTCCTGACTTTCCTTGCACACACTATGGAAGACGCTTCTCTGCCCGGATTGGTCTATCGAGTCATATTCGTTACCTTCATGGATTGTAGTTGCATACCTTTTTTTTCATAGCACAATTACTATCGTCTACCAAGACAGAAAGATCTAATGATGATGTTCACACAATAGTAGATATAAAATAAACACTTTTATATATAATAACTTTTGATTGGCCTGTCCAGTATCCGTCCAAATTGGAAATAGGTCTCACTAGTAAAAGTTGGAGTAAACAATGTCAGCTCCCTAGGTTAGTGGGACATTGGTTAACAATGGAGAAATAGAATTCTACGAATCAGACGAGCAGCCATGTCAAGTTCAATAACAGTTTTTACAAAGCTGAGGCCTAATAAATATAAGTCTCTAACACTTCATCACTGACAACAGTGACTGATACAGGATTCCTTAGACTTCTTTTCGCCACCATTATTTACCTTACATCATCTTTAATTCTGCACCGATTAATTGTCAAAGCAGTATAAATCTCTCTCTTTCTATGTATCTTTATCAATTCATCCATCTATCCATACATTCTTTCATACATCCATCCACTCACCCATCACTCAATCCAATTACAACCAACCATCCATCTCCGCACGCATCCACACATACACCCATCCAAATAGCGTCCATCCGTCTCCCTATGTCTCTCTGCCTGCCTGTGTGTCTGTCTGTATGTCTCTCTCGCATTATTATCCATACTCTCTCCCCCCCTCTCTCTCTCTTTAGATATATATATCATCATATCGGGGTTGGGGGAGGGGGGGGGGTGGCGCTGCCGTCCACAGGCAGACTCTAGGAGCCATACGTGGGCTAGACAGAAGTGGGGGAACCAAATAGGATCCTGGCCATCAAGGATGTGGCTGCCTCTCCATATTTATATACTTTAATCATCTCGTTTCTCTGTACTTTCAACAATCAGTTCAGAATATAAAATAAGTGAGTTACAACATCAACTATTTAGGTGATCAAGGACATCAAGGACTGCGCATTCGCAGCTCACTACTAGTTAAGGGATAACAAAACAACACAAACGAGTAAAGCTCATGACCTATCAAACCACCAACTATAAGGACTATAGTTCTAACAAAAAAACTACTGATTATATTAGAAATGGTGTCAAGGAAAATGTAAGGATATCAACTTTGTTAACTCGTTGTTTATGTATTCGTACATTTATCAAATTAAACAAAGGAAGTTGCATAACAAACACTGCAATCTGTGATGCGGTGTTAGAGACTTCACTGTAATTTGTCTCAGCTGTTGTGTGGTGAAGGTGATCAGTCCACTTTCTCGCTTGTTTGTCTTACAGATCCCAACGAGATACATTTAGTCAACGATGTTAGTAATGAAATGCTAGAAGCTTCATTGTTCCGAGACAGCAGATTTTATGAGACCAAGTTTGTTTACGCTCTATCATGGCTTCTCTAATAACCAATGTTTCCAAGAAAACCACGAAACGAACCCTGTACCTTCTCATTAGACAATTCTGCACTTCCATTGCTATATGGGCTCTGCATACATGTTCTGGGTTATTATAATGATGTAATTGTGTTTGCTAGTACCTTGATATGATTCTATAGGAACCAACCACATTTGTATCTGCTATTTATCGTATTGAGCAATTATTCCATTATGCATTAAGCTCAAAGATCTTATTAATTATGTTCTAATAAATTCTTCATGCTAGTTGTAGCTAAAAGAAATTAAAAGTGAGGTCTGCAGTAGATGTGGTGTGTTTGAAATATCTTTACATAATCCTAAATGAATTGTGTAAAAGTTGGAAGAAGGAATATCGTTTTGGATATCTTAATTCAAACTATTATTTACGTTTAAAGATTTAAAAAGAAAGTATGCTAAGATGTTTACTCGTAAACTTATAAAGGGTTGCAACCACATAAATTCAAAAACATTAAAGAAAACAGGAGTTTTCTTCCCCTGAATGTTGTAAGAGAGACCCTGCCTTGGGTAATTTAATACAGCCTAGAGAGAGTGATCTATGGCCCTGCAGCAGATCCACATGGCTGTACATATTGCGAGTATGCACGTAGGATGTAAGGTTTTAATTTTCCACCCGACCAAATTTCTCTTGCTCGCTTCCGTCCTATGTCAATATGGGGAGGAACCGCTCTGACCCCAATCTACCTGTGTAAGGTAGCCTCCTGAGCTGAACCTTGAAACTACACGGACTACACAAATACAACACTAGCTGGTCCATGTAGTTGCCAAAGTAAAGTTCATTTATATGCTGCGAACTGTGGAAGACGTGTCTTTTGTGGTTTCCACTATTTGTATATCGTTTTGAAAATTAATGTAATCATATACATTAAATACAAAAATGAAGAAGATGAAGAAGAAGAAATACAACTAAATGTTACAACCTACCTCAAAGTAGTTTGTGTCATAAGCTGAATTGTATCATTACACACAATTATATGTACAAATTTGCTTTGATGAAATATTAGCCAATTTAGTAAATTTAGTATTTATTTTTTATCATCAGCACGCTCAGGATGTGAGAAAAGCTATTACAATCTGCCTCTTAACACCCTTTTTAGGACGCACAAAAAAGTTAACTTACTTATTGTGGGCATTAAACAACAAGATGACATTAAATGCTTCATACTAATATATACTTTTATTATAAATACTTCATATCATAGATAATGAAATTATATGTCTTTAGATTTATCTAAATTATTTTTTATAAGGGACCCGCGTAGCTAGCTGGCTTCGCATCTGAGTGGTCCTGGGCTCATTCCCCAGTTGAGGCGGAAATGTTTTTTTCAGACCACAACGGCTCCTGGGTCGACCCAGCCTTAAATGGGTACCGGTTCAGTCCAGGAAGTAAAAGCAGCGAGGGAGAGGAGATGGCTGCCGCCCTCATATAGCCGAACCTTTGAAATGTGACGGCAGTAATGCTATGGGTTCCTAAAACAGATTTATCTATCTATAGATGATACACTCATTAAGTTAATCCAGAAAGTGTATGAATATCTAGAGGCAATTATTTCAATCACAGAAGGTCTCAAGGATCCAGTTTCCATTAGACAAAGCTGCTTGCTTTCACTGAGTCTCTATAACTCATATTCTGAGATGATGATGGACAAGGTTACGCAGAGTTGTAATAGGAGTGTCAAAGTTAATGGTATGAAAGTCAATGCCATCAAATTTGTCTATGACCAAGCAATAGTGAGAGGATCAGTAGCAACATTGCAAATGCTGCTTGAAAAAAATTATATCACAGCCAAATAGTTTAGCATGAAAATAAACACATCAAAGACAATATAGGCAAGCAACATGGGCAAATAAATATTATCATCAATGGAGAAATAATCAAACGAGTACAGAAGTTGACATATTTGGGGCAAATTATGGAACAGGTGCCCACAATAAGACATAAATTAAGACAAGGATTGCAATGGCAAAAAAAAAAAGGACCAGGACGACCAAGACTCCACTTTACATCTCAGGCATGCAGAGACATTAAAGTAAAAATGTATGCTGAAATTTGATGTACAGATTGACTTGAAATATTGTCAAAGTATTTCATTTATTATTGTACAAATTGAAAGCAAGGATAACAATATAACGCTCGTATATATTGATGTGATGTAGCCTTCAGACTCGTATTATTCTTCTCCATGGAAATCTTTAGAAAATATTTTTTGAATGAAAAAAAATATTTCTTTATTGTACATAATAAGGAACAAACAAAATAATGGGCATTGAGGTGAAGGGTGCTTTTCATAGGCATATTTCACACAAATCTTTTAAATTTATCAATATGTATAATAAAGAAGAAAAAGCAGAAAAGAATGTGCCGTAACTGGCTGTGGGTCTACATTGCTCTGCTGAATTAGTTCATTATAGATGCTGCCAGACCATGGATTTGCCTGGAATTCACACTGGTCGACGACTTCCACTTGTGTTCACAGAAACGTGTTGTTGTTTTCATTTGAACTGGTTAATTTGTTCGTTTTGTGTATTTTCTTCCGTCCAGTTATCCTGGAATGGACATCGGCTATATGAATAGCACTACGCTTAAACATGTGTCATATTTCACGATCTAGTTCACACGGCTGAACTTCACGAGATTGGCGCCCTTCGCCCTAACTGCAAACAGTGTCAGCTTTGTTGTATGAAATTTGGACACAATTATAATGAACTGCCACCTGGGTAGAGATGGGCTCCATCAGGTGTGTAGCGGCCCAAGACACCATTGTTGTATGGCGGAAGCTGGTATGGCAAACTGCAATAACGGTGCCTCAACGACCTTCTAGGTTATGGGACTGATGATGATGTAATAAAGAAATTTTTTTAAATATTTTTTTAAACAAAGTAGTTTTAATGCAATCTGTTAAGATGGTTTTTCCTAGTCTTTCACCCAAATGAATACTTCCTAGTGGTGCTGTTACTGATATTTGTCACAAAGGTTACAACATTAGGTTGTTGAATGGGCCATTTGACGCAGACTATTAGCACATTAACATTTTTGCAAGCATCGGCCTACATTTGCTTGTTTATTCTAAGCAACAATTATTCAATCAAATTTATAAATTAAAAAAACCACACTATACGCATACTTATATATAATTCCTTAAACATGTGTCAATTTGTTTGTTTGTGTGTGTGTGTTAAGATTTGATTGGCTGATCAAATCACGTGATAACCACAACATATTGGCACTATGATGCGAGTTATTAATTTTAAAAAAAAACCTTCCCTCACTAAATAATACAAGGACTCAGTGGTCTCAAAGTAAGGTGTCCACCTCGGGTGTTGGAGGTCATGGGTTCGAATCACGGTGGAGACCGAGATCTCTTTAAAGTGGATACTCTGGTAAAAATTACCCTGATCTCTTGGTTATGAGATCAGACGCCCAAGTTCAGTGTCGAGCACGTGGGAAAATTCCTTGGCCTAAATTGAAAAGAGTAGGCTTAACAGTCGCCGCCGGGACAAAATTTAAATTAAAAATCTACCCAAGTTATTTGTACCTTTCTCCCTGTGGTTTGTTGGGAGCAGCTATAGATGGCGCCTAACTGGCTGTGGATCTGCTTGACTCTAGTGTTTGAGTCTATTGAGATGGACTCGCACATTGGTTAAACGACCCTTCAAGAAACTAATTGTATACTAAACCAGATTTGTGGAGGGTGAAAGAGCCAGGAAGAGGGGAATCGTTAACTGCTGTTGTTTCTTCCCTATTGTACAGCTTAACTGGCGGGATGATGTTCTGTATGTGTCCCCTAGTTTATATGTATATTTTTATTACTTGACTTAAGTCACTCCGCTTTTATTTTCCATGTGGCTTATAGTTATTACAGGACAAATTAGCCAGCCCCATGTCCATATATATCATGAGTTAAATTAACTAAGTACACGTTGCTACTTCCAACAACAATAAACCATTTAACTTTTTGCTGCCGTCTATGTTTTCTGAGTGACTACAATATACATTTCCCTGCAGTGGTGAGTTGTCGCAACTTTGTTTGTATACAACAAAAAAATGATCTGGACAGAATTAGCCAGCATTAGTTGCTCATTTCCTGATCAGGTTTTGTAGGAATGGTCTAACATCTGCCAGTCGTACATCAGAGGCACCTTGGAAGAATACATCTTTGGCAGAGTTTGATAACTGTTGCTGTCGGACTTCTGGTCTCTCTGTGGCCAGTTGGGAAAATGATAAAAAGCTGAAACACATAAATTTAGATCCATGAAAGACAAGACAGATTGAATGGGAATTTGGTAAAAGCTACTTGCACAGAAAATTATATTAAGTTAAAAAATACTTTCATTTTGAAAAAAAAGAAAAAAAAGTCAATGTAACCCATAGCATTAACTGCCGTAGGGGTGTGCAGTGTTAGCAACCTCACATTTCAAGGAAGGCTCGGTTATATGAGGGCGGGTGTCACGCCTCTCCCTCCCTGCTTTTAACATCCCGGAATGAACCGGTACTCATTTAAGGCTGGGTCGACCCAGATGCCGTCTTGAAAAACTTTTTGGCCTCAACTGGGAAATGAACTCGGACCACTCAGATGCGAAGCCATCTTGCTAACAACTGCGCTACGCAGCTCCACTAATTAAAGTTAATTTAATTAAAACTAAAACCAAATTAAAGATTTTTAACTCCAACATAATGAAACATAGAGGACAACAAAGGCATTTATGAATTTATAAAAAAAAGGTACAGACATTCATAAATGATTATCTGCACAGCATGATTGATTCGTTGGCATCATGTGAGTCTCGAGAGACACCTGCGCAGAATGATTGATTGATTGATTTGTTGGCATCAATTCAGTCTCGAGAGACAATGGGCTTTACACTAGAAAAGGGACAGTCAGTTGTTGCCCTAGCTTATGCCGCAAACATTTGGAGTCTGCATCTTGACACATTCTGTCTTCACCTACCTGCAGACCAACACACAAAGCCTGCCTTCTACTTTTTTTACGCATGCCTCTCGTCAGCTCTCCGTAAAATATATCTTTTGGTATTCGCCCATCTTCCATTCACCGCAAGCGGCAGAGTATCGTAACTAAGCTGACAATCTTTGCACAGCCCAAGTCTTTGTTGTTAGTCACTCCATGAAACTCCAAGTATGCGCCTCAGGCAGCAAATATGAAAAGCATTTAGCCTTTTTTCATGTGAGCCATGTTTCGCTGCCATAGAGCAGGGTACTAATCACACATGATCTGTACAGAGCAACTTTTGTGAAGATGGTCAGCATGTTGTTATTCCACACTCTCTGTGACAGCCTGGCAAGTGCTGATGAACCATTCCTAATTGTTTCTGCAGCTGAGTCCAGTGAAAGATTGTCGGTGATGATAGATCCGAGCTAGTTGAAGTGATTTACTATCTCCAGATTTTTATAAATTAAGACTGTCTGGAGAATCTGCACCCTGAGCCATCACTTTCATCCGCTGATGGTGAGTCCAAACAGATCACAGGATTTCGTCAACCTATTAATGAGGATCTATAATTTGGCTTTGATGTGTGTGACCAGGGCACCATCGTCTGCGAAGAGCATATCGCTAATGACAGTCTCCCATCTGACCTAGTATGCAGAAAGACCCTCTCGGTGACAGTTCAAAAGGCGTGTCTAAGCACGATGGCAAAGAAAATGCTGAATAGAGTCGGAACCAGGACACATTCTTGTTTAACTCTGTAAAGAATACAAGGGGGGAACTGGTACAATAAGATCACATATGTGGAACTGTTGGAGAAAACAGGACACATACCAGTGGTACATGAGGTGCTGACACTCGGTCAGATACACATTACGGAAAGTTTATTCCATTACAGCGATTGATTAGTCAATCTTCACTGATCTTGTTTACGCTGACGATATTGTCCTGTTCGGCACGGATAGCTCTTCGCTGCAGCGCTCTCTGGAAATGTTAGACAGCAAAATGCCATCCCTAGGCCTGTCTATATCCTGGGCCAAGACCAAAGTTCGAAATCTCATTTCTGACACAGCACCCCAGGGTATTGAAACCCAAAGTCACATTACTGAGGGCACCAATGAATTCATCTATCTCGGTAGCGCATCCGATGGGCGCAGCAGCAGTTCCGATATGTCAAGGCGGATCAGACTAGCTGCATCCGCTATGCACGACCTCCGACGTGTGTGGAGTAATGGCAAGATCTCCCTCAGGACAAATATCCGCATCTACCAGTCCTGTGTGGTACCAGTCCCAATTTACGGCTCCGATACCTGGACACTGCTGAAACGATGACATGTCGAGAACGAAGGCCTTCCACAAGCGCAACCAGCAATGTATCCTGGGCATCCGATGGCAGGACTATATCCGCAACATGAAGGTCTCTCTCAGAAACACTTGACAGACGCCGAGTTTCTTTCTTCAGTCATGTTGTACGGCTGGACCAGAAAGCCCCTGGGTCATGGATGTGGCCGACCGACACAACAGGCCTCAGACGCCTAAGCGGACATTTTTAAAAATTATTATCACATTAAAATCTCTGTTCTGGAACCCACAGGACAGGGGGAAGAGGAATAGTGAGCAACTGAGACACTCATGGAAAAAGTAGCTGGATGCCAATATCAGGGTGGTAGCAGGCAAGACATGGACAGAACTGGCTTGGATGGCTCATGGTAGCAAGACTTGGCGTGTAATCCTTGAGGTTCTATGCTCCGCAAGGAGCGGTCAGGCTCTTGATTGATTGATTGATCGATCAATTTGCACAAAGTGCTTCATTCTTGACTACTCTTCTCTGGTATCTTGAAGATATTGTTTCACCCACCTTGTTGGTCAGGTGGCTGTAACACAAGTCTATTCCCAGGTGCATAGCATGGACATGGGGTGTGGTCAGTATGTTGCACCTGATCCTGGTGATGCAAATGACTTAACGCCCAAAAGGAAATGAGTAACAGAAAACCTGGTTTCCTACTAGGGAGAGAGGGAAGATAGAATATAACTACCACACTACTACAAGTAACAGAAAACCCAGTGTGGCTACCTGGATCCCTGCTAGGAAGGGAGGGAGGAAAGAATTTAATCACCACATCTTATGGATGCAAGCTGTAATAAAAAAGACTAGGAATAGTTGTGTTAGAAGCTGGCAACCTCATCATGGTAAACAGTGCCACAGAAACCACATCTACAAGAACAAATAAATGCTTTGCCGAAGGATTCCTGCAATATGGTCAACTATAGGGGTGGCCACCCATGCTCCTAAAGGTAAAAGAAGTCCTTCAACAGAATTAACCGCTGGTTAGGAATGAAGTGTTAGAGACTTCAGCATACTAAGGCTCAGTTTGTGAGGTGGGAGTGGCCAGTATTCTCCTAGTGGACAGAACAGAACAGAACAGAAACGAATGACATCATGATGTTCTTCTTCTGTGCCCTGAAAAGGACGTTTTGTTAAGTTCTAGTTTACAACGACGCTGTAATATCAGTGCATTTCTGTCAGACAAACGCGGTTCCAGCACTGCTAATTTTTGAAACCAGATCCGTCTTCTCTTTTCAAACTCTATTCTTTCATCTGGACTGCAAGGGTGCATTCTGTTTTCAGGGCCACCATGTTGGAAAGATCTTGGAAAGCTCTGGTCGCTAGCCCTGATGCAAGCTGATTGGTGTAAAAAAGTTTACTGTGCCTTCAGCCTAACATGATGTATAGATAGATAATAGTCTCCATAACACAGAATCAAAGTTGTCAGACAGACCCATATGTGATCAAGATGTTGAGAGGTGCATGAGATGCAGCAGTCAGCAACCCATAACTGACTACCAGCATTAGGGCCAGCGAATCAGAGAAGATCCTTCTCCACCTCCACGCAGTGAGCCTGGATAAGTTATTGCCCATCGCGAGGCGATGATGGCCTCAACATCAGACGGTTTTGTCTTAATAATGTGATGGCCGCTGTATTTAGATTATAGTGAGGAAGAATATGCGCTGGTCATCAACCTCACTCTTATCCTGAGTTACCTTGAATCAGTGGCAAGTCCACTGGTCGAGATGACCGGAGGTAACTTGGGATGCAGGCACTCTGGTCTTACCTCCCGTGAGACCAGGGGGTAGCTTGGAAACTTGCTGGATTCGATCGCCCACCGTTTCCATTCATCACTGTGAGAGGCGAGTGTCTTAACCTCTTGACTACAGCGACCCCCTGGATAACAGGCTGCAACAGAGCAGACTGGCTAAAGATAAGGGATCAAAGAGAGAAGGCAAACTTACTTACTCCCCTTCTACCGTGAGGTGTAGAGGTTTGCCAGATAGAACGCTATACTGTTCTATCTGTCGTCTTTTTCATGGCCTCTTTTCAATCCAGCCCTCGGTCACTTAGGGACTGTCATATTTTGTCTTCCCAATGTACTTTGGGACATCCTGGGGGTCTGCGTCCTTGACATTTTATCTCCCATGACCATCTTGGTATTCAATCTTCTTCCATTCTTCAGACATGGCCAAACCACTGTAGTTGGGACTGCTCCACTTATGTCTACATATTGTCTGGTTATGGATCTTGTCCCTTTTCGTCACGTTTCTTAGGTACCTCATTTCTGAAGTTTGTAGTTGCCTTTCATGGGCTGTGGTCATTGCCCATGACTCACATTCGTATGTCTGGACAGGCACATAAGTCGGCAGGTATACATTCATCTTTGTTTTCCTGCTTATTTCTCTTTTCCTGAGGAAAAGTCTACCAGCTGCTGCCCTTCTTAACTCTTCTGTGATTCCTCCCCTGCTGTCTATTTCCACTCCTAGATATTTGAAGTTGCTCCAGTGCTCGTGTTCCCAGAGTAATCTGATGTCTCTTCTTATCTCTGGCGATCATCATGGTTTTTGTTTTGGAGTTGCTGATGTGCATTCCTCAACTCGTCCTCCCAGACCTGCAGGTTGATCTGGAGATGTGCCTCGGATTTCGTGATCAGGGGCACGTCATCTGCAAACGCTAGTTCCGATATGTAACTTGGTCTCATCTTTCAGCACCATACTTCATACTTTTTTTGTTCGTTCCTTGCAGGCTGTGATGACTTCCATCCATGAGGAGTATGAAAAGGTACAGCAATAGAATGTCATCCTGTCTTACTCTGCTATTGGTCCTGAACTCTCCTGACTTTTGATTTGATGTCCGCACATAATTTCTGCATATTTTATAGAAACTCTGTATGGCAGAGATCAGGGGTCCTGGGATGTTCTTCCTTGCCAGGCACTCCTAGAGCTTGTCCCAAAAGACTTTATCAAATGCTTTCTCCAAATCCAAAAAGCAGATGCATCTCCTTATCATACTCAAGAGCCTTTTCGCTCAGCTGAATAAGTGTAAAGATAAGGTCTTGAGTACTTCTGTTTGCCCGAAACCCACGTTGAGTCTCGTCCATATCTGGCTCTGCTAGACCTCTTAATCGTCATTCTAGAATCCTAGAGTAGACTTTCCCGGGAACACTGAGAATGGAAATACCTCTGTGATTTTCACATTGTCGATTGTCACCCTTTTTAAATATTGGTATTGTTATTGCAACCTCCCAGTCTCTTGGTATCTTCTTGTGGCGCCAAGCTGGCCTTGAGAATCTTCATGAATAGTCTCTCTCCTGCCGTTCCCATGTATTTAACCATTTCTAGTGTTATACCATCATGTCCTGCTGCTTTACCAATCTTAATTTTCTCCAATGCTACCTTTAGTTTTTCTATTGTGATATTATCGTTTCCCTCCATGGCTCCCTCCTGAGATTGGGACTGCTACTTCCAGAGCTTGATTTTCCTCCACTCCAAGAAGATCTGAGAAATATTCTTTCCATCTGTTCGTTACCTCTTCTGGAGTATTCAGCAGCGCACCTTGTTTATCTTTAACAAATTTCAGGGGGCATTCCTTTTCCTTCCTCATGTTCTTTAAGGTCCTGTAGAACAGTTTCTGGTTTTCTCCAGCATTATTTTCCAGTTTCTCTTCAAATTCTTCCCAGGATTTCTGTTTGGCCTTGAGCAGTCTTCATTTCTTCTGTTTTAAAATTTACATATTCTTTATATTCCTTTGTTTGTTCTTTTGTATTCCTAGCCCCTAGGTATTGCTTCCATGCCTTTTTCTTTTCTTGTATTATTCTTTTCACTTCTTCTGTCCACCATGGTGTACTCTTTCTCTTCCACCCTTCTCTGGTTTGATCGCATGCCTCTACTGCAGCCTCTTTTAATTTTATCCAGAGCATTTCCATATCTTCTTCAGATTCCTCTATCCTTCCTATTGCTGTTGTTATGACCCCTTGGTATCTGGTTCTCTTAGTTTGTAAGCCTTAATTTCATTTTCTCCTTTCTCCTCGTGTGTTATTTTTCTTGCTTGTTGATGGGTGTTGCCTAACATTTTTTTGGATTTCTCTCTTTATTTTAACTAGGTAGTGGTCGCTTCCTATATCTGGTCCTCTGAACACTCTAGCATCCTTTACATGCTTGAAATCACTTTTCCTCACTATTGCATAGTCAATTATGGATCTTTCTTTTGGGAAGGCTAACCTGATTTTCAAAAATGCCTGTTGAAGTTGGATGTGCCTGAATGAAAGGTGCAAATATTGCAGTCAAGCTGTAAACTATGCAACAGCGCATTTCGTTCTCAGGACAACATCCTGCTACTTGCAAAGCCCTTACCAGGGCTTGGTAGCAGGAGATTGAGAATGAACGACGAAGAAGACAGACCATATTAAAACAAGTTATATTTCATGAAGAGATGTAACAAAAAGCACTTGAAAATGAGAAGAGAAAGTAGAGGTCAAATTGACACACCCACAGAAAGAAACTGAACTCTTTGCAACTAGTTATGCCCAGCAATTGTTGTCGGAAAACTATAAATGGCTGCCCGTCTCAACCAAAAGGGACCTCTGAAACATGTGTTTGTGTTTCGTGATTTAGTTTGCTGAATTTAATTTTTTTTGGAGGCTTTATATATATATATATATTTTGAATGCAGAAGGTACATTCATTGTGGATATCATACAAAGTCGACTGGTATTGATTTGAGCTGTTATTTTTAAACTTCACATGAGTTCAGTAAAATGTGGATATTGTGAAAACTACTAATTACTTGGCGACCTGCTCCTGTTAAACAATAAATGTTTGAAATGATATAAAAATATCCATTCTCAGTGAGTCCATTTTGTACATACCTCTTCCAGGAAGGCATTATTGCAAACAGCTCTGCAGTATAATCTGACAGAACATTACTCTGAAACAGAACAGTACAACCATTAGCGAAACTGAATCTCTCATTAAAGTTAATTTTGATAAGTGGTTTCATGAATGCTCTGTCTGTGAGATTTTTCTTTTCTTTTCATTTCACATTTGTTGTGTCATAGTTAACAGCATGGCTGCGATATCTGCACTTTTTGGTGCACACGGTTTCAGCATAGCATTTTGGGACTGGATTTGCCATCCCTCTTCGATCCCTATTCTCTTAGCCAGACAATGTGAGTGCAGCCTGTTTCCAGGGCTGCCACTTGGAGGTGGAATAGGGTCTTGATCAGTAATGATGTGCTGACATTGACATTAGTATTCAGCAACAAATTACTGCCTGTTGTCAACTTCTTCGCTGCTAGCATCTTTGGCCCGAGCAGTTTTTTTGTTGTTTTTTTTTAGTTGGCCTTACTTCTCTAATCCCCAATACAGTGTGCATTGCACTGTGGCTTTTATTTTGCGCCTATCGGCCAAGTTCATCCGACTTCCGCATGCATTTTATGTAAGGGTCTGCTTCCCCAGGATAACAGCCGGTGCTGTGATGGGGATCGAACCCAGCACCTTCAGATTGTGAGCCGTGTCACTTAACCCCTAGCCCACACCGCCCCAGCAGTATCATTGCTAAGGATTTCAAGTGTGTCCTGCAAGTGATTTCCTAAGGCAGACAAACTACACAACGTCATAGTAGCTGTTTAAAGATGGCCGCTAAACAAGTGACATACAAAAAAGAGAAACAGTGTTTGGTTTTACATTTTTTTTAAAGCCGCGAAGGGGTTGAACCTATCAAGATTCATCAATGAATGAAAGTTCAGTATGATGATGCATGGCTGTTTTTTTTGGGTTTTTTTTGCTTTTGCCTTATTTCTCTATTCCCCAAGGCGGTGTGCATTGCACTACAGTTTTTATTTTGCGCCTGGCGGCCCAGTGCATCCGACTTCGGCATTCATTTTATGTAAGGGTCTGTTTCCTCCTGCATTTTCTAAGGGTTTACTTCCCCAGGATAATGGCTGGTGCTATGATGGGGATCAAAACCAGCACCTTCAGGTTAACCACTAGCCCACACCGTTCCCCAATGCATGCCTGTCACTCCAGCAACTGTATGACTGGAGTAGGAGACTCTGAAATGGCAGGAGTTCTGTAACAGACCGTTCTCAACCGGGTCAAGCATACTGAGTAATGACACAAGAGTCGATGGCAGCAGCAGAACTTGTGAAAGTGGCAGAGTGACTGTGAATGAAATAGCTGTACATCAAAGTCACAATCCAGCACACCACATTAATCATAACATGCTCCAGGTCCACAAAATGTCTACTAAGTGGGTGCACAACAGTTTACACCAGAATTGTAATGACCACACAGTGCATGAGTGACTGGCTACTCACACGACCAAAGCACTTTCTCTACAGGGATTAATGCCCTTTGTATGGCTACACACACCACCAAAACACTTTTTAATAGAGGAATTAATGCTCTTTGTATGGCTACACACACCACCAAAAAACTTTTTATAGAGGAACTAAAACCCTTTGTATGGCTACACACACCACCAAAAAACTTTTTAATAGAGGAATTAATGCTCTTTGTATGGCTACACACACCACCAAAAAACTTTCTCTAGAGTAATTAATGATGCCCTTTGTATGGCTACACACACCACCAAAAAACTTTTTAATGGAGGAATTAATGCTCTTTGTATGGCTACATAACAATATCTGGCAAAGATGGCGCCATAACTGGCTGCGAGTCTACATTTCTCTACTGTTTTGGATCATTATGGATGCCGCCAGACCACGGATTTGCCTGGAATTCACACTAGTCGACGACTTACACTTGTGTTCACGGAAACGTGGTGTTGTTTTCCGTCGGGACTTGTTATTTCGTTCTTTTTTTGTGATTTCTTCCATCCGTTTATCCTGGTCTGGACGCCGGCTGAATCAGTGAATGGAACTACGCTTAAACCAGTTATACCTCTGTCGTGTTTCACGGGTTAGTTCTGCCGATTCAACTTCACGAATTTGGCGTGTGGGAATTTTAGATGCTACTATGATGAGCTGAATACAGCTGGGGAGAGATGCCAGACTCACTCACACGCTGAGTGTTGTCCATACGACCTCTTGTGGTTATCGAAAAGGCACGACAAACTGCGTTAGATGCCTTCCCACCTTTCTACCCTGCGGGTTACATGTTTACGGAAAGGCTTCGTGGTAACCCTGAGACAAAATCTGCATCCTATGCTATCTCCAGTCGTCTCGATGAATGTCTTGCCACTGGCAAAAGGTAGCTTAGGCTCTGTGAGTGAGGTTGACAAAAGGCGCAGTTTCTTCCTCACTTTAATCCAAATCTCCGCGCAAGTCACCCATTTCAGCGGACACAGCAGGAGATACGACTGTCCACCACACGGCTGAACAAAGAGAGTGGTCTTCATCACTTGTGATGGACAACTATTACGTATGGCTACACATACCACCAAAAAACCTTTTAATAGAGGAATTAATGCTCTTTGTATGGCTACACACACGAACAAAAGACTTTTTATAGAGGAACTAAAACCCTTTGTATGGCTACACACACCACCAAAAAACATTTTAATAGAGGAATTAATGCTCTTTGTATGGCTACACGAACAAAAGACTTTTTATAGAGGAACTAAAACCCTTTGTATGGCTCAAACAAGACCAAAAAACTTTTCTAGAGGAATTAATGCCCTTTGTATGATTACACACACAAACAAAAGACTTTTTATAAAGGAATTAATGCTCTTTGTATGGCTACACACATGAACAAAAGACTTTTTATAAAGGAATTAATGCTCTTTGTATGATTACACACACAAACAAAAGACTTTTTATAGAGGAATTAATGCTCTTTGTATGATTACACACACAAACAAAAGACTTTTTATAAAGGAATTAATGCTCTTTGTATGGCTACACACATGAACAAAAGACTTTTTATAGAGGAATTAATGCTGTTTGTGTGTGCTGGGGGACGTATAGTGGGTGCTGGGGGACGTATAGTGAATGCAGTTTAGCTTACGTCAAAAAATGATACAGATGTGTTGCACTTTTTCAAAAATATTTAGTTTCCATTTGAGGCACCTTTGTTTAAATAACACACGTATATAACAACTTTTACTATGAATATCATATCTTTCTATCCACTTGTGTCATTAGACGTCATGGACAGGTGTTGTTTTCTGTCGCAAACTTGGTTTGTTGATGTCATTCCATGTTTTTTTTGACATTACTGGTCACATTCTGTTGAAGTCCTCCATTGGTTCATTTTTTGCCGTGCCAATCCCAGTTGTTCAGAACTTAACTTAATGTCTTTATACTGGTTTAGAAAACTCTGCAGAGTCTGTAGACAACCAGTTTCTCAATCCAGTCATGTAGTTTAGTCACAAGATCACTAGCGGACGATTGGAATGCTCATGCCCCTCGAAGCCGCCAGTCATGCTGCTGCCGGAGGGGTCTAGGTTGATTGATCTGGGATTGGCATTGGCCATCTCTTTCCTGATCAGAGGGCCAGTACAGATCAGGGCTGTCTGGCTGCAGCACCACTTACTCTGCCTCTGCCACACATTGTTTACTTGTAAATTGAATATAATAGTGAATAATCACTTGTGCTGGATAGTAGATTTTGATAGTAAAGTAAAGGTTTGTCCCATAGTAGTTACACTACTTGTAGGGGACCTCACTATACTAAGCCCCAGCTTGTATAAGGCAGAGTGGCCAGTTACTTTTCTAGCTGCCTTTTATTTCCTTAGTTATTTGCCAAATACCTATTTACAGGTGAGTTGCTTGGAGCAATAGCGGGATTTGTACCTATACATTTCCCATAATAAGCGAGTGTTCTACAATTACGCTAATCATTCATGGCTGAATGCATTTGAAAATAAACATCATAGAAAAATTGACTGGGAAAAATTTTAAATAAACAAATAAGATTAGAGATGAAACACCAATGTGTTTCTACTATCATAAGGAAAATACATTGACTGTACATTAGACATGTGCTTAGAATGAACAGCAACATACTGCCAGTCCAAACAATTATGTGGAGACCAAGTGGTACCACAAAGAGGGACATGTCAGAGGAGACACTGCAGGACAATCACTAGAGAGGCCACCATGATGGATCTCAACAACATACAGAAACTGCAACGAGTTCAGACATATCTATATGAAGAGAACTGTTCTACCTTATGCACCTTATACTAACACAAGAAGTCTTATACTAACACAAGAAATCTTATACTAACACAAGAAGTCTTATACTAACACAAGGAATCTTATACTAACACAAGGAATCTTATACTAACACAAGGAATCTTATACTAACACAAGAAGTCTTATACTAACACAAGAAATCTTATACTAACACAAGAAATCTTATACTAACACAAGGAATCTTATACTAACACAAGGAATCTTATACTAACACAAGGAATCTTATACTAACACAAGGAATCTTATACTAACACAAGGAATCTTATACTAACACAAGGAATCTTATACTAACACAAGGAATTTTATACTAACACAAGAAGTCTTATACTAACACAAGAAATCTTATACTAACACAAGGAGTCTTATACTAACACAAGGAATCTT
Organism: Ariolimax columbianus; assembly: GCA_036924085.1. Classification (NCBI taxonomy): domain Eukaryota; kingdom Metazoa; phylum Mollusca; class Gastropoda; order Stylommatophora; family Arionidae; genus Ariolimax; species Ariolimax columbianus. Next base: position 39,797,653 of record JAVGWX010000008.1, on the reverse strand, counting down.
ATACTAAAACAAGGAATTTTATACTAACACAAGAAGTCTTATACTAACACAAGGAGTCTTATACTAACACAAGAAGTCTTATACTAACACAAGAAATCTTATACTAACACAAGGAGTCTTATACTAACACAAGGAATCTTATACTAAAACAAGGAATTTTATACTAACACAAGAAGTCTTATACTAACACAAGGAGTCTTATACTAACACAAGAAGTCTTATACTAACACAAGGAATCTTATACTAACACAAGGAGTCTTATACTAACACAAGAAGTCTTATACTAACACAAGGAATTTTATACTAACACAAGAAGTCTTATACTAACACAAGGAGTCTTATACTAAAACAAGGAATTTTATACTAACACAAGAAGTCTTATACTAACACAAGGAGTCTTATACTAACACAAGGAATCTTATACTAACACAAGGAATTTTATACTAACACAAGAAGTCTTATACTAACACAAGAAATCTTATACTAACACAAGAAGTCTTTTACTAACACAAGGAATCTTATACTAACACAAGGAATTTTATACTAACACAAGAAGTCTTATACTAACACAAGGAATCTTATACTAACACAAGAAGTCTTATACTAACACAAGAAGTCTTATACTAACACAAGGAATCTTATACTAACACAAGGAATCTTATACTAACACAAGGAATCTTATACTAACACAAGGAATCTTATACTAACACAAGAAGTCTTATACTAACACAAGGAATCTTATACTAACACAAGGAAGCTTATACTAACACAAGAAATCTTATACTAACACAAGGAGTCTTATACTAACACAAGGAATCTTATACTAACACAAGGAATCTTATACGAACACAAGGAGTCTTATACTAACACAAGAAGTTTTATACTAACACAAGAAGTTTTATACTAACACAAGGAATCTTATACTAACACAAGAAGTTTTATACTAACACAAGGAATCTTATACTAACAAAAGGAATGTTATACTAACACAAGGAAAATTTATACTAACACGATGGAACTGGTCACATCACCTCATCAAAAGCAAAATGCTTCTTCTACACTCAAGTCTCTGACACTTCATCCCTGACTACCGTTACCTATTAGCGTGAACAATACTCACCTCAGAAAGAGCTTTGATAGTAAAATGCAGATAGACTGGCAAACCTTCACTACTGGCCTGTCCCTTGACTAACTCCACAGCCTCCGACCACAAGCCATGCTGTAGGAGGCTTTTAAGAGCTCTCTCAACACAGTCTTCACTTTCACTGAAAGCAGCAGTCAGAAATTACACGAGTAAACCATTTATAAATCTCAGAATGGCGTAATACAGTAATTGGTTGCAGCTCATGCGTAACTGACATTTAACGGGGCGATTGTTTCCGATAGGTCGATTCCAGCATGTGTTACGATACTTGAAAGTCTTCCCATTTATTGTAATAAAAGTTGGGCTTTAAAACCGTAGAAATAATTTATTATTTGATCAGTACAATGATCACGAATCTGGATCAGTCGTGGATATTTAACACATGCCCAATGTCATACTTGGAATCCTGGTATTCAAACAGGCATGTTAATGTCTGTTGCCAGGTATCCAAAGGCTTCGACTATACATAGTAGGTATTTTAAAACTTCCTGTGGCTTATTAGGCCTGGGGGAAGGAGCAAATAATTTAGGTAGATTCTCAACTTCAATTTGTTAATTTTGTCAGAGCAGTGGCCGTTAAGCCTACTCTTTTAGATTTCTAACTGCCAAAGGATTTTTAACATGCTTGACACTGAACACAGGTGTCTGATCTCACTTCCCAGAGATCAGGGGAATTTTTACCAAAAGATCCAAGTGAAAAAATTCCAGTCTCCCCCTTGATTCGAATCCACGACCTCCTGCACCCAAGGCAGACTCCTTACCTTGAGACCACTGAGCCGATGTTATATATAGTTTAATTATGTGGCTCACGATGCTTAGATAGTAATTTAGGTCAATTTGTTTGATAATAATGAATTTTATTTTTAATAAAACTTTGACGCACATAATTTCAGCATTTTCACCCAGACTGAGAGACACAAATCAGCAAAATTGACTTGCACTGAAAAGGGTTAACCAGAAAAGACCAAAGTGCAATCTTCAACTTGCAACATGCATACTGTACCCTGAATTAAAACGTACACAGGGTAGGCACAAGAGGAAATAAAACACTATCTACAGAAATGTTCATCATTTAAATTGAACAGTTATTGATGTGTACTGTGTAAAGATACCTTGCAAGAATCAGCTTCGAATTGACAGATGCAGCAGTTTTAGGATCACAAGATGTTTGGCTGTGTGGAAGACACTCCCATGCTGTCTTATAATAAATAAGCTGTTGGTGAGGAAAAAAAAACGCATAGATTATTCCACTGATAGATATACTTTCACATGTATAAAATGTATGGAGGCTGCATGGATGTTGGTTGAAGCATCCGTTTCCCAATTCCAACGCACATGGTTTGAATCACACTCATGTCCAGTTTGGCAGACATGGGTTTTTTTTTCCCCTTCCATGTACGGAAAGTAATGCCAACATACTTCACACTTGCCAAGAAACTTATAACAGTCAAATAGATTGATAGACTGTTGTACGAATGTTAGTGATAGAACAGGATCGCTCAAATAGGTGTGTGAGTTTTGTATTAATGGATAATCTGTTGTAAGCAGGACACATGGTGAACGAGGTATGTCCAGATCGCCCGCCTGAGAGGATTTGAGTGAGGAAGTTTTTGATAAGGTGTGTTGAGGATGCAGTTAAAGAGATGCGTGTGTGATGTGTGTACGGCGTTAGAACTGGGTTTTGGATAGTTGGGAATTTCATCAAGAGCTAATGCTTAAAATTTCTGCTTTAGTTAATATTTATATTATATATAATATAGGAATATTTAGTTAAGATGATATGTATTGTATTGTGTTTGTAATTTCACTACTCATTTTTCTGGTATGAGTATTATATAATAAATATGCCATCTGCTGTGTGCTATATTATTTGCAGTGTGTGGTCATGATTGATGTGGAAGAGGTGTGGTAATGTTCTAAGTTAGAATAATCCTAGGGAAAACAGTGGGATCTGCTACAAATGTATATTTGTCAATTTATAAAATGTATACTTGTCAATCTCCTGAGATGAAAACTGGTTTGTTGAATCAATAAAAATATTTTCAAACTCACTATACAAAAATGTATTTATAAATTATACAAGATCAAATATGACACATAGTAGTCACTGGTAACTATAATTGTTCTTGCCTTTCTCCTGTTATAGCTAATATGTTTGCCTTGTCATTGCCAGATGTATGGCACTGAAGTCAAACTACTATCATTGTTTTCTTATTAAAGAAGAGTTCTCATAGTATCCAGGCATGTGACCAACAAACAAACAGATTGTCCTATTCTGAAGGTTTACAGATGGATGTGATCATTAGAGGATATAACATGTTTTCCTTTTTTTAGGCTTATTCTAGCTTCTTCTCAAATGCTGTAGACAATGCATTGGATTGTTTATAGAGGCACTTCCCTAGATCCATTGTACCTCCAGTTGCCAGAAACATTATCTCATATGTCCATTTATGGCATTGGAAATCATGGGAAGGAGGCACAATCTTCTTCTATGTGTCATCTATGTGATCATTGTTATTTTCTATCCATGCCTCCTTAGTGTTTCTTCAACACCATCAAGCAATCTTTTTCTTGATCTTTGTCATGCTCTGATGTCTGGTGTTATAGTCTTGTTTGGCAAGTAGATTTTAGATATTCATGTTATCACTCAACTCTTTACAGCTTCATTCGACCTGTCCCATCTGTGCACAGAATATCAGTTTCTGTCCAATATTCTAACACATGTTTTACTTTCTATCATTTAGTTTCTGGCATTTCAGGTTTTAGAAATAACCTAAAACATGGTCGACGCATTTGGAACTCTAATTTAATGAATGTATATTTATTGTAATTGTAGCTCAATTTCTTTAATTTAACTTATTTTATTTTGAATTAAAAATTATTTGACAAATGCAGTTGCGACACTTGCCATGGACTGTAAGACATAAATCAGTAAAATTAGACCGGACTGGAAAAAGCTAATAATAATATAGCCAATATTGTTGAAGACTTACATAAATGAGGAACTTCAGTCAAGCTGGAAACTAATGGAAACTGAAAAACTAAAACAATTCATATGCTAATTTATACAAGAACAACGAGAGACGTGAACTGAGGTTTATTCTTCTTTCCTCCTGATAGTGATGTTCTGTTACGTTGTGCTGTAGTTTACAGCAAGGCTGTGATATCTGTGCCTTTCCATGGCATATTTTGGGACTGGGTTTGTCCCAAGCAAGGTAGACTATTATATGAAATAAAATATAGCAATGCTGTCCAAAAAAACCGATTTAGATCTACAGTGGATCCTGCCCACTGTGAGATCCTTGGAAACAAAAAGGCAGGTGAGCTCACAAAAGCTGGAAGTGGCGACACACAGACTCACCATTCACAGAGCTATAAAAAAACAGAACGGAGAGACCAACACAAAGAATACAAGCAAAAAGATGACAGGATAGACAAACTTGGCAGAATTGGGCAGACAAAGATCTTCAGACTCAGAACAGGACATTGCAGACCCAAGATCCACCTCTACAGAATGGGTCTTAAAGACACTGCCATGTGCGATTGCAGAGCACCCAAGCAAGTACATATCCTGCAGGACTGCCACACTATGTAGACCAAAGAGAGGCGATCTGGCCCAGGGAAGCGACTGCTTGAAAAACTGTGGGCGACTGACGAAGACCTGAAACGTAGTCTTCTTCGTGAACCTCACTGGGCTAAAAGCATAGCATCAGTTGATCAAAGAAGAAGATACTGGTTATGCCTTCCTTCTTGAGTTTCCAGGAACACTAGTTGAATCTGGGCTGAGTAGGGTCTTGGTTCACTGATCATAGCACTGTCTGTTATAAGCTTATAACACATAAGCTGTCAGCTATGAGCCACCGACTGCTGTCATTTAGGTAAATTTTTGGGTAAACCCTAATAGGGCTTTCACTATAAAAGTTGTCCATCACAAGTGATGAAGACCACTTTCTTTGTTCAGCCATGTGGACAGTATCTCTTGCTGTGTCCGCTGAAATGGGTGACTTGCGCTGTGATTTGGATTAAAGTGAGGAAGAAACTGCGCCTTTTGTAACCTCACTCACAGAGCCTAAGCTACCTTTTGCCAGTGGCAAGATATTCATCGAGACGACTGGAGATAGCATAGGATGCAGATTTTGCCTCAGGGTTACCACCGAAGCCTTTCCGTAAACATGTAACCGGCAGGGTAGAAAGGTGGGATGGCATCTAACGCAGTTTGTCGTGCCTTTTCGATAACCACAAGAGGTCGTATGGACAACACTCAGCGTGTGAGTGGGTCTGGCATCTCTCCCCAGCTGTATTCAGCTCATCATAGTAGCATCTAAAATTCCCACACGCCAAATTCGTGAAGGTGAACCGGCAGAACTAACCCGTGAAATACGACACAGGTATAAACGTAGTGCCATTCAGCTGGCGTCCAGACCAAGATAAACGGATGACAGAAATCACAAAAAAAAAATCGAAATAACAAGTCCAGACAGAAAACAACACCACGTTTCCGTGAACACAAGTGTAAGTCGTCGACTAGTGTGAATTCCAGGCAAATCCGTGGTCTAGCGGCATCCATAATGATCCAAAACACTTTCACTAAGGATGGGAATATCTACACAGTTAAACAAATCTTTGGCAAGGAAATATGGCTGAACAGGTGGGACATTAGGCCGCAATGTATTTAGTGAAATGTCACAGTAAGAAAGTAATAATGGCATAAATAGACTACAAAGAAGAGAACAAAGTCTCAAGTTTCAGTTTTGAACAGGGCACTCTAGAGTCAATAGTGACTTTAACTGCATCAATCCTTAGCACCTGACTGTGATGCAGACATTGATCTCAACCCAAATGAAACAGGCACCTACTCATTGAGTGCCTAATTCTTACAAGTGGCACTGACAATCGTCAATTCACTGTATGGCAAAACTGAAGAAGACCTTGAGAATGGCATTGGGCTGATAATGAGCAGGCTTGCTCAGCAGCTATGGAATAGCAACAACAAGTAGAACTGGATAAACATAATCTAAGCTTAAAGAATACAATGATAAATGTCCAAAGGACACAGCATTTCATGTGATCATGAGAATACTTTTGTTTTTATACATTACTTAACGTCTTTATACTGGTTTAGAAGACTCTGTAAAGTCTGTATACAACCAGTTTAATTTACATTTCCTTGCTCTAAAAGCTATGTGCATCCAATCTATTCTTAAATGCATTAATTGTCCCTGCCTCCACTACTTCCTATGGCAATGCATTCCAAGCATTCACCACTCTCAGACTAAAAAAATATTTCCTAATATCTAATCTGGACCTTCCTTTAGTTAATTTGTAGCTGTGCCCTCTCGTCCTTGTAGGTGGTTGTATTTTTAAAAAACTTGTTATAGTCTAATTTATCCTTTCCTTTGATTATCTTATAAACTTGTAATAGGTCACCTCAAATTTTTCTTTTTTCTAAACACTGTAGGCCGGTTTTTCTGAGTCTTTCCTCATAGCTGTAATTCTGAAATCCCACTATCAGCTTTATTACTCATTTTTGTATCCTTTCCAGCATGTTTATATTTCCTCTATGATAAGAACTCCACACCTGTATACAATACTCCAATTTAGGTCTAACTAATGCTTTACACAGTTTGACTATCACTTCCTTGCTCCTATGTTTAAAATGTCTTTTTATCATACCTAACATTGCATTTGCCATTTTCACTGCAACCTGGACTTGCTCACTGACCTTACCTGTATGATCTATTACAAGCCTAGATCCCTTTCCTTTTCTATCTTTCTAATATTTGTCACTCCAATTCTGTAACTATGTTTTATATTGGATCTACCCATGTGGATGCCTGTACATTTATCTACATTAAACTCCATTTGCCAGCTCACAGACCATTCTCAAATTTTATCTAAATCCGATCTCAATATATCCACCTCTGTTTTAAATGAGACACTACTGCATAGTTTTGTGTCATCAGCGAATTTTGCAATCATGGATCCGATACCAATATCAAAATCGTTTATATATATCAAGAACAAAATTGGTACCAAAACTGAACCCTGTGGCACTCCACTTTTTCACTTCACACCACTCAAAGTACTCCTTATTTATGCCCACCCTCTGCCTTCTTCCCGTTAACCAATTTTCAATCTTGTTGGCAACTTCTCCCCCTATTCCATGTGATTTTAACTTTAGAAATAATCTTTGATGAGGTACTCTATCAAAGGCTTTTGCAAAATCTAGATAAATAACATCCACTGGCTCCCCTTTATTTATAATTTTAGTAACCTCCTCCATGAATTATAATAGACTTGCTAAGCACGATCTCCCTCTAGTAAACCTATGCTGACTATTTCTGATTAGATTAAACTGATACAGCTTAGATTCCTTTTTTCTTTCAACGTCCTACACAGCATATTCGGTTAAAGAGAAGCTCACCACGACTCTTGACATCACAAGTGCATGGGAAAAGGTAAGTACAATTATGTTTTCTTTTATGCAGTTTGTATTTGTTCTGTACAAGATAATGTCCTGTATATGTTGAAATGTCTGTTACTTTTCTCATGGACAATTGCATGTTAACCTTGCATGTTTGTCAGCTAGTGTTGACAGACTTACAGAATGTTTCTTGTGCCAGTTACTGTTGACAGACTTACAGAATATTTCTTGTGCCAGTTACTGTTGACAGACTTACAGAATGTTTCTTGTGCCAGTTACTGTTGACAGACTTACAGAATGTTTCTTGTGCCAGTTACTGTTGACAGACTTACAGAATGTTTCTTGTGCCAGTTACTGTTGACAGACTTACAGAATATTTCTTGCGGACAAATGCAGATACTCCAACTATTTGCTCACTGGCAGATTCAGCACACTTCACAAAGTTGAGCTATGGATCAAATGTGAACGTTTATTGACCACAAAATTTTGACTACAAATACAAATAAATAAAATACAATATTTCTGCAGCATGCTGAAAAGGAAATATTCAGATTAGCTTGTTCCACACTAAAGTGCAATTATGTGACTCTGATACGTGGTGTTGAACTAAGAGTAACACTAGCATATCAGGAAGTGAGAGAGCTGACAAATCAGCAAAAGAGGGAGCAACATGGAAACAGATATAGCAAAAAATAACTTTTCGGAAAAAGAACGTCCTTATCAGAACCACAAAGAATGTCAACCAAACGAGAGACAACCGTCGGAGCAACACGGGAATACAAATGACAATCACTTTCCAGGAAAAGATGACCCTTATCCATACCATAAAGGATGACGAGGTTAACGTAAACAGCACAGATAGTTGAACATATCCTACAAAACTGACTTTTCTTTAAACAACTGTGTAATGATCGATTGCTGACCCATTGAGACAAAACCTTCACACAAAGCTATTGAGGAGCCTTGAAGAACTCTCTATCGTGACAACCTTTTCCAGAGAACTGGACTTTGTGTATTAGTTGCCCATCAGAAGGTTTTATCTTGATGATGTTAAATTGCGCTGTATTTGTATTATAGTGAGGAAAAAACTGCGCTGGTGCCCAACCTCACTCTCTGGTGCCGAACTACCTTGAACCAGTGGCAAGACAAACAGTCAAGATTACTGGAGATAACTCAGCATGCAGGCACTCTGGTCTCACCTCCCTTGAGACCAGAGTCGCTTGAAACTTGTGGGATTTAATCGTCAACAGTTTCCATTCATCCATTTTAATGGTGGGAGGCCCTACCTTTTGACCACAGCGACCCTACTTTGTGTGTAGATAAAATAAAACAGTGACAAATGAGAAGAAGCCAAATACTACGAGTGTATCATCCAGGTTACAGACCCTTACCAAATAATGTTTTCGTTGTCCAAGAAGATGTTCCAAAACTGACAAGATTTTCATATGTCATGTAACTGACAACTGATTATAGCAATATTCTAAACTCTTTCATCTTCTTCTTCTTCTTACACTGTCAGACGTCGACCTTTATTTTTTCGAAAAAAGCAGCGGTCATCCTGAGGCTGTCGACACTGCCGTAGAGCATGTCTAGTGTTGCCACTGGTGATGGCCACATCTGCTCTCTCTGATCCTCGTATGTCGGGCTGTTTTACAGCAAATGTTCAGCGGTCATTTTCCCGGTAACTCTTTCATCTAAAACAGTGCTCTACAACCTAGGCGCTAGCGCCCACTAGTAGGTGGTTTTAGCTTTCAGATGGGCGGTAGCAGAGTAATTACATTCTGTATTTAAAATATATTATTATGACAAGCAGAGGCTACACAACTTTAGAAAAACAATGGCAGAAAAGTGAGAATTTTTAGAACCGTTTTTCCTGTGATAGCATACTGCTGTGAAACATTGACAGTTACTCAAACCTTGAGGAAGAGAATCGAGTCCTTCAAACTGAAATGTTATAGAAAGGTTCTCTGAATACCATGGACCAAAAAAAAGAAGAATGCAGACATTCAACAAGAGTTGGGCATATAGGGGAACTGATTTATAAATTTTATCATGAACCACAAAATTGAAATATTTTAGCCACATAAAAAGACAACGGTCTTGAGAGAACGGTAATGGAAGGCATTACCGTGCCAAGCAAGAGAGGCAGAAGCAGACTAAGAGGGCAATGGCATCAAGATGTCAAGGAATGCATGGGCATGACTCTGGAGTAGGCTGGAGATTTGGAAAGAGATTAAGTTTCTTTCAGATGGGCTGTGATTGGAGCAAAATTCTGCAAAGGACATGCCCCATGGGTATGATGCATGATGATGTATTAAAAATATATAAAATACACAGACTCAGTGGACGATCGCAAAATTTTCTTCAATTTATATTTCAGTGGTTGGTAAGGTAAATTTACCCTGACGAAAGTTATAAAAATGTTTACGAGTCATGATCTAGAAGATGTAAATGTTATAATATGACCAAAAAGAGATGGTCTGTGTCCGAAAGGGACGTACATGGCCAATATTACAAACTAACAACAACATAATAATGCTACTATTCTTCTTTTCCTGCCACCTCACTAAAGAGCATCGGCCCAACATTGTATTTAGTTTACCATAACCAGTCGTCAAAATAATTTGCTTCCAGCCATTTTCACAGCCATTGTTTTTACATTATGAAGTTGCCAAACCCATGCACAGCCTTTTTTAGTCACCTCTTATGACATAAAAGGAAGAAAATAGTGGGTCTATTCTGTGAGTTGTCTGGTGAGTTGTCTGTACGCTAACATCAATATCAGTAGCTGACATCGAAGTGGTGTGCAGTTGTTGTCATGGACCCAGCAGAATCCGGGCTTTCGCCCTTTGGCCCAATGCCATGTAATAGTTTCTGTATGTGTTTATCAATTGTTGTCTAGTGCCATACAAAAAGTGTTCCATTTATCTGGCCTTGGAGGAAGAAGCATCTTCCTAACACAATTGAGCACAGAGCACTTAAAGAGATGATAAACAGTTACATATGCACTTAGGAGTGTGTTGTGGTTTTCTCTGTCGGAAAATGGTGCTCTGATCCTTCCTTGTGAGTTGATTTTCACTGTGTTTGAATTGGGGTTTGCCATATGTCTGTAAACCTCCCTCCTCATATTTCCCATGGCCCATCTGTTCAGCTACGTTTTTTTGTTTGCTGTTCTTATGAGCTGTTTGGTTGTTTGTAAAGTTGTTGCTGTGTGTGACAGGAAGTGTAAATGCCTATGCTCTTCTTGATATATCTTCTTCTTCTTCGTACACTGTCAGACGTCAACTTGAATTTGTTCGAAGAAAGCAGCGGTCATCCTGAGACTGTCGACACTGCCATAGAGCTTGTCTAGTGTTGCCACTGGTGATGGCCACATGTGCTTTCTCTGGTCCTCGTATGTCGGGCAATTTTGCAGCAGATGTTCAGGGGTCATTTTCCTGGTACCACAACTGCATTCGTCAGTAGTACCTATCTTCAGTTTATTGAATAGATGGTACCGCAGTCTGTTGTGGCCTGTGCAGAGTCTGAAGACCACGACCTGCTCATTTTTTTCTACTGGTAATAAGGATCATTTTTTGTGTAGCTAGTATGCTCTGTTTCCCATTTGGCCATGTATCTGGCCCTAATAAACCTTTTGGACTCTTTGTAGGTCACACTAGAATTTGGTTGTGGTAATCTTGCACCTTCTTTTGCCAGTCTGTCTGCCTCCTCGTTGCCTTGAATGTTACTACTTTTTTGGGTGTGGACTGCTGGCATAGTTGACAGAGTACTGCTCTTAAGTCATTAAGTTCTGTATTTCTCTGGCTTTTTAGTGCTGTAACCATGGACAGGACATCTATAAACAAGACTATCTGGCTTTCATTGCTTTCGCCTGTCAGCATTGCTTCTACTGCAGCCTTCAATGCCTCTGCCTCCGCTCTGAAATTTCTTTCTTGATATATATAAACTTCACTAAATGCTGCCCTCAGATTGTCTCAAACAGCTTACACACAGATGACTTAGCTGTATGTACAGCCACAGGACATGCAACAATAGCCTCATACTTGCTCCAAAAGACAGCAGAGAAGGTGGAGAACTGGACAAAGGAGTGGGGACTAAAACTAAACCACACCAAAACCTCCACCTCTTTTCACCCTCCCCTAAAAAAAAGGACAATTGCAATAAAGATAGAAAACCAAGAAATATCCCAGCTGTTCATGCATCAACTCAGATTCTTATCAGAGAAAACATAACTACAAGGAAAATGGTCATTCTAACAGACTCCAGCAGTGTACTCCAAGCCATCTCAAGCCCCAAACAAGATAGACTCTCACATGAAATAAAATACAACAAGGGATTGCTGTCTCAAAAAACTGATTTAGTCCTACAATGGATTCCAGCCCACTGTGGGATCCCTGGAAATGAGAAAGCAGATGAGCTCTCAAAAGTAGGAAGTGGCAGCAGGCAGATTCCCCATCCACAGAGCTATAAAGAAGCAAAGACACTCATCAGAGGATCCATGAGGACACAATGGAGAGACCAGCAGAAAGAATACAAGCTAGACAGCATAGATAAACTTGGCAGACAAAGATATTCAAACTCAGAACAAGACATTGTAGACTGAAGGTCCACCTCCACAGAATGGGTCTCAGAGACACTGCCACGTGCGATTGTGGAGCACCCAAGCAAACACCAAAACATATTCTGCAGGACTGCCCTACCTATGCAGACCAAAGAGAGGCAGTCTGGCCTGGGGAAGCAACCATGTTCAAAAAGCTGTGGGGTACCAGCGAAGACCAGAAATGCACAGTCTCCTTCGAGAACCTTACTGGACTAGAGCATAGCATCAGTTGATCGTGAACCTCACCGGGCTAGGCGCACAACATCAGTTGATCGATGAAGAAGAAGAAGCTGTGTGGCTGTTCTTGTATTGATCATTTCTTTCCTAGCCTGTCTGCCTTATCATTGCCAGGTGTATTTGAGTGTCCAGTGATCCACTGCAGAACTATTTTGACAACATGGGAAGTGATAATGTTGTCCATATCTAGAGAAATGTTGGTAACATCAGGTCTACAAAGACCAGCAACTTCTAATGCTTAAAGGACTGCCATCGAATCTGTGAAAATAACAATGCTTCGGACCTTTGAAGAAAAGGCGTGCAGCTGTAACATTGATTGTGAATCTGGTTGTGCTGTTTCTAAACTGCCACACTTAATTATGTCAATATTTTACATACGCATTCCTAACTACCTAAAATCAGGAAAGATATGCTCTCCAAGTATAGATGTAAAAAGGGGAGTGAGACAGGTATGTGTTTTATTTCCTTGTCTTTTTAATATCTATACAGAAAAAATATTCAAACAGATAACCGGAATGCTAGGGCTAGTCTTTGGAAAAGTGGCAATGAATAACCTTAGATATGCAAATGATACAGTTTTGATGGCACAAAGTGACCAAGAATTACAAGAGCTTGTGACAACAATTAACAAAATAAGTCAAAAGTTTGTATTAGACATAAACATAAAGAAAACAAAGACTATGATGCTTGGGACAAGTGACAAGAAACCATTTATGCAGATAAAAATAAAAGATCAACTACTGGAACAATAATAGAGTTTCTCTTATCTAGGTCATAAAATAAAATCAGAAAGAGAATAGGTATGGCCAAGATGGTATTTGTCAACATGCGACACATACTGACATCCAAACAGATGGCTATTGATCCAGTGGTCTATGGGCTCCTGCCATTTGCAAAATAATCAGAATTTGAAAAAAGAGAATTGTCAGGTGTTATGTATAATAGTCACTACTTTATGGAGTAGAAACACAGACACTGAAAAGAAGTTGGAAAAGAGTATTTAAGCCTTCAAAATTTGGGTATATACCCGGTTGAAGATTGAGTCATGTTTCTTGGAAAGAGAAAAAAACAAAATGTGGAGGTATTAAAAAAGTTGTGGATGAAAAGATAATTAATGACCAAAATCAAGGTTAGACAGTTATGTTATATTGGTCATATAAAAAGACATACCTCCTTGTTGAAGACCACACTAGAGGGCAGAGTGGAAGAAGGCAGTCGTTGAAGAGGCAGACGTTTTAGGCGGGTGGATAACACCAGGAGATGAACTGGAAAAAGCCTGTCAGATTGCACCATTACAGCAAGAAATAAAGAGGTCCACTACAGATCCACTGAAGCCGACCTTCAATGCGGAGATAGCACCTGAACTGAATCTACCACACTTTATTCTATCATTACTGGCATTATTATATTATATAAACAACATACCAATTTCTCAGGCATAAGCTGAAACAGCAATCTGCAAACAAACTCAAAATTCATGAGTGTGCCTCCTTCCATCCCAAGCAGAGACTGCCACTTTTTCATTTCCCCGGGAGCAATCACATCTAAATATAGAAAAGGGATTCAATTTTGGTAGTACAGGCTCATGTTTAATGACTGTTGTACAGGCTCATGTTTAATGACTGTTGTACAGACTCATATCTACCATCACTGGTTATTATCTGTCCTAAATACAAGTTATCGCTTACTTTTTTCCCCTGTTTTCTGTGATGTTTACTGTGGACCATGTCTTAGTCTTAGTCGACCTGTACTTCTACAGGGGCATAAGGCCCTGCTCTGTGCAGGTTCCATCTCTGATGTGAGCTGGATGTAGCCAGGAGGACGATTTCCTGCTTAGCGGGCTAGACACGAGCAGCTATTACTCCACTATGGAGCGTGGTTAATTGATGTGCGAGTCCATCTCAATAGACTCAAACTCTATCGCAAAGTAGACCCGCAGCCTGTTAGGTGCAATCTATGCTGCTCTTAACAAACCACCTAACCATGGCCGGTGTTATGCCATGTCACACAGTTAGTCGCCTCCTACGACATGCTCTCTGTGGGGCAGTAGTGCTACTCTTGTCCTTGTCATACACATAGACCCTGGCAAACCACTCAGGTGAGTGGACTTCATGTCCGTTTTGCTAATTAACTTAGTTTTTGTTTTCCTAATGCAAATGTAAAATTCTTTACTTCTGTTGTTGACTGTCTTCACAAGTTCCCGCAACTCTTGTTCACTTTCAACCATCAATACTTTGTCATCAGCATATCTCAGGTTGTTGATTATTCTTCCATTGATGTTTAGTTTAGTTTTAGTTTTAGTCAAAGAATCAACATCACTGCACATGATTTAATCCATAAGTGCTCTATTCTTCTCCATATTTTTGGAGAATCTCAGCACAATGCACGAACTCCGTAGCAGATGCGAGGATCCCATAATAGATTGGGTAGATTTTTAACATAATTTTGAATTTCAACTAGGCAGCGGCCACTAAGCCTACTCTTTTTTATTTCAACTGCCAAGGGATTTTTAACATGCGTGACACCCAGAGATCCGAGGAAATACCAGAAAGTCCATGTGAAAAAATCTTGGTCTCCACCGTGATTTAGACTCACGACCTCCAGTACCAGAGGCCGACGTCTTACCTCGATGTTTAGCCATAACTTCCGTTCAATTTGTCTGATAATTATGTCTATGTAGATGTTAAACAGACAAGGTGACAACAATAAACCAAGTACCAATTTACAGCCAATTAGAGCACATCGAAGACAGGGATTAAAACCAGATATAGGGCTGAAGTTGCAGCACAGTGAATAAGCTGACAGCAATTCATAACTGGCTGCTTGCAGTGACCAATAGCTGACCAAGACCTTATTTCGCCTCCAAGGAAACAGACTGTACTAAGAATCACAGTGGGAAGGTAAGCCCAGTACTCAAAAAAGGCAGCTGAAATAAAATGTTTCGGGCCGAAAGGCGCAGATATTTCAGCATTGCTGTAAATTACAACACAATAGAACGAACTTCTTTTTCAAGACGAACGCTGAACGAGAAGGAGAACCGGATATCATTAAAATGAGAAGCGAGAGCTCTACTACTACAATGTTCAGGCACTTGATGTAAACTTACCACTTTCAAAAGTAATCCCTTGGCACAGGTAGCCCAGGAGCTCTTGTGGGTGAAAAATAGACAGCCAAAGAAGCTTGGCATGACTTGCTGCTTTAGAGAAACTTCTAATGTCCATCTGTGCCTTGACCATGTGCTCGGCCGAGTTCACTTCAGCCTTGATCACAGAATGCTGTTGGAAATACATTAAAACAATACTTGATCACCAGACCAGGGTCAAAGATGAAGCATCAAATGAGCTGACAGCAGCCAGCGACTCACAGCCGACTGCTTGTGTCAGGATCAGTGACCCATAACTACCAAAACCATATTCCGCCTCCAAGTGGCAACCCTAGAAACAGACTGCAACCATGCAGCCTGACTAAGAGATTAAGGATCAGAGAGGAAAGGCAAACCTGGTCCCAAAAATGCCGTGCTGAAATCGAATGTGTCTGGTCAAAAAGGTGCAGATATCACAGTCCAGCTGTAATGAACAACACAACGTCACAAACTTCTTTTTCAGGACAAACACAGAAGAAGAAGACTGTATAGTACTTTTGTATATTTAAAGGTAAGCTTTGGTTTATTTTATGGTACTTTTGTGTGTATAGAGTATATAATTTAGCTTTCACACACATCAAGTTGTTCTTCATTAGCTCTCAATCTCCCGTTACCAAGCTCTGAAAAGAGATTTACAAGTTGCAGGATGTTCTCTGGAGAATGGAATGTGTTGTGTCATAGTTTACAGCTTTACTACAATATTTGCACCTTTCGGTCTGACACATCCGACTTCAGCAGGCATTTTTGAGTACCAGGATAGTTTTCCCTCTTCGATCCCTTCTCATTAGCCAGTCTGCTCTGTTGACACCTGTTATCCAGGATCACTGCGTGGAGGAGTAGAATAGTCTTGTCAGCTATGGGTCACTGACCACTCCAGCTCATGCACTGCTCAGCATTTTGATCCTGCTTAACCTTTACTGCACCACAGTCGCAAAATCACTACAGAAAAAATTTACATCAGCGGCTACTGTCGCTGTACAGTGCCAGCTCCAGGGCTATCGGTTTATCATGTATAATCTTCCAGGTTAATGACATAGAAACAGCTGAACATACGCGTATGTTAAATACTATAAAATTAGGTAACTTTCGTTCGCTCATTTCTTGTAGAACAAGATGGCTTGTTGTTGATGTGATAGAGAATTTTGAAATGATCTCTTCTCTTTTTCTATCGGATTTGAAGGTTATTCCATTATTAAGGGAGATGAAATTGATTTTTTCAAAGGTAGATCTGTTTAGTTTGATAATTTAAAAGTCATGAATATGCTTGAGGTGGATACTAGCAGATATGTGACAGATATGTGACAGGGGGACTCAGTGGTCTCACAATCAGGTGTCCACCGAGGGTGCAAATCACAGTGGAGAACCGGAATCTTTTTCTAGTGGATCTTCTGGTAAAAATGTCCATGATCTCTGAGTAGTGAGATTGGACTCCCGTGTTCAGTGTCGAGCACGTTAAAAATTCCTTGGCCGTTGGAAATCTAAACGAGTAGGTTTAACAGCCGCTGCACGGACAAAATTCAAGTTAAAAATCTACCCCAGTCATTTTGATATCTCCTCAGGTGGTTTGTCTAACTGGCTGCGGGTCTACTTAGTTTTAGTGTCTGAGTCTATTTAAATTGACTAAATTGACTCACACATCGGTTAAAGCCGTGCTCCAAGAAACTGGTTGTATTCAGACTCTGTAGAGTCTTCTAAACCAGTATAAAGACGTTCAGCTAAATTATGTCTTATAGTAAGAACAGTAACAATGCTCTGTGACAAATAGAAAATATGTCTGGAAACCTGGTGAGTCTAAGTGTCTGTGATATATTTGTGGACATTTTTAACTTCATCTTCTTGTAACTCAGAAACTTACACACATGCAATAAATTAATACCACCAAGCTCTTTATTAATATAAGTTAATATGTCTCTACACACAACAAAATCATATATATAATAAAAAAAGTTAAGTCTCTCAAAGTCAATAACCGTGACGTGCTAAAAAACAATGCAGCTGCAGGGGAAATTATGTCAATTTTTTGTTAAACCTGGTGATGGATATGCAAGATATATACTGTAGTACGTTCATGTTTTGTGGCGGTCAAAATGGATTTGCAAGATAAAGAAGAGACTTTCATATTGTGACAATATCTGGTTTTCGACAGAGCTCTCGTTCTTAACCTGATCAATAAACAGTGATGTCGGGATTTCTAAATTAGGCAATGGTCAGTCCGAGGTTATTGGCATCTCCATAGAGCTTGTCCAGAAATGGTACTGGTGATGATCACACCAGATGATCTTCTTTTCTCTTTGCTTGTGTCCTGTTTGTGCCTTTCAGCATCAAGTTATGATGAGGTTTCTTGACCAGCCCTAGAATGGGCTTCGTACACGGAGAGCTTAACTGCTTCTGTTATTTCTGCTTTCCATCATCTGCCCTTGGCTTTGTATCCATTAAATCTGTATAGCATTGCTTTCTGAGGGACACGATCTGCTGTTTGGCATGTCATGTGGTCGAACCATTTGGTTTGATGTCTCTTGATGAGGTCTAGAACTGGTGTTGTATCTACTTGTTCCTAGTATCTTCGTTTCTGATTCTATCCATTATTGTTACTCCAAGCATTCTGCGTAGGCATTTCATCTCTGTTATTACAATGATTCTTTTGTCTTTGTACCATTTGATCTCGTTAATGTTTAATTTTGGGAGTGATAGCACAATGTGGGTAGGAATATCATGTTGTATAGCGTTCTATTTGTATCCATTGTTACATGTTTACATTGTAATATCGAGAACATTTGCCCAATGATTTCTCTTCTTCTTCTTCCTCGTTCATCTTCAGACCTCAACTTCAATGACTCTAACAAAGGCAGCAGTCCACTCAAGGCTCTGAGCGCTTCCGTACAGCTTCTCTTGAAAGGACACTGACTGTTGCCAAATGCTACTTCTTTTGTCGGTATACAGTGGACAGGACTGCAAAATTTGTTCTGCCTTCATGGGGGGCTGTACCGCAAGCACAAAGGTCTGTAGTGCCAATCTTGAACATGTTGTACAGATGGCATCTAAGTCTATTGTGACCTGTGCGTAGCCGGAGAATTATCAGCTGGTCTCGCCTGGAGAGTTGATGGTAGGCATCGTTTTCTATGTGGCCAGGGTGGTCTTTTTTCCATTTTGCACTGTACGTTACCCTGATGAATGCCTTTATGTCATTGTCTGTGGTTTCTGTATCACTCTGCTGCAGCATTCCCCCCTCTTTGGCGAGTCTGTCTGCCTCCTCGTTGCCTGGAATGTTGCAGTGGGCTGGTATCCACTGGACTATGCTTTTTTTGAAGCACTGGCACAGGCGTTCGAGCGAGTCTGCAAGAGCACCGAGTTCATTTTTGTGGTGGTTCTTGAGCGTCATTAACAATGCAAGGGCATTTGTGAAAATCACTACTTGCTTTTCTGCCTGTTACTTATGGTCTATAAGGGTTTCAGCTGCTTGTCTCAGGGCACTGGCTTCGGCACTGAAGTTGCTACAACGTCTCACAGTGGAAAATGCTGCTGAGTATACTTTGCTTTTTAGTTTTATAGTGATGCCTCCTCTCTCGTTTCCAATGACATCTTTGGGTGAGCCATCTGTATAGGCGTGCATCCAGGTTGTTGGTGGAAATTTTTGGTTGATGTAATTTGTAACTGTGTTTTTTTTTGTTCCTCTGTTTGTGTCTTTTTGTCTTCGATGTTGAGGATATTGCATATAATATCAGGGAAATGTCTTCTTTTCCAGAGGCAGTGGATGGAGCCCAATGATTTGACTTGCTTTATTAGATTGTAGCAGATGTTCAGTAATAATTTTATCAGTACCACAGACACATTCATCTGTATTTCACATCTTGAGTATGTTGAATAGATGGAACTCAATCTGCTGTAACTTACCTGTGAGGAGTCTAAGGATTACTAGTTATGTATAAAATAAAACTTTATGGGATAAGTAGCAGCGGTGAATGAGCCGACAGCAACCAGTAATTCATAGCTGACCAAAACCCTGTTCTGGCACCAAGTAGCAACCCTGGAAACAGGCTGTACTCAGGTAGTCTGGTTAAGAGAATAGGTATCACAGAGGGAAGGTACACCCATTCCTAAAAATGCTGTGCTGTGTCAGGCTAAAGGGCACAGATATTGGAACCTCGCTGTAAACTACAACAGAATGTCACAATGTGACTTTTCTTCTTCTTCTTCAGTGTTCATCCTGAAAAGGACATTGTGTCGTAGTTTACAGCGAGGCTACGATATCCAGACACATCCAATTGGCCAGACATATCCAATTGGCCAGACATATCCAACTGGTCAGACACATCCAACTGGCCAGACATATCCAATTGGCCAAGACACACCCAATTAGCAAGATTCGTCCAATTGGCCAAGACACATCCAATTGGCCAGATACATCCAATTGGCCGGACACATCCAAATTCAGTTAGATTTTTGTCTTCCCATTGCGATCCGTATTCTCTTAGCCAGATTGCACTAATGCAACCTGTTTCCAGGGTCGCTGCTTGAAGGCGTAATAGGGTCTTAGTCAGCTGGGGTTTGCTGACCTTGAAACAAGCAACTAGCTATGAGTCTCTTGCTGCTGTCAGCTCATTCACTGCATTTGCATCTTCAGCCCCATAGTAAATGTGACGAAAAAGTGTTGATGGGATGAACACCGAAGGAGAATAATACTCAACCACTGACTTTCTCAGAGTCTAACAGGGCTTGTGATAAACTCTCCAGCCTCCAGTATTCTTCCAGATATGGAGCTGAATCAAAGAAAGTAAATCATTATAAAATACGGTACAACTAAATGAGTATGGAGTACTGTGTACAGGTATGGAGTCCTTATCATAGAGGGGATATAAACATGCTGGAAAGAATACAAAAAAGAGCGACAAAGCTGATATTGGGATTTCAGAATTACAGTTACAAGGAAAGACTCAGAAAAACCGGCCTACAGTGTCTAGAAGAGAGAAGAATTTGTGGTGACTTAATACAGTTTATAAGATGAACAGAGGAATGGATAAATTAAACTATAACAAGTTTTTTTTTAAATACAGCCACCCACAATAACAAGAAGGCCTAGCTACAAGTTGACTAAAGAGAGGTCCAGATTAGATATTAGGAAATATTTTTTTAGTCAGAGAGTGGTGAATGCTTGGAATGCATTGCCAGGGGAGGTAGTGGAGGCAGGGATAGTTAAAACATTTAAGAATAAATTAGATGCCCATAGCTTTTAGAGCAAGGTGATGTAATTGAAACTGGTTGTATACAGACTCTGCAGGGTCTTCTAAACCAGTATAAAGACGTTAAGTAAGTTAAGTTAAGTTAAACCACGGTACAATGTATATTATACTTAACAACATTTGTAAAAAAAAAGATTGAAGAATAACATAAAGAAATAAAAAATCTACCGTAATTCTGGTATTCAAACAGGCAATGGAAGTACTTGATTTCAGGTAGCCAAATGTTGTTTACCATGCTAGTGTCTGAATCCAGGTAGTCAACTATTGTTTACCATGGAAGTGCTTGAACTCAGGTAGCCAAATGTTTACCATAGAAGTTCCTGAATATAGGTAGTTAAATGTTGTTTACCATGGAAGTTCCTGAATCCAGGTAGTCAAATGTTGTTTACCATGGAAGTGCTAGATTCCAGGTAGCCAAATGTTGTTTGCTGTGGAAGTGCCTGAATCCAGGAAGCTAAATGTTTTTCATGGAAGTGCCTGAATTCAGGTAGCCAAATGTTTACCATGGAAATAAAAACAAAATTGTAAATTGTACCAAATAGTAAAGTTTAGAATCAAGAAACTGTACTTTTGTTCTGTTACACAAACTCAAAAACAGACCTATGGTACTTGGAATATGAGAATGGTGTGACAAATTCTTTACATCCGTCCATGCTTTCTTCAGTTGCTCAAGTTCATTTCCAAGTGTCTGGTTTGACCCAACCATCCTAACCTGCAGACAGAGATAGAGTGGCATTAGCAGTGAGGGCGCTGCTTACATTTAAACTAAACTTAACAGGTCTTATGTGCAAAATAATAATTTTTTTTTCATCGTTGTCGATGCTACATCCTTGAGTCAATGCGCGTGCGAATTGTTCTATGACATGAATGGATAACATTATCTGCAACTATCACTGGTATTCTCTCTGCTTTAGACTTTCTGATAACTGCCTATCCTTGGCCACTTGAACATGGAGACCATCGCTGATTTCAATGCCCTTTTTGACTACCGTTCGAGGTTGAATGATTTTGAGCCAGACTTTCCTAGGTGGTAATGTCTATTTGACAGCACTTAGGAAGCTGAATGGTTTCAATGCCTGCTTGCTGATAAGCTTGGACAGCGGATCAAATCCCAGGTATGGCATATGTTGATTTTCTGTTGGGGGCTAAGTAAACAAACGCAGCCAGCACACGACGTGGCGACAGCAGTGGCCTGTAGTCCTCATCCTAAAACCCTCTTGACTACTCCAGCAATGGGGAGGAAGACTAACTTCTGGTTAGGCAAAATACACTGATCAGACACATGTTAGTCACGGTCAGGCAAAATATACTGGCCAAGACCTTCATTTTAACTTCCCATTAGCTCACCCTGGAAACAGGTTGTTTTCATGGCAGCCTGGCTAATGAGGTGAGGGATTGATGTGATCCCCGTAGTGAATGACACGCAGATGAAGTCAAGCATAACACAACCGCCTGGAGGACCCCTGTCCACCTTCATCAGCACGGTTGCGATGTGAGGAAAGCTACTGCAGCCCACCACTTAACGTCCTTTTCAGGGCGTACAAAAGAGGAAATCAGCTCATTGAGGGCATACGCAAACAAGAAGTTGGCTTTGTGCATTTAACCCTTTCCAGCTTGCAGGTGCTGAAACTGTCTGCTGAGAACCTAAAATTGCTGTTCACTACGACCAATCCCGACCTCTGAAACGTTTAATTTGTAGAATTTATTTTTGTAATGGCTCTACATGATGCTGGCGTCCACTCTTTCATAGCTGACATTCAACTGTAAAGTTATTTCCAGGTAGACATTTGCAAAACTTATGATGTTTGAAACTAGAATAATTTATCGCAGGGAAAGTTGGGCTATAACCCGTGAAATGATTGATTATTTGATCAGTCCAATGATCACAAGTCTGGATATTCAACACACGCCTGATTCAGACTTTGACTGGGACACGTAATAGGAAAGGTATGTTTCAAGAAATCGACGAATATATCGATGAAAGATGGTGGTGAGTACAAAAAATTTGTGTCCTCTCTAATTTCAATCTCCGCATTAATGCCATTTAACGCTTCATAATCTTCATATAATCTTTATTATGAATCATCCATGTCATAGACAGTTTAATTATGTGCCTTAAATGCAGCAAAGATGGTGCCTTAATCAGCTGCGAGTCTACATTGCTCTGCTGTTTTAGTTTATTATGGATGCCAGACCATGGATTTGCCTGGAATTCACACTAGTCGACGATTTACACATGTGTTCACGGAAACGTGTTGTTGTTTTCAAATTGGACTAGTTAATTCGTTCGTTTTTTGTTTTATTCTGTTCGATTGTCCTGGAATGGACATCAACTATATGAATAGCACTATGCTTGAATTTGTGTTGTATTTCATGGTCTAGTTCACACGGCTGAAATTTACAAGATTGGCGTCCTTTGTCCTAGATGCAAACAGTGTCAGTTTTGGTGTATGAGATTTAGACACGACTATAATGAACTAGAACATGGCCCGGGAGTGATGCCCAGCTCACTCAGACACTGAGTGATGTCCCTACGACTTCTTGCAACTATGGGAAAGGCACAACACAGATGTCATCCCCCCTCCAATACCTGTTTACGGGGAAGTCTTCGGGAGTAAACCCTGAGGAAAAATCTGCATCCTGTGCTATCTCCAGTCGCCTCAATAAATATCTTGCCACTGGCCAAAGGTAACTCAAGACCAGAGAATGAGGTTGACAAAAGGCGCTGTTTCTTCCTCACTTTAATCCAAATCACTGTGCGAGTCACCAATTTCAGCAGGTACAGCAAGAGAAAAGACTGTCCACACGGTTGAACAGAGAGACTGGTTTTCTTGTCACATGTGATGGACGAACATCATCATGTGCTTTACTATGTTTAGATCATAATTTTAACTTAATTTGTTCAACATTAAAAGATTTTTAAAAAAATAATTAAAATCTGAGGTACAGAATTCCGGCACTTGGTCCAGACAAAAAAAGACACAAATTTGCAAAAAATAAACAAGGCAGGAATAGGTTAAATAATACTGAGTTAAAATAAGTATTATTGCCAGCTAAGTCTTGCCTAGTTAGTGGGTGAATATAACCAAGCTTCCAGGGCATTACTTACTTCGTGGAAGTGTGCAAGTCTAAGAATGTAAGTCTGCAAGAGATGGTCGTCTGGTAACTTGTCTGCAGCTGTGTACATCTCTTTGTTCTTTGTTTCCACTCCCTAAATGTAAAATTACAAGTTAACTGAACATACAACTGGTTAACTGAACATACAACAGGTTAACTGAACATACAACTGGTTAGCTGAACATACAACTGGTTAACTGAACATACAACTAGTTAGCTGAACATACAACTGGTTAACTGAACTTACAACTGGTTAACTGAACATACAACTGGTTAGCTGAACATACAACTGGTTAGCTGAACATACAACTGGTTAACTGAACATACAACTGGTTAACTGAACATACAACTGGTTAACTGAACATACAACTGGTTAACTGAACATCCAACAAGTTAACTGATCATACAACTGGTTAACTGAATATACAACTGGTTAACTGAACATACAACAAGTTAACTGAACATACAAGTTAACTGAAATACAACTGGTTAACTGAACATACAACAGGTTAACTGAACATACAACAAGTTAACTGATCATACAACAGGTTAATTGAACATACAACAAGTTTACTGAACATTCAACTGGTTAACTGAACATACAACTGGTTAGCTGAACATACAACTGCTTAACTGAACATACAACTGGTTAGCTAAACATACAACAAGTTAACTGAACATACAACTGGTTAACTGAACATACAACAGCTTAACTGAACATACAACAAGTTAACTGAACTTACAACTGGTTAACTGAACATACAACTGGTTAGCTGAACATACAACTGGTTAACTGAACATACAACTGGTTAGCTGAACATACAACTGGTTAACTGAACATACAACTGGTTAACTGAACATACAACTGGTTAACTGAACATACAAGTTAACTGAACATACAACTGGTTAACTGAACATACAACAGGTTAAATGAACATACAAGTTAACTGAACATACAACTGGTTAACTGAACATACAAATGGTTAACTGAACATACAACAAGTTAACTGAACATACAACTGGTTAACTGAACATACAACTGGTTAACTGAAAATACAACTGGTTAACTGAACATACAACTGGTTAACTGAACATACAACTGGTTAATTGAACATACAACTGGTTAACTGAACATACAACTGGTTAATTGAACATACAACTGGTTAACTGAACATACAACTGGTTAACTGAACATACAACTGGTTAACTGAACATACAACTAGTTAACTGAACATACAACTAGTTAGTTGAACATACAAGTTCACTGTTTCTGTTTCTAAGAATCGATGTCACTGCACTCCAGGCATACCCATATGTGTTTAGTCTCTCTCATCAAATGGCGTAAGGTATGGATGCTGATGGTCCCTGTAGCTCGCTGGTTGTACACTCTCCTGCGCCCTACTCTGCTCAAACCTTGTTTAATGTCGAAACTTTGCAGTCTGTGGATTGCTGCTTCATCTATTGCGGTGTCCTCATCCAGCAGGCGGTCATTGATTGATTTTAAAATGTCACTTCTATCCATCGCTAATGTGCCCATGATGGGAGCTTGTAAAGCCAGGATGTCAACTCTTTCATTGCCCTGAACCCCGGAATGAGCAGGACAGTAGATCCAGGTCAACGCCTGTAGGTTTGAGGCCTCAACACCAGCTATCCACTCATACCTAAGCCATCCCTTCTGTACTTTCTGTCATGATGACTGCCTTTGTTATAGAAGTCTCAGATATCCATTTCAGGTCACTGCTTCCGTCTCCATTCACATACTGGAGGTTGTTGACATGTATGCCCTACTGCGTTCAGCAACAACCTCTACTCTCACTCTAGCCGAGAAACCCCAGCCTGAAGTCCCACTGCGTACGACTGATCCATCGGTGTATATGACAGTGTCACTCTCCTGCGTGTTCTCAGTTATCAGCTGATCCACCTCGCCCTTTGGTCTCTCGTTGCTCCATTCTCTGCAGTCCTTGCCTAAGGTTATGATGACTCTCTGGTACTCTATCATTCTATCACCAGTGTGGACCCATTCTTCCCCTTTGGCTATCGTCTCAGCTGGAGTGACGTGTCCGATTGTTGTCTCAGCTTGTGCCATCCATGACAACCCTCTCTTGATTCTTGATGTCTGAGATACTACTGTGCAGAGTGTGTCGCGTGTGCATATAGGCTTTTGACTTGTGCCAGTATATGTCTGGATGTCACCGATAATAATCTCAACATGTACTGCATCATCACAATCAGGGTATCTCTAGTGCAGCTCAGAACCAGTCACATACCTTCATTCTGGATGCGTTCCAACCTTTCACACTGTGTTCTTGATAGTGTGAGGATGCCTAGTCCATAATCGATGACAGACAACACGACCTGGCGCAATAGGATGAACAGGAGGCATTGTTCCAAGTCGGCAGCAGCCATGGTCTTGAGTGCTCCTAACCCTCTCTTGCATCTTTGTACGATGTGGTCAACATGGTAGTTATAGGAAAGACTGCGATCAAAAGTCACTCTGAGGTATTTCAACCTGTCACACCTGTCAATGGTGCAACCATCAAAAGTGGTGCCCGGGAGCTCGGCCTTTACTATGGAATTATTCAAAGAGCACCACATCATGCAGGCCTTGTTTGGATTGATTTTGGAGCTTGAGTCGCTATACCACTGTGAGATTGCTTACAAGGTTTCCTGGATGTCTTTGACCAACTCTTGCCTGTCTGAGCGACTTGGGCTTGAGCAGTGCTATGTTTCTTAGTTTTGTGCTGATCTCATCTTGGTTTCCAGTCAATTCTGTCTCAGGCACGGGTTGTCCAGCGGATGGGTAACTCATTTGTTTTAGGATCGCAAGTGTTGTGCAGCTCAGCTCAAGCGAATCTTGCCATCTAGTGGGGGGTCTGCCATGTTGTCTTTTTTTTGCTGTGCGGGTACCACAGAGTGGTTGGTGTGCTAGAGCATTCATCTTTCCTTCTGACTACATGGCCAGCCCAGCGGTGCTTGGAGTTGTTGACATGATGTATGATACCTTTGATGTGTGACAATGCCCGGATGTCACTAAGCCCATCTGGTACTGTTGCCTAAGTGATAGGCCCACTAGACGGCACTCAAGCGAGGCATGTGTTGTCCTTAGCTGGTTCCCCAGATTTTACTTCTATAGCACAGCGCTGATAGCACCACTTATTAGAAAATGTCTGCTCGCAGTCTGGTGTCTCTTATGACGACTGTTGCCGCCTTTATCGTGTTGAAGGAGGCCCAGCCTGATCGACGATGCCTGGCAATCTCAGCCTTCAGGTTATTTTCCATGTTGAGGAGGCGGCCGAGGTAGATGTATTTGTTAACATCCTGCAGTGGTGTACCCTTTAAGGACACGTTGTTGGGCTCCGCAAAATGGTTGCGCAGAGTTTTAGTTTTTTTTCTTTATTTATGGTGAGGCCTGCTTTATGGCCCTACACTTCAAGCAATGCTAGCATCTGTGTTGCTTCGGTGGGTGTCTCTGTGATAAGTGTGATATTGTCTGCAAATCTTAAGTGGTTGAGTAATCGATCCAGGAGACCTGCATCAATTCACTCTATTTCTTATTCCCACGTTTTCTGGGACTGGTCTGTAGGGGCCGTGTTGACTAAGAAATTTCATCTAGATTTTGTGCACTGCACCTGGTGTTCAAACACAGGGTCCGTTTGGTTGTTTGCAACCTCTAACAACCTCTGATGCAACATTCTTCATTTTTTAGGTAGCCAATTATTTCAGTTGGAGTAGATTTTAGGCAACTTGTGGTCCCATTTATTGCTGTATCAATAAGTTTGACATTCCAAACTGGCAGTGTACTCAGTTAAAGAGAGACACAAGGCGAGTGATGATGTTCGAAGGAACTCTGGCAATACTCCCCATGTTGTGCCAGTCAATTTTCAGATGATATTATTTCTCGCATATATCTTCGGATTTGTTTTCTGACCTTCCATCAGAAAGAAATCTATCCTGTGTCGAGGTTTTGAACCCCTGTCCTATTGATCAAGAGACTGGTATCAATCTACCTGAACATACCTGCAGCCTATCTATCTAGATATTCCTGTAGCCTACCTACCTGGACATACCTACAGCTTATCTACCTGGACATACCTACAGTTTATCTACCTGGACACACCTGCAGCTTATCTACCTGGAAATTCTACCTGGACATACTTGCAGCCTACCTACCTGGACATACCTGCAGCTGATCTACCTGGACATACCTACAGGTGATCTACCTGGGCATACCTACAGCTGATCTACCTGGACATACCTACAGCTGATCTACCTGGACATACCTACAGTTTATCTACCTGGACATACCTGCAGCATATCTACCTGGACATACCTGCAGAGCAAACAGATGCTCAGATGTCAAAACCCAAGCCAAAAAAACTGGAGATGTACTTCTGACCACTTTCTGCACATTTCCGACATTGGCTTGTATAGATTTGCAAACTTGTTTGCCATCCTTTAGTCTAAAGACACTGAGGTGACAAAAGGAACCAAATAGTAAAATAAAATGTTTAAAACTGGATTCTTACGAAATGTATCATTAAAAGTAAATAAGCTTAACATGAAAACAAGGCTATATCTGTTTATTCTGATACCATCAGATGGGAGATGAAACACGTTAACCCATTACACTCTAACCTGTCCAGTATATTCTGTTTTAAAGGCCATAACTATTACTCCGTTCAAAGCAATCTTTCAATTGTAATTTATTACTAGAATAGCATTTAACAATGTAGGGGTGTATGGGGTGTCGGGCAGGGGTAGTACCTCTAGTGGCGGACATGTTGTGCCCTATCTCGAGTAGTCTGTCCATTATTGGTCATCACCTGGCACTCAACTCTCACTTGTGGCTCCACATAGCTGCCAGCGGCCCCATCCTGTGCAACAGTCTTGACATGACCGGCTAAACCAAGTGAGAGTAGTCGATGGGTCTAATAAACTCACAGTGATATAGGGCTTGTTTACCTAAGCATGTGAAGACTGGATTCGGCGGACTGCGGAAGAACCACTGGAAGGTCGACATGTAAGGCGACTGCCAGCAACTCGCTGTGGAACGTTTGAAACAAGGCTAGACACAGAAGATCCCCTTGGTCATCCACTGCATCCGGATTACTGGTCCGATCATCTTGATCATATCTTACCACTGGATCAAATGGAATCAGGATGAGAGAGTTAGGGTGGCGGTGCACAACTCTCCCTTACTCAAATCCAATTCATGCAGAAGTCGTATTGTCATCTCATTACAGATGACAATGTGGTAGGAAGTTAAAAATACCTGCTACAGATAGTCTTCGACTACCTGGCAACAGACATTACCAACATGCCCGTTTGAATACCAGAATTTCAAGTATTCAAGTAGTATGGATTTGGATGGTTTTCCCATTATTGACTGTGATGAAGTTAAATTGTCGCAACAGATTTTTCTGAGGTATTTCTGTTTAGCTTGTTTATGTAGATGTTATAAATACGTTTGTAGTGGAAACTAACAGATATGTACATCTGATAAAGAACACTATCAGTGCTTTGTGGCAATTTCATGGATTTACAAGACAACTGGAGCACCCAAAAATGGGTAAGTCTGAATGTTTGTGACTTAAAATCTCAAAATCATGATATTCAATCAAGCACATGTGTCTGATGCCAGGTAGCCAAATGTTGATTAAACTCATTTCGCTCTTTTGCCTTGGTGTACCATGTTGGGACCAGGGCTTCCATTATGCCATCTCTTCACCTTATCCTTGGTCACCTACGAGGGCAGCTAAAGTTGTATGGCCAACACAACGTCACTCTAGGTGTCCATCTGTTATCCGGCATGCGTACCACATGGTCCATCTGTATTTTTGTAACAGCGCGACATCTGATGTCAGAGAAGGAAGTTCTACATATGATCTCTGCGTTGCAATGTTTGTGACATAATAAACAAATGTGGAAACTAGAAGGTTAAATATATTTTGTAAATAAAATGTATATGAACAAAGGAAAGAAGTATCTTCCTGCTATTGGTAATATGTATCCATAATATGTATATGTGAACTATTTGAAGGCTTAGTGTGTGAAGGGTTAAAATCAATTCTTCTCCCAATTCCCAGACATATTTACATCATTACTTTTGAAGCACATATGAGCTACAGGGCCGAAGATGCACCATGGTGAATGAGGACAGGGGCCAGCAACTCATAGCTGGCTGCTTGCATCATGGTCCAGCAAACCAGAGCTGATCAAGACCCTACTCTGCCTCCAAGCAGAGGCCCTCAAAACAGGCTGCAATAGTGCAGTCTGGCTATGAGAATTGAGTTTGCAGTGAGAAGACAAACCCGCTACTGCAAAATGCCAGATGAAACCAGATAGGCAAGGCCGAAAGGTGCAGATATTGCAGCCTCGCTGCAAACTATAAAACAACATCCTTTTCACGATGAACAATGAAGAAGAAGATATATGGGTTACTGTTTTTAGAGTTTTCTTCCAAACCCAGAAGACTACTCAGAACTGTCAATGGTAGGGTGTACAAAGTCATGAGCATTTTACTCCAGTGGAAGGTCAGACAGCACTCTAACGACATACTCTCATTGGAACAGTGACCAGATGGAGCAGACTGTTAGTTCTCTCTAACAACATACTCTCAACGGAGGTCAGACAGCACTAGTAGTTCCCTCTAACGACATACTTTCCGTGGAGGTCAGACAGCACTGTTAGTTCCCTCTTACGACATACTTTCAGTGGAGGTCAGACAGCTGTTAGTTCCTTCTAACGACATACTTTCAGTGGAGGTCAGACAGCTGTTAGTTCCCTCTAACAACACACTTTCAGGGGAGGTCAGATAGCTGTTAGTTCCCTCTAACAACACACTTTCAGTGGAGGACAGACAGCTGTTAGTTCCCTCTAACAACACACTTTCAGGGGAGGACAGACAGCTGTTAGTTCCCTCTAACAACACACTTTCAGTGGAGGACAGACAGCTGTTAGTTCCCTCTAACAACACACTTTCAGGGGAGGACAGACAGCTGTTAGTTCCCTCTAACAACACACTTTCAGTGGAGGTCAGATAGCTGTTAGTTCCCTCTTACGACATTTCCTCAGTGGCCAGATGGGTCAGACAACACTGTTAGTTCCCTTTAACGAAACTCAGTGGAACGGTGACCCTATTTTTGCCTCTGTTGCACACACGTAGAGCCCTACGAGAATCTACCAAAATCAAGAATAGACAAAGCACAAACTATTCTTTAGGGAAATATCACCATGGGACAACTGTCATTATGATTTCTTTATCATTCTTATCAGCCAAAACACAACTACAAGGAAAACGGTCATTCTAGCAGACTCCAGGGGAGAACTCCAAGCCATCTCAACACCCAAACAAGACACTCTCACACGAAATAAAATATAATATCGCGTTGTTGTTCTAAAGAACAGATCTAGTCCCACACTGGATTCCTGCCCACTGAGGGATCTTGAAAACGAAAAGTCAGATGAGCTTGCAAAAGACAGAAATGGCGACAGAAGATTCACGACCCACAGAGCTATACAGAAGAAATGACACTCATTAAACAATCCATAATGACAGAATGAAAAGACCAGCACAAAGAAAACATGCCAGAAAATGACAGCTTAGACAAACTTCGTAGAGATGAGCAGGCAAAGATCTTCAGACCACGAATAGGACAATGCAGACTCAAGGCCCACCAACTCTTAGAGACACAACCACATGCAATTGCGGAGCACCCAAGCAAACACCAGAACAAATCCTGCAGGACTACCTCACTTATCCAGACTAAAGAGAGGGAGCCTGACCCAGGGAAGCGACCATGCTCGAAAAGCTGTGGGGGACAGAAGCATTTATCAAATAAAAATGTCTTTATATTTGTGACACCTTGAATATTGTGACCTAAAGCCATTGGTGAAATCCCTCTTCCAAAACGTGCACGCACGAGCGCACGCGCACACACACACATATATATGTACATTTTTCTGTAGCACTTACTGCACAGTGCTGTCACATATGATTCCTACGTGCCCACGGTGCAAGAACCAGTGTCTGGTGTGAGCTCTGTCCGTCTCCTTAATCTCACATGCTAAAGTTATTGTTTTCTTTGACAGTTTGGTTTTCCCTGAGTCTGAAATCGATTAAAAAAAACTTATACTTGAGCGCGAAGAATTAAAGAGATGGATAAAATGGGGGCTCAGTGGTCTCGAGGTAAGTTGTCTGCCTCGGGTGCCAGAGGTTGCGAGTTCACTGGAGACCCCAAAATTGCCCTGATCTCTGGGTAGTGAGATCGGACTACCATGCTCAGTGTCGAGCATGTTAAAAGTCCCTTGGCAGTTTGCAATCGAAAAGAGAAGGCTTAACAACTGCTGCCCGGACAAAAATTTAAAAAATTTAGTTAAAAATCTACTCAAATTATTTTTATCTTCACTGTATCCCTAGTAAGCCACAGGAAGTTTAAAATATCTACAATGGATAGCCGACAGCCTTTGGCTACCTGGCAAGAGACATTAACATGACTGTTTGAATACCAGAATTTCAAGTATTCCAATTAAAAATCTGCTTCTTCCTCTTCTGCATTTGTCCTGAAAAGGATGTTTTGTCGTAGATGACAGCACAGCTGTAATATCTGCAACTTTTCGCCCAACACATTCGGATTCAGCTGGGTTTTTTTTTGGTACAGAGTTTGCTTTTCCACTGTGATCCCTATTCTCTTAGCCAGACTACACTAGTGTAGCCTGTTTCTAGGGCCGCTGGAGATGGAATAGGGTCCTGGTCTGCTCTGGTTCGCTGATCATGTGCTGCATCTTCAGCTCCTATTGCATAATTGAAAATAATAATCTTTATTGTATTTATTTCCCCGAGTTAGCTAGTCCTATATACAACTCTCTTTAGCTATCTTTTACAACATACATGAAAGGTTATTATTCCTTTCTAGGTACCCCTAGAGTAGCATTGTAGGGTCAGGTGTCCTTTTCTTTCCTCCCCAGTAAGAAAGTGCCAAGATTCACACAGGGAAGTAACTGCTCCAAACAAATTCTCGACTTCTCTATCTTCTTATTAATTACCTCCCATGAGTGATTAGTGATTGGGGATTCTAGTTAACAGTGCTGGGGAGATCCTGTGGCTTTCCTTACCACCATGGTCAGATACCAGAAATGCATCTGGCTCCTTCCCAACCACAGAGGGGAAGGTAATGTATTCGACATATGCAATGTTGAGTGCCGAGTTGAGACAATTCTGAGGAGCCCTTTGTGAACTTACCATCTCCACGAACATATGAGTCCTCGAGAGGAGTTCCGTACCAGTCAGTTCCACTGTGTTTCAGTTTTGCAATTAGGCAAGAGACACGTTTCTCAGAGAGCAACGCTGAGTTGGACACACTTGGCACAGTGCAATGCTGAGTTGGACACCCTCGGTGCAGTACAATGCTGAGTTGGATACCCTTGCCGCAGTGCAATGCTGAGTCGATTATAAGTGGCACAGTGCAATGCTGAGTTGAACATCCTTAGCACAGTGCAATGCTGAGTCGATTATAAGTGGCACAGTGCAATGCTGAGTTGGACACCCTTAGCACAGTGCAATGCTGAGTTGATTATACCTGGCACAGTGCAATGCTGGTACCTCAGCCCTTGTGGACTACCACTTCCATCAACCCACGAAGTCTCAAGAGAGTCTCGTGTCAATCAGTTTAATTGTGCTTGAGTTTTGAGACAGGGTCTGGGACATGCTTCTCGCAGCACAATGCCGAGTTTGGTGAGCTCTGTTCTGATCAATGCCAAGTTGAGAACCATCAGCATATTGCAATGCGAGAGCAAGACCAGGAGCGAGACAGATGGTTGAGATGGCTATACTGTCTGTCTTTATTGCACCATGGTTAACAGACATGTACCGCAACGAAACACAAAAGTGGTCTCACTCGCTTGCTGGGAGGAGTGGCTGGTGGCAACTGCAAACGCTCCTCTACATGAGACACAGATTGCTAACACTGGAAACGCAGCGCATGAGCTGCAGTGGTCAGCGACCCATAGCTGACTGCTAGCCTCAGGGCCAGCGAACCAGAGCTGCCAAGACCCTTCTACACCCCCAAGCGGTGATTCTGGATAACAGGCTGCAACAGAGCAGACTAGCTAATGAGAAGGGATCGAAGAGCGAAAACTATCTCGGTACTCAAAAATGCCTGCTGAAGTCGGATGTGTCAGACCAAAAGGTGCAAATATCGCAGTCAAGCTGTAAACTATGACACAACACATTCTGTTCTCTGGACTACATTCTACTGCTTAAGCCCTTTTCCAGGTTATGTAGTGGGAGATTGAGAACAAACAAAGCCAAACACTGGAAACGCACCACACAATTTTTTGGTTCCAGACAAGATTACTGAATGCAGGCAAAAAACAAAAACAATATCAAATGAAAGAACCTGATTCACAGGAAAACACTTCCAGCTCGCCCCTGGAGCTTAGCACAGCAGCTTGTCCTGTAGAGCTGTCTGACCTCACTCCACAGTCGCCCTTGCCTGGTTCTGTCTGGGGATCAAGGTCAAACAATGTTCAATCAGCGTCCATTGCCTTATGACTGTAATAACAAACACAGATCTGTGTTCGTTAGTTTCTTGAGATGAGAGTATATTACCGATCAGCTTTAGCGATCATCGTAGCAGAGCAGTTACAACACTTATTTCTCCCAGTAAGGTGATCAGGTCCATGCTCCAATCGCCGCTTGCTTATCTAAGATCAGGTCATCCCATAACCAGTGAGGTCTTTGGGGCACACATGAAGACATCCTCACAACCCTACACCACACTTCTCTGTCAGTGGCGATGCCTGTTCCTCTTCTGGTCGAAGATTGGTCCATTCTTTTATGTTGTCCTCCCACCTCTTTTTGGGACGGCCTCTTTGTCGTCTGCCTTGCACCTTTCCGTGCAGGATCCTATTTGCAAGACCATTTGATCTCGATATGTGACCGTACCAAGTGAGATTGTCTTCTTTTGACATTTGCCAAGAGGTCTTCAAAAAGCCATATTGCTGTTGTAATTCTATCTCGTATTTCCTCATTTGCAACTCGATCTTTGTACATGATGTTTAAAAGTCTTCAGAAACATCTCATCTCTAAGGCCTGTATCCTTCGCTGAAGGTCAGCTGTAACTGTCCATGTCTCACAAGCATAGAGGAATATTTACAGGACAAATGTTCACATTAATCGGATTTTTGTGCATTGTGCTAACCGTTTATCTACTCATCCATAAAATTGGTACCTGACTTAGTCATAAGTTAGACAGAAAGGAAGAAAACTGGTCACTCCACCTCACAAAAAAAACTTATACAGTGAAACATTGAACACTTCATCATCAACGGCATTGCATGCTATATGTTCTTCTTCTTCTTCTTCTTCGTACACTTTTAAATGTCATCTTGAATATATCTAAAGAAAGCAGTGGTTAGCCTGAGACTGTTGGTATCTGCATAATGCTTAACAAGCAGTAGTATTGGTGATGGTCAAATATACGAAGGGGTGTTCAAATCAAACCAGGACTATATGTTCTAGTTCTGCCTGAATGGAACTACTATCATTAGTTAGGGGCACTTGTGTCATATTACTGCTAGGTGGCCCACTTGGCATGGGCCAGTCACGTGACAGATAAATAAAAAAATGGCAGACAACACTGTTAAGTGCTTGTGATGACGTTTCTTGTGAAATTTGCGAAAATTTACAGAAGACTGCATTCACAATACGGTGATGAGACAATCCAACCCAAAAACCCACCCAACCAACCAACCAACCAACCAACACACCAACCCACCCAACCAACCAACCAGCCTGCCTGCCTGCCTGCCTGCCTGCCTGCCTGCCTGCCTGCCTGCCTGCCTGCCTGCCTGCCTGCCTGCCTGCCTATCTATCTATCTATCTATCTATCTATCTATCTATCTATCTATCTATCTATCTATCTATCTATCTATCTATCTATCTATCTATCTATCTATCTATCTATCTATCTATCTATCTATCTATCTATCTATCTATCTATCTATCTATCTATCTATCTATCTATCTATCTATCTATCTATCTATCTATCTATCTATCTATCTATCTATCTATCTATCTATCTATCTATCTATCTATCTATCTATCTATCTATCTATCTATCTATCTATCTATCTATCTATCTATCTATCTATCTATCTATCTATCTATCTATCTATCTATCTATCTATCTATCTATCTATCTATCTATCTATCTATCTATCTATCTATCTATCTATCTATCTATCTATCTATCTATCTATCTATCTATCTATCTATCTATCTATCTATCTATCTATCTATCTATCTATCTATCTATCTATCTATCTATCTATCTATCTATCTATCTATCTATCTATCTATCTATCTATTTATCTATATATCTATCTATTTATTTATCTTCAGTCCACTTGTGTCGTTGGACATCGTGGAGAAGTATGACCTCATTTGTTTCATATTTCTTATCAGGTGAAAATTAACTGGTGACTAGCCAGGTCAATCCCAGATTCTGTTAGCACCTGGAATATACAATCGCCTATTTTTGGGACTGGTGGAGGTGGAAGTGTAAATTAGAGCAAGGTAGACCTGCAGCCTGTAAGGTGCCATCTATGCCGCTCTGCTAACCACATAACCAACCTGATGTTATAGCCACACAGTACCCTTTTTGCGACATATTCTCTGTGGGGCGAATATCCCTAGAATAATTTGTTCCTGTATCTACACCTGGTGAACCTCTTGGCCTTTTCATGTTACGCCTATAACAGGTTGAGGTAACTTTCCACTTTCCCTTGACAGTCTGTTAGCCTCTTCATTGAATGGTAACTTTCCACTTTCCCTTGACAGTCTGTTAGCCTCTTCATTGAATGGTAACTTTCCACTTTCCCTTGACAGTCTGTTAGCCTCTTCATTGAATGGTAACTTTCCACTTTCCCTTGACAGTCTGTTAGCCTCTTCATTGAATGGTAACTTTCCACTTTCCCTTGACAGTCTGTTAGCCTCTTCATTGAATGGTAACTTTCCACTTTCCCTTGACAGTCTGTTAGCCTCTTCATTGAATGGTAACTTTCCACTTTCCCTTGACAGTCTGTTAGCCTCTTCATTGAATGGTAACTTTCCACTTTCCCTTGACAGTCTGTTAGCCTCTTCATTGAATGGTAACTTTCCACTTTCCCTTGACAGTCTGTTAGCCTCTTCATTGAATGGTAACTTTCCACTTTCCCTTGACAGTCTGTTAGCCTCTTCATTGAATGGTAACTTTCCACTTTCCCTTGACAGTCTGTTAGCCTCTTCATTGAATGGTAACTTTCCACTTTCCCTTGACAGTCTGTTAGCCTCTTCATTGAATGGTAACTTTCCACTTTCCCTTGACAGTCTGTTAGCCTCTTCATTGAATGGTAACTTTCCACTTTCCCTTGACAGTCTGTTAGCCTCTTCATTGAATGGTAACTTTCCACTTTCCCTTGACAGTCTGTTAGCCTCTTCATTGAATGGTAACTTTCCACTTTCCCTTGACAGTCTGTTAGCCTCTTCATTGAATGCTGCAATGAGAATTCACTGTATCACAACTCACTTGAACGAACAGGTGACATAGTTTATAGAGTACCGCTCTCAGGTCTATATTTTTTGACTCCCCAATGCCATATCACAAATGTTGAATTACGACAAAGAATTGAGAATGCAAATGAACTATGCGACGACCTCCTCACAACGATCAAAAGACAAAAGCTGATTTGGTATGGCCATGTCTCGAGGCTCAAGGACCTTGCAAATATGATGCTACAGGATACTACAAAGTAAGCAAAGGCAGGGACGTCAGAGAAAATGTTGGCAAGACAACATCTATGAATGGACTAACCTACAGCTAGAGGAGGCACAAAAAAGCAACCGCTGACAGAGAGGGGTGGCATAGGGTTGTGGAAGTGTCAGCAGGGGTGCCCCAATGATCTCAACCACTGTGAAGAGTACCACTTGTCTCTCTGTATTTTCATCTACCATTAGACTTCCTGAAAAAAGGTAAGATGGTCACACCTTAGTGGCTGCGCTTTCGACTCGCTCCGGTGTTTGTGTTGAGTTTTCCAATGTTTGGTGGTTCCTATTTGGATTGCATTTCACAACTCCTTAACTAGGTGGTATTAAGGACTCTATTTTGTGGAATTGATGTGCTTTTGATCGGTTATCTTGTTTGTTATGCTGTATTTCATGCCTTGTTTAAGCCGTGGGAGACCAGTCCATGATGGAGCTCAACGTTCCGTTTAACTGCACACCAGAATTTAGTCCAGATTATCACTACTCAAGAACCTATCTGTTCAGACTGAAGCCAACTTCCTCCTGCCTGCCCCTCCCTCCACTGGAGGCTACACGATACCTCTCCCAACCTCGTATTCTCAGCACAGCAAGGGTCACGCTGACCAAAAGGTGAACACAATCAGAAGCCTCGGCAGTATGTCACGTAAAAACAGGGAGTTTGACATGGACAGACACAGAAAGCCTGACACAAACATTGGTCTAACACACTCCTCCCGACCCTCATCTCAAGGCTGCGGAGTACACGGCTCCACCTGGGTAGTCTAAAGGGACTTTGGTCGACACGCCACGCATGAAGACAGCATCAGCAGTTGGACAGGGTAGTGGTCAATCAACGAAACGGGCCTTTGACGCCTACGCGAACATTATTATTATATTAAACTTTCTGCTACAGTTTTCAAAGCCTCTGTCTCTGCTCTGAAGTTACTTGTTCTGGTCCCCGCTGATTGCTGTCCTTGTGTACTGTTTTTTAGGCTCAGAAAGATTACTGATCCCCCATTCTCTGGGGGTTTGTCGCTGATCCATCTGTATATACATGTCCAGCTGTTGCATGGGTACTGTTCTTCTGTGAGTTCTAAGGTTAAGGCTCTTCTTTCTGTTTCTGCCTAGCTGCTTTATTTTACAATGCCGGAAATGTTTCTATCAGCTCTGGGAAGCGTTGTTTGCTCCAGGTGGGAAGCATGTGTTTGGTGTGCATATGTTTTATTTGCCATGTGACATTTATAGGATCTGTTCTCCACTGTGCTTTCACTGATGCTTGATCCGCTTTGTCTTTTCTTTCCAAGTGGATTTATTCTCGCGTACATTGTGTCTGTCTGGTCTATCAGCCTTCTGAATTTCTCACCTTGTTGTTGGGCCCTGCTATCCTCTCCATCCTCCATTGGTTATAATTGTTTCTATTCTCCAATGGGTGTGGCGTCATGTGCCCTGTTATGATTGTCATAGCTTGGTTCTGGACTTGCCCACCATGCTCTGATATCCTTTTTCTGTTAGTCTGTCCTTGAACTATAGCAGTTCTATGTTGAAGGTAGTTACTAACTCATTGGGCCAAGTGGTCTGTCGGTGTATTTGTATATGACAAGGACAAGAATAGCACCACTGCCTCACAGAGCGCATGTCGTAAGAGGCCATGGTTAGGTGGTTTGTTTAGAGTGGCATAGATGACGCCTAACAGGCTGTGGATTTACTTTGTTCTGGTGTTTGACTTCATTAAGATGGACTTGCACATCGGTTAACCACCATCCGTAAGCGCTTGTCTCAACGCAGCGGAGTATTAAGCTGCTAGAGTCTAGTCCGTTAAGCAGGACACCCTTCTTCCGGTTACATCCAGCTCATACCAGAGCTGGAACCTGCACAGAGGCATCTGCCCCTGTGGAAGTACAGGTCGACTAAGAACTAAGACTAACTCATTTGTACACTGACTTCTTGACTTCAAAACGTACCTTGATTTTTCAATACCTTTTTTCATAACATCAAAAGAGTTTTACAAATCCACCAGGAACTCTTGTCACCATACAGTTTTCCCTCAAATAATCACATTTATTTCCTTCCTTAACTTGGTGGTCTGTCTCAGACTTGTCTGGTCACCATATAGCTATCCCTCAAATAATCACATCTATCTCCCTTATAAACTTGGCAATTAGTGCTTGCTAGCTCTCATCCCCATACAATCCCACAATTGGGTTGGGAAGAGCTATACTTTCATTCTGCTCCTCTTGTGGTACATGTGGCCTCGAAGAATTAGTGCTCACTTGTACTCCCTACAAAAGCATATGTTTGTATGTTCCATTATTAATTTATTGAACAGATGACCTTTCAGTCGGCCTTGACCTAATTGTGGTCTGAATGCAACATGATTTCAATGAATTTATATACCTTAATGACAACTGGCAAGCTCATCATTACAACTTCCTGAAAGTCCACAACGTCTTGTGCCAACAACACTGGGTAGTTGACACATTCATCACCAACAAACAGGCTCAAGTGATTGTTGGTAAGATCAAATGCCAGGTGAAGAGTTACCTGCTCTGGATGAAACCTGAGTCAAAACAAACAAAGTAAAATTAGTCAGCGAAGAAGACCATCAAACAATCATGGGAAAACAAGAGCAGAACCACTGTTACATTCCAAGTCCATGGTATGGATCACTGGGCTAGATCTTAATGGAGATGTCAGAACAGGATGACTGTTATATTCCAAGTCCACAGTATGGATCACTGGGCTGGATCTGAACTTTTTATAACTTGTGCCCTCCAGCACTGGCCGCCAAATAACAAAAATAACCACCAGTCTCGTAAAAAATGGACCTATGAAATATGCGCTTGTGTTTCGTGATTTAATCTGCTGAAGTTAATTTTTTTTTACAGCTCTACATGGTGGTTGCATCCGTGGATGACCTATTGATGTTTAACTGTAGGACTATTTCTGGTAGGTCGATTTTCAGAGGATGATATGATCTTTGAAAGCCTACCCATATATTGTAACGAAACTAGAAATGATTTATTATTTGAATTATTTGATCAGTCCAATTATCACGCATCTGGATTACTCATGAATATTCAACACATACCTGATTCAGACTTTGACTGGGAAACATAATACAAAAGGTATATATTTAGGAATTGATGGATATATTGACGAAATACACGACAGGGTAAATATGAAAACAAATTTTTCTCTCCAAATTTGACCTGAACATTGTCATTTAGATTGATTGGCATCCTGTCAGTCTCGAGAGACAATTGACTTCGTGCTAGAGAGAGGATTTAGTTAGTTGTTGCCCTTGCTTTCGCCGAACTCATTAAGACTCTGCATCTTGACGCATCTTGTCTTCTCCTGCCTGCAGACCAACACACAAAGCCTGCCTCCAGCCGGGTCTGTCTTTGGCAAGTTCCTCCCAGTTCCAGGTGTTCATATCCAACGCTTTCAGGTCACACTTGCAAACATCTTTGTAGCGGAGGAAGGGCTACCTTTGTTATGCTTGCCCATGTTTAGCTCTCCGCATAGGATATCTTTTAGTATTTGCCCATCCTCCATTCCGCACACGTGACCATGCCACTACAAGCAAAATTTTTTTATGGATCGCGACTAAACTAGCAATCTTTGCACGGCCCAATACGTCGTTGTTTGTCACCCTATGAAACTACAAGCAACGTTGTTGGAGGATCGCGACTAAACTAACAATCTTTGCACAGCCCAATACGTCGTTGTTTGTCACCCTATGAAACTACAAGCAACGTTGTTGGAGGATCGCGACTAAACTAACAATCTTTGCACGGCCCAATACGTCGTTGTTTGTCACCCTATAAAACTACAAGCAACGTTGTTGGAGGATCGCGACTAAACTAACAATCTTTGCACGGCCCAATACGTCGTTGTTTGTCACCCTATGAAACTACAAGCAACGTTGTTGGAGGATCGCGACTAAACTAACAATCTTTGCACGGCCCAATACGTCGTTGTTTGTCACCCCATGAAATTCCAAGTATGCGTCTCAGGTAGCGCATATGAAAAGCATTTCACTTTTTTTTATTTGAGGCATAGAGAGTCCATGTTTCGCTGGCATAGAGCCCAAATAGTGGAGAGTGACCAATGTAGTCCTATTTTTCAAGAGGATAGCCAGAATAGTGAAGAATGACTAATGTAGCCCTATGTTTCAAGAGGATGGCCCAAATAGTGGGCAGTGAGAAAATGTAGCAGTGGAGAGTGATAATGTAGTCTCCATTCCAGGTTTTTAAAGACCTCCTCAACTGCCTTTGGGAATAGCTTTGGTGAGAATGTATCATCCAGTCGGATGAAAGCCCCTGGAATATATGATCGCCTATTTTTAGAACTGCTGTGGTGGAAGCGTAAATTAGAGCAAGGTAGACCTGCAGCCTGTCAGGGGTCATCTATGCCACTCCGCTAACCCCATAACCAAGACCTGATGTTATTGTGACAGAGCTGATGGATTTGCTGGAGCTCTCTATTCTATTTCACTCTACACTCACTCTAATCAAATTCAACTAACACTAAATAAAACACAATACAATAGATTCTTTATTCAAGTAACACTAAATAAAACACAATACAACAGATTCTTTATTCAAGTAACACTAAATAAAACACAATACAATAGATTCTTTATTCAAGTAACACTAAATAAAACACAATACAACAGATTCTTTATTCAACTAACACTAAATAAAACACAATACAACAGATTCTTTATTCAAGTAACACTAAATAAAACACAATACAATAGATTCTTTATTCAAGTAACACTAAATAAAACACAATACAATAGATTCTTTATTCAACTAACACTAAATAAAACACAATACAACAGATTCTTTATTCAACTAACGCTAAATAAAACACAATACAACAGATTCTTTATTCA
This sequence comes from Ariolimax columbianus, assembly GCA_036924085.1. Taxonomy (NCBI): domain Eukaryota; kingdom Metazoa; phylum Mollusca; class Gastropoda; order Stylommatophora; family Arionidae; genus Ariolimax; species Ariolimax columbianus. The sequence continues at coordinate 39,755,069 of JAVGWX010000008.1, read as the reverse complement.
AGTAACACTAAATAAAACACAATACAATAGATTCTTTATTCAACTAACACTAAATAAAACACAATACAACAGATTCTTTATTCAACTAACACTAAATAAAACACAATACAATAGATTCTTTATTCAACTAACACTAAATAAAACACAATACAATATATTCTTTATTCAACTAACACTAAATAAAACACAATACAACAGATTCTTTATTCAACTAACACTAAATAAAACACAATACAATAGATTCTTTATTCAACTAACACTAAATAAAACACAATACAATAGATTCTTTATTCAAGTAACACTAAATAAAACACAATACAATAGATTCTTTATTCAACTAACACTAAATAAAACACAATACAACAGATTCTTTATTCAACTAACACTAAATAAAACACAATACAATAGATTCTTTATTCAACTAACACTAAATAAAACACAATACAATAGATTCTTTATTCAACTAACACTAAATAAAACACAATACAATAGATTCTTTATTCAACTAACACTAAATAAAACACAATACAATAGATTCTTTATTCAAGTAACACTAAATAAAACACAATACAATAGATTCTTTATTCAACTAACACTAAATAAAACACAATACAACAGATTCTTTATTCAACTAACACTAAATAAAACACAATACAATAGATTCTTTATTCAACTAACACTAAATAAAACACAATACAATAGATTCTTTATTCAACTAACACTAAATAAAACACAATACAATAGATTCTTTATTCAACTAACACTAAATAAAACACAATACAATAGATTCTTTATTCAAGTAACACTACCAACTATACACTTCTAACACCTTAAATTCTTTCTCTCACACTCTTTCTAAAATACTCCTACCGCTAAACCTAACCTTATTGATACTTTTATTGCCCGGTTCTTTCTCCTCTCCTAATCTGGCCTTCTGTGATCAATCTTTGTTGCGGATTGCCACTGATGGTAAGTCCGTATGTTCTAAACCCAGGTATGACGTCCATGGTCCTGTTCCTCTTTGTCGGCAGTAGATGAAAGTGGAATCTACGTGGTCAGGACAGACTGTGTCAAATATGATCAGTGGGATGACTGGAAGACTGCCTCTATCTGCTACTGACGACTGTAATTATGACCAATACATAATGTGAGGCTAGTTACCTTGGCTTGCTGCTAATAACGGAAGAGGTCCTACCTCGGCTGTTCTTCCTCGCTCACTTTTTCTCTGACTGTTCTAATATGGCGTTCTCATCTGCATATCATCTCAGCTAAATCTTGATCTGAGGTGTCTCTCACCTGAATGTGTCTCCTGTGTTGAGCTCAACTGAATGTGTCTCCTGTGTCACTCAACTGAATGTGTCTCATGTGTTTCTCACCTGAATGTGTCTCATGTGTCACTCAACTGAATATGTCTCATGTGTCACTCAACTGAATGTCTCTCGTGTGTTGAGCTCAATCTCACTATCTTCCAAATCTCTGTGTCGAGCTCAGTCTCGTTCTGATGTGTCTCTCACCTGAATGTCTCTACACTCTTCCAGCTGCATGTATCTCAGCTGCCTCTTTCCGTCACCTGCTCTCCACTGCCTATATCTTTCTAATGTAAAGTGTCGCCCTAAAATTCAACTGCTCCTCTCTGTGTCCAAATCTCAACTAAAAAAACTGTGTCCAATTCAACTGCTTGTTCCTGTATGTCTCCTCCAAGGTACTAAGTCGATCAATCTCAACTGCCTCTCTGTCGAATGTTCCTCTGTCTCTGAAATGAAGTGTCCTCTCATCTGTGGTTCTCAACTCAAAACTGTGTTCAAATCTCACGACCCGTCTCTGTGAGTCTCCTCTCAAGTCTGTCTCTGAAGTGAAGTGTTCTACTCTTTGCTGCATGTCTATCTCAACTGTCTCTCTCCGTCGCCTGCTCTCAACTAAGTGTCTCTTTCAAATATAGATCTGTCTCTAAAGTAAACTGTTTTCTTAGGTGTTAGCCCTGAGACTTATTTCTAGATTTCCAAACGGCGCGCGTTTAGCCCGCCCGCCTTCCATTTGCTCCCATCCTGACCGCGCGGTTTTGAGACGACGCTGGTTTGTCGACGGTAAATCTACCTGTTCTATCTGGCTACCACCGCTATCGATCATGTGTGCCTCGACACATAGCTGGTGTTACCTGTAATGTTACCTCAGATTAGCTAAACTCTCGTGGTTCGAAACAAAGCGTACGTTTTGGTTACTAAAATTCTGGCGGGAATGAGTTCAGCTGCACTGACTCTTAGTTAAATTCCAAGAAAGAGAAAGAAAAATGGTTACACACTTTCTATCTTCCTCCTAACTGTTAAAACATGCCTAAGCTCCTACCTATAATATGTCTCTACAGCTAAGATCTGTTACATTATAGGCATACAGTTCCCCTTTTGCAACATTTTCCCTGTGGGGGAAGAATCCCTAGAATAATTTGAGTAGATTTTTAACTTAGATTTGAAATTTTTAACTGCCAAGGGATTTTTAACATGTGCGCCACTGCACAGGGGTGTCTTCTTCATTCCTTCTCAATCTCCCACTACCAAACACTGAAAGGGCTTAAGTAGCAGAATGTAGTCCAGAGAACGGAATGCGTTGTGTCGTAGTTTTACAACTTGGCTGTGATATTTGCACCTTTCGGTCAAACACATCCGACTTCAGCAAGCATTTTTTGAGTACCGGGTTAGCATTCCCTCTTCGATCCCTTCTCATTAGCCAGTCTGCCCTACTGCAGCCTGTTATCCAGGATCACCGCGTGCAGGTGTAGAAGGGTCTTGGCAGCTATGGTTCGCTGGCCCTGATGCTAGGAGTCAGCTATGGGTCGCTGACCACTGCAGCTTATGCCCTGCTCAACATCTTGATCCCACAGGGGTGTCTGATCTCACTACTCAGAAATCAGGGAACATTTTTACCGGATGATCCATATGAAAAGATCTTGGTCTCCACCGTGATTTAAACCTGCGACCTCCAGCCCCCAAGGCAAACATCTTACCTCAAGACCACTGGGTCTACCTCACACAAGGCAGCTGTTTTTCATGTGCCCTCTCCATTAATTGGTTCATTGTGTGGATACTGTCAGTGGTTGAGAAGCCTTTTCTGAAACCTGTCTGTTTGTGTGCTTGGCAAAGGTACTTGTATCTGTACATCCCAAAAATGCTGTACATGTCCACATATCTAAGTCTACATTAGAGATACTCACTGTGTGGAAATGAAGAGGGAATCATTGGAGATGGCATTAACATCTGCGGACGGACAATTCTGGATGAGGACCGATGATCGACTCTGTTCCCTAATCATTTTAGGATCCAAAGCTAATTTGAAGAAAGAACATTAACCATCAGTGAACACATCAGATGCTACATCAGCGACAAAACCCTAAAGTGGGAATGAGAGTTTGCATATCTTAAAAATGTCTTCACAGACTGGACAGAGAGATAGAAAATGGAATTCAAATAGCAAACAAGGTGTGCTTACAACTAGCAATGATACTCAAACATCCAAGTGTCACTATGTTCACTTAACAGACGCTAATAAACACACTAATCATCTCCAAATTATTTTATCAGTGTCAAACTTGAGCCCTGTTAGATCGGGACCTGTAAGTTGTGCTGTGTATGAAGTGAATCAGGAAAGACAATTTGCAATAAAATTTACAACAGCTCGTTAAGAAAAATGGCGGGTACTAGATTGGTTAACTACTATATTGAAGCACAGAAAATAAAAGTGGTTTGGACATTTGACAAGGATGCAGTAGGATCAACCTGCCCCAGTGAGGTCATGCTACATGAAGGTTTCAGGGCAACAAGCAAGAAGTCCAACCCGGCAACAATGGATAGAGGAAATCAAAGAAACACTCCAAAAGTTCAACATGTCAGCAATACAAGCCTCATGCCTAGTTCTCTGTGACGCCACAAGAGCAGCAGGACAAAAGAAAAAAGAACACTGCATAAGTGTGACATCTGTATTTTCTTCGTTCACTGTAACTGTTCAAGCAGTTGATTAAGGTGGTGCACTTACAGCATCCTGCAGGCACTTGCCTCTCAAAGTGATGAATGGAAATTGCGGGCAATCGAATCTTGCAAGTTTCAAGCTACCCCTGGTCTAAGCGAGGTAACACCAGAGTGCCAGCATCCAAAGCTACCTCCAGTCGTCTCGACTGGTATTCTTGCAACTGGTCCAAGGTAGCTCATGGCAAGAGAGGGAGGTTGATGACCAGCGTTTCTTCCTAACTATAATCCAAATACAGTGGAGGTTACATCATCAAGGCAAAAACCATCTGATGATGTCGCCTTCATCGCGTACAATGGGCAACTAACTGATGACACTATCAAGCAGCAAGTAAGGGAGTGGTCTTGATTGCTATTAACGATGTTTGGTGAAAATTGTTTACTAGCTCTGATTAGTGCTGATTTCATCCGCATTCAATTAATTTGGAATATGCTCTAGATATTACTGTACACAAGAGAAAGCAGGCTGAGGCTTTTCTACTAGTTTTACATCTAATGTTGCTGCATGGCAATGTTATGGATAGTTACCAGTTTACTGTGCAAAAACATCTGGGTTAATGCTAAAGAAATGATTGAACATATGGGTATTTTAATTAAAAATAGACTCAACTACCATCTGCTTGAGTTTCAACCAGAATGATGAAGTTAAGGTGTTGCAAGGGATTTTTCTGAGGTAGATCTGTTTAGTTTGTTTTGTAGATGTAATAATTACATTTGTTGTGGAAACTAACAGATATGTTGATCTTGTAAAAAAAACACTATCAGTGCTCTGTGGCAATTTCAAATATGGATTGGACATCCGCCAAACCCTGAAAAGGTGAGACTAAATGTTTGTGCTGTTTTTGATCATTTTCACCTTCATCTTCTTGTATCTTAGAAACACACACAACAATAACACCAACAAGTTCTTTATTAATTTAGGTCTCTACGCACAACAAAATCATATCTATAAACTAACAAATAAAAAGGTTACAGGCTGTCAAAGTCAACAACCATAGTAAAATGTGAATGGCTGAAAAATTATGCAGCTGCAGGGGAAATTGCGCCAATTTTTAATGTGGTGTTAACGAGGACCACAACCTTCTCTGACTAATACCTTGTTTTGGAGGGTACAGTAGGGCTGACTATAGCATAAGTGGATAGTTGACATAGAGGCTTCAAACCTTTGGAATTTTATGTGGATCAACTGTTTTGGTCACGCTGGGGTTTTTAGGAATGAAAGAGCTGACATCCATGTTCTCAAGTACATCCGCAGCCTGGGCTTTGATTGTCTTTTCTAGTTTTAAGCTCACAGGAGAGAAATATCATGTCATATTGTGCATTCCCCGCCATGTAGGCTGAGGCTCTCTAAATGTGCAGTCGTATTTACCAGGCATGTTTAAATGAAACCAGACCAAACTGCAACAAGTGAACATACGTACGATGTGCATGATGATGTCACTTCTAGTGTAAACAGCGCATACCAACCATCAAGTTTGCAAAATTTCATTATCCTCCGACTCATAGTTTCCTCAGCAGACTGTTGAAAACATGGCAGGTATGATACGGAATTGTTCATAGTGGATCAGCGATTGCTGATTCGGTATCTAACAGCTGTAGGATGTCGACCAGTTGACATTCATCGCAGAATGCATGCAGTGTATGGTGACAAAAGTGTGTCAAAGACAACAGTGAAGAACTGGACAATGACGTTTAAAGGAGCGCCTTGCACTCAATGAATAGATGCTCCATACAGTGTGTTGGCAATTGTCGGCAGTGCTTGTAAGAATCTTTTCCTCATGTCCGCAAGTGCCTTGAGCTCAATGAATAGGTGTCGAACTGTTTCATCAAGATAGGTGCTGGGTGCTGGGGATTGATGTGATTCAAGTGGCTATTGACTCTGGTATGCCCTGTTTGGAACTGAAAGATGAGACTTTGATCTCTTCTATGTAGTTTATTTATGTCATCGTTACTTTTTGGCTGTGACATTTCGCTAAATACACTGCGACATGTTGTTTCCGTCGCCCACCTGTTCATCGAGATTTGCAGAGTATTATTCTTAATAATTTGTTTTACTGTGTTACTGCAGGGTCTATCAAACTGTTGTTTCGAGTCTCTGTTTTTGCCAATCTGTCGGCCATGTCGTTCCCTAGTAGCCCACTATGTCCATTGTAAGGTGACACTTGGGCAGTGATGATGTTGTTGATGGTACCATCTTTCTTTCTTTGTTTTTAAAGCTAGAGTTCTTTACTCTTGGCCTTTCTTTGGTAGCAGGTAACAGTTGTTCCGTCTTACATCCCAAGGGTGGACGGCCTTGGGCTAGTGGTTAAGTGACACAGCTCACAAACCGAAGGTGCTGGATTCGCTCCCCAATCACAGCACCGGCCGTTACCCCGAGGAAGCAACCCCTTAGAAAAAGCAGGAAGAAGCAGACCCTCGCATAAAATGCATGCCGAAGTTGGATGCACTGGGCCGACATGTGCAAAATAAAAATATTGTGCAACACACAACGCCTTGGGGAATAGTAAATAAGGCGGACGTGCAAAAAAACAAAACAAATTCTGAGGCATTTTTTGTGAAGATGGACCTGGGTCTTGCTAGCTATAATGCAATTCTAGTCTTATCAGTAAGCTCACCACAACAGGGAACAAAATGTAAATCTCCATCTCGTTGCTATGTTTCACCTGACCCTGATAACTTAACTAACTTAATGTCTTTATACTGGTTCAGAAGACTCTACATAATCTGTATACAACCAGTTACTTGGAGGGTGGTATTTTTTTTAGTGATGTGTTAGTTCATCTTAACCCCTAGTTCAACCTAATTTACTAGATTTATGTTTTAGAATCCAAGGCAAGAACAGTAACTCTATTTGTTACATGTTTTTCAAAAAGCTATATTCTAGATGATATTGCCATGTTGCAATGACCGATACAGGTTATTTATGAAGGTTGTTTATGACAATGTAGATGTTATATAATGCTATAGACAAAGCGGTTTTGACCAATTCGGACTGTAAAAGATTAATAGACAAACACTAGAGCTAAGTAGATCCGCAGCCAGTTAGGCACCATCTATAGCTGCTCTTAACAAACCATCTGAGGAAAGGTACAAATAATTACATTAATTTAATTTGAATTATGTCTGGGCAGTGGTCATTAAGCCTACTCTTTTCGATTTCAAACTGCCAAGGAATTTTTAATGTGCTCGACTTTGGACACATGAAGGCGATCTCATTACCCAGAGGTCAGGGGAATTTTTACCAGAAGATCCATGTAAATGTAAAAATCAGTCAATGATATGAGAAGAAGAAGAGACATCAGTCAAGGATTCAAGAAGAACAGACATCAGTACATCAGTCAAGGATACAAGAAGAAGAGACATTAGTACATCAGTCAAGGATACAAGAAGAACAGACATCAGTCAAGGATACAAGAAGAAGAGATACAATGTAAAACTGGTGCATAGAAAAGATAGCTAGACGTACCTAAAGATATCCGCCGCATGCATATACAATAAGTAGATGATGATGACAATGAAGTCGGCTGCCTCTGACACCAAACTATGGTGCTGCACCCTGGTAGGTATGTAATGCTAATTATTTCTGCACCACTTGATGTGCACAATTGAGCGCGACCCTCATATGACCAGCTGAACGCAGTCGTAAACTTCCACAGCATCATTTGACCAGATGTGTCAATCTAAAATGGACAAAAAAATCAACATCGTAGCCTGAAATTTTAAACCAATAGCTTTTTCTCTCCATCTTACATACATACAAGAGGCGTTCAAGTCAAGTTGGGACTGTTTTTTGGAATTAACTACAATAATTTTTTTCAAGTAGTCAAAATGCCATTTATTTTTTGATATAATCTCTTACAACATTTATGCACTTATCCCAGAGTTTAAGTAATGCTTGAAAAGCTTTGTCAGAATGTCTGAACCAGTTCAGGATGGCCTGTTTCACTTCATCATCAATGCTGAAATGCTGACCTACATTCTTTTAGGGTTTAAACAGGTGGAAATCGCTTGGATCGAGGTGTGGCCGTAAGGTGGATGAGGCAATACCCCCAGCCAAGTTGCTGCAGATGGTACATAGTGCATTGAGTCGTATAAGGCAGAGCAGGCTGGAACTCTTCTCTGCCAGTGAAAAGCAGAAAGCTGTCTTGGCACCAAACGTGCACTAACCTTCCGAAAATGCAAATGTTCATGAATAATAGTGTTCACCGTACCCATAGAAAGACTAGCCTCTTATGCAATTTCACGACAGGTTATGTCAATTTAGCAGGATAAGGCGCTACATAATTTGGATATTCACAGGAATAACTGTGGTGGGTTGAGAGTCACCACGACCGGGATCATCACTCAAGGCTGCACGACCTTTTCTAAAACGTTTACACCATTCAAATGTCTGACTGAGGCTGTCTCATCACTGTATTGTGATTGCAGTCTTCTATAAATTTCTGCAGGTTTCATGCCTTCTTTCACAAGAAACATCATCACAACATGCTGAGCCATGCAAGCACTAACAGTGGTGTCCACCATTTTTATTTATCTGTCATGTAACATGGCAAGGGGGCCACCTAGCAGTAATAGAAAACAAATGCCCCTAACTAATGATAGTAGTTCCAGCACGCTAAAACCCATTCAGGTAGAATTAGAACAAAAAGTTCTGGTTTGATTTAAACGCCCCCTCGTATATTGAGAAATATATTGGCATCCAGGCAAAAAACCAATACATTGAAAATGAGACTCATCAGGTGTTATATATATTCAACATTATTACACGGTGCAGAAACATGGACTATGAACAAAGAGCTGAAAAATGATTTACATTTCCTATTTCATAAAGAGTTTGAGATGTATATCTGTCTTGGGAAAATCTGCCAAACTACAGCTAATATTAATTTGTGTGATATCAGGTGGTCAATTTAAAAATATTTATGAGTAGCTTGCATGACATGAAAAGCTGTGTGGTATAGCTCCTCTTGCATCCACTATTAGAATATAGAATGCCTTTTCTTTAAATGAATATATATGGATTGTTGTATGGAAAATATATCACCATATGGAAGTAGTGCATTGTCTTTCTCTTCCTGGTGGCAACATTCAAACACAAGACATAGTCAACTACACAAACCCTGCGAAAGAAGATTGAACCGTTTGGCTAAAATGCTACAGGAGGTGCTCAAAATTCCAAGGATGGCTTACAAGAAAAACACAGAAATCTTGCGGGAGCTGGATATAGAACAAAACTGGTTAATAAACAACATTATATCTAGGACAATGTGGCCTAGAAAGAACAAAACCGGAGGGTGTGGTACCTGGTAATAGAGGCAGAGACAAGCTGTGGATGATATTGACAAGATTCTGGGGTTGACAGTACAGATTGGCTGTCATGAGAGCGATGTTCTACAAAGGTCATGTTACATGATGATGATATATATATTTAAAACCAAAGTGGTACCCAGATTGACAATAATAGGACCACTGTAACCTTCCACCAATGTTCTAAAAGGTGACTAAAGAGGTTTCTGCATGGAGCTAGCAGCTTCATCATGGAGCCAATGCAAATTCTCAAACCACAGCCTTCCTGTAAAGAGGTCAGCTGTAGTGGTGGCACTATGCTTTACTTTGAGTGATAAGGTGAATACAATACACAAGGTGAATATAATACACAAGGTGAATACAATACACAAGGTGAACACAATACACAAGGTGAATACAATACACAAGGTGAATACAATACACAAGGTGAATACAATACACAAGGTGAATACAATACACAAGGTGAATACAATACATAAGGTGAATACAATACACAAGGTGAATACAATACACAAGTTGAATACAATACATAAGGTGAATACAATACATAAGGTGAATACAATACATAAGGTGAATACAATACACAAGGTGAATACAATACACAAGTTGAATACAATACATAAGGTGAATACAATACATAAGGTGAATACAATACATAAGGTGAATACAATACACACGTTGAATACAATACACAAGGTGAATACAATACACAAGGTGAATACAATACATAAGGTGAATACAATACACAAGGTGAATACAATACACAAGTTGAATACAATACATAAGGTGAATACAATACATAAGGTGAATACAATACATAAGGTGAATACAATACACAAGGTGAATACAATACACAAGTTGAATACAATACACAAGGTGAATACAATACATAAGGTGAATACAATACACAAGTTGAATACAATACATAAGGTGAATACAATACATAAGGTGAATACAATACATAAGGTGAATACAATACACAAGGTGAATACAATACACAAGGTGAATACAATACATAAGGTGAATACAATACACTGGATACAAAACCACAAGGTAACAAAACCACAAGGTAACAAAACCATAATATACAGAAAAGTTGGGAAGCCAAAGCACACATTGTAAAAGACAGTGGAAAATACAAAATGGCAAAAAGATGATCCAAAACAGGAAGTGACAGAAAGTGACCATTATCTCCGCATGTCCCAAGCAGTATTCGAAGGAATAATTGTAAACTAGCCTTTAACCCAGCAACACCATTTTGTCTACAGATACCTTTCCATGTTTTTTGTATGAACTAAATACAAATAATAATTTTGTATATAGTATAATAATAATATTTGCCCATTACAAGTAAAGCATCAGGTTTGTAGTGTATTTAGACTACAGTAAGGAAGAGTTGTGCTGGTTGTCAACCTCACGCGCCAGCCCTCAGTTACAAGACATTTTGGCGAGACAACTGGAGATGCTCACGATGAAGATTTTTTCTCAGGGTTCACTCCCGAAGTCTTTCCCATTAACATATAACCTGCAAGGCAGCGAGTATATAGTCCTGTATCTATGATTCACAAATAAAGTTTCTTCTTGTCTATGGAAATAATAATTTCCTCCCTGTCTTTATAAGTGATTGCATACTCTATCTATACATAGTTGATGATTTAATGATTCAATCAGTCAGTTATCTGCCAATCAAATCTCCAGTGCACACATCGGACAGACAAACACACATTAGAGAAATAAAAGAGTAGAAATGAATATATATTTAAACACATTTTAAAATTTAAATAATGGTTTCTGAAACGTTATGGAAAGAAGATAAAGCAACATTCCAGTAGAGGATGTGGCCCACAATGTTAACTCGAAGGCAAGAAATGACTGTTTACTTTCATCAGGGTAGTGTAACAGAGTTACAGGGGTACAACGAGCCAAAGCCAGGGAAGTCCTGAAAATACTGTTCGTGGTACCCAAACATAACTTGAGAACCCGGCTCGAGAGTTTCAGTTCATTGAACGAGGCATGGTCCACAACTATCAAACAATGCAAGTTTGGGGCTGGCCGACCAATATAGGTCGGCCTTCTGTTCTCACGGTTTGAACTGGGAATTCCCGTCAACAAGCGGTCAGTCAGTGTTTGGAAGATAATGCAGCCTTTCTTTGGAACACGCGAGTTCAAATAAAGTTGGTAAGAAATGAACTCAAGAAAGTGTAGTCATTACTTTAAGCGGGAAAAACTTAGCTTATAAACTGGAGTGAGACAGTATAGTGGACAGATCAGAAGCAGCAAACAAGGGTGTCCTACCAGACAGTGTAGTGAGTAGCACTTTGTCTAGAACAAGTAGATAGTTAAAAGCTACAGAAACTTAGCCAGTGAATGACAATAGTAGAGTCATAGAGTTAGAAGCCACCGAAGCAGACCACCACGGAAAGGCAACAAGAGACCACACACATGTAAGAATCTGTCTGTGTGTGATGTTCTGTTCAAGTCGTCGCTAACATATTGCTCGAGTGACCTGACTTCATTCTCATCAGATGGAGACGTGTTGCTACAATACGAAGCTGTAGTCCTAAGACGACCGTTGTGATTTGTGGGTTTTCCTCGTCCTGACAACCCCAGTAACACAACCACTGTCGTCCGTCATAGACACGAGCACAGCCGCAGGCACGAGTACAGCCGCAGATACGAGCACAGCTGCAGACAGAGTACAGATGCAGTCACCGACTGCCTTACGAGAGACGAGACAAGTGGTCCAGTAAACATCCCTTTTTAGTAAGCTGAGAGGACAGATAGATGAGGACTGAGAAATTGTCGATAGACTTCCATTATATCAACGCACAGAGAAAGACAGTGAAAGAGGACTGAGAAATTGTAGATAGACATCCATTATATCAACACACAGAGAAAGACAGTGAAAGAGGACTGAGAAATTGTAGATAGACATCCATTATATCAACGCACAGAGATAGACAGTGAATAGAACAATTGCTAGATTCCGACCACGTGATGAGAACCCTGGGTAAAGTTTAGTACTAGAGTAAGACCTGTGCTACTTGCTCGAACCTTTAGAAGTAATCTTAGTCAGTTAGAGAAGTGATCATAACCAACCATTTGAGAGACATTAGAATTAATTAAATAATTGATAAACTGTATAATACGATAGAATGAATAGTGATTTGATGGATGTGCATATTGTTTTACTTGTGTGAGAAAAATACATGCTGTGTTTTACCTGTGTTAAAAGTATTGTTGGTGTTTAATAGAGAGAGTTAAGGAGTGATAGTGGTAATGAAGATTAGTATAGAACATTAACGTTTTTTTCATACATATATATTAAATGATACCGTGACATAAGATATACAATTAACGTTAACCCTGTTATAGTAGCTTCAGAAAAGAAAGAAACTGAAAGGAAAATAATTAAGAAAACGCAAAGCCATAATAACCTTTTACATAAAAATTAATAATTAAGTCCCATAGCAGAAACTGTCATTAAGGATGAAGTGTAAGAGACTTCATTGTACTAAGTCACAGCTTGTGTAAGGTGGGGTTGGCCAGTTCCCATCCCAGCTGCCTTTTTTACTCTTACTATATGTCAGTTACCAATTTGCAAATGAAGCACTTATACAGCTGTGTCGAGTGAAGCGTGTCAGTAGCAGAAGTTGAACCTTGTACTTTTGCCTTGAAAAGCGAGTGCTCTACCATTACACTAATGAAATGCCTCCTTATTCAAAATGACCAAGAAAATTGAGAAACAGCAAAACCTAAATAACCTTATACATAATAATCCAATGTGGATCCTGATGTGCCTTACATGGGAGTAAATAATAGCACCACTGTACAATACTATACATTTTGCAAATGCAACAAAGTCTTCTTCCTGAAAAGGATGTTTGTGACATTGTGTCATAGTTTACAGCTGCACTGCAATATTGGCACCTTTCTAAAAGACACATCCGAATTGAGCACGGCACTTTTTGGGACCAAGTTTGCCTTCCCTCTTCGGTCCCTATTCTCTTAGTCAGGCTGCATTGTTGTTGTCAGTTTCCAGGGCCTCCACTTGGAGGCAAAATATGGCCTTGATCAGTTATGAGTCACTGACCCAGATGCAAGCAGCTAGCTACGAGCCCCAAATCTGGCTACACATGGAGAACTGGCAACCTCGCCATGAATAATGACCTTGATCAGTTATGAGTCACTGACCCAGATGCAAGCAGCTAGCTATGAGCCCCAAATCTGGCTACACATGGAGAACTGGCAACCTCGCCATGCATAACAGAGCAACCTCGCCATGCATAACAGAGCAACAGAATAGACCTTTAAAAGAGTATATGAGAGCTTTGAAGTAGATTTCCTGCAAGGATGTATACTGTAGTGAAGGCCACATAATTCTACTTGAGTGAAAAAGGACACATGATGATAGTTTAGTTTTAGTTTAGGCAAGGAATCATAATCATCGCACACGGTTTAACCCATAAGTGCTCAGTTCTTCTCCATATTTTTTGAGAATCTCAGCACAATGCACGACAAGCGAGGATCCCGTAATAGATTTGGTAGATTTTTTTACATAATTTTGAATTCTGCCCGGGCAGCAGCCGTTAAATTTCCAACATAATGATGATACTGACCAAAGCAAGTAAATGTGGCGATAACATCAGGACATCAATAAGGGGTGTTGATAACGCTGAGATGTCCAAACACTTGCTGTCAAGCACCTGAAGGATAAAAATGGGTAAGAAACAAATTTAAATATGATTTCTTTTCTTTCTTTTTGGCATTTGTTTTGACAAGGACACGTTGTGAGATAGTTTACAGCGAAGTTGCAATATCTGCGCGTTTCGTCCCGACACATCTAGTTTCAGCACATTATTTTGGGGACTGAGCTTATCTTCCCTCTTCGATCCCTATTATCTTAGCCATGAGTGCAGCCTGTTTCCAGGGCTGCCACTTGGAGGCAGGATAGGGTCTTAATACCAACGGATCCAAATCATGGGAGTGAGTGTGGCATAGCCTTCTGAGTCAGCTCCAGAAATGCATGTAACACAAGATTGATTAACTTGCTTCTATGAGGATTGGCAGAAGAAGTTAAAGATAAAAAGAAGAAGGATAAAAAGAAGAAAGATAAAAAGAAGAAGAATCCACGTATTTCTGTTACTTGTTAGAATCCCCAACAAGCTACTGTATCTTCGATTCACTGGCTGTGCACACTCATGTGTAGCAGACGGAATGGGGTTTTGCTCTTCTGTCTCACAGAACTGATGGCTCTCCTTTTCCTCCACTACTAAACTCCTCAATCTATTACTACAACTAACACTCACGTCAATAAACTAAAGACAATATTTCAAAACAATAAAAACAAATTCTTTATTCTTACACAATTACAATTTCTCTTCCACTCTTCTATCTTACACAGCTTACTACACACTCCTACCTAATGGCTATCTATGACTTAAAACTTTAAAACTCTAACTACATCTAAACCGATAACTATTGTCATCAGTAGAGTTATACATGAAGGATAACTCAGAGCCATTCAAAATTAAATCAGGGTCACAACAGGGGTGCCTACTGCCATCTTTCCTGTTCATCCTGGCAGTGGACTAGTTATGAAAGTAACAACAAATGAGAGAAATTTAATCCAGTGGACCTTGAATAAACAGCTGAAAGACCTGAATTTTGCGGATGATATAGCCCTTCTGTACCACAGCCAAAGCCAAATGCAAAGGAAACTGGATAGACTGGATTATACCTCTAAACAGTCCGTTTAAAGATCCATGAGGAAAAGACAAAAATAATTAGGGGCAATGCAGCAAACACAGAACCAATCAGGCTGAGAGGAACGCCAGTGGAAGAGGTAGAGGTATTTACATACCTAGGAAGTATCATCAACAAGGAAGGAGGGACAGAAGAGGATATAAAAACAAGGATACAAAAAGCAAGAGTTACATTCGGAATGTTGAAACCAAGATGGAACTCCGAGGAAATAAGAAGGAAGACAAAAATAAGGGATTTTCAATTCAAACGTGAAGCCAGTCCTGCTGTATGTAGCAAAAATCTGGAGGATGACCAAAGGCAATGACAGGAGACTGCAGGGTTTTGTCAACAGATGCCTGAGAAAGATTCTTGGTATAAAATGGTTTGACAATGTTACAAACGACAGACTGTGAGAGCTGGACAAGGTAAATTGGAACAGGAAACCTTAGGAAGAAAGTGGAGATGGATGTGTCATTTATTAAGAAAACCCCAGGCCAGTATCACCAGGCAATCCCTGTCATGAAACCCCCAGGGAAGGAGAGACATAGACAGCCCAAGGAAGACGAGATCTGGAGGCGGAAGTAAAAAAAACAGGAAAAGCTGGAAGGAAGTGGAAAAGATTGCACAGAACAGTGCTGCTTGGCGAGGGTTGGTTGATGGCCTATGCACCACTGGGTGAAAATTCGTTGTCTAACCCAAGTGGTCGTCCTTGGCGTTTCTCTATGACAACTGTTGATCTGTGTGGTGTATGTCGAAATGTAAGCTGGTTCTGTCCAATCTACGATGGCTCTGACAAAATTCTAAGATGGTGCTGTCAGCCACGTGTTTTTCGCTGGCTACAAATAATCTGTCAAAATTATATCTCTATGCCGACGTGAATTTTGAAGAAGGGCTGCACCCTTCTATAGCGTAGTGGCTGTCAGAATATTAGCTGTTTCTGGCCAATCTACGATGGCTATGATAAACTTCTAAGATGGCGCTGTTGGCCACGTGTCTTTCGCTGGCTTCATATAATCTGTCAACACTATATCTCTTAGTCAACATGTGTGGTCAGGTTCTGGGGAAACGCCCGTCCCTAATTCTATTCGTGTTTTAAAAGTCGAATTATGCTTGTGATGTAATTCTGGTAAAACTAAGAAACTGCTTAGTCTGAGACACGGTTTGTCTGGCAAGACTAAATCTGTCACACATGATTTGTGCTCCCAGAACTGATGATTTATCTATTGCAATGTTTAGTTAGTCCATCATGCCATCGCTTAGGTGGACGGCCCCATTTACATGTACAGGAATAAGTCACCAAAATGTTCTACAAGTCTATCTGTTGCCAGACATTTGTATTATATGTCCAGCCCAGCGATGTTTGTGTGATAAGTCCCAAAATGAAGTTTGATGTTGAATTTCTTCATTTTGAATCTTATCCCTTATCTGAATGTTTAGTGTGTGTCGTTACAATGCTTTCTCAGTGACCCAGATCTTCTCAGCATCTGTTCTGCGCAATTTCCACACATCACATCCATAAATTAATGCTGAAACGACCATGGAATTAAAAGTATGTGCTCTTGTCATGGTGCCAGAGAACAAAAATAATCAGTTTTTATAAACAAATTAATAACTTTTGTTTGGATCTTTTGAGGGTAATCAGCATGATACAATTTAGAACAAAAGAAAAATGTAATAATTAGAATGAAGGCCAGCAGGGCATACATATTTTCAAGAAACAAAATCTCATATGTTCCTTGGGCTAGCAAGTGGAGATTTCAATCGTAACTGACAAATCATGGAGTTTTGTACAACAAGCAATGGGAATGGTTTCTTTTAAATTTCAAAATAATGTTGAAATGAGGTTTCAAGTTTGAAATGGCATTTATTATAATGGACTTCAAATGCTGATCAAGCAAATTTACTGGATGGTCGGGCATGTCACATATCAAGGATGTTCAACAACATGCCAACAACTACAAACACTACTGGGCTGGATCATGTAGTCAGAAGGAAAGATGAACGCCGGAGCTCAGCAATTACTCTATGGTACCCGTGTGTCAAATGGAAACTTCTAAGACACAAACTTGGCAGAGATGGGCAGACAAAGATCTTCAGGCTCAGAACGGGACATTGCAGAATCAAGGCACACCTCCACAGAATGGATTGTGGTGCCCCCAAACAAACACCAGAACATATTCTGCAGGACTGTCTCACTTATGCAGACCAAAGAGAGGCAGTCTGGCCCAGTGGAGCGACCGTGCTCAAAAAGCTGTGGGGGACCGGCGAAGACCTGGAACGCAGTCTCCTTTGTGAACCTCACCGGGCTAGAGGCATAGCATCAGTTGATCGATATAGAAAAAGAATTTGATTTAATTCTTCACTATTGTTTTTCATTACATCATCTGATTGAAGATCAATAATTTCCATTTAAAACTGACTTGGGATGGTTTAACAGTGCCACCAAATGGATTTTGAAACATCCTTATCTCATTTGCTTTTCATCAAGATGAGAAAATCGTACTGAACCTGTCAACTATTCTGGGTAGTTTAGTAGTGAGGAAACAACTAAATTGTGTTTTTTAAATCAACTATTTCAGTCTAATTTCCTGCACACTGTTGTTGAATTCACTTGCAGTCAAATATCAAGACGCAATTGTTTTTAACAAAATCAACGATTTAATACCATCAAGTTTTGCAGTAACAACGTCTGTATTATTTCTTACATGTTGCTGTTTAATGGGTTTGGAATCAAATGTAAACAGCTTTCTCCCTTCATCTGCAGTGATAAGAATATGGCCTGCACATTGCCACACTTGGCTGATATCCCCATAGGCTCTGTTATGCACAACATCAGTGAAGAGCTGAAAAATGTATAAAACAGTTTCATATTTGAAATAGTTTTTTTGTCAACGAGTACATCTATCTTGGGTGCCTACTTAATATTGAGAACCACCTGGAACCTGAATTTACAAGATGTCGTAGAGCAAGCTGGGCAATCCTCTCGCCCATTAACATGGCCCTGGACGGTTGCGAAGACCAGAACCTACAAGCTTCTCTCTTCAATTTCACTGTGCTCCTTGCTGTGTGCTACGGTGCCGAGACATGGACACTAACAAAATCACTGGAGGACAAAATTTCCCAGGCCTCTCTTGAGAGACACTTGGTCAGAATCACTCTTCGGAACCAACATATCCAAAAGTTACATAATTCCAACATACGATAATTGTCCTTGGTGGATGATGGTGAATTTATGCAGACAAGGCAAAATATAGATGGGCAGGTCACATGTTGCGACGAAACGATGGTTGATAGAGTACGACGACAGCAATCTGCTGGTACCCGCGAGATAAAAAGAGACCGCAGGGAAGACCTCCAATATGTTGGTCAGACTCCATTGCAGTACACAACAACATCCGAGATGTCTCTGGAGGAGGGCTTACCATGCACTTGACTTCCATGGCCGAAAACAGGGTCCGCTGGAGACGAA
The DNA here is from genome assembly GCA_036924085.1 of Ariolimax columbianus. Classification (NCBI taxonomy): domain Eukaryota; kingdom Metazoa; phylum Mollusca; class Gastropoda; order Stylommatophora; family Arionidae; genus Ariolimax; species Ariolimax columbianus. The sequence goes on along the minus strand of JAVGWX010000008.1, from coordinate 39,736,535 downwards.
GTTGGGACCCGCAGCTACGGTTAGGAACGGGTCATCAAGATCAAGATATCTCAAATAATGGTGTTCAGGGTACTAAAACCGCACACTAGGTTTTGTAAATAAATAGATTTGTCTAAAGCTAAATATGCATTTTCAAACACTCATCTTCTTAGTCTTAGTCAATATGTTCTTCTACAGAGGTGATTTTCCTTCTGAAGTCAGATGTGTCAGACCAAAAGGTGCAAATATCGCAGTCAACCTGTAAACTATGACACAACACATCCCGTTCTCTGGACTACATCCTACTACTTGCAAGACCCTTTTCAGGGTTTGGTAGCGAGAGTTTGAGAACAAATAAAGAAGAAAAAGTTTTCCTTCTTCAGGTCCAAGCTCTTCTACGAGTTAGTGGTAGCCGGTTGGTGCTTTTTTCTGCTTTGCTGGCTGGGCTCAAGCAGGGATGCGATCTTTGATCTTGTGCGGGTACCAGCTGCTGGGCTCAAGCAGGGATGCGATCTTTGATCTTGTGCGGGTACCAGCTGCTGGGCTCAAGCAGGGATTCGATCTTTGATCTTGTGCGGGTACCAGCTGCTGGGCTCAAGCAGGGATGCGATCTTTGATCTTGTGCGGGTACCAGCTGCTGGGCTCAAGCAGGGATTCGATCTTTGATCTTGTGCGGGTACCAGCTGCTGGGCTCAAGCAGGGATGCGATCTTTGATCTTGTGCGGGTACCAGCTGCTGGGCTCAAGCAGGGATGCGATCTTTGATCTTGTGCAGCTACCAGCTCAGGCTCCAATCATTTCTGTCACGGACACGAGTTGTCCAGTGGATAGCTAGCTTGTTCATTAGAGGGTCACTGATGTTGTGCAGCTCTAAATTATATTGCCAACGATTGGGTGGGCTAAGAGGTGTGTCATCCATGAGGTTTCTTTTCACTGCATGGGTACCATAGAGTGGTTGTTGTGCTCCAACATTCATCTTTCCTTCTGACTACATGGTCAGCGCAGCAACGCTTGAAGTTGTTAACATGTTGTTGGACATCCTTGACGTGTGACATTTCCTGGATGTCATTATTGTGTAGGCGCATCTGGCATTGTCTAAGTGATACACCCACAAGACGGTGCTTGAGTGAGGCATGTGTTGCCCTTAACTGGTTCTCCATGGCTTTTGCCACAGACAAGATTTTACTAACATAGCAAAGTACTGGATGAACCACTGAATCAAAGGCCAAACACTAATTGCATTGAGAAAAGATAAACTTAAGATTATCTAACTGTGTTTACAGGAGGAGCAGCTGGTCGATTGGTTTGAATGTCGGTCTTTGACCACAAAGACGTGAGTTTATATCCTCGGAAAGCCATAGGTTTTGTCCATCAGATATAAAATAAAAACCTAGCCTGTACATTATGTAGTGACTGTAGTGGCAAGTGACCTTTATTCCTCATCAATATAAATCCTTTGAGTGAGACTCAACAATGGGAACAAACACTGCAGGCATAGTATACTAGTAACTGTGTTCATTTTCAGCATTACTAGAAATAGGTTTTTTAACTTTAATAAAACAAATCACGCTTCACAGCCAGCGCACCTAAGGTCTATACAACTCTGACATACATCATTTGTTCCTGGTGGAAGATGCAGTTACTTATGCAGACAAGGTCAAACATCATTAGGCTGGCCACTTACTGAGAAGAAAGGAAGAACAATAGAGCACAGCAACAGCAATATGGTATCCTAGCAACAAGGAGCGACAACAGGGTCAACCACCAACGCACTGGTCCAACTCCCTTGCATTCCACAACAACATTCTCAATGCTACAGATTGGTGACTCATTATCTATTAGTCTACCCTGGCCCATGACAGAGACCGTTGGAAGAGAAGTTCAGATCCGCAACGGTGTAACCGCTGCTGAAGGACAAGTCATTCAGCAATCCAATAAAACAAATTAATTACCAAATACAATGCCTTATTCTACTCAAACTACATAATTAAATTAATTTCTTCTAGTTCCCCTTGGAGCACAGGACTACAGCAGTTGCTCTATTTCTATTTAGGGTTATTTTGTTGAGCTCCATCTTTGGAACTGCAGTTGACTTGGTTTCTTTTCACTGTTCTTCATCAGGTTGTCACCTCCTGTGACATCTAATTCAATTCATATCTGGTTATGTTGTTGGATTCTTTCTGATGGCGTGTCCTATTCATCTTCATCTTTTCTCTTTAATGTTGCAGAGTTCCATATTGGGTGGAAAGAGTTAAAAGCAAATCTGGCTATGTTCATTCTGGCATTAACATATTCATTTGCTCCTCAATGGTTAATTCCCCATTGGGTAAAACCTGTGGACTTCTTCAATTATCTGAACACTAATCTTCACTCTGCATGTACTCAATGTTGAGCCAAAGCCTCCTTCGATGGTTGGGGCATGTTTACTGTATGGAAGGTGAGAAGCTGCCAAGGGATATCCTCTATGGACAGCTGGCTATTTGGGCTATAAGAATTTGATTGCACACAATGCAATTCAATGGCGTATGCAAGAGTGACGTGAAGTCATGTGACATCCAATCCAAGGGTTGGGAAACAATTTCTCAGGAACGAGTTGTTTGGAGACAGCCAGTTGGAAGGGTTATAGTGGCTGCTGGTACTTATAGAGGTCTTCTCGCTGTAGAGAAAAGAGGCAGACTGAAGAGATTGAGGAACACACCGGCAGCCTGATTGTATGATCTGTGGCAGGGACTATCATTCATGTATTGGTCTGTCACTCATGTTCGACCTTTATAGTCACAGCAGACTGTCAAAATACAAGAGACAGCTGGACAAAACGCACAGGGCGCAACGCGCATGGTCTACAGAAATTGAGATGCCAATGATGATGGTAAATCTTCATAGAGTGTCCATTTATTTGTTATCATTTCCTTAACCTTGTTGACAAGGCATTTGCTGCTTCAGTTGTTAGTCTGTTACCACCATTTAGTATATTACTGTCAAATCTAAGGTTTGATTAACATTGTTCTGTGCATATACAAAATTATAAAACAAAAACGGCTCTAAGCAAATACTACGTTTCCAGTGAATTCATTAAACATTAAATCTTTAGGTCGTAAGAAATACAATAACGCTTGCAAAAAATGACATATATAGTAATTTTTGAGAAAATTGAGCGAGAATGTGTTCAACAATTTTGGAACGAACTATACTAGTAACTACTATAGTAATTAGTAGACCCTATTATAGGGCCTATGCCATAAATAGCCTATACATAGTACTTAAGTACTACTACTAGTGAGTGCTACTACTAGTACTACTACTTTACTATTACTGTACTACTACAACTTACTAGTCCTATTTAGTATTACTTACTAGTACTAGTATTAGTTACTATTACTGAGTATTAGTCTACTGACCACTAGTAACTGGTTCTACTATTAGTACTACCTACTACTACAAGTAGTACTAGTCTACTTAGTAATAATATTACTATTAGTACTACTAATTACTATACTATTGGATTGTCTGACCCTACTTAGTACTGACTGCTTTTCTTTTCTGACTTCTCGTCTGTTGTTGGTTGATGAATATAATAACATTTACATTATTATATCATGATTATTAATAAACATAACATATTCTATATTCTCACATCGTTTCTGGATAATGGCATACTCTGAATTGCATTTTGGATATGTATCTCCATTTTTATTGTGGATTTAAAAACGCGACTACTCTTCACGCAGTTTAAGTACAAGTATGCAACTGTCAAGGAGTAACTTATTTTCAGCGTGAGTGTTAATTAAAACGCCTTCCCTTCCTCTGCCATATTTGTTTACGATAGTCTCTGCCATCACATGACTTCCTGGTTATTTACCTCTTTTCGTTGAAGATTCGCCGGGAAAATTTCCAGCGTGGCAGAAAAAAAAAATGAAAGGTCACTTCACCGTTATCATTTCAGTTCATGTGCCATCTTTGCATCGAAGGTCGGCTGCAATGGATCTCCATTCCACTCTATCTCTTACCGTAATTGTGCAATCTGAAAGACTTTTCCCAGTCCATCTCCTGATGTTATCCGCCCACTTATAACGATCTCTGCCATTTGAACGACTGCCTTCCACCCTACTTTCTTTAATATAAAGTATAATATAGTCTTCAACAAGGAGGTATGTCTTGTTATATGACCCAAAAAAACACCCATTAATTCCCTTTTCACCCCCAACATTGTCAATACCTCCACATTTATTTTCTTCTCTCTTCAAGAAAGGCGACCCGATCTTCTATATACCCACATTTCGAAGGCTTCATAACTCTTTTTCCAACGTGTTATTCAGTGTCCATGTTTCTGCTCCATAAAGTAGTGACGGATATACGCAACATCTGACAATTTAAATCTGAAAATTTGTCGTACTCTATTATGTATGTTACACTAGGCGACTATGGAAGGTTGTGTATGGAACTGTCAGCGCAGCATGTAAAGTTATGCAGAAACAACTCGTTCAAAGTACTTAAATGTTAAGGCGCAGGCCTCATTCAAGGAAGCCAAATGGAGTAATAACCTCTTGTACTTTAACACGAACGTAGTATTACGTCAGAGAGTTGAAGACGCTATTGGTCCTTTTGAAGATCTGTTCACGGCTATCAAAAGACGAAAGATGACCTGGTGCGGGCACGTCGCGAGGTCCAACGGAATTCCCAACTCGATACTCTTTGGTTCCGTACCGGGACAGAGAGGGCGAGGACGTCCAAGGAAGAGATGGGTGGACAACATCACTGAGTGGTCAGGCCTTCGTCCCGGGGAGATACGTCAGGCGGCGACAGACAGAGAGGGATGGCGTGGGATTTTGGGAGTGTCTTCGTGTGTGCCCCAACGACCTGATGGGTTGCGGGATGAACTGAACTGAACTGAACTTTAACAAAAAACAAAATATGGAGATACTCGTGAAAGATGCAGAAATAAACAGTACAAGGAATCAACCGAGTGATGATCACACACATAATATACACATAACACGAGACCAGACCTACCCGTGGACAACATTCTTATATTCACTTCAGATTTGAGTCCACCCATTCTCGACATTAGCAATTTAGGCCGACTTTTGTCACAAGGTTTCATCGCTTATGCTTTCAGTCGGTGTTGTTTCTTGGTCTTCCTTGTGCGCTGAAATAAGATGTTATATTGTTATCATCATCATCAGTCCAGTAACCTAAAAAGTCATTGAGGTAACAATACTGCAGATTGTTGGACCAGTTCTCTCCACTCCACTCGGTTTTGTGCCAGGATATTTATTCTAGCTATAGACCTTCCTGTCCACTCTCTGATGTTGTCTTCCCATCTCTTTTGCTGCCTCCCCTTCTTACGCTTCCCAGGCACAGTATCTCGCAGGATCGTCTTGGTCAACCCAGACGATCTTGAAACATGCCCATACCATGTGATCTGGGTCAACCCAGACTATCTTGAAACATGCCCATACCATGTGAGCTGGGTCAACCCAGACTATCTTGAAACATGCCCATACCAAGTGAGCTAGCATGCTTTTTACCATAGGCAATAGGTCTTTATATTGACTGATCTTTCTCTTAACGGTGTCTCAAGTTGCCTTATTCGTGACGTGGTCTAGATACGTGATCTAGATATTGATATAGAGCATCCTTTTTATCACGGAGGAACCTCATTTCCGACATGGCACTCCAGGGTATTGAAACTCAAGACCACACGATGTAGGGCACAAGGGAATGTATTTATCTTAGCAGCATGTCAAGATGGATCATACTAGTTGCGTCTGTTGTGCACGACCTCTGGCGTGTAAGGAGTAATTGTAAGATTTCCCTTAAAACAAAAATCCGCATCTACCAGTCTGACATGGTCCCAGTCCTGCATTACGACTCCGAAACTTGGACATTACTCAAACATATCAAGACCAGAGGCCTTCCACATGCGCAACCAGCGGCGTATGCTGGGCATCCGATGGCAAAACTACATCCGCAATGTGAAGGTCTTTATTCAAAGAAGCCTCCATCAAATCTCAGAAACACTGAACCGTCGTCGAGTTTCTTTGTTCGGTCATGTCACGCGGTTGAACCAGGAAACCCCCCAACCAACAAAATACTACACAGATCGTTCCTCAGCGCCAAAAGACTTGCGATGGCTGGCTGGAGGCGCAGAAGACTGTCCCCGCACAGCATAGCGTGCCAGCAGATAGCAGCGTCCCCATACACCCTGGATGAAGCATAGAGCCGTGCCTTAGACATGCGCGAACTTTTTATTATTATTAATAATTGAAATAATTGTTATGTCCCAGGGAAGGAGCGAAGGCCATCATCCGGTAGATAGGTAAGCGACACGGGTCCCAGGCGCCAACCATACATGGTCACGATGTCTGGCTGAGTTCCAGGCTGCATGCAGTGAGATGATGTCTTTCCGATTGGATCTAACCTGGTAGTACGGGGGGGGGGGGGGGGAATCATGATGGGCAGGGTAGCTATGTATCCTTGATATACACGGGCTGCTCCAAGAGCTGGTTGGAGGGGACGTCCCCGGCAATGCGGGCCACATCTTCATAATAATTTCAGTCAGATTAAACAGATCAAAGGGAATGGTGTGGCCTAGTGGTTAAGTGGCACGGCTCACAACCCGAATGTGCTGGGTTCGATCCCCATCACAGCACCGGCCGTTACCCCGGGGAAGCAAACCCTTAGAAAATGCAGGAGGAAGCAGACCCTTACATAAAATGCATGCTGAAGTCGGATGTACTGGGCGACATGCGCAAAATAAAAACCACAGTGCAACGCACACCGTCCTGGGGATTAGAGAAATCAGGCGAACGCAAAAAAACAAAAAACAAAAAACAAACAGATAAAAGACCAGACTTCACTTTCTCGCAGGGCTCCTGGAAACGGGCCGTGTCTGGCAGTCTGGTCAAAAAGGTGGGGATCGATACTGCAATCCCAAAAGTGGTGAGCTTACGGAGAATTCTCGCATTGCACTACATCCAGGAGAATCCAGGTGCAACTTCTCAAGTACTCCTCTGGATGTGAGAAAAGAAACTGTAAGCTGCCACCAAAGGTCTGTTCTGTTCCTACGAATCTATTTCACTGCACTTCAGGCAGATCCATGGGTAGTCAGTCTGTCTCAGTAAATAGCAAAGGTTGTAGATACTGTTGGTTCCTGCAGCTCGTTGACTGTACACACTGCGTCCTCTTAAGCACCGTCAGTCCGGATTCTACAATTCATAGTCTGACACCTCTCCAGGGACCTGTTCAGCTTGGTTGGCCCTACAAGGTACATACATTCTTGCCGGCATAAATCATTGGGACGAGGGCAAAATGGGAAATCCGTGTATGACGACTTTACGTGTGAGGCTGGGAGAGAGAACAGACGCGACAGTCGGCCAGACGATAATCGTGGTGATGTTGAATTTATTGACAATATTTTAATTGACAAGATTGAGCCAGGTGAATTGGGTGATGTCGAAAAACCTAGAACTGTCATACCTAAAAAGGTGGAAATTTAAATTCTGTGCTATTTTCAGTCGTCTTGATTTCGCCTTGCCACTGGATCAGAGAGTAAGACTGACAACAGCGCAAATATTGCTCACTTAATTCTAGTTAAAGCGCAAGTCACAGTGTCAAGATATTTTATCAGATGTACTGCATGATCGATATATGCAGACTCTTATCTTCGGTACGTGTAACGTGCTGAAATTGCTGGATAGCAGAATGACCGATAGACCCGAAGGGATGACGACACTAGTTGCCAGAAAACTGGCACGCTACAGGGTGGATGTGGTTGCTTTTAGCAAGGCGTAATTACCAAATCACAGAAGCTGTGGGATACTATTCATTCTTCTGGTGTGCACGTGCTAGCTCAGAAATACGCGAGGCTGATATCGAACTCGCTATTACACCCCATCTAGTTCACGTGATTGTTAGGCCTCCATGGGGTATAAATGACCAGCTATCCAACTCTCACCGGAACATTGGAGAAGTGTTACCGTTATCAGCGGCTATGCCGCAACAATGACGAACCCTGAGGATATCAATGATAATTTTGATGAGGAGCTAAACTCCCTCATCTTGTAGGTTCCAAAATAAGAGAAGCTCGTTATCCTTGGTGACTGCCCGGGTATTGTTGTTGTTTAATGCCCACAGGTCGGACGTCCTGGTCAGTGTATTGTGCCTGACTCTGGCGACACGTCCTGGTCGGTGTATTGTGCCTGACTCTGGCGACACGTCCTGGTCAGTGTATTGTGCCTGACTCTGGCGACACGTCCTGGTCAGTGTATTGTGCCTGACTCTGGCGAGACGTCCTGGTCAGTGTATTGTACCTGACTCTGGTGGCACGTCCTGGTCAGTGTATTGTACCTGACTCTGGCTACTCCTGGTCAGTGTATTTTGCCTGACTCTGGCGACTCCTGGTCAGTGTATTGTACCTGACCCTGGCGACTCTTGGTCAGTGTATTGTGCCTGACTCTGGCGACTCCTGGTCAGTGTATTGTACCTGACTCTGGCGACTCCTGGTCAGTGTATTGTGCCTGATCCTGGTGGCACGTCCTGGTCAGTGTATTGTGCCTGACCCTGACGACTCCTGGTCAGTGTATTGTGCCTGACTCTGGCGACTCCTAGTCAGTGTATTGTGCCTGACTCTGGCGACTCCTGGTCAGTGTATTGTACCTGACTCTGGCGGGACGTCCTGGTCAGTGTATTGTACCTGACTCTGGCGACACGTCCTGGTCAGTGTATTGTACCTGACCCTGACGGGACGTCCTGGTCAGTGTATTGTACCTGACCCTGGCGGGACGTCCTGATCAGTGTATTGTACCTGACCCTGGCGGGACGTCCTGATCAGTGTATTGTGCCTGATCCTGGCGGGACGTCCTGGTCAGTGTATTGTGCCTGATCCTGGCGACTCCTGGTCAGTGTATTGTGCCTGACTCTGGCGACTCCTGGTCAGTATGTTGTGCCTGACTGGACTAGTGTCAGTTTCCAAATACCAGAGCAGGAACTGATCATCAGTCCTGGGAAGGAGTAATTGGTGTATGTGGCACATGTACGTGGCACATGTAAGTGGAACATCAATGGACTGCTACTGCTGAGCCTCTGTGCCACTCATGATATCTCCATCACCAACACCATGTTTCGGTTGCCCACTCGCAACAAGACGTCAAGGATGCATCCCCGATCTAAGCAATGGCATCTTATTGACTATGTCTTCACGAGATGGAGAGATGGGCAGATGGGATGTACGAGTGACAAAGGCTATGTGTAGTGTCAAGTCTTGGACGGATTGAACAAAATAACATTGGACTTCTGACGTTCAGCAAGGGTAGTGGACGAACAATTCTGTCCGACGCGTTGAGAACAGAAATAATCAAGCTAGGTTAGAAGCATTTCCAGAACAGCGACAAGCATTTTCTACTAAAAAGTAACCATTTAATAAAACGGTTTTGCTTTAGGCGGAAAATAATTGAGAAATGGTCGTGGCGAGGAAATGAATCACTCATGGCTCATCTATCCCTCTTCTAAAAAGTATATTTTGCGTCTATTCCAGGTCAGTTCGCCAGTCCTATTTGGAGCATGAAAGTGGATTCAACCAATGGATAGCACCAGAAAGGATTAGTGTTGATGATAATGCTATGAACCATAAGTAGTGCTTCCCACAATGTTTAATGCTGTTTGTTACTAGAAAGGACTTTGATATAGCACCATTTTTCTGACTACGATGATAAATTTCATGGGGCAGCTGTACTTTGTCGTGATTTTCCATAGGTCTTCTTCATTGACCTTATGGAATGCCTCAGGTCAATGCAGGTCGCAGTGCTGTTCCTGGCATTTCTCTTGTAGCTGTCTGGCAGCAATCACCATATCCGCGGTTCAACGTTCGTTCCGGAATCCCCACTGACTTTCAAGTAAAAGATGAGCTGTGAGGCGATTGAGAAGGATTATGGCGAATATCTTCCCTGCGATGGACAATAAAGAAATGCTGTGGTTGTTATCGCATGATTAACAGTTACCTTTCCGTTTATACAGAAAGGTAGTACCAAAGAGTACTTGCTGGAGGTTATCCGTCGCCTTCGTGATGCTGTTCAACACAAATGACCGGACCTGTGGACAACGGGAACATGGCAGCTCCATCATGATAATGCACCTGCCCGTTCATCACATCTGATTCAGACTTTCTTGACCAAACACAACATTTCTCTGGTTCAACAGGCTGCGTATTCTTCTGACATGGCTTGTTGTGATTTTTGGCTGTTCCTAAGCTGAAAATTCTGATAAAAGGGACCTGATTTGAGTCGCGAGAAGACATTATGCAGAATGTGACGACCTAGCTGTACTGCCTTCCCAAAGACACCTTCCTGAAATGCTTTCAACATTGGCAGGACAGTTGGAAGAAGTATATCAAGTCCCAAAGAGAGTATTTTGAAGGGGATTAGGGTTTCAAACCACCAGGTGATTCATTATATTTTTTCGACTGAAAGGTCAGAAACTATTTGAGCACACCAGGCAGTATAGTCTATGTTTTAAAATGGAACCAGACGTCGAGTCAGGTTTTTATGTTTCCTTTTTCCAAACAGCAAATAAAAAGCCAAAATCACCAATGACAAAATGTACAACAATGGTCAATTTTATTAATAAAACAAATGTAAAAGTGGACATTGGTATTAACAACTTGGAAGTGTTCAGGGATTTTATAGAAAAAAAGCACTTGTAGATGTGATGGGACTAAAATCTGTTTGACCATAGGCTTGTGATAGAAAGAAACAGGCATGTGAGTTTACAAATGAACACATTACAAACAAATCAAATATTACCAAATTTTATAGCCCTAATGTTAGTTAATCAAGAGAAAGGATCAATTAGATTATTACAAGTATTCAAAGTTTAGCCGCAAGAACGAAGAGGACACAGGTCAAATTAATTAATGTAAAGTCCAGATTAGATATTAGGAAATATTTTTTTAGTCAGAGAGTGGTGAATGCTTGGAATGGATTGTCACAAGAAATAGTGGGGGCAGGATAAACTAATGCATTCAAAAATAGATTGGATGCACTTAATTATGTTTATATCAAATTTAGTAGAAGAAACTGGTTGTATTCAGATTCTGTAGAGCCTTCTAAATCAGTATAAAGAGGCTACGTTAAGTTATGTTCGATTGGAAGTTAGACCTGTGAAACACTAGGACCGTTGCATTAATAGACTTGTGCGGGTACCCTTGACTTCCCATAACATACGAGGCCTGTTCAAATGAAACCAGACCAAACTGCACCAAGTGAACATATGTAGGATGCGCATGATGACGCCACTTCAGGTGTAAACAACACATACCAGCCGTCAAGTTTGCAAAATTTCATTATCCTCTGACTCATAGTTTCCTCAGCAGACCGTTGAAAACATGGCAGGTGTGATACAGAATCTGTCCAGAGCTGATCAGCAAACGGTGATTTGGTTTCTAATAGCTGAAGGATGCTGACCAGATGACATTCATTGCAGAATGCAGGCAGTGTATAGTGACAAAAGTTTGTAGAAGACAACAGTGAAGAACTGGACAATGATGTTTAAAGAAGGACGTCAGTTAACTCAACAATATGCACCTGACCTGGTCTCGGACGTGAGTTAACTCAACAATATGCACCTGACCTGGTCTTGGACGTGAGTTAACTCAACAATATGCCTGACCTGGTCTCGGAAGATCTTTCATTAACTGACGTCCTTCTTGTGGTCCTTCAGGCAGCACAGGTCCATGGAAGATCAAGTAATTCACATAGCACAAGAAATTAAAGATACTTTCCAGGAAGGAAAACACACTCTGGCTGTATGGGTTGACCTGGTAAAAGCCTTTGACCAAGTATGGAAAGACGGGCTGAGTGGGAAAATGCTGCAATATGGAGTATCTGGAAAAATGTACAAGTGGATTTGCAACTACTTAGAAAATAGAACAGCAAGAGTGCAGGTCCAAGAGCATACCAGTAAAAAGGAAACCATGGAACAAGGTGTTCTCCAGGGTGGTGTCCTCTTCCCTACACTCTTCCTTATTTACATAAATGACATCGCCAAAAACCTCCACAAAAGTACCCACTATTCTCTCTACGCTGATGACCTGGCCATGTGGACTACTGAAAAACACATCACTACAGCCAGCACACGAATATAAGGCTCTGTGGCAGCCCTCGAAAGATGGTCCAAGACCTGGCTACTAATAATAAATGAACAAAAAACGACACATACCATCTTCTCCCTGTCAAACATGCGGCAGTAAGTAAAACTCCAACTAATTGGAAAAGAGATATGGCTAGATGAGGCTCCAACATTCTTAGGAGTATCTTTAGACAGACGTCTGACCTGGAAAAAACAAATTAAAAAAACCCAGATGAGGGCGAAGCTATGCATGTCCATCATGAAGAAACTTGCTGGTACTACATGGGGTGCTGATAGAAACACACTAAAGAAATTATGCACAGGCAGAGTGAGACCAGTTTTAAAATACGGCATTGCAGCTTGGTCCACAGCATCTAAATCAAACTTTGACAAAATAGGGCGCACCCAAAACCAAGCAGTCCGTATCATAACAGGAGCCCTGAAGTCCACCCAAATAAAAGACCTGGAAGCTATGACTGGGCTACAGCCAATGGAAGACCGCAGATACTGCAGAATCCTACAGCAAACATGAAAATTCAAAAAAAATCATGGACCACCCAATGCACCACATACTAAATGGGTTGGGACGCGGCAGGCTAAAATGGAAAAGTTTTATTCCAGGCAAAAGAAAAGATTAAAAGTAATGCTGCACTTTTAAAAGAAAAAATTAAACCAATACCAGCATGCTCCATCCGCTGCCTCTGGAAAGGAAGACCTTACCTGATCTTATATTCAATATCCTCAACATCGAAGACAAAAAAGTCACAGAAGAACAGAAAAAATACATAGTTACAAATTACATCAGCCAAAAATTTCCACCAACAGCCTGGACGCACGCCTAAGATGCCGTTTGGAAACCGGGGAGGAGACATCACTATAAAACTAAAAAGCAAAGTATACTCAGAGCATTTGCCACTGGGAGATGCTGCAGTAACTTCAGTGCCGAAGCCAGTGCCCTGAGACAAGCAGCTGAAATCCTTATAGACCATAAGGAGCAGGCAGAAAAGCAAGTGGTCATTTTCATAGATCCCTTGCATTGTTAATGGCGCTCAAGAACTAGCACAAAAATGAGCTTGGCGCTCTGGCAGACTTGCTTGAACGCCTGTCCCAGTGCTTCAAAAAAAGCATAGTCCAGTGGATACCAGCCCACTGTGACATTCCAGGCAATGAGGAAGCAGGACAGACTCGCCAGAGAGGGAGGAATGCTGCAGCAGAGTGATACAGAAGTCACATACAATGAGACAAAAGCATCCATCAAGGCAATGTATAGGGCAAAATGGAAAAAAGACCACCCTGGTCACATAGAAAACAATGCATTTCATCAACTCTCCAGATGAGACCAGGTGATCATTCCCCGGCTACCCACAGGTCACAATGGACTTAGATGTCATCTGTTCAACAACCTCAAGATTGGCACTACAGACCTTTGTGCCTGCGGCACAGCCCAATGAAGGCAGAACATATTTTGCAGTCCTGTCCACTGTATACCGACAAAAGAAGTAGCATTTGGCAACAGCCAGTGTCCTTCCATGAGAAGCTATACGGAAGTGTACAGAGCCTTGAATCGACTGCCGCCTTCGTTAGAGTCATTGAAGTTGAGGTCTGAAGACGAGCGAGGAAGAAGAAGACTGTTATCTTCTGCACACTTTTGTCACCATACACTGCCTGCATCCTGCGATGAATGTCAACTGGTCGACATCCTTCAGCTGTTAGAAACCGAATCACCGCTCGCTGATTAACTCTTGATGGATTCTGTATAACCCCCGCCATGTTTTCAACGGTCTGCCGAGGGAACTATGAGTCGGAGGATAATAAAATTTTCCAAACTTGACGGTTGGTATGTCCTGTTTACACCAGAAGTGACGTCATTGTACGCATCTTCACTTGTTGCAGTTAGGCCCGGTTTCATTTGAACACGCCTCGTACATTTCCTCTCATAATAAGAACCTAACATTAACATCTAAGCTCGTATACACGAGCACTTAAATGTCAATTTGTACAAAATGTCATGCCACTCAAGTTGACATTCTATGCAAGGTGTCCGTGTATCGCCACAATAGATTTCCTAATTTAACTAATCAAGGCAACCATTGTGTCTGACGGGGCCAAAAATGCAGCACAGTGAATGAGCTGGCAGCAGCCACCAACTTGTAGCTGCTGAAGATGAAGATCTTATTCAATTTTCAAGCGGTGGCTCTGGAAACAAGTTGCACTAGTGTATTCTGGCTAAGAGAATAGGGACCACAGTGGGAAGACAAAACTGATACCAAAAAAAGCATCTGATGTTGGATGTGCCTGGCCAAAATGTGCAGACATCACAGCCTCGCTGTAAACTACGACACAACGCCCTTTTCAGGTTGAAAAATGCAGAAGAAGAATATCATGTTAGGTTACTTTTGTGTTCTTGTAATGTTTTTATTGATTCTGTGTACAGGTTTTCATCTCTAAAAATTCACAGGCACGTAATAATACTATTATTTCATATGATGATGTCATTTTTGTATGTTCACACAAACTTAAACGGAATAATACTATTATTATGATAATGTGATCTCTGTATGTTCATAGAAACTTCAACGGAACAATACTATTATTTCATGTGATGATATGATATCTGCATATGTTCATAGAAACCTCAACAGAACAATACTATTATTATGATGATGATGTGATCTCTGTACGAACATTCAAGCTTCAACTGAATAACACTATTATTTCATATGATGATGTGATCTCTGAATGATCATACAAACTTCAATGGAACCAATTCAACAGAATGATACACACCAAACAATGGAAAATAACACAAGTCAGTAGTAGTGTTCTAATAATACGTTCTGTTTTGCACATTACACACCAGTCATGTTGAGGGTTAAAGCCTGGTCTCTAGAGAGAAAGATCACAACATGTGAGAAGAGATGCCTCAGGAAAACAATCAACGTAACTAGGAGAGATAGAATGCACAATGAAGATGTGAGAAGAATAGTTGAAGTAAGACCCTGCACTAAATATATTGATGAAGAGAGAATCAAGTGGTTCGGTCACCTAATGAGAATATAACCTGACTAACTACCCCTGTGTGCCCTACGCATAGCGTCCGGGTTGTCACAACCTTGGCATACCAAGAACTAGATGAATAGGAAATTTTGCGGATATTCTAAATCGTCATGGGATGACGGCTACTCCAACGACTCGTCTGGCCCTGGACAGAAAACTATGGCTTCCCATGACACCTCATGGCACTAGTGGATAAGACAGGAATGTTGAGGGGTTTTGCATGGTATGACCGTGTTCTCAGTTGACCCAGCTGTAAATGAAGACCTGATGAAGTTAGGGGAAAATGTGAGAGCTACAGAGTTTTGTGCTCTGTCATTAGTACTTTCAGCAATACATCTAGGGGCACCCAAGTGCAATGAAGTTTTCTTTGAGCAATTTTCCATTTGTACAGTATATTTGCACCCATACAAGGAGAGAAGACTGACGTCTGGTCAGGCAAAAACGTACTGATCAGAGTAGGTTAGTCAGGGTTAGGTGAACCTACTGAATAAGACCCACCTCACTTACACAGATGTCTCTCAGGAAACAGGCTGTTTGATGACAGCCTGGCTAGTGAGATGGCGATCGGCGTGACTCCTGTAGTAGTGAGCTAGATCTGTTCCTATCTTTCGGCTGATCAGAATATAGTAGAGGAAATTCGGGATAGGGGAGAGGATCCCACTTAATGTATCAAGTAAATTGGATACAGGATGGTCTTCAATAAATATATTCGACAATCTACTGGCACAACAAGTAGGAACATTGGAGATGATCAGGTCAGTCCAATCTGAGATAGAATGACAAAATTAGAGCACATAGTTTTGTCATAGTAAATAGCTTTCCTCACATGTCTACCTTGTGCATATTTTCTCAGGAGCACAGGAAAATGGGATTTTACGAACCAAGTGGCCTGGGTTCAAAGGGATAAAACTTCTACAGGATCAAGAAGCCAGCCCAATGCCCCCTTTTATGACATCTACCTCAGGGTGTAAGGTCTTCATATTGTATCTTGTGGCTTAAAGTTTCTACAGGATCAGGTAGCCATACTCAACCATTTTTTTCATTTACCTGTCTGGTTACAGAGCTACCATTCCTTGCTCCCAATTCAGTACCCGGGAACACATGGACCTCAGAAATGATACAGAGTAATAATAATGGTTGCCCATCGCTAGCGAAGATGACATGAGCATCAGACTTGTGTTGCGAGATATGATCTCACATGACTGTAGGGTCGAATCTTTGCATGGCTGACTCTCCCACACCTGGCACACACACGTAAGAAGCCGACCGCAGGGTCGTTGTGCATTCTGTTCTTTCTGGCAGCATTTTCTCTGAGTATCAAGGATGAAATTTTGCTTGACGAACTGAGAACCTTGTGTTATGTTCGTGTGCCAGGCGGGACTGTTCTGTGCGAGCATCTTCCTGGAGGTGACATCGATGTTGAAATGTTTCATAGACATTTTTAGAGTCTTTGTAACATTTATAATGATACAAAGTACAAAAAAGTGAATAAATTATTTTCTCCATAGTTAAGTCATATGTCAATTGTAATAGTGATGGAAGATGCAGTTATTTATGCAGACATGATGAAACATCGCTGGGGTGGGGCACTTACTGTGACGAACGGGTGATTAATGGAACACAGCGACAGCAATATGATACTCCAGAGACAAGAAACGACCATCAACATGTTGGTCCGACTACCTTGCATCCCGCAACAACCTTCACGATGCCCCAGATGGGCAACTCATTATCCACTGGTCCAACATGGCCCAAGACAGAAACCATTTGAAGAGAAATTGGGACCTGCAATGGTGTAACCGCTACTGAAGAACGGGTCGTCCAATAGAGTCAAAACCTTTTGTTACGTGCATAACGGACAATTTTTTAATTCAACATGTAGAAGCAGCCACCAGAGGCAAAAACATACTCGACCTAGTTTTTACCACAGAGGAAAATATGATTGAAAACGTTACCGTTGGGGAACTGTTTGGCTCAAGTGACCATCAAATCATCCGTTGGGATCTTATTGCAGGGAAAGAAGTAAACATAAACACGCGAACATACGACTACTCTAAGGCAGATGTTAAGAGGATGAAAGAGGCAGCGAACCACATAATCTGGAAAGATATTATTGTAGGAACAGATGTTGAACAGGAGTGGGAAAGTTTTAAAACAGTTCTAGAAACGCTAAAAGAGGAATGTGTTCCATGTAGGGAGGTAAACCCCAAGCGTAAAAAGTGG
The DNA here is from genome assembly GCA_036924085.1 of Ariolimax columbianus. NCBI lineage: Eukaryota > Metazoa > Mollusca > Gastropoda > Stylommatophora > Arionidae > Ariolimax > Ariolimax columbianus. Next base: position 39,719,154 of record JAVGWX010000008.1, on the reverse strand, counting down.
ATAACTAGATTTGTAGTGAAATGTAGAAGAGCAAAAAATAAAGCATGGCAAAAATATATAGAGGCAGGTAAATCAAAAGAAACATATGTAAAATATTTGGACAAGCAGAACATATCTCAGAAAGCGAATAAAACAGCAAAAATAGACTTTGAAAAAAAACTTGCTCAGAGGATCAAGACTGACAGTAAAAGCTTCTTTTCTTATGTTAGAAATAAACAAAGAACGAAAGACAAAGTAGGCCCTCTCATAGACAGTACAGGGAAAATAATAAGTGAGAATAGGGAGGCTGCTAATCTGCTCAATCAGTACTTTGGCACAGTCTTCACAAAGGAGGACTGCTCCGAGATCCCAGAGCCTATAGATATTTTTCAAAGAGACATGGATACAGCGGGATTAAGATCAATCTGTATTACAGAGGAAATGGTTTTTAAAAAATTGGAGGGGTTGAAAGTGAATAAATGTCCAGGTCAAGATGGTATTCACCCAAAATTGCTGTATGAAATTAGAAACCAACTAGCAAAACCATTGGCTATATTATGTTCTCAATCACTTACAAAAGGGATTGTTCCACGGGATTGGAAAGATGCAGGAGTGATCCCCTTATTCAAAAAAGGCAAAAAATCAGATCCGGCAAATTATAGACCGGTGAGTTTAACAAGCATAGTCTGTAAATTGTTAGAGTCAATAATCAAAGAAAACATTGTAATGCATTTAGAAAAATTTAATCTAATTAGAAATAGTCAGCATGGGTTTACTAGAGGGAGATCATGCTTAACAAATCTATTAGAATTCATGGAGGAGGTTACTAAAATCATAGATAAAGGGGAGCCAGTGGATGTTATTTATCTAGACTTTGCAAAGGCCTTTGATAGAGTACCTCATCAAAGATTATTTCGAAAGTTAAAATCACATGGAATAGGTGGCGAAGTTGCCAAATGGATTGAAAATTGGTTAACGGGAAGAAGGCAGAGGGTGGGCATAAATAAGGAGTACTCTGAGTGGAGTGAAGTGAAAAGTGGTGTGCCACAGGGCTCGGTTTTGGGACCAATTTTGTTCTTGATATATATAAATGATTTGGACATTGATATGAGATCCATGATTGCAAAATTTGCTGATGACACAAAACTATGCAGTAGTGTCTCATCTAAAGCGGAAGTGGATATATTGATGTCGGATTTAGATAAAATTCGAGAATGGTCTGTAAGCTGGCAAATGGAGTTTAATGTAGATAAATGTACAGTCATCCACATGGGTAGATCCAATATGGAACATAATTACAGAATGGGAGAAAACAATATTAGAAAGATAGATAAGGAAAGGGACCTAGGGGTTATAATAGATCATACAGGAAAGGTGAGTGAGCAAGTTAAGGTAGCAGTGAAAAAGGCAAATGCAATGTTAGGTATGATAAAAAGAAATATTAAACATAGGAGCAAGGAAGTGATCGTCAAACTGTATAAAGCTTTAGTTAGACCTAGATTGGAGTACTGTGTACAGGTGTGGAGTCCTTATCATAGAGGGGACATAAACATGCTAGAAAGAATACAAAAAAGAGCGACAAAGATGATAGTGGGATTCCAGAATTACAGTTATGAGGAACGACTCAGAAAAACCGGCCTACAGTGTCTCGAAGAGAGAAGAATTCGTGGTGACTTAATACAGGTTTATAAGATGATCAGAGGAATCGATAAATTAGACTATAACAAGTTTTTTAAAATACAGCCACCTGCAATAACACGAGGGCATAGCTACAAGCTGATTAAAGAGAGGTCCAGGTTAGATATTAGGAAATATTTTTTTAGTCAGAGAGTGGTATCTGCTTGGAATGCATTGCCAGGGGAGGTAGTGGAGGCAGGGACAGTTAATGCATTTAAGAATAAACTGGATGCGCATAGATTTTAGAGCAAGGTGATGTAAATGTAACTGGTTGTATACAGACTCTGCAGGGTCTTCTAAACCAGTATAAAGATGTTAAGTTAAGTTAATAATCCAGTAAATAATTCAGAAGAAGAGAATAGATAATCTATGCAATTTAGTCTCTACATGATTTTGAGTCTAGGATTTTTTGTGAAACTGTGAAATACTTTACTAAACACTGTGTGAATCACAAATTAGATTATTGCTATACATTAAAACAATATGAATTATGGTGTTAAGGCATTTCAAATGAATAATAACACATAATAATACTCAGTTTTCATGAACAAAATCATCAGAACATTATGTGAGCAGTCAAAATGTCACAGAACATTATGTGAGCAGTCAAAGTGTCACAGAACATTATGTGAGCAGTCAAAGTGTCACAGAACATTATGTGAGTAGTCAAAGTGTCACAGGACATTTTGTGAGTAGTCAAAGTGTCACAGAACATTATGTGAGCAGTCAAAGTGTCACAGAACATTATCTGAGCAGTCAAAGTGTCACAGAACATTATGTGAGCAGTCAAAGTGTCACAGAACATTATGTGAGCAGTCAAAGTGTCACAGAACATTATGTGAGTAGTCAAAGTGTCACAGGACATTTTGTGAGTAGTCAAAGTGTCACAGAACATTATGTGAGCAGTCAAAGTGTCACAGAACATTATCTGAGCAGTCAAAGTGTCACAGAACATTATGTGAGCAGTCAAAGTGTCACAGAACATTATGTGAGCAGTCAAAGTGTCACAGAACATTATGTGAGTAGTCAAAGTGTCACAGGACATTTTGTGAGTAGTCAAAGTGTCACAGAACATTATGTGAGCAGTCAAAGTGTCACAGAACATTATGTGAGCAGTCAAAGTGTCACAGAACATTATGTGAGCAGTCAAAGTGTTACAAAACATTATCTGAGCAGTCAAAATTTCATACAACATTACGTGAATAGTCAAAATATAAATATCATCATGAATCCTTCAGTACAAAGTCATTTGGTTATGTTCTTGGTATATAGATTTTCTGAGTAGCAAAGTAATTAAACTGCTTGCTTCTCAAGGCAATGGTACCGGGTTCAATACTTAGTCCAGGATCCAGAATTAATCAGTGAATTAGCAGACAGCGACTAATCACCGAGTGCTAAAAAAAACAGAGGTCTAGTACAGTGACGTCTAACATTTCATCTCTGACAGCTGCATCTGTTATCAGATCACCTTTTTCTTTTATCTGATACACATCTGCCATCTAAACATTGTCAAACATATCCCATCTAAACATTGTCCAACATATCCCAGCCAAACAGCGTCCCACATATCCCAGCCAAACAGCGTCCCACATATCCCAGCCAAACAGTGTCCCACATATCCCAGCCAAACAGTGTCCCACATATCCCAGCCAAACAGCGTCCCACATATCCCATCTAAACATTGTCAAACATGTCCCATCTAAACATTGTCCAACATATCCCAGCCAAACAGCGTCTCACATATCCCAGCCAAACAGTGTCCCACATATCCCAGCCAAACAGTGTCCCACATATCCCAGCCAAACAGCGTCCCACATATCCCATCTAAACATTGTCCAACATATCCCATCTAAACATTGTCCAACATATCCCAGCCAAACAGTGTCCCACATATCCCAGCCAAACAGTGTCCCACATATCCCATCTAAACATTGTCCAACATATCCCAGCCAAACAGCGTCCCACATATCCCAGCCAAACAGCGTCCCACATATCCCAGCCAAACAGTGTCCCACATATCCCAGCCAAACAGCGTCCCACATATCCCAGCCAAACATTGTCCAACATATCCTATCTAAACATTGTCCCACATATACCATCTAAACATTGTCCTACATATCCCAGCCAAACTGCCCCACATATCCCAGCCAAACAGTGTCCCACGTATGTTAGGAGCAGATTTAAGAAATATTGATTGCATATACAACACATATTATCCATTTAAACACAAAAATTTAAAAATCCTCTCTAGGGTAGAAGACTCTCAAATTCATTGGATGAAACGCTGGTACAAATCTATTACTGTTCTCATTACAAAAATGTCATTCTAACATTGCTGTATGTCAGCCACTGACAAAGACCAACAATGAGGGGTAACCATCTGGGTTTCAAAGAAGGATCTAGAAATAATACACTAAATATTACACAGAGAATAGAGACAGCGAATAGTCTTTTGACAGGGATAGAATGAAGAAGGACGGCAGTGTTGGACTCATTCTTATTATGAAGAAAAATAGAGACAAAGGGAAGAATGTACCTGAGTTCTGATGGCCAATACAAAAGTAGATATTAGCACATCATCAGAAGCTGTGTAGTAGGATCCTGTAGATATTATTTTAAGTATCTTCTTTCTTTCTTCTTTGCGTTCAGGATCTTTTGGTCATGTTATATCTGCAGGCCAGCCGCCATGAAAAAGTCTTGTAGTCTTCACTAGGTCGGAACGGATGCCCCACAGCTTTTCTCTCAGCTCCACGCCCTCTGGCCAGGTCTCGTATCTCATTTCCCTATAGATTGGGCATTCCTGTAGAATGTGTTCACAGTTCTGGCCTCCTGGTCCACATGGACATACATCGGTGTGTGAGATCTTCAGTCGGTATAGATGTTCTAGTAGTCTGCAGTGTCCAGTTCTGAGGCGAAATAAGGTAGTTTGTAAATTTCTTTTGAGTTGGTGAATTGGGTCTGGTGTACTGCTAATGTTTCTGTCTTCTCTCCATTGGTGTATATACTGATTTTTTATGATGTTCTAGATCTCTCTGTATGGTACTCAATGATTAAATTGTGCCTTTCTGCTGCCATCTTTTGCTAGAGCATCAGCTCTCTCGTTTCCTGTGATTCCGCAATGGGAGGCTAGCCACCGGACTGCTATTGTTGAGAAAATCTGGAGTTTTCCTAGTTCTGCTCTGATAACAGTGGTTCGTTGTTTGTTTTTTTGTATTGCCTCTAATAGTACTCTGCAGTGTGTGAATACAGCTATTTTTATTGGTGGCATTTCTGTTTCAAGTATTCTCTTTTTAGTATCTAACCTTCTTCCTTGTTCACTCTCTGATGATTGTATCTACTTCCCTCATAAACTCGTGGCTTACCTCAGGCTTCTCATCCCTACACAGTTTAACCAGCAATTGGGTTGAGAAAGACTATGCTGCCACTCTGCTCCTCTCATGGAGCCGAGTATATAATTATTTTACTTCAGATGAATCTGTCAGGATTTTTATATGGTAAACATTATGTATTTGTTAAAATTAATAATAATTACCCTTCGCAAGAGAAGATGGTGACATGATCAGATATAGACCTGATGCTGTGACTTGCATTTAAATAGAATGAAGAGAGGAAGTTTTGCACTCACTCTTGCCCTGAGCTATCTCGGTCTAGTGGCAAGACATAGTCGAGACGAATGAAGGATGTAGATTTTCTTTGTAAGTTTACCGTTTGAAAATAGGCTTACACTCTATTTGTTGATCGAGGCACACTCTATTCTCTGTCTAACTAAAGGTTAAAGTGAATCAAAACATACTTCAATGTATTAACCTAACTTAACATCTGTGCGAGTCCATCTTAATAGATGCAAACACTAGAGCTAAGTAGACCCGCAGCCAGTTAGATGCCATCTATAGCTGATCTTAAGTAACATGTATATGCTCAAAGTAGTCCTCGACACTGAAAATGGGAGTTTGATGTCACTACCCAGAGATCAGGAGAATTTTTACCAGAAGATCCAGGTGAAAAAAATCCCAGTCTCCGCCGTGATTTAAACCTTCGACCTCTGGCACCTGAGGCGGACGGACACCTTACCTCAAGACCACTGAATCCCCCTCCACAATCGCATGTGCTTATGACGCTGATAAATAGCAGATGACATTTCTAACACACACAAAAGTCAGAACATTAATTAATTAAACTAAGCAAACAGGTCCTGACTTGACCTTGGGATTTTCCCCTCAACACGCATATGTATTGATATAACAGGTGGTACAATAATTTATCATGCAATGTCAAAAACATAGAATAAGGCCAAATTGGCTAAATCATACAGAAGTATTGCTATTAACAACTTTTTAAAAACAGCAATTATTAAAATAAATTATGGATTTTATTATGTTTAAATGGACTATATTAGTAATAGGATATTGCAGAAGACGGATGTATTGGACCGAAAGGTGCAAATATCGCAGTCAAGCTATAAACTAGCAACACAACGCATTCCGTTCTCCTTACTACATTCAGCTACTTGCAAAGCCCTATTCAGGGCTTGGTAGCAAGAGATTGAAAACGAGAGCAGAAGAAGAAGTAAAAGGATAAAAATGAGAAACAAAAGCTTTTAGGCGTTGTGAGTCCAACGACCAATCAGAAGCCATTTTGTCACGTGATTTTGTTTTTGTTCTACTTCAACCTTTTGTTGGACAGAAAATACATAGAATTACTTTATTTGTTACACTAAAAAAGGTTAAACCAACCACAAAGAATAGCTGTGATTATGCAGAATTCTTGATCATAAATATACTAATCTGCTGTCGTGTACCAGGCCAATGATCATAAAAAGAAAGCATCACATTTTTTTCCAGATAAAGACAAAACTACAAGAATTCAACTTGAACAGTGTACAGAGTGTCTGCCTGTCAGTGCAAAACTAAGATGCTGAGCAGTGCATGAGCTGCAGCGGTCAGCGACCCAAAGCTGACTGCTAGCGTCAGGGCCAGCAAAACCCTTCTACAACCCCATGCGGTGATTCTGGACATCAGTCTGCAACAGAGCAGACTGACTTCTTCTTCGTACGCTGTCAGACGTCAACTTGAATTTTTGCAAAGAAATCAGCGGTCATCCTGAGGCTGTCGACACTGCCATAGAGCTTGCCACTGGTGATGACCACGTGTGCTTTCTCTGGCCCTCGTATGTCGGGCAATTTTGCAGCAGATGTTTAGGGGTCATTTTCCCAGTACCACAGATGCATTTGTCGTTGGTGTTATCCCATAGATGTTGAGCAAGCCTGCTCTTGGCAGCTCAATGCCATTCTTATATAGATACAGGTCTTCTTCAGTTGTTTCACTGCTCCATACAGTGTGTTGGCAATTGTCGGCAGTGCTTGTAAGAATCTTTTCCTCATGTCTGCAAGCACCTTGAAGTCAATGAGTAAGTGTCGAATTGTTTCATCAGGATGAGAGCAATGTCTGCACAAGGGCAGGTGCTGGTGATTGATGCGGTTCAAGTGGCTATTGACTCTAGTATGTCCTGTTTGAAATTGAAAGATGAGACTTTGATCTCTTCTATGTAGTTCATTTATGTCATCGTTACTTTTTGGTTGTGACATTTCACTAAATACACTGCGACCTGTTGTTCACGTTGCCCACCTGTTCATCCAGATTTCCCGTCTATTATTCTTAACAATTCATTTTACTGTGTTGTTATTGCATGGTCTATCCATTGTTTCGAGGCTCCTGTTTTTGCCAATCTGTCAGGCATCTGGTTCCCTAGTAGCCCACTATGTCCAGGGATACATTGCAAGGTTACATTTATCCCATGGGCAGTGATGATGTTGTTGATCACCCTCCCCACCAAGAATATCTCCTTTTTTTGTATGGGGTGTTCTTCAGCGCTGACTTCATCAGTGGCACCTATCTTCATTTTATTGAATAGGGTACCTCATTGTTGTGACTTGTGAGGAGTCTGAAGGCCACCACCTGCTCTCTTCTGTTCAACTGGTAATAAGCACAATTTTTTGTGTAGTCAGAGCAGACTGACTAAGGAGAAGGGATCAAAGAGGGAAGGCTAACCCAGTACCCAGAAATGCCTGCTGAAGTCAGATGTGTCGGAACGTAAGGTGCAAATATCGCAGTCAACCTGTAAATTATGACACAACGCATTTCGTTCTCCAGACTACATCCTGCAACTTACAAAGCCCTTTTCAGGGTTCGATAGCGGTAATTTTAGAACGAGCGAAGAAGTGCAAAACTGAACCAGACACATAATCTAGTTCCATCCAATGCCAGTTTACACCGCTATAATCTGGTCTTGAAAACTTCATCCCACACAGCAGTGACTGCTGTGAAACTACTTCTCACAGCAAAGTAGGCAGATACTTTACCTAGTCAGGTCACTCCAGTTTACACAACTGTAAATGGATACCTGATTACATTAGAGTAAAGGACAACAAACCAGCAAAGAAGGCAACTTGTCCTCTCTCACCTTTCAACAAAGACCAAAAATGGTGAAGTCTTGATCATTTCATCCCCAACAACAGTGACTGTTATGAATTTACCTCTCACATCTGGTAGGAAGACTAACGTCTGGTCAGGCACAACATACTGATCAGACATGTTAGTCAAGGTCAGGCAAAATATACTGGCCAAGACCCTCACCTCGGCTTCCTCGTAGCCCTCACTGGAAACAGGCTGTTTTCATGGCAGCCTGGCTAACGAGGTGAGAGATCGATGTGCTCCCCGTAGTAGTGAGCGACATGCAAATGAAGCTATAGAACAGCATAACTGCCTGGAGGACTCTTAAAATTGTTACTCGGTTCTTTCAGGGTTAGGGAATTCAAGAAAAAGTACTGGTTATAAAACGCACAAAAGCTGTAACCATGTACGGCAAAGTCTTTCTAACATTCACCCCGAACAGCAGAACTGCCATTTGATTAACCTTGTTTTTTTTTTTTGGGGCAATGATTTTCAAAAGCGCTCTGCGAGTGACAGAGATGAGAAAATGACCACTGCCACACTGACAGCATGTCATTAAAGGCAGCCAACAGTAAGGTCTAACTCTTCTCCTTAGGGTAGAAGACTCTCCAACCAATGTTCTTACCCACCTCACCATTTACATAGATCAAAAGTCTGCTTAGTGGAAGTACACTTCTGGGTGTTAAAGAAAGCTCTGGAAACAAAATGACTTATTTGATACAGGAATAAAAGAGAGACTAATTAAATTTCTTGAGTATTGGAAGGAGAATCTTAATTTTTAGCTTAAATATAACGAGAAAAACCAAGAAGCCTGCTGTTGAAGCATCCCTTGCTGTGTGAACAAGAAGTATTTACACTAGTAGCTCATTTCCTTGACTGGCATAACAAGACTGAATATTGCTGTAACAAATTCATTAGCACATATACGATTGTTTAAACAGCTGATGAAATATAAAGAAAGTTCTTGTCAACAAGTGAATACTCAAAGTCTGTGCGTCAGATCTTCTAGGCTTCTCACACTTCTGTCCCATCTTGTAGCAACCTCTTCCTAGCCTGACTTTCTGACAAATAATTTGAGTCTTCTATGTGCCGGTTACGGACGTGGTTTGTAAACAATTTTTGTCGACCAGATGCAACATCAACGTCGTCATCATCTCCGAGCGTTTCTGGGGTGACGTCGTCTTCGGTGATATCTGGCCGTGATTCTGCTTCATATCCAGAGTCACCATTGCCTTCTGCCCCACTGGCCATATGACTTGACCCTGGCGGAGAATTTGAGCCCTCTAGTGTATCGGCTTTCTGAAGAAATAAAGAAAAATGATATTTTATTCCGCGTTGTCTCACTTGTTGCTCTGATTGCCTGAATAACAAACTATTCACTTTTATATGTCTCTTATTTGAAGTATTGTTTCAAGCTTTCTCTCAAACCTATAAGGCTACTTCACTCTCAGCATGCCTTTGACATTAGTGAATGGTCGTGTGTGCAGTGCCATAGGTTGGAGAGTCTTCTACCCTAGAATGGTTAGATCACACTGCTAGTCAGAGCTTGCAGCATGCACTCAGTTGAGAGTCTTGTACCCTAGAATGGTTAGATCACACGGCTACATAATTTCTCCGATCTAGGTCATATAATAACAGAAGATGACAGCTGGGAAAAAAAATCAGAAAGAGAATAGGTATAGCCAAAACGGTGTTCAGCAACATGCGACACATACTGACATCCAAACAGATAAATCATCAATTGAAAATGAGAATTGTCAGGTGTTATGTATACTTGTCACTACTTTATGGCAGAAAAAGTTGGAAAAGAGTATCGGACCTTCAAAATGTGGGTATTTAGAAGATTGGGTTGCATTTATTAGAATGAGAAGAAAACAAATGTGGAGGTATTGAAAAAGTTAACAAAAACAATTATGGAGCTTTGGTTTGTGGGTGGGTCTCATTTGAAACAAGTATTTCAAACATTAAGTATTCATGCCCACCAATAATTAAACAAAGTAAAGATACAGAATCAGCAAGCACTACTTAAAATTGTATATTCAGGAAACTTAGGAGACAAACCATAGCAAACTAATGAAAAGCATTCAAAATATTAACGAGTCTATGAACGAAAATAAATAAAAGCCAACCAGAAGAAATGTGCTAGTCAAGTATACAAGTAAAAGGTGGTCATTAAGAACATCAAATTATTTTTTGTGAACATTATATGTACTTAAGATGTATGCAAATTACATGAATTTTGTGAACCAAAAATATATGCATTTGTTCAAGAGTTCTTTGCAAGAAATTATGATAGGCAATAAAGGTTGAGGAGGGAGAGGGATATGGTGGTCATTGCATCAGGAATAATAAGATGGATTACGTTTAAAGGTTCTAAAAATAATTATGAAAAGTTGTAAGCCAAATATGAAAAAAGCTGTGAAACAAATTATGAAATATTGTGATACAAATATATTGAAAAATTGTGAGATAATTTATAATAAATTATAAAACAGATTAGGAAAACGTGAAATAAATAATGAAAAATTGTGAAACATTATTAAAAGTTGTGATATAAAATTATAATAGCATACAAGGAATACCATTAAAAAATATATTTGCATAGTGCATACTATTTTAATAGCTTACTAGGAATACCATCTAAAATGTATTTGTTTAGTGCATACTATATTAATAGCAAACTATGAATACCATCTAAAATGTATTTGTATAGCACATACTATTTTAACAGCATACTAGGAATACCATCTAAAATGTATTTGTGTAGTGCATACTATACTAATAGCATACTATGAATACCATTTTAAAATGTATTTGCATAGGGCATACTATTTTAATAGCATACTAAGAATGCAAATTTTAAAATGTATCTGCATAGTGCATTTTGAATAACATTTATCAAAGTACATAGTTTGAGCAATTTGGTGGTAATAAGCCAATAAGGATGTGACAAGTGATGTTATAAGAGGTAATAATTGACATTAACAATATTCTAAAGCAGTAGTTCCCAACTTGCTTGTAAGGTGCATCTACCTTAACAGCATAGATACTTTATATTTGGGGTTCAGCATGAGGACACTTACAATTTAAAGGATTTTATTGGAAAGAGGAGACTAATGTCTGGTCAGAAAATACATACTGATCAGACTATGTTAGTCAGGCGGGAACTGAGATGCTAGTCCAGTCAGGCACAACACACTGACCAGGACGTTGTGTCAGAGTCAGGCACAATGCACCGACCAAGACCATAATCTCTCTTCCATGTAGCGCACCCTGGAAACAGGCTGTTTGCAAGGCAGCCTGGCTGATGAGATGTGGATCGACATGATCCCTTCCCTGTAGTAGTGAGCGCCACACAGATGAAGCCAAGCATAGCACAACCGCCTGGAGGTCCGGGGTCCACCTTGATCAGCAAGTTCGGGATGTGACAAAAGTTATGACAGCCCGCAAATTAATGTCCTTTTCAGGGCGCACAAGAGTAATCATACTCATTGTGGACATAAAACAACAGCAAACAACAATAATGTTAGTCAGGTTCAGGTGAAACATACTGATCAAGACCCCACATCCCTTCTATGCAGTTCTCCCTGGAAACAGGCTGTTTCAAGGTTGTCTTCTTCTTTTTCTTCTTCGTCGTTCGTTTTCAAACTTCCACTAGGCAAGTAGCAGGATATAGTCCGGAGAACAAAATTGCGCTGTGTCGCAGTTTACAGCTTGATTGCGATATTTGCACCTTTCAGTCCGACACATCTGACTTCAGCAGAGCATTTTTGGTCCCAGCTTAGCCTTCTCTCTTCGATCCCTTCTCCTTAGCCAGTCTGCTCTGTTGCAGTCTTTTATCTAGTATCAATACGTGGAGGTGGAGAAGGGCCTTGGCAGCTTTGGATTGCTGGACCTGACTCTAACAGTCAGCTTTGGGTCGCTGACCGCTACAGCTCATGCACTGATCAGCGTCTTGATCCCGATAATAACAGTAAAAAAAGTTGCAAACTCTCAATTGAAGATGCCGTTGTTGTTGTTGTTGAATGCCCACAATGTGTAGGTTTACTCTTTTGTACGCCCTAAAAAGGACGTTAAGTGATGTGTTGCAGTAGCTTTCCTCACATCCCGAGCGTGCTGTTGAAGGTGGCGTAGTATATTTTGTCTGATCCTGACTAACATATCTGATCAGTATATTTTGTCTGACCCTGACTTACATGTCTGATTAGTATACTTTTTCTGACCAGACGTTAGTCTTCCTCCCTGAAGATAGTGTTAGATCCTTGGTTGTACTACTACTTGAATACATAGCCTTCCAGCCATTCACAAAAATTACTAAGTTAGGAACTATTGTTTTAAAAAGCATGATCTTAGGCAAACATCTGTGATGTGCTTCAAGAATGAGGTAGGCTAAATTATGAGTTTTGTTTCAATTGTGGAAAGCGGACACATTTTCTGACTTGATTTAACGTCTGAGAATTTTACCACAATATTAGCATCAGAAGCTGGAGTTTAATCAAATTATGCTTTCAAATAAGTATAAATAATTACATTAAACTGACTATAAAAGGGTTCAATAAGACACAGTGGGATGAGGGAGAGTTGTAAGGAGCTACTTTATACTCAACTTACTGCAGATAAGCATGGAATAGAACAATTCAACGCAATAACGTTTATTGGTTATCGAACACTTTTTATCCATATGTTATAAAAGTAAGCAAATAACCCATAGAAGACTCACCAATTCATGACCAAGCACACCCTGCCATTCATGCAGGCCGTAAGCCTGGCGAGTGTGGAGTAGCGATCTGGGTTTGAAGAAAATACATCTAGAAACCCAATATTCTTCTTCTTCATCTTTCGTTCACTTGAAAATATGTCTATATCTGCAATGTTGTCTTTTGAATAAAGTTCACTGTCTTTTGTAGTTTACATATAGGTCCATAAAGTTTCTCTTCAGTGTTGTTTTTATGGACCAGTGGGATTTTCTCAAAAACATCATATTGGGGGCAGTTCTGTAGTATGTGCTCTGCTGTCTGGGGTGCCTGTCCGCATTTACACGCAGCTGAGTTGTCAATCTTCAATTTTGTGTACATGTGGAGTCGGTTGCGTCATGTTCTGAGGCGCTGTTTTGTTCTTGTCTGTTCATCTTATGGTAATCGTCTTGTGTTACTGTTGGTGGTTCTCTGACTGATTTGATCATCCTTATCATCTGTTGGTAAGTAATTTGTACATCTGGTTGCTCGTCTGCAATACCTTCCTTTGCCAGTTGGTCTGTTCTCTCATTTCCTGGTACTCCACAATGAGAAGGTATCCACTGCATGACAATCTTGTGCTGGTTGCTCAGTTCAGACAGTACAGCCTGTAGACCTGGCAGTTTCCCGGACTTCAGTGCTTGGAGTGATGATTGTGCATCTGTTAGAAATACTACAGGTTGTGGACTGACATTGGTGTTCAACAGTTTCTCAATTGCCACATAGATTGCCTTGATTTTTGCATCTTATGTATAACAGAATTTCCCAGTTGGTACTCTGCCTGTATCTTTAATGTTGTTTGAAACCAAATATAAAGGTAAAAGTAGTCTCATAGCAGGTGCTGCTGTTGGGGATGAAGTGTTAAGAGATTTCATTGTCACAAGTGACAATTTTTGTATGATGAGGGGTGGCCACATCTCTTCCCTTTCCTTCCTTAACAGTAAGCCATGTACCCATTTAGAGTTGGGTCGACTGGAACATGCCGGTTATGGGCGTTGAACCTCGTTCTCACCTTTGCAGTGAAAAGCGATTGCAGTACCACTATGTTAATCAGATATCATACAAGAACTTAGTACTTAGCACCCATGAGAAGCCTATGTCCTTAGTTGCTTTTGCTACTGTCGAACACATTTTGAGTCTGCAGTGTGTCGCAGCTTTGCTTCCTCAGCCCGAAGGTCACCTTGTAAGGCCTGGCTCCAGACAGATCTATTTTTGTCAAGTTTGAGGTGTTTCAATCTCCTCCATGTCATGCATGCAAACGTTTTCATAGTGAAGGAAGGGTATGCCTTTGTTATAGTTTCCAGAGGCCAGCCCTCCGTTTAGGATACCTTTGGAATTCACTCATCCTCCGTTCGGCACATGAGTCCCAACCATCTTTAAGGGCGTTAACAGAGGATCGCAAACAGAATGGCAATCTTTGCACAAGAATAAATGAGTGAATAACTAATTTTCCTGGAAGCCGTAGCAGCACAGTTGTCGTTGTTGTTTAATGCCCAAAATGAGTAGTTTACTCTTTTGTGAACCCCGAAAAGGACATTGAGTGGCGGGTTGTAGTAGCTTTCCTCACATCCCAAACATGCTGATGAAGGTAGACCACGAACCTCCAGGCGGTTATGTTATGCTTGGCTTCATCTGCATGGCGCTCACTACTATCCACATCTCGTCATCCAGGCTGTCGTAAAAACAGCCTGTTTCCAGGGAACGCTACATGGAAGAGATTTTGGTCTTGGTCAGTGTATTCACCTTACCACAATGTCCTTGTCAGTATTTTGTGCCTGACTGGACTAGCGTCTCAGTTCCCCAGCACAGTGGTTAGTGCACTGGCTTCCTAGCTGACGCTCGTGGTTTGATCCTCAGTTAGTGGAAGTATTTTTCCAATCGCAAAACAGCTCTTGGAATTCCCCCCATCCTCAAATATTTTGTGTCAGAATAACTAGTTTTGCCAGGGATCAGACTAAGAGAAAGAAGAAAAGAGGGTAAACAAATGTTGAACTTCTGCTTATGTTCCAAGAGATTATTTTGTATTTTGTCCTTCTTTTACTCAATCCTCAAGAAAACGAGTTATTTATGATTTTGGAAACAAGGATAGACTCCGAGGCGAGCTAATATATCAATCTAATAGGGATAATGATTGCTAAAACATGTGTATTTCAAGCACTGGGAAAACATATAAATACACTAAAGAACACAGAAGGAATTAACAGGCTCTCTAGAATTGAACCCATGTTATCTAGGTTCAGTGGTTCCCAAATGTTTTCGATTCGTGGTGTCATTAGTGTTCCAGGATTTTTACATAGCGCCCTTGGCCAGAGCATAAATGATTTGGACAGAGGTATCGAATGCATGATTGTAAAATTTGAGGATGACACAAAACTATGCAGAGGGGTCTTATCTAAAGCAGAGGTGGATATATTAAGGTTGAATTTAGAAAAAAATTCAAGAATAATCTGAGATCTGGCATACAGAGTTTAATGTAGATAAATTTAGTCATGCACATGGGTAGGTCCAATATGGAACATAATTACAGAATGGGAAAGAACAATATTAGAGAGAAAGAAAAGAAAAACGGACCTAGGGGTTATAATAGAGCATATGGGTAAGGTGAGTGAGCAAGTCCAGGTAGCAGTGAAAAACGCAAATGAAATGTTAGGTATGATAATACAAATATTAAACATGGGAGCAAGGAAGTGATAGTCAAGCTGTATAAAGCATTGGTTAGACCTAGATTGAAGTACTGTATACAGGTGTGGATTCCGAATCGTAGAGGAGATATAAACATGCTGGAAAGGATACAAAGAAGAGAACAAAACTGACAGTGAGATTCCAAAACTATAGTTATAAGAAAAGGCTAAAAAAACGGCCTACAATGAATAGAAAAGAAAAGAATTCAAGGTGATTTAGTATTATTTTATAAAATAATCATTGGAAAAGATAGATTAGACTATAACATGTGCAGCCGGTACAAGAACAAGTGGACACAGTTATAAATTAATTAAATAAAGGGCCAGACTATATAATAAGAATTATTTATTTAGTCAGAGTGGTGAATGTTGGAATGCATTGCCACAGGAAATAGTGGGGGCAGGGTCAGCTGATGCATTTAAAAATAGATTTGATGCAGTTATTTTTTTAATCAATTTTATTTTAAGAAACGTGTATACAGACTCTGTAGAGTCTTCTAAACCAGTATTCAGAAGTTAAGTTTAGCATAAAAGGGGATGGCGTGGCCTAGTGGTTATGTGGCACGGCTCACAACCAGAAGGTGCTGGGTTCGAACCCCGGGGAAGCAAACCCTTAGAAAATGCAGGAGGAAGCAGACCCTTACATAAAATGCATGCTGAAGTCAGATGCACTGGGCTTTTTTATCACTTCAATCACTGAAAACCCAGCTTTGCACAAATATAAGACGTCACCTATGGAAACTAAAATTATACGCTGAGCGACACTCAAGTCTGTTCATGCAATGAGCTAAAAAACAACTATTTTCTGCACTGCAGTGATAAAAACAATCCAGAGTTTCTCTCGTTCGCCTTCTATCACCCAGGTGTGCATAGGCCATCAACCAACCCTTGCCAAGCAGCTCTGTCCTGCGCAATCTTTTCCATTTCCTTCCAGCTTTATCCTGCTTTCTTTACTTCCCCCTCCAGATCTCGTGTCCATGTATTCTTTGGTCTGCCTATGCCTCTCCGTCCCTGGGGGTTCCATGACATAGATTGCCTGGTGATACTGGCCTAGAGATTTCTTAATGTATGACCCATCTATCTCCACTTTCTTCCTAAGATTTCCTGTTCCAATTTACCTTGTCCCTCTCTCTTCCACAGTCTGTCATTTGTAACTTTTTATCCAGAGTGTAATAGACTAATAACATTGTGACATTGAGCGCCATCTAGTATTACAATTGTAAAGCGAAACAGCTAGTGGTTTGTTCAGTGTCCGTTAGTATCCCTTCTTATCATTGTATCAACACAACGATTGGCTGATTCTAAAGCTATGTAGGCTAAGTGTCATTTCAATGAAAATATTGAAATACTGAGAGGTGACAAAGTGCTGGGAGGCACAGTTTGGGAACCACTGGTCTAGGTAACAAAAGAAAGACATGAGTTTTAGCAACCTGATGTGATGTGCCAATACGATACTTGCCGCTGCAGTCTGAGCTTTGGTTACATATTCCCTGTATCTTCTTCTTCTTTGTTGTGTTATAAAAAAAATGTTATGTTATGTCATAGTTTACAGTGAGGATGGGTGAGATAGACTAACATTTGGTCAGGCAAAATATACTGATCAGACATGTTAGTCAGGGTCAGGCAAAATATACTGGCTGAGACTCCCACCTCGGCTTCCTCTCAGCCCTCCTTTGAAACAGGCTGTTTTCACGGCAGTCTGAGTAACGAGGTGAGGGATCGACGTGATCCCACGTAGTAGTGAGAGACACGCAAGTGAAACCACACATAGCATAACTGCCTGGAGGACCCTGGTCCACCTTCATCAGCCCGCTCGGGATGTGAGGTAAGATACTACAACCCACCACTTAACGTCCTTTTCAGGGCGCTTTTTAACTCATTGTGGGCATTTGAAACAACAAGAACAACAGTGAGGCCGTGATATCTGCTTTATGGACTAACACATCCAGTTTCAGCACAGCATTTTTGGAGTCTGTTTTTGTCTTCCCTCTTCCATCTCTATTCTCTTAACCAGGCTACATGGGTGCAGTCTGTTTCCAGGGCTGCCACTTTAAGGTAGAATTGGGTCTTGGTTATCTTTTTATTTGCTGACCCTGATGCAAACAGCCAGATATAAGTCATTGGCTGCTATCACCTCATTCACTGTTACGTCTTTGTCAACCCCACCCTGTATCTCACATTAAGGAAATTATTTCTAGAGCTATCTTTAAAATATAGATGGACAGTCCACACTCAGTTTTTTGTGAATGCACCCCCCCCCCCCCCCCCCCCCCCCGAAACATAGAGCCACCACCACAACTAGCATGTACCTGAGCATTTGCAGCGCTCGTTTCAATTGCAACAGTTTTGCATCTTGAGGTTGCTAGCCTACGCACAGCCCTCTTTAATCACTTTTTATGACATGCCTGCAAGATTATAGTAGTCCTGTTCTGATCCCCCTGGATACCACTCAGTTAAAAACTGTCAATGTAGCTGTTAATTTGTGTTTGTTCTTCATGCAAGACCATACCAGAGAACAAACAATCTAATTTAAACTAAAATATAGTTGAATTCTCAAAGACTGAAAGAACACTCCTATCGCTCTTCTAGGGGACCTATTGAGACCAGAAGAACACTCTTATCTCTAACTGCACATTGAATGAAATTTGTTTCTTTACATTGGTGTTTCACGATTTTAATGATTGTATATGGTAAGGGCAGTAACTCATTGTATTTTCATTTATTAAAGAACTTGTTAATTTCAGCCTGTAAATAAGAATTGCCAGTTGTAAAATCTAGAGCAAAAGTGTGAAGAAATCTAACAGTGAATTTGTGAACGTAGCACGTATAAGTGGGCGTGTGCATGTGTCTCACAACATACTCATGTGATAAACTATTACTACAAAGCTGTATACTGGTTAGTAAATATGAGACTAGTAACCAAAACAGACAAATGCTACAATGAGATATTAAATCCCTGAACAGACAAATGCTAGAATGATATATTATATCACTAAAACAGACAATGATATATTATATCACTAAAACAGACAAATTTTACAATGATATATTATCTCCCCAATCAGACAAATGATATATTATATCACTAAAACAGACAAATGCTACAATGATACATTATATCACCAAACAGACAAATGTTACAATGATATATTATATCCCCAAACAGACAAATGATATATTATATCACTATTACAGACACATGCTACAATGATATATTATATCACTAAAACAGACACATGTTACAATGATACATTATATCACCAAAACAGATAAATAAAAATTTCACCAGCCATCCATTTGTGTTCTGTGAGCGTCAATCTCGGCACATATGGCAGAAACAAGTGCCATCCTGTTTGAACGGAGTGACGTCATTATCTAAGTTCTTGTATGTTTTTTAGATCAATAGTTGAGCTCTCTCTGATGAGCATTCTGTGGTGAGTCACTTTTGGCCCTCCTCTCTTTCTGCTGCTATCTGGAACCCACATAACTGCCTCTAATGGGAGTCAGTTGTTCTGCATTCTAAGCACATGCCCGACATGTGTCCACAGTTTTTTCTTTATGATGATAGAAACATATTGCTGGTTGGTGTTTTATCTTATTAGCTTGTTGGTCTTTAATTTTTTCATCCAATGTTCAACAATAGTTTTCTAAAACATTTATTTTCAAAAGCTTCAAGGTCATATTCTGCTGTCTTTCTTGCTATCCAGCTTTTGCCCACTAAACATCTATAAAAATATGATGCTGTTGGCCTAACCTTCCTCACACTCAACTTAAGAATATAGATCTATTTTAATCCAGACATTTTTAGAATACATTATTTCCCAACCTAGGGGAACTGAGATTCTAGTCCAGTCAGGCACAAAATATTGACTAGGACGTCGTGCCAGGGTCAATACACTGAACAAGACCACAATCTCTCTTCCATGTCGCTGTTTACAAAGGCTGTTTTATGGGCAGCTTGGCCGACATTAAGTGGATTGATGTGATCCCTGTAGTAGTGTGCGCCATGTAGATGATGCCAAGCATAGCACAACTGCCTGGAAGACCGCTGTTCCCCTTCATCAGCATGCTCGAGATGTGAGGAAAGCTACTACAACCCGTCACTTAACGTCCTGTTCAGGGCGTACAAAAGAGTAAATTTACTCATTGTGGGCATTAAACAACAACTTCCCAACCTTGCCATTACCAAACATAGAGCAATATGGATTGTGTCGGTGATAAACAAACAACGTACAGAGGTGGTTTCACAATGCAGGTATATGATAAGTAAGGCATCTAAGGAAACAAAACTAAGGATTGCACAACGGACAAACCTGGTAGCTGTCACCACCAAAGCTGGACGGGTGTCCAGAAAAGCTGCTAAATCTGGATTCCTCCAGCTCGTCAAGGATTGGCGGCAATAAAGGTGAATGAAAATATGTGTAGTCGTCCTAGAGATTAGTAACACATAAAGCAAGGCTTGGATGGGTATGCATATCTGGGGAAAAGCAGATTGTGTTTCATGGCTTACTCTACTGAGACATTTCGGACATTTTTTGGGTAAAGATGTGTTGGATGGCTTACTCTTGTGAGGGTCGAAGATGCAGCACAGTGAATAAGCTGATAGCAGCCGGAAACTCATAGCTGGTTTCTTGCATCAGAGTCAGGGAACTGACCAAAACCCTATTCCGTGTCCTTTGCTTCAGCCCTGGAAACAGGCTGCACTAGTGTAGTCTGGCTTAGAGAATAGGGATAGCAGTGGGAAGGCAAACTAGGCACCCCAAAAAAAAGCCAGTCGGAACAGCATGTGTCATGCCAAAAGGCGCAGATATCGCAGCCTCGGTTCAAACTATGATACAACATCATAATGTCCTGAGGACAAACGCTGAAGAAGTTCAAATCGTGATCCTGAGCAGCCTACACAGATAGCTCTGATGGTAAAGACTAGAACTATACATTCAAGAAAAACATAGCAATGCCAGTTGTACACACTTTTAGAGAAGCTGAGCTGTTGCTTCTTCAACCGATAGATCAGTGCTGCTCTATTCTGCGGTAATATATATATATGTATGTGAGCGTCAGATTAGCGTAGTTGTATCACCGCAAAGGTACGGGTTCAGCTCCCACAACCAATCAACTCAGCTGTAAATTTATACCTGACATATGACCAGGGAAGTAAAAGGCAGCGAGGAAAGGATCTGGTCACCATACCTCATACAAGCTGTGGCTTAGTATACTGAAGTCTCTAACAACTTCATTCTCCGACAGTAGTATAACTACTATTAGACAACCTCTTTAAATGTATGTGTGTATCATGTCCTTTACATGAATGTTGCTTCTTACAACAGCCAACCTATTTGGCAGAGGAGTGATCACACTGAGAACCGAGAAAAAGAACCCAGTGTCTGCCAAACTGGACATGGCTATGTGTTTCTGGGTCACATTTAAGGGTTCGGTCGGCCACAAGTGATCTACTGGACATGATTTGCGTAAACTGTGGGCATGGATATGTGAAAGGTTACACTGTAAATACTTGAGATGTTTCTGGAATTGAAAGAAAAGGACAACTACAAACATCTAATCATGTCCTAAAAGACAACTGAAGAGGGTTGTGAATGCATTAGCAAACCGCACCTTAAAAATGAAGTGCTACAGGAATGACCACAGCATATGTCGGTGCTTTGATATGGGCTTCTAACCACCATGGGATTGTTAATGTGCTGGATACTGAATATGGGAGTCAGATCTCACAGCCCAGAGATCAGTGGAATTTTTACCAGAAGGTCCACGTGAAAAAATCAAGGACTCTACCGTGACTCAAATCTGCAACCTCCGACACCTGAAGCGGACAACTTACCTCGAGACCACCGAGTCCCCATTAACTTGTTAGTTAGTTAGTTTTAATTCCACTTGTCAGGCAAAACATACTGATCAATTATGTTAGTCAAGGTCAGGCAAAATATACTGGTCAAGAACCCCACCTCGACTTCTCCGTAGTCCTCCTTAGAAATGGGATGTTTACATGTCAGCCTGGCTAACAAGGTGGGGGATCAAAGTGATTCCTGTAGTGAGCGACACGCAGATGAAGCCAAGCATAGCACAACCGTCTGGAGGACCCCAGTCCACTTTCGTCAGCATGCTCGGGATGTGAGGAAAACTACAACAACCCGCCACTTAACATTGTTTTCAAGGCGTACAAAAGAGTAGACCTACTCTTCTTCGTACGCTGTCAGACGTCAACTTGAATTTGTTCGAAGAAAGCAGCTGTCATCCTGAGGCTGTCAACACTGCCATAGAGCTTGTCTAGTGTTGCCACTGATGATGGCCACATGTGCTTTCTCTGTATGTCGGGCAATTTTGCATCAGATGTTCAGCTGTCATTTTCCCTGTACCACAGGTGCATTCGTCAGTGCCACCTATCATCAGTTTATTGAATAGATGGTACCTCAGTCTGTTGTGGCCTATTGGAGTCTGAAGACCACGACCTGCTCTCTTCTGTTCAGCTGGTAGTAGGCATCATTTTTTGTGTAGCCAGTATGTTCTGTTTCCCATTTGGCCATGTATCTGGCCCTAATAAACCTTTTGGACTCTTCGTAGGTCACACTAGAATCTGGTTGTGGTAGTCTTGCACCTTCTTTTGCCAGTCTGTCTGCCTCCTCGTTGCCTTGGATGTTACAGTGGGATGGAACCCACTGTACCACTACTCTTTTTGGTGCGGACTGCTGGCATAGTTGACAATGTTCTGCTCTTAAATCATTAAGTTCAGTATTTTTCTGGCTTTTTAGTGCTGTAACCACGGCCAGGGCATCTGTAAACAGGACTATCTGGCTTTCATTGCTTTCGCCTGTCAGCATTGCTTTTACCTGCAGCCTTCAGTGCCTCTGCCCCCGCTCTGAAAATGCTTGAGAATTTTCCAGTTGCCACTGACAGTGTTATTTTTCTACCATTTGTTAGGCTCAGGAATACCCCTCCCCCTCCATTCTGTGTTGTGTTTGTTACAGAGCCGTCGGTGTATGCATGGGTCCAGTCCATGCTTGGGTAGTTTTTCGCTATGTACCTCAGGGTTATGTCTCTTCTTTCTTTTTCAGTCTGGCTGTTCTTGTTTCCAATACCTGGTATATTTTCTACCACCTCCGGAATGATATGCTGCTTCCATGTGGGTTTGCGTACAGTAGGGATGGGCTTTGGTGTTGTTATGGTGTTCATAGGGTCTTTGCTTTGGCTATTTCTGCATAGTTTCTCCGCTTTAGTTTTCCTTTTCCAAATCTATTTAGTCTCTTATGCATTGGATGGTCTGTCAGTCTTCTGAGTTTCTCTGCTTGCTGCTGGGCTCTGCAGTCTCTTCTATCGGTCATGGATTACAGATTTGTAATCTTTTCCAGTTCTACAATTGGCGTTGACTTCATGCCTCCTTTTATAACTCTCATGGCTTGGTTTTGAAGTTTACTAATTTTATCAAAGTTCGCCTTTGCTGCTGTTGCCCATGCCGCAATGCCATACTCGAGAACTGGTCTCACTCTTCCTATGTACAATTTCTTTAGTATTCTTTCGTCTGCTCCCCAGCTTGTGCCAGCAAGTTTCCTCACCATTGCCATTCTTTGTCTGGCTCTCATTCGGTTTCTCT
Source organism: Ariolimax columbianus (assembly GCA_036924085.1). Lineage (NCBI taxonomy): Eukaryota > Metazoa > Mollusca > Gastropoda > Stylommatophora > Arionidae > Ariolimax > Ariolimax columbianus. Next base: position 39,696,032 of record JAVGWX010000008.1, on the reverse strand, counting down.
CGATCTGACTTTTCCATGTCATGCGCCGATCAAATGTGACACCAAATTAGTTTGGATTGTCGTCTGGCCGCAGATATTTGCCGTTAAGACTTATTTTGGTGTTCTGTGGTTTATTTGAAAGCGAGAATATCGTACATATTGTTTTTTCTTCATTTATTTTGACCAGCCATGATTTCGCCCACTTCTCCAATGATGTTAGGGCCTGCTGCATCCGATTGTTTGCTACGGTGAGATTTTTTTCAGAGGTCCACATAGCCAGATCTTCTGCAAACATGGAGCTGTGGACTCTTCTTGGTATATTCTCAATGATGTTGTTTATATACACCAGAAAAAGTGTGGGTGACAGTACTCCCCCTTGGGGTACTCCTTGCTCCAGTGTCACCTTTTTTGTTCATTTGCCCTTGTACTTGAACTCTGGCTGTTCTGTTTTCGAGGTAGTGGCTGATCCATCTGTACATGTTTCCAGATACTTCACTTCTTCGTAGCTTGACTTTAAGTCCCTCTTTCCACACCTTGTCAAATGCCTTCACTAGATCCACCCAAACCGCTACTGTATGCTTTTTCTCTTGGTAAGCATCCTCTATTTCCTGTGCTATCAGAGTGATCTGGTCCTCAGTGGATCTGTGTTGGTAGACCTACTCAATGTGGGCATTCAATAACAACATCAATATGGGGAGGCAAACACGCAGTGGTCACCTCTTGCTTAGTGTCGAGCTAATAGGAGACAGAAGCATGTTAAAAATGCATTTAATGGCCAATTGTATGGAGGGAGCCACGTAACGCAGTGGTTAGCGAGCTGGCTTCGCATCTAAGTGGTCCTGGGTTCATTCCCCAGTTGAAGTAGAAATGTTTTTTTCAGACCACAACGGCTCCCGGGTCGACCCAGCCTAAATGGGTACCAGTTCAGTCCGGGAAGTTGAAAGGGCAAGGGAGAGGAGATGGCTACCGCAATCATATAGCCGAGCCTTTGAAATGTGAGATCGCTAAACACCTCACACCCCTACGGCAGTAATGCTATGGGTTACTTTACGTTACTTTTATGGAGGATGTGTAAACTATGGGACAGTGGACAGTTTCAGAAGGCAAATACAGTCTCAACAAGGAACATGACAGAAAATACTGAATTGGATGGGAACTATCCTATCCTGCCATTATTAGATTGCCAAATGTTAGTGATGAGACATTCAAGTTATGGATCACAGGGGCACACAAATGTTTAATGAATAAATAACATTGAGGTAGGATTGTTATTTTTTAAATTAAGAAGTGAGGATACAAGAGAACAAAATAATGCCAAAAGTAGTAGTAAATATGTAGTAGTAAAAAATGTAGTAAATATTTCTAAACAAAGCATTAGGTTGTTAGATTGTATTTCTTGAAGAAAAGATCTATAAGCCTGCTAGATCTTGAAAACAAAACTGAAAACAGCAAAATTGTGATGCAAATGTTAGCATATTTAGACTAGCAATTGAAACAACAATAATTTAAATGAATGTAATTACACAAAATGAAATAAACATGGTTCACAACTTGTTATCACATTTGAAAATAAATATAATTCTCATGACAGCAAAGGTAGTACTAGAACATAATGTCTCTTTTTCCTAAGTCATTGCATATTACATCCTAGAACATTAGAATTTAATGTCTAGAACATAAGAAAATATTGCCTCTTAATAAATTATTGAATTTCACAATACCGAGATCATTAATTTGTGTGACTTCTTTCTTATAAATGATTGAATATTATAATGCCTAGAACATTAGAATGTATAGTCTCTTTTTTTTTATAAATGATTGAATATTATAATGCCTAGAACATTAGAATATATAGTCTCTTTTTTTATAAATGATTGAATATTATAATGCCTGGAACATTAGAATGTATAGACTCTTTTTTTAATAAATGATTGAATATCATAATGCCTAGAACATTAGAATGTATAGTCTCTTTTCATAAAATATTTAATATTATAATGCCTAGAACATTAGAATGTATAGTCTGTTTTTTATAAATGATTGAATATTATAATGCCAAGAACATTAGAATGTATAGACTCTTCTTTTAATAAATGATTGAATATCATAATGCCTAGAACATTAGAATGTATAGTCTCTTTTCATAAAATATTTAATATTATAATGCCTAGAACATTAGAATATATAGTATCTTTTCATAAATTATTTAATATCATTATGCCTAGAACATTAGAATGTATAAACTCTTTTCGTAAATTATTGAATATCCTTAGGCCTAGAACATTAGAATGTATAAACTCTTTTCATAAATTATTGAATATCCTTAGGCCTAGAATATTAGAATGTATAAACTCTTTTCATAAATTATTGAATATTATAATGCCTAGAACATTTCATTCTTCTTCTTCTGCGTTCATTCTCAATCTCCCGCTACCAAGCTCTGAACAGCACTTGCAATTAGCAGGATGTAGTCTGTAATACGGAATGCTCTGTGTCGCTAGTTTACAGCTTGACTGCGATATTTTCACCCATCGGTCTAACACATCTCAGTAGCAAACTTTAATTATATAGCCTCTTATAATAAATTACCGAATATCAAAATCCTTGTTGTTGTTTGTTGTTGAATGCCCACAATGAGTAGGTTTACTCTTTTGTGCGCCCTGAAAAGGGCATTAAGTGGCAGGTGCAGTAGCTTTTCTCACATCTTGAGCGTGCTGATGAAGGTGGATCGCGGTCCTCCAGGCAGTTGTGCTATGCTTGGCTTCATCTGCATGATGCTCATTACTACGGGGATCATGTCGGTCCACTTCTCATCAGCCCAGACTGCCTTGAAAACAGTTGTTTCCATGGACTGCTACACGTTGTCCTGGCCAGTATATTGTGCCTGACCAGACTAGCGTCTCAGCTCCCTATCATAATCCTTAGAACATTAGAATGGATAGGCTCTTTTCATAAATTCTTGAATATCATAACGATTGTATAAATATGGATACATAATGAAAGTAATTGATCAGTTTGAGTTGCAGATGTGAAGGATTCACTCAAATTGGAAGGTAAGAGAAAGTGATATGTACTTTTCATTATGTTTATTTGTTTATTAAAAACAAATTTTCATTAGCATTTTCAATTGCAGACATTGTTTACTATTGTAAACACACAGATATTTAATTCCTAATCATTTTCATATATGGAATATTTTGGAAGTTCCCGGCAAAAAAAAAGATATTTCAAGGGGTACGTGGTAACAAAAAAGGCTCAGAACTGCTGGTATAGACAAAGAAATAACACACAGAGAACAGCCAAAACTCACATTCCTTAAAGGAACAGCAGCATCCGTTTTGTGGTTCCGTTCAACATCTCCTCCACTGCGACGTCTTGTAATCTCTTCTTGAGGATCTGAAGACAAGATAAACATTATCTCATAGCAGAAAGTGACACCTTGTAATCTCTTCTTGAGGATCTGAAGAAAGATAAACATTATCTCATAGCTGAAAGTGACACCTTGTAATCTCTTCTTGAGGATCTGAAGACAAGATAAACATTATCTCATAGCAGAAAGTGACACCTTGTAATCTCTTCTTGAGGATCTGAAGACAAGATAAACATTATCTCTTAGCAGAAAGTGACACCTTGTAATCTCTTCTTGAGGATCTGAAGACAAGATAAACATTATCTCATAGCAGAAAGTGACACCTTGTAATCTCTTCTTGAGGATCTGAAGACAAGATAAACATTATCTCATAGCAGAAAGTGACACCTTGTAATCTCTTCTTGGGGGAGGAAGAATAATGTCTGGTCAGGCACAACATACTGATCAGATATGTTAGTCAGGGTCAGGCAAAACATACTGATCAGATATGTTAGTCAGGGTCTGGCACAACATACTGATCAGATATGTTAGTCAGGGTCCAGGCACAACATACTGATCAGATATGTTAGTCAGGGTCTGGCACAACATACTGATCAGATATGTTAGCCAGGGTCAGGCACAACATACTGATCAGATATGTTAGTCAGGGTCTGGCACAACATACTGATCAGACATGTTAGTCAGGGTAAGGCACAACATACTGATCAGACATGTTAGTCAGGGTAAGGCACAACATACTGATCAGACATGTTAGTCAGGGTCAGGCAAAGTATACTGACCAAGACTCTTACCTTGGCTTCCTCGCAGCCTTCCCTGGAAACGGGCTGTTTTCATGGCAGCCTGCCATATGAAGTGAGGGATCGACATGATCCCTGTAGTAGTGAGCGACATGCATATGAAGCCAAGCATAGCACAACTGCCTGTAGGACCCCGGTTCACCTTCATCAGCACTCGGGATGTAAGGAAAGCTATTGCAACCCGCCACCTAACATCCTTTTCAGGGTGCACAAAAGAGTAAACCTACTCATTGCGGACATTCAAAACAAACAATCTCTTCTTGAGGATCTGAAGACAAGATAAACATTATCTCATAGCAGAAAGTAACACCTTGTTCTTGCAGATCTGAACTTAAGACAACTATGATCTCATAGCAGAAACTGCCGTCCGGGGATAAAATGTTAGAAGCTTTATTGTACTAAGTCACAGCTCTTTCTGAGAAAAGGTGACCTGTTCACCTGCCTCCGTACCTTGCTTTGTAAGTCAGCTACCCATTTACTGCTGGGTAAACTGGAAGATGTCACACTCTAACTGTTTTACCACTCGGATGCCATTGAATTCTAAACATGGAACATTGAGTGTGAGAGATGGATGTTCTCACAACTGGACTTGATTTAGTTCATTGAATTCTAAACATGGAACATTGAGTGTAAGAGATGGATGTTCTCACAACTTGACTTGATTTAGTTCATTGAATTCTAAACATGGAACATTGAGTGTGAGAGATGGATGTTCTCACAACTTGACTTGATTTAGTTCATTGAATTCTAAACATGGAACATTGAGTGTGAGAGATGGATGTTCTCACAACTTGACTTGATTTAGTTCATTGAATTCTAAACATGGAACATTGAGTGTGAGAGATGGATGTTCTCACAACTTGACTTGATTTAGTTCATTGAATTCTAAACATGGAACATTGAGTGTGAGAGATGGATGTTCTCACAACTTGACTTGATTTAGTTCATTGAATTCTAAACATGGAACATTGAGTGTGAGAGATGGATGTTCTCACAACTTGACTTGATTTAGTTCATTGAATTCTAAACATGGAACATTGAGTGTGAGAGATGGATGTTCTCACAACTTGACTTGATTTAGTTCATTGAATTCTAAACATGGAACATTGAGTGTGAGAGATGGATGTTCTCACAACTGGACTTGATTTAGTTCATTGAATTCTAAACATGGAACATTGAGTGTGAGAGATGGATGTTCTCACAACTTGACTTGATTTAGTTCATTGAATTCTAAACATGGAACATTGAGTGTGAGAGATGGATGTTCTCACAACTGGACTTGATTTAGTTCATTGAATTCTAAACATGGAACATTGAGTGTGAGAGATGGATGTTCTCACAACTTGACTTGATTTAGTTCATTGAATTCTAAACATGGAACATTGAGTGTGAGAGATGGATGTTCTCACAACTGGACTTGATTTAGTTCATTGAATTCTAAACATGGAACATTGAGTGTGAGAGATGGATGTTCTCACAACTTGACTTGATTTAGTTAATTGAATTCTAAACATGGAACATTGAGTGTGAGAGATGGATGTTCTCACAACTTGACTTGATTTAGTTCATTGAATTCTAAACATGGAACATTGAGTGTGAGAGATGGATGTTCTCACAACTTGACTTGATTTAGTTCATTGAATTCTAAACATGGAACATTGAGTGTGAGAGATGGATGTTCTCACAACTTGACTTGATTTAGTTCATTGAATTCTAAACATGGAACATTGAGTGTGAGAGATGGATGTTCTCACAACTTGACTTGATTTAGTTCATTGAATTCTAAACATGGAACATTGAGTGTAAGAGATGGATGTTCTCACAACTTGACTTGATTTAGTTCATTGAATTCTAAACATGGAACATTGAGTGGAAGAGATGGATGTTCTCATAACTTGACTTGATTTAGTTCATTGAATTCTAAACATAGAACATTGAGTGTAAGAGATGGATGTTCTCACAACTTGACTTGATTTAGTTCATTGAATTCTAAACATGGAACATTGAGTGTGAGAGATGGATGTTCTCACAACTTGACTTGATTTAGTTCATTGAATTCTAAACATGGAACATTGAGTGTAAGAGATGGATGTTCTCACAACTTGACTTGATTTAGTTCATTGAATTCTAAACATGGAACATTGAGTGTGAGAGATGGATGTTCTCACAACTTGACTTGATTTAGTTCATTGAATTCTAAACATGGAACATTGAGTGTGAGAGATGGATGTTCTCACAGCTTGACTTGATTTAGTTCATTGAATTCTAAACATGGAACATTGAGTGTGAGAGATGGATGTTCTCACAACTTGACTTGATTTAGTTCATTGAATTCTAAACATGGAACATTGAGTGTAAGAGATGGATGTTCTCACAACTTGACTTGATTTAGTTCATTGAATTCTAAACATGGAACATTGAGTGTAAGAGATGGATGTTCTCACAACTTGACTTGATTTAGTTCATTGAATTCTAAACATGGAACATTGAGTGTGAGAGATGGATGTTCTCACAACTTGACTTGATTTAGTTCATTGAATTCTAAACATGGAACATTGAGTGTGAGAGATGGATGTTCTCACAACTTGACTTGATTTAGTTCATTGAATTCTAAACATGGAACATTGAGTGTGAGAGATGGATGTTCTCACAACTTGACTTGATTTAGTTCATTGAATTCTAAACATGGAACATTGAGTGTGAGAGATGGATGTTCTCACAGCTTGACTTGATTTAGTTCATTGAATTCTAAACATGGAACATTGAGTGTGAGAGATGGATGTTCTCACAACTTGACTTGATTTAGTTCATTGAATTCTAAACATGGAACATTGAGTGTAAGAGATGGATGTTCTCACAACTTGACTTGATTTAGTTCATTGAATTCTAAACATGGAACATTGAGTGTAAGAGATGGATGTTCTCACAACTTGACTTGATTTAGTTCATTGAATTCTAAACATGGAACATTGAGTGTGAGAGATGGATGTTCTCACAACTTGACTTGATTTAGTTCATTGAATTCTAAACATAGAACATTGAGTGTGAGAGATGGATGTTCTCACAACTTGACTTGATTTAGTTCATTGAATTCTAAATATGGAACATTGAGTGTAAGAGATGGATGTTCTCACAACTTGACTTGATTTAGTTCATTGAATTCTAAACATGGAACATTGAGTGTGAGAGATGGATGTTCTCACAACTTGACTTGATTTAGTTCATTGAATTCTAAACATGGAACATTGAGTGTGAGAGATGGATGTTCTCACAGCTTGACTTGATTTAGTTCATTGAATTCTAAACATGGAAACATTGAGTGTGAGAGATGGATGTTCTCACAACTTGACTTGATTTAGTTCATTGAATTCTAAACATGGAACATTGAGTGTAAGAGATGGATGTTCTCACAACTTGACTTGATTTAGTTCATTGAATTCTAAACATGGAACATTGAGTGTAAGAGATGGATGTTCTCACAACTTGACTTGATTTAGTTCATTGAATTCTAAACATGGAACATTGAGTGTGAGAGATGGATGTTCTCACAACTTGACTTGATTTAGTTCATTGAATTCTAAACATAGAACATTGAGTGTGAGAGATGGATGTTCTCACAACTGGACTTGATTTAGTTCATTGAATTCTAAACATGGAACATTGAGTGTGAGAGATGGATGTTCTCACAACTTGACTTGATTTAGTTCATTGAATTCTAAACATGGAACATTGAGTGTAAGAGATGGATGTTCTCACAACTTGACTTGATTTAGTTCATTGAATTCTAAACATGGAACATTGAGTGTGAGAGATGGATGTTCTCACAACTGACTTGATTTAGTTCATTGAATTCTAAACATAGAACATTGAGTGTGAGAGATGGATGTTCTCACAACTTGACTTGATTTAGTTCATTGAATTCTAAACATGGAACATTGAGTGTGAGAGATGGATGTTCTCACAACTTGACTTGATTTAGTTCATTGAATTCTAAACATGGAACATTGAGTGTGAGAGATGGATGTTCTCACAACTTGACTTGATTTAGTTCATTGAATTCTAAACATGGAAACATTGAGTGTGAGAGATGGATGTTCTCACAACTTGACTTGATTTAGTTAATTGAATTCTAAACATGGAACATTGAGTGTGAAGAGATGGATGTTCTCACAACTGACTTGATTTAGTTCATTGAATTCTAAACATGGAACATTGAGTGTGAGAGATGGATGTTCTCACAACTTGACTTGATTTAGTTCATTGAATTCTAAACATGGAACATTGAGTGTAAGAGATGGATGTTCTCACAACTGGACTTGATTTAGTTCATTGAAATTCTAAACATGGAACATTGAGTGTGAGAGATGGATGTTCTCACAGCTTGACTTGATTTAGTTCATTGAATTCTAAACATGGAACATTGAGTGTAAGAGATGGATGTTCTCACAACTTGACTTGATTTAGTTCATTGAATTCTAAACATAGAACATTGAGTGTGAGAGATGGATGTTCTCACAACTTGACTTGATTTAGTTCATTGAATTCTAAACATAGGAACATTGAGTGTGAGAGATGGATGTTCTCACAACTGGACTTGATTTAGTTCATTGAATTCTAAACATAGAACATTGAGTGTGAGAGATGGATGTTCTCACAACTGGACTTGATTTAGTTCATTGAATTCTAAACATGGAACATTGAGTGTGAGAGATGGATGTTCTCACAACTTGACTTGATTTAGTTCATTGAATTCTAAACATAGAACATTGAGTGTGAGAGATGGATGTTCTCACAACTGGACTTGATTTAGTTCATTGAATTCTAAACATGGAACATTGAGTGTGAGAGATGGATGTTCTCACAACTTGACTTGATTTAGTTCATTGAATTCTAAACATGGAACATTGAGTGTAAGAGATGGATGTTCTCACAACTTGACTTGATTTAGTTCATTGAATTCTAAACATGGAACATTGAGTGTGAGAGATGGATGTTCTCACAACTTGACTTGATTTAGTTCATTGAATTCTAAACATGGAACATTGAGTGTGAGAGATGGATGTTCTCACAACTTGACTTGATTTAGTTCATTGAATTCTAAACATGGAACATTGAGTGTGAGAGATGGATGTTCTCACAACTTGACTTGATTTAGTTCATTGAATTCTAAACATGGAACATTGAGTGTGAGAGATGGATGTTCTCACAACTGGACTTGATTTAGTTCATTGAATTCTAAACATGGAACATTGAGTGTGAGAGATGGATGTTCTCACAACTTGACTTGATTTAGTTCATTGAATTCTAAACATGGAACATTGAGTGTGAGAGATGGATGTTCTCACAACTTGACTTGATTTAGTTCATTGAATTCTAAACATGGAACATTGAGTGTGAGAGATGGATGTTCTCACAACTTGACTTGATTTAGTTCATTGAATTCTAAACATGGAACATTGAGTGTGAGAGATGGATGTTCTCACAACTTGACTTGATTTAGTTCATTGAATTCTAAACATGGAACATTGAGTGTGAAGAGATGGATGTTCTCACAACTTGACTTGATTTAGTTCATTGAATTCTAAACATGGAACATTGAGTGTGAGAGATGGATGTTCTCACAACTTGACTTGATTTAGTTCATTGAATTCTAAACATGGAACATTGAGTGTGAGAGATGGATGTTCTCACAACTTGACTTGATTTAGTTCATTGAATTCTAAACATGGAACATTGAGTGTGAGAGATGGATGTTCTCACAACTTGACTTGATTTAGTTCATTGAATTCTAAACATGGAACATTGAGTGTGAGAGATGGATGTTCTCACAACTTGACTTGATTTAGTTCATTGAATTCTAAACATGGAACATTGAGTGTAAGAGATGGATGTTCTCACAACTTGACTTGATTTAGTTCATTGAATTCTAAACATGGAACAATGAGTGTGAGAGATGGATGTTCTCACAACTTGACTTGATTTAGTTCATTGAATTCTAAACATAGGAACATTGAGTGTGAAGAGATGGATGTTCTCACAACTTGACTTGATTTAGTTCATTGAATTCTAAACATGGAACATTGAGTGTGAGAGATGGATGTTCTCACAACTTGACTTGATTTAGTTCATTGAATTCTAAACATGGAACATTGAGTGTAAGAGATGGATGTTCTCACAACTTGACTTGATTTAGTTCATTGAATTCTAAACATGGAACATTGAGTGTGAGAGATGGATGTTCTCACAACTTGACTTGATTTAGTTCATTGAATTCTAAACATGGAACATTGAGTGTGAGAGATGGATGTTCTCACAAGCTTGACTTGATTTAGTTCATTGAATTCTAAACATGGAACATTGAGTGTGAGAGATGGATGTTCTCACAACTTGACTTGATTTAGTTCATTGAATTCTAAACATGGAACATTGAGTGTAAGAGATGGATGTTCTCACAACTTGACTTGATTTAGTTCATTGAATTCTAAACATGGAACATTGAGTGTAAGAGATGGATGTTCTCACAACTTGACTTGATTTAGTTCATTGAATTCTAAACATGGAACATTGAGTGTGAGAGATGGATGTTCTCACAACTTGACTTGATTTAGTTCATTGAATTCTAAACATGGAACATTGAGTGTGAGAGATGGATGTTCTCACAACTTGACTTGATTTAGTTCATTGAATTCTAAACATGGAACATTGAGTGTGAGAGATGGATGTTCTCACAACTTGACTTGATTTAGTTCATTGAATTCTAAACATGGAACATTGAGTGTGAAGAGATGGATGTTCTCACAACTTGACTTGATTTAGTTCATTGAATTCTAAACATGGAACATTGAGTGTGAGAGATGGATGTTCTCACAACTTGACTTGATTTAGTTCATTGAATTCTAAACATGGAACATTGAGTGTAAGAGATGGATGTTCTCACAACTTGACTTGATTTAGTTCATTGAATTCTAAACATGGAACATTGAGTGTAAGAGATGGATGTTCTCACAACTTGACTTGATTTAGTTCATTGAATTCTAAACATGGAACATTGAGTGTGAGAGATGGATGTTCTCACAACTTGACTTGATTTAGTTCATTGAATTCTAAACATAGAACATTGAGTGTGAGAGATGGATGTTCTCACAACTTGACTTGATTTAGTTCATTGAATTCTAAACATGGAACATTGAGTGTAAGAGATGGATGTTCTCACAACTTGACTTGATTTAGTTCATTGAATTCTAAACATGGAACATTGAGTGTGAGAGATGGATGTTCTCACAACTTGACTTGATTTAGTTCATTGAATTCTAAACATGGAACATTGAGTGTGAGAGATGGATGTTCTCACAGCTTGACTTGATTTAGTTCATTGAATTCTAAACATGGAACATTGAGTGTGAGAGATGGATGTTCTCACAACTTGACTTGATTTAGTTCATTGAATTCTAAACATGGAACATTGAGTGTAAGAGATGGATGTTCTCACAACTTGACTTGATTTAGTTCATTGAATTCTAAACATGGAACATTGAGTGTAAGAGATGGATGTTCTCACAACTTGACTTGATTTAGTTCATTGAATTCTAAACATGGAACATTGAGTGTGAGAGATGGATGTTCTCACAACTTGACTTGATTTAGTTCATTGAATTCTAAACATAGAACATTGAGTGTGAGAGATGGATGTTCTCACAACTTGACTTGATTTAGTTCATTGAATTCTAAACATGGAACATTGAGTGTGAGAGATGGATGTTCTCACAACTTGACTTGATTTAGTTCATTGAATTCTAAACATGGAACATTGAGTGTAAGAGATGGATGTTCTCACAACTTGACTTGATTTAGTTCATTGAATTCTAAACATGGAACATTGAGTGTGAGAGATGGATGTTCTCACAACTTGACTTGATTTAGTTCATTGAATTCTAAACATGGAACATTGAGTGTGAAGAGATGGATGTTCTCACAACTTGACTTGATTTAGTTCATTGAATTCTAAACATGGAACATTGAGTGTAAGAGATGGATGTTCTCACAACTTGACTTGATTTAGTTCATTGAATTCTAAACATGGAACATTGAGTGTGAGAGATGGATGTTCTCACAACTTGACTTGATTTAGTTCATTGAATTCTAAACATAGAACATTGAGTGTGAGAGATGGATGTTCTCACAACTTGACTTGATTTAGTTCATTGAATTCTAAACATGGAACATTGAGTGTAAGAGATGGATGTTCTCACAACTTGACTTGATTTAGTTCATTGAATTCTAAACATGGAACATTGAGTGTGAGAGATGGATGTTCTCACAACTTGACTTGATTTAGTTCATTGAATTCTAAACATGGAACATTGAGTGTGAGAGATGGATGTTCTCACAACTTGACTTGATTTAGTTCATTGAATTCTAACATGGAACATTGAGTGTGAGAGATGGATGTTCTCACAACTTGACTTGATTTAGTTCATTGAATTCTAAACATGGAACATTGAGTGTGAGAGATGGATGTTCTCACAACTTGACTTGATTTAGTTCATTGAATTCTAAACATGGAACATTGAGTGTAAGAGATGGATGTTCTCACAACTTGACTTGATTTAGTTCATTGAATTCTAAACATGGAACATTGAGTGTGAGAGATGGATGTTCTCACAACTTGACTTGATTTAGTTCATTGAATTCTAAACATAGAACATTGAGTGTGAGAGATGGATGTTCTCACAACTGGACTTGATTTAGTTCATTGAATTCTAAACATGGAACATTGAGTGTGAGAGATGGATGTTCTCACAACTTGACTTGATTTAGTTCATTGAATTCTAAACATGGAACATTGAGTGTAAGAGATGGATGTTCTCACAACTTGACTTGATTTAGTTCATTGAATTCTAAACATGGAACATTGAGTGTGAGAGATGGATGTTCTCACAACTGGACTTGATTTAGTTCATTGAATTCTAAACATGGAACATTGAGTGTGAGAGATGGATGTTCTCACAACTTGACTTGATTTAGTTCATTGAATTCTAAACATGGAACATTGAGTGTGAGAGATGATGTTCTCACAACTTGACTTGATTTAGTTCATTGAATTCTAAACATGGAACATTGAGTGTGAGAGATGGATGTTCTCACAACTTGACTTGATTTAGTTCATTGAATTCTAAACATGGAACATTGAGTGTGAGAGATGGATGTTCTCACAACTTGACTTGATTTAGTTCATTGAATTCTAAACATGGAACATTGAGTGTGAGAGATGGATGTTCTCACAACTTGACTTGATTTAGTTCATTGAATTCTAAACATGGAACATTGAGTGTGAGAGATGGATGTTCTCACAACTTGACTTGATTTAGTTCATTGAATTCTAAACATGGAACATTGAGTGTGAGAGATGGATGTTCTCACAACTGGACTTGATTTAGTTCATTGAATTCTAAACATGGAACATTGAGTGTGAAGAGATGGATGTTCTCACAACTTGACTTGATTTAGTTCATTGAATTCTAAACATAGGAACATTGAGTGTAAGAGATGGATGTTCTCACAACTTGACTTGATTTAGTTCATTGAATTCTAAACATAGAACATTGAGTGTGAGAGATGGATGTTCTCACAACTTGACTTGATTTAGTTCATTGAATTCTAAACATAGAACATTGAGTGTGAGAGATGGATGTTCTCACAACTGGACTTGATTTAGTTCATTGAATTCTAAACATAGAACATTGAGTGTAAGAGATGGATGTTCTCACAACTTGACTTGATTTAGTTCATTGAATTCTAAACATGGAACATTGAGTGTTGAGAGATGGATGTTCTCACAACTTGACTTGATTTAGTTCATTGAATTCTAAACATAGAACATTGAGTGTGAGAGATGGATGTTCTCACAACTGGACTTGATTTAGTTCATTGAATTCTAAACATGGAACATTGAGTGTGAGAGATGGATGTTCTCACAACTTGACTTGATTTAGTTCATTGAATTCTAAACATGGAACATTGAGTGTAAGAGATGGATGTTCTCACAACTTGACTTGATTTAGTTCATTGAATTCTAAACATGGAACATTGAGTGTGAGAGATGGATGTTCTCACAACTTGACTTGATTTAGTTCATTGAATTCTAAACATGGAACATTGAGTGTGAGAGATGGATGTTCTCACAACTTGACTTGATTTAGTTCATTGAATTCTAAACATGGAACATTGAGTGTGAGAGATGGATGTTCTCACAACTTGACTTGATTTAGTTCATTGAATTCTAAACATGGAACATTGAGTGTGAGAGATGGATGTTCTCACAACTTGACTTGATTTAGTTCATTGAATTCTAAACATGGAACATTGAGTGTGAGAGATGGATGTTCTCACAACTTGACTTGATTTAGTTCATTGAATTCTAAACATGGAACATTGAGTGTGAGAGATGGATGTTCTCACAACTTGACTTGATTTAGTTCATTGAATTCTAAACATGGAACATTGAGTGTGAGAGATGGATGTTCTCACAACTTGACTTGATTTAGTTCATTGAATTCTAAACATGGAACATTGAGTGTGAGAGATGGATGTTCTCACAACTTGGACTTGATTTAGTTCATTGAATTCTAAACATGGAACATTGAGTGTGAGAGATGGATGTTCTCACACTTGACTTGATTTAGTTCATTGAATTCTAAACATGGAACATTGAGTGTGAGAGATGGATGTTCTCACAACTTGACTTGATTTAGTTCATTGAATTCTAAACATGGAACATTGAGTGTGAGAGATGGATGTTCTCACAACTTGACTTGATTTAGTTCATTGAATTCTAAACATGGAACATTGAGTGTGAGAGATGGATGTTCTCACAACTTGACTTGATTTAGTTCATTGAATTCTAAACATGGAACATTGAGTGTGAGAGATGGATGTTCTCACAACTTGACTTGATTTAGTTCATTGAATTCTAAACATGGAACATTGAGTGTAAGAGATGGATGTTCTCACAACTTGACTTGATTTAGTTCATTGAATTCTAAACATGGAACATTGAGTGTGAAGAGATGGATGTTCTCACAACTTGACTTGATTTAGTTCATTGAATTCTAAACAAGGAACATTGAGTGTAAGAGATGGATGTTCTCACAACTTGACTTGATTTAGTTCATTGAATTCTAAACATGGAACATTGAGTGTGAGAGATGGATGTTCTCACAACTTGACTTGATTTAGTTCATTGAATTCTAAACATGGAACATTGAGTGTGAGAGATGGATGTTCTCACAACTTGACTTGATTTAGTTCATTGAATTCTAAACATGGAACATTGAGTGTGAAGAGATGGATGTTCTCACAACTTGACTTGATTTAGTTCATTGAATTCTAAACATGGAACATTGAGTGTGAGAGATGGATGTTCTCACAACTTGACTTGATTTAGTTCATTGAATTCTAAACATGGAACATTGAGTGTGAGAGATGGATGTTCTCACAACTTGACTTGATTTAGTTCATTGAATTCTAAACATGGAACATTGAGTGTAGAGAGATGGATGTTCTCACAACTTGACTTGATTTAGTTCATTGAATTCTAAACATGGAACATTGAGTGTGAAGAGATGGATGTTCTCACAACTTGACTTGATTTAGTTCATTGAATTCTAAACATGGAACATTGAGTGTGAGAGATGGATGTTCTCACAACTTGACTTGATTTAGTTCATTGAATTCTAAACATGGAACATTGAGTGTGAGAGATGGATGTTCTCACAACTTGACTTGATTTAGTTCATTGAATTCTAAACATGGAACATTGAGTGTGAGAGATGGATGTTCTCACAACTTGACTTGATTTAGTTCATTGAATTCTAAACATGGAACATTGAGTGTGAGAGATGGATGTTCTCACAACTTGACTTGATTTAGTTCATTGAATTCTAAACATGGAACATTGAGTGTGAGAGATGGATGTTCTCACAACTTGACTTGATTTAGTTCATTGAATTCTAAACATGGAACATTGAGTGTAAGAGATGGATGTTCTCACAACTTGACTTGATTTAGTTCATTGAATTCTAAACATGGAACATTGAGTGTAAGAGATGGATGTTCTCACAACTTGACTTGATTTAGTTCATTGAATTCTAAACATGGAACATTGAGTGTGAGAGATGGATGTTCTCACAACTTGACTTGATTTAGTTCATTGAATTCTAAACATAGAACATTGAGTGTGAGAGATGGATGTTCTCACAACTTGACTTGATTTAGTTCATTGAATTCTAAACATGGAACATTGAGTGTAAGAGATGGATGTTCTCACAACTTGACTTGATTTAGTTCATTGAATTCTAAACATGGAACATTGAGTGTGAGAGATGGATGTTCTCACAACTTGACTTGATTTAGTTCATTGAATTCTAAACATGGAACATTGAGTGTGAAGAGATGGATGTTCTCACAAGCTTGACTTGATTTAGTTCATTGAATTCTAAACATGGAACATTGAGTGTGAGAGATGGATGTTCTCACAACTTGACTTGATTTAGTTCATTGAATTCTAAACATGGAACATTGAGTGTAAGAGATGGATGTTCTCACAACTTGACTTGATTTAGTTCATTGAATTCTAAACATGGAACATTGAGTGTAAGGAGATGGATGTTCTCACAACTTGACTTGATTTAGTTCATTGAATTCTAAACATGGAACATTGAGTGTGAGAGATGGATGTTCTCACAACTTGACTTGATTTAGTTCATTGAATTCTAAACATAGAACATTGAGTGTGAGAGATGGATGTTCTCACAACTGGACTTGATTTAGTTCATTGAATTCTAAACATGGAACATTGAGTGTGAGAGATGGATGTTCTCACAACTTGACTTGATTTAGTTCATTGAATTCTAAACATGGAACATTGAGTGTAGAGATGGATGTTCTCACAACTTGACTTGATTTAGTTCATTGAATTCTAAACATGGAACATTGAGTGTGAGAGATGGATGTTTCTCACAACTGGACTTGATTTAGTTCATTGAATTCTAAACATAGAACATTGAGTGTGAGAGATGGATGTTCTCACAACTTGACTTGATTTAGTTCATTGAATTCTAAACATGGAACATTGAGTGTGAGAGATGGATGTTCTCACAACTTGACTTGATTTAGTTCATTGAATTCTAAACATGGAACATTGAGTGTGAGAGATGGATGTTCTCACAACTTGACTTGATTTAGTTCATTGAATTCTAAACATGGAACATTGAGTGTGAGAGATGGATGTTCTCACAACTTGACTTGATTTAGTTCATTGAATTCTAAACATGGAACATTGAGTGTGAGAGATGGATGTTCTCACAACTTGACTTGATTTAGTTCATTGAATTCTAAACATGGAACATTGAGTGTGAGAGATGGATGTTCTCACAACTTGACTTGATTTAGTTCATTGAATTCTAAACATGGAACATTGAGTGTAAGAGATGGATGTTCTCACAACTGGACTTGATTTAGTTCATTGAATTCTAAACATGGAACATTGAGTGTGAGAGATGGATGTTCTCACAACTGACTTGATTTAGTTCATTGAATTCTAAACATAGGAACATTGAGTGTAAGAGATGGATGTTCTCACAACTTGACTTGATTTAGTTCATTGAATTCTAAACATAGAACATTGAGTGTGAGAGATGGATGTTCTCACAACTTGACTTGATTTAGTTCATTGAATTCTAAACATAGAACATTGAGTGTGAGAGATGGATGTTCTCACAACTGGACTTGATTTAGTTCATTGAATTCTAAACATAGAACATTGAGTGTAAGAGATGGATGTTCTCACAACTGGACTTGATTTAGTTCATTGAATTCTAAACATAGAACATTGAGTGTAAGAGATGGATGTTCTCACAACTGGACTTGATTTAGTTCATTGAATTCTAAACATAGAACATTGAGTGTAAGAGATGGATGTTCTCACAACTTGACTTGATTTAGTTCATTGAATTCTAAACATAGAACATTGAGTGTAAGAGATGGATGTTCTCACAACTGGACTTGATTTAGTTCATTGAATTCTAAACATAGAACATTGAGTGTAAGAGATGGATGTTCTCACAACTGGACTTGATTTAGTTCATTGAATTCTAAAACATAGAACATTGAGTGTAAGAGATGGATGTTCTCACAACTGGACTTGATTTAGTTCATTGAATTCTAAACATAGAACATTGAGTGTGAGAGATGGATGTTCTCACAACTGGACTTGATTTAGTTCATTGAATTCTAAACATAGAACATTGAGTGTAAGAGATGGATGTTCTCACAACTGGACTTGATTTTAGTTCATTGAATTCTAAACATAGAACATTGAGTGTGAAGAGATGGATGTTCTCACAACTTGACTTGATTTAGTTCATTGAATTCTAAACATAGAACATTGAGTGTAAGAGATGGATGTTCTCACAACTGCTGACTTGATTTAGTTCATTGAATTCTAAACATAGGAACATTGAGTGTAGAGAGATGGATGTTCTCACAACTTGACTTGATTTAGTTCATTGAATTCTAAACATAGGAACATTGAGTGTAGAGAGATGGATGTTCTCACAACTTGACTTGATTTAGTTCATTGAATTCTAAACATGGAACATTGAGTGTGAGAGATGGATGTTCTCACAACTTGACTTGATTTAGTTCATTGAATTCTAAACATGGAACATTGAGTGTGAGAGATGGATGTTCTCACAACTTGACTTGATTTAGTTCATTGAATTCTAAACATGAACATTGAGTGTAGAGATGGATGTTCTCACAACTTGACTTGATTTAGTTCATTGAATTCTAAACATGGAACATTGAGTGTGAGAGATGGATGTTCTCACAACTTGACATTGATTTAGTTCATTGAATTCTAAACATGGAACATTGAGTGTGAGAGATGGATGTTCTCACAACTTGACTTGATTTAGTTCATTGAATTCTAAACATGGAACATTGAGTGTGAGAGATGGATGTTCTCACAACTTGACTTGATTTAGTTCATTGAATTCTAAACATGGAACATTGAGTGTAAGAGATGGATGTTCTTCACAACTTGACTTGATTTAGTTCATTGAATTCTAAACATGGAACATTGAGTGTAGAGATGGATGTTCTCACAACTTGACTTGATTTAGTTCATTGAATTCTAAACATGGAACATTGAGTGTGAGAGATGGATGTTCTCACAACTTGACTTGATTTAGTTCATTGAATTCTAAACATAGAACATTGAGTGTGAGAGATGGATGTTCTCACAACTTGACTTGATTTAGTTCATTGAATTCTAAACATGGAACATTGAGTGTGAGAGATGGATGTTCTCACAACTTGACTTGATTTAGTTCATTGAATTCTAAACATGGAACATTGAGTGTAGAGATGGATGTTCTCACAACTTGACTTGATTTAGTTCATTGAATTCTAAACATGGAACATTGAGTGTGAGAGATGGATGTTCTCACAACTTGACTTGATTTAGTTCATTGAATTCTAAACATAGGAACATTGAGTGTAGAGATGGATGTTCTCACAACTTGGACTTGATTTAGTTCATTGAATTCTAAACATGGAACATTGAGTGTTAGAGATGGATGTTTCTCACAACTTGACTTGATTTAGTTCATTGAATTCTAAACATAGGAACATTGAGTGTAAGAGATGGATGTTCTCACAACTTGACTTGATTTAGTTCATTGAATTCTAAACATGGAACATTGAGTGTGAGAGATGGATGTTCTCACAACTTGACTTGATTTAGTTCATTGAATTCTAAACATGGAACATTGAGTGTGAGAGATGGATGTTCTCACAACTTGACTTGATTTAGTTCATTGAATTCTAAACATAGAACATTGAGTGTGAGAGATGGATGTTCTCACAACTTGACTTGATTTAGTTCATTGAATTCTAAACATGAACATTGAGTGTAAGAGATGGATGTTCTCACAACTGGACTTGATTTAGTTCATTGAATTCTAAACATAGAACATTGAGTGTAAGAGAAGGATGTCTCTCACAACTGGACTTGATTTAGTTCATTGAATTCTAAACTAGAACATTGAGTGTAAGAGATGGATGTTCTCACAACTTGACTTGATTTAGTGCGTTCAATTGAATATCTAAAAACATAGAACAT